>OX439140.1:35641030-36841030 GCA_949318255.1 Pollenia labialis
CATTAGGGTGGTTACAAGGTATATGGAAAAAAATTTTTAGGGGCTATCTTTTGGGGCGCCCCTACAAAATGTGCCAATAGCCTAGAAAATGCGATTGACAAAGTTTATGCCCAATCGGAAAACGCCAACACGTGTCTCATTGAGCATAATTTAGGGAAAAACAGCGATTTTTCACTAAAATTCGTATTTCTTTGTCCTTATAACCGAAGCCATTCATTCTAGGAACCTGACTCAAGTCTTATTTTATAGGAAATTTTATTCTTATTAATTTTGATCTTAGTAATATTTTTGCTGAAACTGTTATTTTTCACACTATTTAGCATTTATCAGATTGTAGTGGATATCTCAATAATCGCAGAATAGTGTTCAAAACACTTTTAAAGGATTTTTATCCATGTTATAAAATAAAATAAATACAAATATTTTTTTTATTTTTGATACTACATAAATTATATACATACATACAAACATGTGTATCGTAACAAAAGTTTTTTTTATAACATTATAATTATTTAAAATCACAAATTAAGGTGGTAATGGCTTGGACAAGGTAACTTTTAAAGATGCCTACATTTAGATACAACTTGTAAAAGACACTGTCGTTGTTCTTCGTCTTTTGTCAAGACTGAATTGTAATCATGGATTAATTTTACCCCTCTCTCAGCTGTGTCATTTACTACTTTTAGGGCTTCCACAATTTTTTTTGGCTCGTAAATAATGTTGATTTTTCACCATTCATCGGGATCAGTATTTAAAAAATCGGTATTAATTTCAAATCACTTGAAAAAATTTAGAGTCCGAGAAGAAACAAAGTAATCAATTTCTTAATCCAATATATTACCAATTTCTTGGAAACTTAGTTTTGCTTTAATATCTCTGTCTTCAGAATTCACTTCATTGTTTTCTACGTTGGACTTTAATTGTTTAACCATTCTTATTTTGATATTTTTTTCCAAAGTATCATTGAAAAATGAAAAAGCAATTTGCTCCGAATTAAGATACCAGAGATTTATTATTTCAGACAATGCCTTGTCCGCAATTTCTTAATTAATACTCCTGTATTGAACTAAGGATTTTACTAATTTTAGGTCTTGGTTTGGGGCCAAGGTGGGGTTGTGGGCGGTAAACCATGCTTTTATATAAATATTGATTATAAATAAGCATATATCTTTAATAAATTGTTCCTCGAAAATATATATTTTGAGACAATAAATAGCCTTTGCCATCCATCTGGTGTGGTTAATAGCTCCAGGTACTCTGAACGTAGTTTTTTCCGGTGGCAGACGCCTTAAGCATATGAGGCAAAGTTGGATGAATTCTTTATAATCGTCTCTGGGCTGGTGATTTTTTAATTGTTCAAAAAGGAAATTTGAAATTTGGTCTGCATTACTAAATTTGTCTCTAAAATGTTCATCTTCTTTAGCTGTTTTGGAATTGTCTATTTTAGACCACTCACTCTGGAATTTACGAAAAATTTTTGGTTGAGGTCCAGTGGATGTACCCATTTTGCAGTTAAAAACTTCCTTTAAAACAATTTCCAAAATATGGTGACGACAAGCTAAATAAAGAAGATTTTTTCCCAAAAACTACTCTAGTCCAACGCAAGTTCCCTTATGGCGACCAGTATTTACTGCCGTGGTATCAAAACACATTAGCTGAATTTTTTCAGCTGCTCCCCACTGCTCAACTGCTGAGAATACAGCTTTTGCCTGAGTAATCCCCGTACTTTTTCCAAGGACTGGAACTCCTATCAACTGTTCTTCATTGCCACAGTTATTTGATGAGACATGGAACCAATTAAAAAAAGTTTATCTCTCTGCCTTGACATCATGCTCATTTGTAGAGTGGACAAGAAAATTTAAAAAAATTTAATCGAAAAACAAGGCTAAAAGCGCTTGTACCTTTATATATTTATATGACAGCTCGCATTGAGACACTCGTACTGAATGAATTATGATGTATGTGATGTAGGAATTGTTAATATAAACAATGGGAATGCCCGAGTCATAATTATTTGTCTGTACTTTAACGGAAAAAATAATCCAACACAGTGGTGAGAATTTATTGCCGCATGTTGGTCAGTTTCAGCGTAAATTTATGCTTTTAATGTGACCAGTACGACGTCGCCTGATAAATGCTATATATTTCTTTATCTATTGGTATAAGGAACAAAACTATCAAGATCAAAATTAATAAGAATAAAATTTCCTATTAAATAAGACTCGACTCAGGTTCCTAGAATGAATGGTTTCGGTTTAAGCCAAAGAAATACGCATTTTAAAGAAAATTCGCTGTTTTTCCTTATTTTATGCCCAATGAGACATGTGTTACCATTATCCGATTGGGCTGAAACTTTGCTAATCGCATTTTCTATCCAATTGGCATATATTTGGGGATTGCCCCGATGGAAAATCCAAAATCGATTTCTTGTAACCACCCTAATGTTACATGCTCTATCTCTTTTGTGTAGAGCATGTAACATTTATGCAACATATTTCTCAGAAAAGAAATCGCCATAAGTATGGGTTTCTTGATTTTTAAATACACTCATAAAATTATTACAGTAACTGATTGTGGCTTATTAAATTCGTTTATCGTACAATTAATATTGATTAAAAATAAAGTCCCTCCATTTTATTGATTTGAAAAATCTGTCCTTTTGTTCCATACGCTCATTTTTTTTAGAAGAAAAGCCCTACGAACAGGGAGTTTTCCCTACGTATAATATCAATGCAAAGAAATGTCAAATTATGTTGGGCAAAAAACTTAACCCGAACTTGATGTGACTCACAACTAACAACGTGCATTATTACTTGACCACCCTTTGTATCTTTGTACTAAAAGCAATGTAGGGATTTTAATGGGCTTGAACTATTATATGCAGAAAAAATTCTCGCCACTGATCAAAAATAAAATCAGTTTTAAGGAAAAATGTTATCAAGTGAATTAAACCTTTATTTATATTAACAACATTAATGAAGAAAATGTGGTAAATATTAAAAAAATAGTTAGTTCCCAATGATGCAGTGTGTCACAGATTCGGCACTGACAAATATATCATGTTTTATACTTACATATACAAATATCTATAGAAAAATTTTACAGCTCATGTCTTACTTTTTTTTTTGCTACATTAACTAAATACAAATTTCTGCTTACGAATTTAAATTGCCAATATTTAAGAAAATTTCAATTACCTGCTACATTTTACAATAAATTTGTCAAAAGTCAAAACATTACTGTCAAAACTTTTACATATTTCAAGTATTTTAATTTTTTTTCGCCCAAGAGTTACATTAAACAAAAAAAATAAAAAAAAGAACGGCAGAGAAAAGAAAATAGACAAAAAACGACTACAAATAAGAATTTAAAACTGTCAAAAGTTTTTTTTATATTATGAGCCGACACTTTGCAGTAATGTTACACTCGAGAACAAAAAAAAACTGCTCAAATATTTATGGCTGCCAAGTTTTGAAAGAAAAACAAATATATATGTATGAAAAAGGACAACTAAATAATAGTAATTCTGCCAAGTAACGCGCATTATAGCATAACAAAATATACATACATACGACACTGCCATCCGCTTATAAATATTCCAAAATATTTAACCATATAAACCACCAATAGAGGTCCCTCAACACATCCTCACATTTTTTATTTTTTTATTTATTCTAGTACAATTTTATACCATACACCACTTAAAGTGGGAAGGGTATAATGCGTTAGTTTAAATGTGTGCTACGTTTAAGAAATATTTGTTCTAGAGCAATGAAAATCGATCCACGATTTCACTTAGCCCCGCTACAATGTTTTCCCGAAATAGAGCCTTAATGTTCATAAGACTTCTAGTTATGTCGGTATTTTAATCAAGTTGCACCCAGAAAATGCGTTCCCGCAACTTTAATCATAAGGCAATTCAAACTACTTAAACTACTTTCACTGTTATACATTTTTTTAGTAGTTGCCATTGTGATGAAATCTGGCAAACACCCAACATTTACAGAAGCTAGTATGTAAATAGGCGAAATTTGTGACGTTTTATGCAAAATTTACCACAGGTCCCACATAGATACCCTCGAGAAAATTACCTTAAAATCGAATAGATCTTATTAAGAACTTGGTATCGTGATAATATTCGACATAAATTACTATTTTATTTATTTTAATCTTATACCAAATTTTTTTTTTGTTACGTCCATAATTACCTCAATGAAGGTTCCAAATAGGATCCACTTTCGAAACTGATTTAACAATAATCCCAAATGGTATAGGCTGTCATTCAGCCGGCCATGTCCATCAATACCTTCGCACTGTTTTTTTTTGGCTCATTTATGCAAAAAGAATTGAAAACATTTTTTTTTTTTTCTTAAATCATACAAAATTACTATTTTGTATAAAAATGTCACAGTTAATGCCAAATAAAGTAAAAAGGAGCAACATTTACTTAGAAAAACCCCCACCTCTTAAAATAAAAATGAAAAGCAAACAGAGGAAGCCACAAGAGGATTTTATGTTGGTACTTACTAAACCAAACTTTTATGGTTGGTTGTATTAAAAAATATGACGCGTCAAATACGTTAGAATATTATGTACAGACTAACTCATGTACATACTGTGCATATAAATCTACATACAAACATACATGTGTATGCTAGTCTGTACTAGACTCGAAAACCCACTCGCACTATCGTAATGAGATGGCCAAAAAAAAAAAGCCAAGTGAAAACTTAAAACCAAGTCGGAATTTGTACACATCGATTTAGAGAAACTTGCCAAGACCCTACAAAAGTTTTTGTATAATACACAAATATATAAATATATACAGTAGAATCTCGATAATTTGTACTCCGTTAAATTAAAATTCGTAAAAATATTGTTGGTCCTTTAAAAAAATCGCGATAAATCACAATAATTCAATAAACTTATGTCCTCTCGTTAATTCGTATTTTTTTTATTATAAAATTTGTTGAACTTCTTATAAATCGTAATTGGCTGTTGATAACCTCTTATAATATGTAATGCAACGCATGTATGTTTGTACATGCCCTGCAAGCAACCCAGTTAACTTTAAGCTAACTTTAAGTTAACTTTCTTTTAGCTAGTTGTGGTTGGTGCCCGGATTATTTTTAATGGAGCCGACGGACTATTTTAACATTGCCATGTCATAGGAAGTAGTCAATTGTCCGACTCTGCATGACTTTTCAATTAACTTAACGTTAGCTTAAAGTGAGTAAGGTAGTAGTTAGCTTTTAGATAACTTTATGTTAATACATCATAGGCTTAATAAGGAAAAGATTTTATTTTTAATTATTAAAAACTATTTTATTTTAATATTTTTTCTTTTTATTTTGAATTAAGTTATGTTAATATTTAAGGTATTTTGACTTCTGTTTTTTATGCATTCTGCATGGTCCGTATCTCCCTCATTTGAAACAATTGATCAGGCAGGCAGGCGTCACTGCGACACACTAAAATTTTGCATATAGTTACAAAACAATTAACAGTTATAAAAATCAAAGTTCAAAAAAGCAAAAGAAAACAAAGACAAGAAACAAACAAAAATTAATTTATAGTTAGTTGTTCAAAAGTTAATTATAAATGAGTTATTTTTGTATTCGACTACCAAATTTCTTGCAGGGTAGTCATAAGTGGGTAAGTTGGGGTCGAGTTAAGGAGGACCCCTAAAAGGGTCCTGCTTTGGCTCGATCTCGGCAAGTGCCAAGTGCTGGGTCCAAAATCAGGTTGTGGTCATTCCTGGAACCGAAAGGGGAAAATTGACTCAAGTTTCTCTTAGGGATACTATTCAGGAGAGCACGAAGTGCCTGTGGTTTAAGCTTGAAGTCGCGGGTAGGTTTCACTCTTCTCAAAGACTGATTATTCCTGGCTGCTGTTGCTATTAGACAGATTCTGCCAGAATTGAAATAAACAGGCAGCGGATTTAAAATAGGTCCGGCTCTCAAGCAAGTTATCACCTGTGTGTGCAAACAAATTCATACTTACACAGGGGCGTTTGGTAAGTGCTTAATAATTACGCACCTAGTGGTTGAGATCCACCGTGAATTAAGTCCACATACCAGGTGTTCACGTAAATCGAAACCTTATTGAATTCGATTTCCGGAACATGGCTGACCAAAAACAGAAATTAAAGCAGTAATATATGGATTATATTTGTAATGGACAATAATATTGTCCTCATGTTCGTACCAAATTTAATTCTTAGACGGTAAGGCGTAGGGTATTATACAAATTATTTTTATTCGTAAACTAAAAATGTAGGCTTTATGCCAGTAAGAATGTTTCATATCTACTCGTAGTCCTTGTTCGCCTAGCAGAAAATAAACTTGCACACATACACATTAGAAAACTCACAACACACTGATGCACTCACAGCAGGATGCATTATGTGTTAAGTAACGCAAAATGGCATTGCAGTACCTCAACTGACATGCATGTACGAATTTATGCAGACAACTTCCGTTTCCAGTGTTTTTTTTTTGTCGATCATAGCCTTTAAGGAAATTTTCTTTAGTAGACGCTCACAATTTTTATGAGGCGTTAACTTAACCATATTTACGATTATAGGTTTTGAAACCATAAAAACTAAGTGGACCGTTAAAAAGGATTATATTTCATTAAGGATAAGAAAGTTTTAATAGCATGCATGAGAATGACAAAGGAATTAGTAGAATGGTTGAGTTTGCAAATTTAATGCAGCAACATACATACACTGAAAGTATTTTCTTTACAGGCATTAATCAAGTGAAAAATTTCATTAAATTTTAACCTATTTAACGCTTAATTGGATTATTGAAGTAGCTTTCACGAGTTATTGAAATGTTTCATAAAATCGATGAACAATTTGCATTAACCTATGGTGTTTCCTTTTCTACAAAAAATGTCACATTTTATTTAAAAAATGCAATTTGGTGTTCGTTTCTTCAAAATACTTTGCCCTCTAAAATGGCAGCGTGTTTTATTCTAAAAAAATTCACCCTTAAATGTCATAAGCCATTGGCACTTTACGCCCCGTATAAATCGAGAGTGTTGATAATGCCTTGTAAAAAGATGGCTCTGTTTATATATGGGGCTGCCAGACGAAGTTGGGAAAAAATCGCCTCTAATCAGAACAGTAAAAATTTCAAGTTTCATTAGTTATTTTTGTGATTATTTTATAGTTAAAACAAAAGACAGCTTTACATTGTTAATGGTAGGTTGTCAGTGGTATAAAATTTAAATGAATTCGGTGTTATAAAATTATTTCTGAAAAAAAACGTCAAATCAAGAAATCGTAAAAACTTGATGTTAATAAATCGGCAATCTGGCAAAGGTATTTCCTTGTTTACATATTTTATGAGAAACAAATTAAAAAAATTGGAATTTCGTCATTTATTTTGTTCATTTTTGTATTTATTTATTTAATATCAATCTATTAACAAATTTGGGTTTATGAACATATATTTTTTTTTAATTTTGAAGTACACACTTTTTGATTTATGTACATATTTTTTTTTTATAAGTATATTGAAGAACAAACTTTTTGTCAGCTGTTAAAAACAGGGCAATCCAATTTTGTGGGTTGTTCTCGTCAAAAAAAAAATTGCAGTATTACATGTTCGGCAAGACATTTTATACATCCATGCACCTTTTAAAATGTGGTATTTTGTTTGTAGAAAAGAAAACACCATTAATGAAATTTTATTAATACTGTAACTCTTTGCCATCACATGAATGAAACATTTCATTAACAAAATGATGAAGAGTCAAATGTTTATAGAATTTTTTTTAGTTATTATAATGAAAAGGTTTTAGCATTTCAATGAAATTTTTAATTTTTAAATTAATTATTGAATTTGGTCATTTTTAAGACAGCCTTTTATTACGTTTAATGTCATATTTTTAGGCTGGTATTTAATTTTATAAAAGTCGTTTTTTATACTAGCAGTTTTCCATTTCGGAGATGTTTATTGTATAGTCCTTTTGTTTAAAAAAATTTTAAGCCGTAACTCGGTCCGTTATCAGACAAAATCAGATAATAAATAAAAATCATATTACAACTCAGAAATTTTTTTATCCATTCGACGCGTAGTTCTGTGGTTTTCATGGGCAACCACGTATGTCCATTTTTTATCAATTTTAATTTAAAGGCATTTTACATAGTTCCAAAAAAATTTCAAACAAGATGGGCCAATTCCGGGTTTTTAACGTAATTACAAAGTTTAAAAAGTGCAATAAATAGCACATAGTTTGATCTGGAAGGATTTTTCGGATCTCTTGAAAATTTCATTTTTAAACATTCGCGTCTTAACAAAATTTGGCAGTGTGTGTCATTTCAGATTTAGGCGTGAGCTTTATATGGAACCTATAATAAATAATGGACCGATCTTCCACTACTAACTTTAAGTGGCGTTACGAATTTAGGCGTACTTGAGTGTTTTCCAACATTTTTAAAAGTTCATTTGCGGGGGCGTTAAAATGCACAGTTTTCACAGATAGCGAGAATTTAAAACGATATCATGAAAGCTTTTAATAACAAAATTTTTTCGACAATAAAAGAATTGAAATTGTTTTGGAAATTTTTTTAAAGTGTAGTTCGAACAAAAGGCTTTTAATTTTTTTAACTTTGTTCATAAGGATATAGATTATTAAAGCAGTACCCATCTTCAGTAACTTTGGCAAGAACTTCTCGCATCGAAAAAATGTGAAATTAAAATATTCCATTGTGTCTCGAAAATTGAGTAACAAGTGTGTCTGTAACTCATTTCGAAAACTATCAAAAGAGATTATGTCGTTACGCTATAAATGTCATAGTATTCAACGTCTGAGAACGCCGATCACCCATATCGTTGGCGGGTCCAAAATTTACTTTTATTGAACTATTTTCATACAACCATCGCAAATAGGGATATTTTGCTTAAATAGCCCCACATTACTTTTTTTTAAGCTCTTATTGCTTCTTAAAAGTTATTGTGGAATGAAACTTGGCAGAAATATGTGTATTGTTTCTATGCAGGTAAAGCTCAAAAATAAATAAATTAAACCAAGGAGGAAAAAGTTCCCCCTAGAAAAACTAAGCAAACTTCTGAAAAATTAAAATTTTTTTAAAGTTTTCCCATACTTTTGTTTAGCAAATTCAACTTTTAACGTCGGCGAAAGTTAAAAAACCTAAAATTGGACTCAGGAGATTGTAAAATTACACGTTTCGTCCCCGCCCGTTTTGTGGGCGGTTATATATAAAATTACATTTAAAAAAAAATGTTAATATTGAAAGAAACCATAAGAACTACATTTTTGAACTTTTAAGGGCAGGGCGAGGTATCCCTACAACCCCAGCCCCTGGAACGACCCTGTCAAAAGCTCGATTTTTTTTGCTATTTTCTACAAAATTTAAACGATATTGTTATTCGTGCCTAATTCCCAATTTTTATTATTTGATAAAAACACTGAAATTTATTGTTGATGGGATAAGCCATCATAAGCATTCCACTGGTTGCGCAGGCCAGATCATCAGGAAACTTCATCCATAAAGATTTTAGAAAAACTTAATATATAAAACCAAATAAAACTCTTAAGCGTATAAGAATTACAGAAACAGTCTACTTGTAACAATATCAAAGTTTAAACAAAATTATCAACAATCTCTCATTACATTCCCCACTACAATTGACTGGAATTATTCCAACATTAATTGTAGTTGTAAGTAGGTTAAGAAAAAACAAAATAAAAACAAAAACAACTCGCTTTATTGTTTTCGCAAACAAAATATAAAGCGGGCTGCCAGTCAGTTTTTAAAAATTGGGAATTAGGCACGAATAACAAAAGCGTTTTAATTAAATTTTGTATTCCCACGAAAAAAAAAGTATTTTGATAATTTTCTACAAAATATAAATTTTAATGCTTTTTTGTGTTTCATAGTAGGTATTTAATTTATCTGAAAATAATTAATTTATTAATAATAATAACTTATTTATAAAAGTAACAATAAATTTTATTTAAAATAATAACAACTGATTTATTGAAAACAACTTCTCTTTTGCACTAAGCTGATGACGAGTGCCATGGTTCTTCTTCCTCTGTTTCTTCAAAGTCCTCTTCCGAATCTGAATTCTTTTTAGAGCCAAGTACAGGTGGAAGCATAAAAGGAATTGCTTGTTTCGTAAAGGGTAATGACTTTTTTTTAAGTTGGTCTTGTGCTAGTTATCAGTGGAGAACTGAGCAAAAGTCTATTTAAAATACCTTTGTTACACTGAACCCTCGAAAACTGTTTAGCAAAATTCTGGCTGCTAATCCGATAATATTTATTACGTGCCTCAGACGCTTCTTCTGATAAAAGCCCGATAGACAACAATGCTTCGCTCATTACAGTTGCACCATGTATTAAAATCTTGTGCATTGTAGGTGTCATAGTATGCCAGGGATTTAGAGTAACGTAAATGTTTGCAGTGTCTAAGCAATAATTGGCAAACTCGTGCAAATGGATTTTGTTACCACATGTAACTACTTCAATAATAACTTTGATTCGGTAGATAAATCGAATGCAATTCCAGTTATTTCTGCAGATAAATCAGGATTAGAAAAAAATCTTTTACTGGTGTTACCATCGTTGCTGTTTCCAAATCCAGTCTTCGGTACATCCACTTTTAGCCCCAATTCACTTTTAAATTGTTTTAAATTGGATAGTTTTTTCCTCTCTTTAACAATCCGATCTTAATTGCCAGCTTTTCACAGTGAATTTATACGAGAGGTGTAATATGATCTCAATTAATCCGAAAGAAAGTGCATCTACGTCTGTCTATATCTCTTTTGATGTTCAAATTATTAAAATGTTTTGAAGTAGCCTCACAAATGTAGCACTTCATTGTGGACGGGATTTGTATTGTGGCATTACACAAACAGCTAAATTTATTTTGCTCCATAAAATAAAAAAATTTTTCTGTCGCAGAGTTGGTAAAAAACTGTTTCGCACATTCCTTTTTTACACAGGTAATATCAGTCTTAGATGTAATAATTTAAATAAAAAACATCTACAACCAAAACATTTTATGACTGAGGAAAGGGTTTCTATCATATCGATTCCTAACAGCAAAAATAACGTAAGCGACATCATGTTCAATTTTCCTTTTTTTTTTATAAATGACTTTTTTGGCAACACTTGCATCATCTCTTAAAATGTCATTGTCTCATAAGGTACCGTTACAATTTAATAGCAAGAACAGGTGACATTTTCAAAAAAATCACGCAACGGCGCAACGTTTTTTTTAAATTAAAAGTAGAGATTTAAAATTTTATAGCGATGTATAATATTTTTACTAATGCAACTAAATTAACGTTCAAAAACCTTTTAATCGTTTTTTTTTATTTCAAACGAATTTTTTTATCATAATAATTTAAAATAAAATTTTTCTAAAAATAATTTTTATAAGTACATCGCTAATATTATCTTTCAACAAAAACATATCTTGTGAACCCCTCAAAACCGTTAAAAGTCAATGAACACACATGCAATTTACTCAACTTTCCTATCTTTAACAGAGTCCAAAAACCACAAATCTCAAGCAAAGTAATTGAAAATGCACTATAAGATGCAGAATTTGTTTGTTTGTCGAGCTGCCTACTTAAATTTTTACATTTCGTTAATTTAACTGTTTGCCTAATGTCCATCTAAATTGGCAAGAAATCCAATAAAAATGTAACTTGCTTTAAAAATGACTTTAAGAACATTCGTATATTTTTCAAAAATGTTAAATGCAAAATAATAAAACAAAAAAAAAAAAACAGCGAAGAACAAAATACTTACTTGTTCCGTTTTATTATTCATTGCATTATTAATAAAAAAATTTTAGTGTTAAAATTTGTTCACCTCGTGTTTATTCGTGAATTTTTTGACAGTTTAAAGCGGTAACTTTCTCACAACAATTTTACAGACGCAAATTTATGTAAATTGGCAAGTAAATTCCTTACGTGACAGCAATACTCGCCAAAAATGTTAGAGATGCGCTCGTACATGGCATGTTTTTGTGATCGGACAATGTCAGACTGACATGTCAAATTTCACACTGCAAAATACATAGATGGCGTGTGTTAATTTTTAAGGGCCATCATTACAACTTGCCGATAAATAGCTTTGCATTATAAAACCTTCATTTATTATGTTTTCATCTTTTAAATATTATTATTATTGAAAATAACAGCAATAAAAAAAATGGAAGTTGTAATAATGCAAAGCTATTTATCGGTCCAACAAAATCCGACTTTTAACTATTGGCAAGTTGTAATAATGGCCCTAAATTTTCTTCTGTAAAAGTCAGATGCAAAGTCATCTGACAAAATTTCAATAAGAGCGTGCTCTATTTTCGTCTGACAAAACATCTGACTTCAGAAATCTATGCCGGGAAGAAACCGTCAGCGGCGTCCACTATTGACGATTTCATTAGCCGGCTGAGGTTGTTATTTTACAATACCGTTAAATGTATGTTCTTTTAACCTTTTAATAGATATAACGTACATACATATATAAAAAACATTTCATTATTATACCCGAAATTGGCATCTTCGAATTTAAAGAAAAAAATTTCAAGATGGCTGAACTCTTTTAAGGCGCAAATAAAAATGTTTGTGGCGGCAGCACGTTATTTTCAAACCGAGAACTACTTTGTTTCTGCAATAACTATAAAAAAAACAGAGACGATGTCAGAAGCAAATTACGTACGCAATTGTACGTTTGTGACCGAATATTATAAACCTTATGTAAACTAGCAATTTTGACAGACATGCAAAATTACATGTGACTTTAAAATTTCACATGTCAGATGACAACAACATGTCGTGCACATTCAGCTTAAGTGAGTGTTTCAATTTATGGCATTTTTGTTTCACTTCTCACATTTCAAACAAAAAGTTTCTCGACGCAGGACTTACAGAAGATTCCGTGTGAAATTTCTTATTATTCATCTCAGAGCCCTCAAAGTATATATTTTTGGGTGGCTTTGGACGTCCGTTCGAACACCTTAAAAAAAAGAACAATATCAGTGTCAAACTGCTTCTCGTTATCCTAAGCAGTTTGGGATTGAAGTAAACCAAAATCGGTTCAGTAGGATATGATGATGAATCCAAACGTAGAGCATCCACCTTAAAAAATAGATCATTTTGTTACCAAAAGTAACAAAAATAGTGGCATAACTCACGGACTGCTGTGCACAAATTTGTTCTATATGACTAGAAATCGTACAGTTATGTATATTTCGAGAAGATCACTCCTTAATTTACTATAAGCCCCATATCAAGCATACTCTCGTAAAACAGTTTAGTACGCCTAAAACTATAATAAATAATGCTGTTGCAATAAAAAATTGTATGTGAAACTTGTATGGGACTAAAATTCCCACTGTCAAATTTCGTGAAGATCAGTGAAGATTTATCATAAGCCCAATAAACACCCCAATATATTTTAAATATTGTAGTTGAAATTGGGCTTTTACGGTAGAAGTACATAACACGCGTTAGTTCGTCTACGTTTTTCGTGCGTTTAAAAACTTTAGCGCATGAAAAATTGCAAGTTACACAACGCGCGTTAAAAAGCCGTTCCTGTCAGCTTTTTTTTTTATTTGTTTACTTATTTGTGCATTGAAAATGGATTCGAAAGTATATCAAGATTTTTCATTTTTATTGAATTTAATGTTTTTATATTAATTTGTATGTTTTTTTAAGGCTCTTCAATAGGTTTTTTTTGACGATTCGCAAATTAGTTAAATATTTCTTTTAATTGGCAGCTGATTACTTGTCAAAAATATACAACGCGTTAAAAAGTTCAAAGTTTACCAAGTTTCTGGCGTTAACGCGTCAAAATATTTTGCATGTAGCTTGTTCTATTAAAATACACTAGTTTAACTTTTTTTGAGAGAAGTCTACAGAGCGCGCGCGCACTATCGCGTGTTATGTACTTCTACCTTAATAGTTTTATAAGGCTTTAAATCACAGTAGAAAATGTCCTAAAGATTGGTCCAATATTTAACATAGACCCCATATAATAGAAAATTATTTAAATACGCCTAAACCGTAGCAGATACAGAGATTGTGGTAAAATATTGCCCAATTTAGCTTCATATACCCAGAAATAATACCGTACAATTTTGTGATAATCGAATCGAAATTTTGTGATAATGAAAAACACTTTAAAACGCAAAAAAAAATTCACTTCTGTAATGTAATTTGTTCTAATTGAGAAATCACACTACAGAGTTTTGTGATATTGCCATGGCTGCAATTTAAAATCCCCTCTCGAAAATAATTCAAGTTGGGCTAAACTGTTACAAATCATGATTTCAATTTCAATTTGTTTCAATTAAGTTTTATATGACTAGAAATATAAGCATAAAGCTTTCTGATTGTCGGTCAATAATGTAACATATGAAGGTCTAAACCGCAACCAATATTAATACTGACGTCCTTTTTTATAAAGATTATTTCATTTTTCATCGATCCCATATAAAGCCCACTCACGAAATAGTCTAGCTGTCGATGGAGGGTGTTAAAGATTCGGTATATTCGGTTTTGCATTCGCTCTTACGCAAGAACAAAAATCCGTCGCACCTCGTAGGACGTATTACCGTTAATTTCTACAATCACGCTTCAATTACCTACAATTCCGTCGTAAACATATCTTCTCTTCTAAATCTTAGAACTGGTACGCTTTTACGTGTACGTCAGCTATTGTGTGGCTTTGTATAAAATATTATAAGTTTTAATTTGACAATGTATCTACGCCGTATGCTTCTACGTTTATATGGTGCAACTGTGTTCCTAATGTTTGCTTGTTTTAAATTACGTGTTTAAAATCATCATCATAAACATTTATAAAAGTTTATGTTAAGGGTGGTCCAATCCTAATGCACGCTGTTAATTATTAGTCACACCTTAACGTCAAGTTTTTTGCCCAACTTTAATTAGCATTTCTTTATTTAAGTGTTTGGCAAATTCAACCATGGAGAGGTACATACTTGAGCAGCACGTAAAGATTGTAGAAGCCTTTGGCGAAAATGGGCGTTCAAAGCCAGATGCATTTCGTGGCAAACTTTTACCTCAGTGGATTTGTTAACAAGTAGAATTGCCGCATTCGGGCAAATTAGAATCCACGAGTGATTGGATTAGGATGCCGATGCATCCACAAAGTGACTTCTTTAAAAATTAGGTCGGTCAAGCAGTTACCGTGAATGGAGTTCGCTATCGCGAGATGATAACGGATTTCTTGGTGGCCACAAATTAATGATATGATTCCAATATGATGGTACCACTTGCCACACAGCAAACGAAACAATGGCTCTTTTGCGCGAGAAATTCAATGGCCGTGTTATCTCAGGTTGTGGCGATATTAATTGGCCGCCACGATCATGTAATTTGACACCGTTGGACTTTCTTCTTTGGGGTTATTTAAAAGAAAAAGTGTTAATCAATAAGCCAAGAACACTTCAAGGGCTAAAGGATGAGATAATTCGGCACATTAACGATATTGAACCACAATTATGACTCAGAGTCGTTGAAAATAGGGGCCATCGGGTAGTTGTATGCCATCGAAGCCGTGGCGAGTATTTGGCCGATATTTTGTTTCACACATAACTGCCATAGATCCTTCTATAGTAATAAAATATATTAAGATAATTCTCTGGAAACTTTTTGTTTTATCTACAATTAACATCGTGCGTTTTGATTGCACTACCCTTTACATTAACTTTTTTAAGTCAAGTCGCATATTTGTGCACTACGTTTAAGAGCGCAAAATCTTTATCATGACCGCAAATTACTTTTTTTTTTATTATTTCATTTGTTTTAAGGAAATGTTCAAGAAAAAATATCTTAGAAAAAAAAAATTGTGCACTGTTCCTTAACAAGGAAAAAACATTAAAATTTATGAAAAAAAGAGATTTGTTTTCACAGTCTTTAAAGGCCAAATTAACTTTCACCCTTAATGTTATTTTATGTCTGTTGTTATGTAATCCTTTTTAGTACGGTTTAAGAAAAAGAAACACTTCATCAACCGAAATGAGCAAAAAAAAAAAAAAAAAAAAAAAAAAACACAACGGAAAACCCTTTTGTTGTGTTTATTTTTCTTTTTCGCCTCAGTTGACACCATTGACAATGTTACAAAACCTTTTAAGGAACTTTGTTATTAAAGTTCTGTTTTGTTTTACTTCTTTTTCCCAGATTTGTTTTCTTATTCCAAACTATGGCCACCGTTCCCTTCACTTTGCATTTTCTGATTGCTATTGTTGTTTTTCATCAAAACAAACGCCTTCTTTATTTGCTTGTTTACGAGTCCTTTCTTATCCTTTATTAAGTTTTCTCCTACTACCTAGCAATCCATTTAACTACTATTTTTAGAAAATAACAAAAAAGAAAAAAAAGTGATTGATGATTATTTGCGGTACTTTTAAAAGTGTTTGCAGAAAGCGAAAGAAAACAAAACCGTTCATGGAGGTTACAAGTCCATTAGTAAGTTTAAACATTGAGTTGTTGAAGCGTGTAAGCGTAGACTAGGACTATTCATGAAATTATCAGGAAAAAAAAAACTTTAAGAAATTATTTCAGGATGTCACGCATGCAAAACAGATTTTCAAATTTATGCGTTGACGAATTCTATTAGTTTTAACGAATTCTATAACATTATTGTAAGATATTTAATGAAGTGAGGATAATTTGGAGCTTTTTTAAAATATGTATGTATGTATAAGTCTTCTTCTGGATGGTAGTTTGTACGAGTGCCAAAAAAGAGCTTTGTACTTTGTGCTAGAATTTGTCACTTTTTTGGTGACAAGCGGGGCACCTGGCGTGTTATCTAATCCGGTTAAGCTGAATTCAGTACTGTTCAGAAACCTCTAATTTTTTTTCTAATCTGCCCAGTCGTTTTAGAAACATAATTTTTTTGGGCAAAAAAAAAATATTTTTTAAACCGAATTTCGAAATTTGAAAAATTTAAAATGCAGCTATGCTTTTTCTCATTGTTTCTATACGTATAAAAAACAAAGTTCCAAACGAAACAACGCATAAATGATATAAATCTGACTTTAATCTTGATTTTAATAACAAAAGATGAAAAATGTTAATAAAATTTTATTTGTTTTAGGGCCCCCCTAAAGGTTGGATATTGGAGAGATCGAACGGTTAATATTCGACCGAATTTAACCGGTTATATTTGTTTTGACCAAGTCGGATATTTTAAAATGTAAATTTTGCGAATATCGAATAAATCGGATATTTTGGTAAAATAAATCGGTTGTTTTAGTCATGTTTAATTTAAATACGTTTTCCTTACTTTTGTTAAAAATGTACCCGTAATTTAAGGATTTTTATTTAATTGCATATTGGGAAAACTTAATATTTTTATGAAGAATGTCAAAACTAAATGTAAAAAATGTCCAAAAAACATTTAAGCAATGTAAATACAAATCGCTTATGTAAGCGTGTGTTCTTCACTGAACCAAAAAGGTATTTAGGGACAATGAAAATGTACGTAAAGAAAACGAACAATTTATTCATTTTCGTCGAATGAATTTGTTCGTTGTAACAATATTTTATTTTATTAATTAAATGAACTGTTCGTTGATATAACGAAAAATAATCATACATTAATAATTATAATTTAATGAAAGAATTTTTTAATTCAATTTCCCCTCGAAAATTATACCACCTGTCTGACCCCTCATAATTTACTATTTACTGTAACCCTCTATAAAATAAAAAAGACCAATAATTCGAATGTGTTTATTTATATATTATTTTATATTTATTATTTATTTATTGTAGTACATACATTTTTATGTATGTATTATACCTGTATACATTGTATACATATACATATGATGACATATACATACATAAATGCCGTATTCACAATATGTAAATAGGTCTCCAGATAGCAATTATACTACTAAATACATTTCGAATATGAAGTTGTATAATGAAGCAAAAGTAAGCAGAATTTACAATTTTATTTTGTATGTTACAAGGAATCATATACTAAGATGTATTGAATACAATGACAATAATATAATTATGGCACCTTACTACGTTAATATAGAATACATTCTGGATATGTACCACCTGAGGCCTTCTTATACCTCGATAGTAATGGTTTTATGCAAAATGAAAATGGTGTCCCTATATTTTACCACATTTATAGAAGATCCAATATTAAATCCAAACATAGTAATCAACTTACCACTGAAAACCTAAGATTTGATTCCTATTCCTAACTTAAAAGTTGATTATTTTGTTAGAATATTGAACATAACTAGTGCCAGAAGGCACATATTGATCTGAGATGTTGCACAATTTCGTTCTATATGACTAGAAATCGTACCACAATATTTTGTGGAGAGCATCCATAATTTACCATTATCCCCATCAGGGCTGTGGAGTCGTCCGAAAAAAGTACTAACTCTGACTCCGACTCCAAATGCTGAAATTTTTTAAGTGCGACTCCGACTCCGACTCCTACTATAATCTTGATGCTAAATGTATATGAGACTATATTTTTTCATTTCCGTACGGCCTTCTAAAAATTAGAGTTTTTGAGAAGCAATACCCGTACGCAAACATTAATGTGCTGTTTCCAAATGACAGGCGATTGATTATGTAGCAAAATTCAACAGGGGTGTGCTGGAAATCGCAAACGCAAAACGCAAGAATTTGGAAGTTGTTATTAATAAACTTTTAACCTAATTCTTATAATTTTTGGTTTAAAATCCTGTTTAATAGGAAAATATTTGTTAAATATTTGTCATAAAATTCTTTTATTACAAAAATCTTATTTAAAAACGACTTTTAAAATTCTTGCGTTTTACGTTTGCGATTTCCAGTACGCGATTTCGCCTGTCATTTGGAAACAGCACATAAGAGCAGTATTCACAAACCATTTATTTAAATTTTAAATGTGTTTTAAGAAGATAATTTTTATTTTGGAAATTTTTTTAAAATTTTTTAAAGCCGAAAAACTTTGGAGTCGGAGTCGCGAGTTTTTGTGGGTACTACGACTCCGACTCCGGCACAAAACATCAACTCCGACTCTTCAACTCCGACTCCACAGCCCTGATCTCCATAATAAATCCCATAAATACTTTAGTACGCGTAAAACCTTAACGAAAAACACTATTGTAATAATATTTGGTACGTCATCGTTCTATATGACAAGAATGTTCTCACTATTTAAAACAGTCTTCGTTCTTATTCCCACGAAAATGTTTTCAAAATTTCTACCAGTACTTTGCATAAAAGAATAACATGTCCAGCGAACCAGCAAAAATTCATCTGTAAACCAAAACAATTTTTGCTTGTGCCGCTGCGAAAGCACTTGTAAGCAATTAAAAAAAACAACAAATATACGCTAGAGAGGTGAAATTTGTAATATTCACTTAACAGAAGTTCTGCAAGGATGCTCTTTTTACTAAAATATGCTGTTAAAATTCGATTCAAAATTCATAAGAAGCTCTAAAACGAATAAAAATATTGTTTTTTGCCTCCTTTGGTCTCACTAGAAAAAAAACGAAATGGCACTGAAAAGTTTGGCTGTTTTCTTTAACGTCTTTCGCACTGTTACTACCGTTATAAGTCATCAATGGCAACATATTATTAAATGCATGTTGCTAAATGCAGCTTTGAAGTTTTTACTGCGCTGAGAAAAGAAGGATCCCTTTTAGACAGGCAAAGCGTACTTTGCAACTTCTTTATTTTATAGAAGAAATTCGTTTGGTTTTTTATTTGTCGTTTCTATCTGAAGTTGGCTGCAACAACAAACCAACAAAACTTTGCCAGATTAAACTTTGTGTGTTTAAACACGAAACAAAGTGTACAAGAGAATGCAACAAACTTTGTCAAAGCAAACTTTGCCTGTCTAAAAGGGGACCAATTAAAAAAATTCAGATGCAAACATATAAATACAAACACATACAATACAACGTAGATAAAAATGTAACTGCACAACGCATCAACACGGTGTCAATACTGTATTTACACATTGTGAACACACGTTTAGGAAAACAGCCTTTATTAGGGGATCAATCTGGTTATCTTTTGGTCATTGTCAAGTTAAATAGGAAGCTTTAAGTTTTTTTTTTTATTAAAACTTATTTTATGTTGCTTGCCTGCCATAGGGACCACATTTCACGATTAATCACAATTTTTGCAACAATCTACATGCAACCTACTTTTAAACACAATAACCACAGGGGTTTGCTCTGCTGCGAAATGTGTGTATTTGCTGCGTAAAATTGTGTATTTTATCTGATGAAATTGTATGGGGCATAAATACGTAAATATGTAAATCGAACCGAGTTTAACGTTAACAAGCAGATACAAATAGTACGTAGTAGCTGCCATTATTAAGCTTACAAATGCTTACTTTTCATCAAATATTCATGTATCCATCCACACACTCTCACACGAACTTAGTAAAACTTAACTTTTTAACGAAAAAAAAAGAAAACAACAAAAAATAAAGGAGCTTTCAAGCCTATAAAACTTGCATGCTATGAAGTGTGTAAAAGTTTGCAAAGTGTCGGAAATTGGCCCATGTCATGTTATTTTAGTATCCGTAGATTTAATGGGGTCTACTTAAGTTTACATAAAAGTTCAAACATTTCATATGTACATGTGTTAACTTTAGTATAAGTTAATGGTTGGAGCTGTTATTTGACTCAAATACTTTGTGCATACAACTTTGTTGAAGACGATAGTGTGATAAGTATTTATGTACATTATCGAATTTTTGTAAATAAAATTTTACTTTTGTACTCATCGCCATTAACGAGTTTAATAAACGATAGAAAATAGGTTTTAATCAAGGTGAATTCATACAGGTGACCGCATCAGACAGAGAGAGAGTTATGCTAGATGTCCCTTAATTTGTTTGTAGGTATATGTAGTAGAAATGTCAAATGTACAGCCATCATAATTCTCTCTGCATAAATCTCTTTGGGGTCATCTGCAATAATGCCCCTTGGTTTTACTAAGTTGCACAATATTAAAAAAATATATGTTGAAATTTTTATTTAATATGTATACCTAAGCCCAAGCCAACGCAAACATGTGCTTAACTGTTTACAACATTATTGACACATCACATATTGCGCAATACTATTCCAAATGTTGCATAGAATTGCGAGAATACTTTGAGAAATGTTAAGGAAGTCTCTTTATCAAATCTACGGTTTTGTGTCATGGAACAATACTGTCATTCCTCCGAAGCAAAACATTTTAAGAACGTTATGAGTTCCAATGTGACGTGGAGAACAAACTGGTCAAAAGAACTAAAAGTTTCTATTATTTATGCTGTAACTATGTAAGAACCGGGAATACTACATCCACAGATTTCATAACCTCACAAGGTGTGCGACAAGGTGATGTATTGAGTGCATACATTTTTTATGATACTTATGGACAGTTTAATTAAAAGTTGCAAAGAATCCATTATTCCTATGAAAGAGCTCTATGGCTGAATTCTGTAATTCGCTAAAGCTAAATCTCTATCGCTAAAAATCTTAAAAGGTGATTTAGCGATTTTTGGCTACGAATGCAATACTGTAACGTGCATTGCTAAATTTGGCATTGCCATACAAATTTAATTTGCCGCAAATTTAGCTTTTAATTTCATCGCTAAAATTTTTCAATTTTGTATTCTCTAAGGCATTTTAGCGATCGAGATTTAGCTAGAATACGGCTGCTGGAATAAGTGAGTAATCAAGTAACATTCAATAAAATTTTAAAATAAGTAATTGTTAAATCAAATTTAATTCCAAAAGTTATTATCTACGCACATACCAAGGTATATTTACACAAGGTAAACTCGTTGGCCCGTATGTTTGTCAGCTGTTTACCTAAGTTGGAACACCAATGTCAAATTCCGTGTATATGAGCCAAAATTTGTACATGTGTGCGTTAAATTTATATGAAGACAATTTTGACAATTCCGTTCCACTTGGTTATTTTTATAGAGCAGCATGTCTACACTCCCAAATGAGTCTACCTTGTGTAAATATACCTTGGCACATACGTGATTTTATTACTTTTTGTAAGTTTCGTTCGCTTTAATTTTAAAGTATAAGCATCGAACAACAACTATTATCTCTTTTGGGAAAATCAGCCCAATTATGAATAAAAATTCCCCGGGAGTTTTTCCCTTTTGCCATTTTTACAATTGAATTAACATAGGAAAAATGAGAAAACTCCCGGGGAGTTGTTATTCATCATCTGGCTGTATATTTGAAATAAATTTATTGTTTTCAACGGCATTTTATATTTGATTTTATTCACGACACTAAACGTCCTCTTAACCTCAGCGTTTGAGTACTGATATATTAATAAAGTTATAGCAAATCTTGAACGTTTTAACGGGAGGTTAAATTTTGAGGGCCGATGTAGAATGTGAACGCCACCAAAATGTCAAGTTTGTTTCTGTATTTCTTTTGACATTTCTCAATTTCAGACTAATTCAATTTTAACGATGGAAAGATACACAATCGACCAACGCGTTAAAGTTATTCTGGCTTATTATGAAAATCGGCGTTCAAATCAAAATGCATATCGTGCACTTCGTGATTTTTTTTCTGTCAATTTAATCGTCCAAATGTGCGTACAATCGGAAAAATCGTGCAAAAATTTGAGCAAACCGGGTCTGTAGGATATGCGAAAACACCAGCGCATGCTCGTACAGCTCGTACTGCAACGAACTCGTTGTCATTGCCAACAATTGCGCTTCTCACGCTCGTCGTTGATGAACATTATGCATAAAGACTTGCACTTACACGCTTACAACTTACAAGAACTTAAGACTCTTGACCATTCCAAACGTCGTCAATGGTCAGAATTGTGGCAACAGTGGATGATAAATTTTCGAAGAAAATCGTCTTCAGTGATGAGGCACATTTTCACCTTAGTGGATTCATCAATAAGCAGAATTTCCTCATTTGGGCGAATTATAATCCAAGAGTGATTGTCGAAAACCCAATGCACCTACAAAGAGTGACTGTTTGGTGCGATTTATGGGCTGGCGGCATCATCGGGCCGTATTTTTTTCAAAATGAGGCCGGCCAGGCGGTTACTTTGAATGGTGTTCACTATTGTAAGATGATAACGAATTTTATATGGCCCGAACTGGAAGATATGGATGTGGACGATATGTGGTTTCAACAGGACGGTGCCACTTGCCACACAGCTAACGAAACAATGGCTCTTTTGCGCGATAAATTCAATGGCCGTGTTATCTCACGTGGGGGCAATGTCAATTGGCCGCCAATATCATGTAATTTGACACCGTTGGACTTCTTTCTTTGGGGTTATTTTAAAGAAAAGGTGTACGTCGATAAGCCAGCAACAATTCAAGAGCACATTAACGGCAAAGAACCTCAATTATGCCTCAGCGTCATCGAAAATTTGGACCATCGGATGGAGGATAGCCGCCGAGGCCAAATGGCCCATATTTTGTTTCATGCATAATTGAACCATACCAATATTATCATAATATAGAGATGGGCAAATTGAAAAATATATCGATATATATCATATCGATATTATTTAAGAGTATCGATATTAATTATTAAAAAATCGATATATCGAACGTATTTTGCTGAAACTATTACCAAATTAAAAAATTTTATATATATATATATATATATGTACTATGCAAAAATCTTATTATTATTCCAAATATATAAATTTGTTCCAAAACCGCATCAAATAAATATTTTCAAGTCCGTTTGGCTTTTCTGTTTTAATTAGAAATATGCAATGTGAAAACCCCGCTTTTTTCTTAATTCTTCTTCTTTTATGTGCCAATCATTCTAGATCTTCATATAAGTTTAAAAAAAATATGATGCGTGCAGTGATGCCAATTCACCATCAACAAGGATGCGTTCGACACAACTTTGACTATCACGGCGGAGCACGTATGTTCGAAGCAGAAAAGAAACATCACTTACAGGATATCATTTTTCAAGGATAATTGCAAAAAATTCCCCAAAAATATACTGTATATAAAAAAAATTGTAATAATCGCATTAAGAAAAAAGTTATAAACCATTCAAACCATAAAGTTCATGTTATACATTACATTATATTATGCAAACTGTTAGTTAGGTCTTTAAGCGTTTATCATATAATCTTTTTGTAGGTAGGGCCGTTTGCAAGGCGAATTCATACAAGGTGGTCTTAATTTGAAAACGTTTATACCACTGTAAAATATGTTTACGTTGCGTCAAAAATAATACAACAATGTAGTTAACGATTTAAACAAATATTTAATTACGTTTTTAATTTTGAGTTGAATGTTTTGCAATGTAATAACTTAAAAATTTAAAATTTAATAATTTTAAGCGAAAATTATAGAATATTGTAAAGATTCCCCAGAACCACTTGAACGGTATAACATTTTGACACAATGTTAGTTATCAGGTGTTGCTTACGTAGCAAGATAAGGTCACCTGTGCCCATGTTCTGTTACTATCGATGGAAATGTGTGAAATTTAACAAAAATGCCATATCGACCCCTTTGCGCGAAATTATCGTATCAGCCAATTTTTTTGAAATTGAGTTTTTAATGCAATCTTGTTCTACATTCAAAGAGACGTCACCTGACATAATATTGTAGGCGAATTCCACTTCGTTGCTCCAAAAATTGAATGTATATTTTCATTTTGATATTGCAAGCGAACGCTGAGAAAAGTAGAAAAATGGCTGTCTTGAAAAATTTGGTTTTTGTAACATACGATAATTTCGCGCAAAGGGGTCGATATATTGAAACAAACATCTGTTTGTCTCACTAAACTGTGTCTGTAACTTATTTTGGCGAGTACTAGCTGTCACGTAAGGAAATTTACAGAAAAAGTGTGTCTGTGACATTTTTGTGAGAAAAGTTCCCGCTTTGAACTGTCAACTAAACTTACGAATAAAAATGGGGCGAAAAAAATTCAACACTAAAAAACAATTAAAAAAGCAAAATACAAAGAATACCAATAATACTACATATTTTGTTCTTGGCACATTTTTTTATTGTTTAATTATTTTGCTTTAAACATTTTTATAAGATGTTTTCATGCTCGTTTGCAAACAACAAACATTTAAGTCGCACTTTACATTATTTGATAAAGCCGACGGTTGTACTTTCGCCGCCGTCGTTGAAAACTTTCAAGTTTTTGTAAATTTTGGTTGCCGTCAACGATATGTGTGACTGGCGTTCTTAACGTTTGCAATTTCACATCGGCTTCGAGTAGAATATTATGACATTTATAGTTACAGACACATTTTTTTCTCACTTTTCGAGAAACGATGGAATATTTTGTTTCACTTATTTTCGATGCGAGAAGTTCTCACTAAAGTTACAGAACATGGGAACTGATGTAAATTCGCCTTGGCCGTTTGTTTCTTGTTAATAAAACCGATAATTTTAGTCGAAAGATTCTAGATTTTTGGGGGACATTTGAGTTGTTTAGTATATATTGCATCATACCTAAAAATCAAATTAAAAAGTCGATTTGTAATTTTTGGTGAGAGTGGGCCTTTTCGGATTTTTTTTTTTTTTTTTTGTTGGGACTTTTATGAAAATAGTTGCAATGCTTACTAATGTAGTATTTCATCTTATATTAATATAATGGCCATATTCTCAATGTCCCGACGAAGTACTTGTTACTTAATGTCAACATAAATTGATTAGACCGATAAACTGTCTGTTAACAATTTTGTGTTTCTCAATAAACCGACAAAAACATTGTTTTAAGTTGCCAACATCTCTCAAAATACATGTAAAAGCTGATAGTCAGCTGATTCAATTTATCTGAACGGCAAATATAAAAGGAAAATAAATAATCGGCAGATGAGTAATGGTTAGCTTTGCGACAGAATAGAAGCAAATGACCCATTGAGAAAACCAAATTTCTTTAATGTGCAGTTTTTAGTTGGGAAAAAAGATAATCGTGTAATGAGAAAACGGCCAAAAGAGTTTTTAACAGCGACATTTTCTTCATTATGGACTTATAACTAAACTATTCCAGATTTAAAAAATAATTTTGAGCAGGGAAAATTGGTTGGACTGTTAGCCCTGTTTTAAATATGTACTCTGCAATATATTACCCGGAATAGAAGTGCTAAGGCTTTATTGTTTTTTTTTATCAGATGAAATGAATAAATATATCTTCTTAACACTCTCCGAACATAAAGCTCATTGGACGATTGTATTAATGTGCTACAAATAGTTCGAACAAATTAAAATCCGCTAGCAGTGTTTATAAATTTCAAACCTTTTCAATTGACTGTAACAAGGGGTGTTCAAATGATAATTTTTTGTCATTATAAACGTCAAACTTCATATAAAAACGCTGATAACAAAAATTAGACTTTGACGTTTGGTATAACAAAAAATTGTCAGGTGAAGACCCCATATAAGGAAAAATATTAAATTTCAATGATAAAATCACAGAGCATTTGCCTATTTTAAGGACCTGTAGAAATTTTTGATTTGGAAGATATGTCAGGTTAAAATGATAATATAAATGCCGTAAATTATGATTTACATATTGCAGAGTTATTTTATGAAATTCAATTTCTAAACTCCTAAAGGTTTTATTATTTACGTGATCTGAATTAGTAATAAAAAACTTCATTCACCCTGTAGCTTTGCATGGCATGTGTTTGGCTTTCCATTGTTGGCAGTTCGGTTCGCTGCTTATGAATTAAAAAGTTTTCACTTTTGATTTCTGGAACAGATTATGGGGCATGTGATTTGTTTTTTTGTTTTTACTTCCTTCATTATTTGTTAATACGAAACTTTTTTCGTTCCCCATTACGTATTTGTTAAAGCCGTTTTATTTTTTGTAAATCTTTTTATGTTTAAGGAAAAAAAAAACACGAAAAAAAATATTTTGCCTTCGTATGAGATAAAAATGACGATAGGTTGGATTGTGTTTGGTATGGGTAAACTTTTTTACTTTGTTCCCCTTTTTTTAGAATTCGTTTTAAAAATCTGTAAAAATTGTTGAATTATTAAATCCATTTAAACTTACTGTTTCCTCTTTTTGTTTTTAATTAATTTTTTAAGGTTAATAAACATGTACAAAAAGTTGTTTAAAAATTCACGATGTAAATGTAAATATTTTGCATATTAATTTACAAATGTGCAAAAAACATGAGGAAAAATCTGACACCTGTCAAGTAAATGAAAAAGGAAAATATGGACCTTTAAAATTTGTAAACTACAAACGTATAAACAAACATGTATATCTGTATAATATTTGGGATTATTTGTTTGGGGTTTAAAATTTTAATGAATAACTCTGAAACATGTCGGCCTCCTTCACATTGATTCTATTACTTTTTATACCCACACCATAATAGTGCAGGCAGAAAAAACATGGTTGATGTATGTATGTATGTTTAAAAACCCCCATAATTTTGTCCCCGCAATATCCACAAATATCCACAAATATACTACATATTGTTTTATTAACATTACTTTTTTCGTAATTAATAAGATTTTGTTTCTATTTAACAATAAAATGTTTACCTCATTCGAAACTTCATATATGGCTGGTTGAGTTAAACAGTATAATTGGGGGATTCAAAAGGTGTGCAAGTCATATTGCCGTATTGTCATAATATCCTAATATTTTGTAATAGATTAAAAAAAAATATTGTTTTGTTTAAAAAAAGCCCTAAAATAATAAAGGTCTTATTCATAAAAATATTTAAGGTTTATAACAGGTTTATAAAACGAATTTTCTATTAAAATCTGTTTTATAAGCCTTTTATAAATCAAAAAAATTTTTTTATGAATATGGGGGTACGACTTTTTAGGCTGTGCTTATTCTTATGCCATAACTACTCAGTAGAAATATTAATTATGAGGGTTTTTTACAGCACTCGTATTTTTTTCTTCTCCTTAATGTTTTAATAGAATGAAGCTACAGCCAATATTAGGTGCGTTTGAGTACTTTTACAGTAAGATGCAGTAAATGAGAAAATTGTAAAATTTGCTTTCACAAAAAGCTGTTGTCCAAAAAAGTATGCGAACGCAAAATTTGTAAAAATTCGTATAATAAAGGCAACAGCTGATGGCAAATAATTGAAGTGTTAAAAAATGTTTACACTTTTGACTACTTAACTCGTTTTGTTATCGGTACTCGATTAAATACTTTTTAAAATACGAAAATTTTTAAAAAATACAAACATTTATTTTAAGTAATCTTTGATATTTGTTTGTTTTTTATTTAATTTGATGTTACTAATTTTTAGCGGGTTAATTTCTTCATAATAACAACAATACATTTTTGCAATTGATTACTTAAGTACCCAAGTACTTCACACTTTTACAACTCTAAAAAATTAACATAATAAAAAAAAGTTTCAAATGTTGGTATTTAGCCAAAAAAATGCTTCACAAACAAGTTTAATATTTATAATTAATATTTATTCACTTTTTGTTTTTATTTAATTTTTTTTTTCAACTTTTCTTTTATTTAACAATTTTTTCACAATTTGTAAGCATTTTGTTTATTTGCCTTTTGAAACATATGTTTTTTTGATTTACTAAATTTTACTGCAAAAATTTTGGAAATACTCAGACAAGAACTGTGACTTTTCGCTCTCAATTTGTGTTCTCATTTACTGTATTTTGTGTTCGCGAACGCAATTTAGTAAAATGCAGTAAAGTTCAGTAAAAAATAGTACAAACTTTTGTGTTCTCGAACGCAGCTATTATAAACTACAACGCAATTATAAATAGGCAATTCTCAAGGTATTGTGTCGTATTGGTAGTATTTGCTATTATTTCAGACTGTTTTAAATCCTTTGTTTTATTTTTCATATTAAGCCAGTATGAAAGTATAGTCGGACAAGCCCGACTATTTGAGACCCTACACTACAGTATATGAAGGCAAATTTTCGTTCTTTTACCCTTTTTGCGACCCGACAAACAAAGGGTTCTTTTTACCGAACAGTACGCCAATGATTAAACAATTTTTCACCTTGTTTTGCCATGAACTAATAATTCAGCCATAAGCCATTTGTATTTAGCCAAATTTACTTCAAACTCTTTTTTTTTTGACCAGAAAAATGTGCATGCAATTATTGTATTGTAACGTTGAATTTTTGTAAGTTTTGTATGTGTTTAGAAATTTGTATACTCTCTAACTCAGTTACTTGTGAAGAGGGTATACTAAGTTTGTCATTCCGTGTGAAACTTTTTTATTATTCATCTCAGACCCTATAAAGTATATATTCTGGCTCCTTGAGTAATTCTAAGTCGATTTAGCTATGTCCGTCTGTCTGTTGAAAACACGCTCACTTTAGAAAAATTCTAAATAAATGAAAAAAAAATAGTGGCATAGTACTTGTAGTTATCCTAAGCAATTTGGGATTGAAATCCAGCAAACTCGGCTTAGTAGGATCAGAGCTATGGAACAAAATGTGGAACGACCACCTTAAAAAATTGATAATTTTGTTACAAAAACTAACATAAATGTTGGAACAATGTACGGAATGCTATAAGATTTTGCAAAAAAATCATTATATTCGACTGGAAATCTCACTGTTAAATTTTGTAAAGATCGGTCCATAATTTACCCTAGGCCCCATATAAACCCTACTTCCGAAAAACTGTTTAGTACGCCTAAAACCGTAATAAATAATGCTACCAAATTATAATCTAGAACGTCACAATATTTTTTTAGACTAGAAAAGACAGTGTAAGATTTCGGTCCATAATTTACCCTTGGCCCCATATAAACCCTACTCCCGGAAAACAGTTTAGTAAGCCTAAAACCGTAATTTATAATGGTATCCGAATAAAAGTGAATACTTCACAGTTTTATAGGCTAAATATAGCACTAATAAATTTCCTGATAATCGGTCCATAATTTACTATATGCCCCATATAAAGCCTACTGGGTAAATTAAGTAAATACGGCGAAAACCGTAGCAAATATATTTATTGTGGTAAAATTTGTTCCAACTTAGTTTCATATGGCCAGTTAAAATGTTATGAATTTTTTGATATACGGTCCATAATTTTCCTTTGATCCCTGTAAACGCTAAAATTAATTTCACCGCTGTTTTTGGAAATATATTGAAATTTATCTTTTTTATACCAGAAATCATAACTAACCATGGCTCCAATATAAATGGAGGGTATCAAACATTCGGCAGAGCCGAATATAGCACTCTAACTTGTTAGTAGTAAAGACTTGGCATCACTGGTGCCGAATATTATCTAAGTATCAACGCTTATACATAAAGGATTACTTTGTCTTAAAGTGATTTTGATTATGGGACCTATGGTCACTTTTGAGCCTACTAGTACAAATGTTGTCTTTTTATAGTGCTTTTATAAAAGTTATCGTTGCCAAATTGTATGTCAACAGCAAAATTTATAAGGAAGTTATGATACTTAAAAACATTTTCGGAAGTGGTATTAATACGGGAGCTATGGACCGATTTTAAATTGGTTAAGACGATTTATGTTGCAATTAGATAAGTATGATCCAAATGTATGTCCCGTTTAGGGTTGCCATTTTTGAAATTGGAAAAATCAGTACATCGTAAGAAAAATACCAGTACATTCGGAAAAAAACCAGTACACAAATTTTGACCCTAAATTTTATTGAATTCATAAGTTTTAAACGATTATTAAAACAAAAAGAAAATTATACATTTAAAAAAATTAATTTTTCTATTTTTTAAAGCAAGAACTTAACAAAATACATACAAAAAAATTGATCGGCAGAATTGTTGTAAATGCACAAAAAATTATAAATTCATACAAATTATTGTCAATATAATGAGGGTATTCATATTTTCATAGGCTATAAAATTAAATCCGCTTAAAATTTTTTGTTTTTGAATTAAAAACGAAAAAATTTCTTAAAATAAAATAGTTAGGAGAAAAAAATTTATTATTTTAAGAAATTTCTTTAACGTCAAGACCAATAGTTTGGAGCAATTTTTAAATTACATATGACTTATGAAAATGTGACTGGATAGGACACCTTGTGAATACCCTAAATACTTTGCCAATAATTTGGTTGCAACTTTAGAACACTTTGTTCTTCCGCAACTAAAATTGGAAGCAACTTTGGATTCAGGGAAGATTTCTTTGCAAAGTTTGCTGCTACAATCAGCTTAAGTGTAGCTGTGGCCATGAATGAAATGAAGATACTACGGGGTGTTCTGGAAATCGAAAACGCAAGAATTTGGAAGTTGTTTTTAATACACTTTAAATCACATTTTTAAAGTATTTTTATAAAATTCTGTTTAATAGAAAAATATTTGTATAATATTCTTCATAAAATTCTTTTATTACAGAAATCTTATTAAAAAACGACGTTTAAAATTCTTGCGTTTTGCGTTTTCAATTTCCAGAACACCCCTGATTGTTTTTTGATGCCTCCCTGATATATTTCACTTACCTAGAATTTACACATGAAAGAAATTTCTTGAAAGTTGCAAAAGTACCAAAATTGTGTGAATGTTTGTGAAAAAGTGTATGTGTATTGCAACTTTCAAGAAATTACTTTCATGTGTAAATTCTAGGTAAGTGAAATATATCAGGGAGTCATCAAAAAACAGTATCTTTATTTCATTCACGGCCACAGCTACGCTTACGCAGATTGTAGCAGCAAACTTTTCAAAGAAATCGGCTGTTTCTACGATTTTTCGTTGCCATGCAAATAATATTAGACCGCCTGATCCATTTTGATTTAATGGACTACTTCATGGACTAGTCCAATGTAATGCAAGTATGGACCATGTCATTGTCAAAAATTGTTTGTAGTGAGACAATGTGTCTCGTTTTTTAATGTTTTCGCTTCTAAACGAAGTTAAAACTAATCCTCTTGTGTATGAAGACTACTCCTTTGTAATCCAAAGCTGGGTCATGCCCCAGAACATCGTAATGTTAAATATACCATGTTTTTTCCATACGTCTCGGTTACTTTTGGACTAGTCCTAGTCCCTTGTGGGCTACATTTTACGCGCGTGTTTGGACTAGTACTAATATTTGCAGGTATATATACGTATACTCTACTTGCAAGAAAGTTCTTTCATGTGTAAACCTCGGGTTATGTCTAGCTGTTTGCATGTGCCATTTTATGTCTGTTTTACACACAGGACGTTGGAAAACAAAACAAACATTTTAGTTTCATTTAAAGCACAGAATACAACCAAGAAGTGTTCACGTTGGCAGTTGTTCAAAACGAAGACAGGCGAAGCCAATAATCCTTCGAGTGTTTTTATACTTTTCTCTTTTTAGCAAAAGCAGCATTTTCTTTTGAAAAGCACTATAAGCACTTCTATTTATTTAAATATAAAGCATATGGTAAGTTATACCATGTTTACACGGACAGCAATATTCGTGTTTCGCTCTGTTATTCCTGTTTCGCGCCCCAAACCTGATTGAAACGACTTGTTTTCCCATACAACATTTTGAGAGCGAAACAGGTCGTTTCATTTTGAAACAGGCTGCGAAAAATGTACTATCATCTCCAATTTTGATAACAGTCATCGTTAGTTTATCTGAACTAACTCTCAAAAAAAAAAAAACAAAGAAAAAACAAAATAAAAATTGATTTTTAATAAAATAAAGTGATAATTATAATATAACAATATTAATAAAAGTATTAAATAATATATTCTAAAGTTTTACTTACTTGTTAATCTTAATATCAACTTGTAAGAAATATAAAAATTCTGCATCGTACAGTGAATTTTAAAGTCTTTTGTGTGGTTTTGGGACACTGTTAAAGTCAGAAAAGTTGAGTAAATTGACTTTTTTACGGTTTTGAGATATTTAAAATATATTTTTTTGTGGGTAAACGAATAAATATTTTACATCGATTTTTTTTCGGTGAAGATTATATTAACAGCTACTTATAAAAATTTTTAGAAAATTTTTATTTTAAATTTTTCAATACAAATTTTGATTTTTTAATTAGGCCAAAGTTCATCATATTTAATTTTCAATAAATTATTTTTATGAAGTAGGAATTTTTACAACATAAAAATGAATTAAAATTTATTGGTAATTTTTTAATCTTAACTGCTGCTGGGCTCGAACCCAGGCTTTTACGGACAGGTTACCCTTAAGGTAGAAGTACATAACGCGCGTTTGTGTGCGCGCGCTTTGTAGACTTCTGTCTACATGCAAAATGCAGAAAGTTGGTTAACTTTAACTGTTTAACTTTTTGACGCGTTGTGTATTTTTGATAAGTAATCAGCTGACAATGAAATGAAAAATTTATTAAATTTGTGAATCGTTAAAGAAAAACTTATTGAAGAGCTTTAAAAACATACAATATTTGTATAAAAAGAATAAATTTAATAAAATTAAAAAATCTTGAAATACTTTCGAATCCGTTTTCAATGCACAAATAAGTAAACAAATTAATAATAAAAACAGTTGACAGGAACAGCTTTTGTAACGCGCGTTGTGTAACTTGCAATTTTTCATGTGCTAAAGTTTTTAAACGCATGACAAACGTCGACGAATTAACGCGTGTTAATGTTTCGATTGCAACGACTCACTGTCTTCAGAGAGGTTTGCCGTTTAACACTCGCAGCCTTCGACGACTGGCAGTCAAAAGTCAAACATCAATCTTTAAACCAAATTGCATTTGACCTTTGGTAGATCGAAATTTGCTTTGAATGATTATCTATTTTAATTGATTTTACATGTTCTCCCTTACTTCTGTTTTTCGTAATTTTTGTCTTGAAGTCCAAAGTAAATTTTTTGTTTTTTAATTTTTGAACTTGAAGGACAAATGTTAACATAGAGCTCGTGCCTTACCTTTAACAATAATTAGTATTGTGGTTATTTTGTTGAACTATTTTTTTTTTAAAAAAAATTTCGTTCAAAATTAAAAAAAAAAAAATTTTTTTGTTCACTTATTTGTAAAAAAAAAATAAAAAGGTTTTTTAAAGTGAATTTAATTGTATTTTTAAAAATGTTTTACACCACGATAAAATTTGAAATCTATACTTTTAAATTAAAAAAAAAGTTGTGCGCCTTTTTTTTGTGATTTCTTGAAAATTTCACCTTTTTGATAGAAACCATTTAATCAGTCATAGCATGTCATAGTCATCTAAGACTGATATTCCTGTGTAAAATTGATAACAAATGGTGTCAATATTTGTTAACCACCTCGTTGTGATTGTGTCACCTTTTGGTCTCATTCTGTCAACAAAATGTTAATATATTATCACCATAATGGTGTCATTCTGACAACATGCTGTTATCATTTTTGACAACACACCGTTGGTATATTGATCACATTCGGTTGTCATTTCGATAACACATTGTTCTGAGTAAAGTAATAAATATCCCATTCTGAACCCAATCAATAAAAATATATGATGCATTTTTTATTAATTTATTTCAAATTTATAAACTAAAAATTTTAACAAATTCACCTGTTTAATATTAATAAAATTTACAATAAAAATTTTAAAAATACAGGAACTTCATTGTTAAATAGTAGATTTAATATAAATTTTTTGAATTGTTTGGCCTCTTCATCGTCATAAATCTTTTGCACTTGCATTGTTTGTACATCAATTATAGTTTTTTCAAGAAGAAAATCTCCTTCATACCCAAGGAACATAATGCTTTCGTCACTGTTTATAATGCTTTTTTTCACTTTTTAGTTTTATAATTTTATTTCTCACTCATATTATTTCACTTAAAAAAGTTGTTTGTAGATACGCTATTTATTAATAATGGCAGTGTGATACCTATTTGACAACAATGGTACGTTTTTTATCTTTCGGCCCAAATTGACAACATTTTGTTGAAAATTTGGCAACAAATGTCGTCAAAATATTGACAACACTTTGTTATCAATTTATTACTAGTGGTTGACAGATTTTTAACGTTTTTTACGCTCTGTGTAACGGGTTTTAACCACCTGTGCAGCCAGACTTTGTCTATTTGAGAGCAAATTACACCTGTCGTATAAACTCTTTGGAAATAGCAACGATGGTAACACCAGCAGAAGATTTTTTTTTTAAACTGAATTATCTGCAGAAATAACTGGTATTGCATTCGATTTATCTCCCGAATCAAAGTTATTATTGAAGTAGTTACATGTGGTAACAAAATCCATTTGCACGAGTTTGCCAATTATTGCTTAGACACTGCAAAGCATTACGTTACTCTAAATCTCTGGCATTCTATGACACCTTCAATGCCAAGATTTTAATACATGGTGCAACTGTAATGCAACAAATATTATCGGCTTAGCAGGCAGAATTTTGCTAAACAGTTTTCGAGGGTTCAGTGTAACAAAGGTATTTTAAATAGACTTTTGCTCAGTTCTCCACTGATTTCTAGCACAAGACCAACTTAAAAAAAAGTCACTACCCTTTACGAAACAAGCAATTCCTTTTATGCTTCCACCTGTACTTGGCTCTGAAAAGAATTCAGATTCGGAAGAGGACTTTGAAGAAAAAGACGAAATAGAACCATAGCACTCATCATCAGCTAAGTGCAAAAGAGAAGTTGTTTTAAATAAATCAGTTGTTATTATTTTAAATAAAATTTATTGTTACTTTTATAAATAAGTTATTATTACTAATAAATTAATTATTTTCAGATAAATTAAATACTATTAAATACATAAAAGCCACATAAAATCATACAATTTAATACATTTTGGAAATTAGCAAAACATTTAAAAAAAATTATTTGACCGGGTCGTTTCGTGGGGTGGGTTTGGAGGGATGCCTCCCCCTACCCATAAAAGTTCAAAAATGTAATTCTTATGGTAATAAGGCGTAAGTAATCTATTTCTTGTAATATTAACATTTTTTTTAATATTGTTTTATGAAACCGCCCACAAAAGGAGTCGGGGACAAAATGTGTCATTTTACGATCTCCTGGGTCCAATTTTAGGTTTTTTTACTTTCGCCGACCGTAAAAGTTGCATTTGCTAAACAAAATTATGGGAAAACTTAAAAAAATATTTTTTTTCAGTGTTGGAAGGCACAAGGTAAAAGTGGATTCTCCCATATAAAGGCAGAAGAGATTTCTATATATCTAAAGGCCGGTTACATCTGAAGTTTCCAAATTTGGTACAAATACCTGGGTTATCGTTTCTGTGTATCTAGAGAACTAATTGACTGGTTATCAATACATATTGTTCGTCCAAAACGGTGGGAGCATAGAAGTGGGCTTGACACAAACTACAATTCCGTATATCAAGAGAACGGCAACAGCTACAGTACAAATTGCTTTGTTATAAATGCACAGCATCTCGCAAAAAGTCATTAGATAAGTGGGCGGTGCACAAAATAGAATTCTGTATATCTGGGACACGGAAAGTGTACAAATTTGGTACAAATCGATTGGTTATCAATACCCAACATATGTCGGAAAGCAAGGTGAAGTGGAAAATTAAGAGTAGATCATCTGGAGAAGGGTAATAGTAAAAGTCATAAAACTTGGTAAGAGTTGCTTGGTTATCACTGCTTGGGACTTGTTTTAAAAAATTTTACTAATTATATTTCAATGTGGATTACAAGCGCCCCGGGTTAAGCCAGTTTATGATAAAGATGGGTTCATAATTCATCTTAGATCTTTTATAAAGCCACCCAAAGTATTTTAACTCTCGGTGAAGACTCGGCACAGCGGAATTAAGCACTTTTACATACTTGTTTATATACAAGTTTACATAAAGTTATTCCATTCAGTGTTCTGGGGCCAAATTACGGCATTCGATATCGATCGAAATTACAAAACTATTTGAATGGGAATTTCGATAGATATCGAATGCCGTAATTTGGCCCCTGTATTTGTACTGTAACTCCTCAAAGTACATACTTTTTAAAACTTGCTGAAATTTCTCGTAATAATATTGTTGATTTGTAGTTTTTTTTTTTTGTTTGCAGGAAACATTTAAGAACCAATGCAAATATTTGCAAAACAACAGGTACTTTCTATAATGGATTTTACATTTGGCCTAGACAAGCTCAAGTTTGAGAATCGCCCCATTATGCAAGTCTAGTTCTTATCTTATTATGTATTGTCTTATTATTTACAAATGTCCATTATTTGTGACAAATGATTTTTGTTCTTCATTTTGGTTGCCAAATCTATTTTGTTATTTATAGAATAAGAGGTTTGCCAAGTTTCGCTCAATATTAATTTAGTTGAGTCTGGGTCAGGTTTATTAAGTTTCAGCATTAAAATGTTAAATTTAGTACTTAATACAAATTAGCCAACTCGAACGCATTATATTATTAATAAAACAGATTTTATTAAATTTTCTAATTGTGCATTCATACGCAACTGAAATTAATGAGACCAATAAACATATTTTCCATTTATTAGGCAGTAATTAAAAAAAATCTAAATTAAAAAAAAAACGAATAAAATTATTCAAATTTATTGATGCATTGCCAAATCAATGCATTTACAAGTATGTATGTATATGCCGGCGCGTATTAACAACGTCAATTGCAATAATAAAAAAGCTTGAAAAAAAATTTATAAAAAACCAAGTATCAAGTCATTGAACTCTTTTTAGTGCGTAACAACAAATTAAACGCATAAAACTAAATGCAAACAAACTGCTTGCCTGCCCGCCTCTATAAACGCAATATGTATATACATATAATAAATATTCAAACATGAAACATGAAAATGTTTTTTAAAAGGTCTACACTGACTTAGAATTAAGCTACATAAAAATATTGTAAATAATATTGTGGCGTCCTTGAATTTGTAATAATTATTTATAATATTCCATTAGATATTTATATTAATATACACTAGAGATGGCGATAAGGACTGTTTTTTTTTTAATTAAACGAGAGTTATTTTACAATAAAATCGAAAGATTTGCTGTAGGCATCAGTATGTTAAAATAATGAAAATTAACAAAAGGCAATGAATTGGTTGCAGGCTATGCCGAAAAGCATTAGTTAGCAAACCCGCTGTTTGTTATTAAATAAAGGCAAAACCCTTTCGCCCGGCCGAAGGCTGGCTGAGCAGAGAAGCTTAAGTTAGCGATTAGGGATCTTCGAATTCGGGATTTTAATGAACAATAGTACATATGAGGCTATCAGCGCTGAAGTGGTGTAACCCACAATTTAACTTGGCTACGGTTCTGGTGTAAGTTATGTTCTTTGCACTGTTCGAGTTAGCCAACTGTTTGCATCCAAAACAGATGGTGCTAGAAACATAGTTCTCGTACGGGCCGTTACAATAAATTACTATAGTGCAAGAGTAGTGTAAACTCCTCATTATCTCATAATAGGTAGTCTGGGGTTACACCACTTCTGCACTGATAGCCTCATATATCAATTACAGAAAACAAAATTGTTTTACTAGATCTAGCAGCAGTTATTTTTCTCATCGACAAATTTGTCAAAATAAGAAAACGAAAAATCGCCAGAAAAGAAGGTTGAAAGTAGTTCCTACACAAAATCACCAAAATATGTTTGGACAATTTTTCGGCGATTTTATATTGCTTTGGACGAAATTGCTTTGGTTGATTTTGCTGGCAGCCGTTTAATTCACATTATTGCTAATATTTTTTATAAACTTACATTACTGTAATGGATAAGGGGGTCGGGAGGGTGGTGAATAAAGCCTCTTCTTCACAAATATCCATCTAACCCGTCCGTGGTTCTTCCTGCCAACAACAGATGCAGCTCTTTCGACTGAAGTTGGGCGGTATAACACTAATGGTGTTTTCTTTTCTACAAAAAAAATACCACATTTTAAAAGGTACATCTATAAAATGTCTTGCCGAACATGTAATACCGCAATTTTTTATTTGACGAGAACAAATTATAAAAATGGATCGCCCTGTTTTTAACAGCTGACAAAAAGTTTGTTCTTCAATATATAAAAAAAATATGTACATAAATCAAAAAGTGTGTTCGTCAAAATATAAAAAAATATTCATAAACCTTAATTTGTTAATAGATTGATTTAAATAAATAAATAAATGAACAAAATGAATGACAAAATTCCAATTTCTGTAGTTTGTTTCTCATAAAATATGTAAACAAGAAAATACCTTTGCCAGATTGCCGATTGATTAACAACAAGTTTTTACGATTTCTTGATTTGACGTTTTTTTTTCAAAAACAATTTTATAACACTGAATTCATTTAATTTTATGTCACTGACAGCCTACCATTAACAATGTAATGCTTTCTTTTGTTTTTACTATAAAATAACAGAAAAAATAACTATTTAAACTTAAAATTGTTACTGTCCTGATTAAAGGCGATTTCTTCCCAACTTCGTCTGGTAACCCTATATTTAAACAGAAGCCATCTTTTTACAGGGAATTATCAACACCCTCGTTTTATAGAGGGCGTAAAGTGCAATGCCTTATGACATTTAATGGTAAATTTTTTTAGAATAAAACACGCTGCCCTTTTAGAGAGCAAAGCATTTTTAAGAAACGAACACCAAATTGCATTTTTTTAAAAAAAATGTGTCATTTTTTGTAGAAAAGAAAACATCATAAGACTGCAGTGACTACATCCTCTGCTCGCCTGGAGGCGTTGCGGGCAGTCCCAGCTTCAAGATCGTATGCTTTATCCAGTTAGGTACACATCTTAAATCAAAAGATTACAGAAGGACAACAACATAACTTGTGTGGCTCTACTAAACTTATACACTCAGGTCTCGTTTTATGCGGATTCAAATTTATGCGATTTTTAAAATTACGATTTTTTTTAGAATTTTAACAAATTTTGAAATCTTTGATATTTTTTAAGCTTTTTACCGTTTTTAAATTTATCCAAGTTTGCAGCACTGATATAATCGCAATAGTTTGTTTTATTTTGAGTTTTTTCTATGCACAGCCGATACGTACTTATATATGAGTGTTTTTAAACTTATGAAGAGCACATAATAAAATATTTCCAATTTTAATTAATTTTAATAATATTTTTTAATAATAAAATAAAAAATAATTAATTTTGTTATTCGTGCTTAATTCCCAATTTTTATTATTTGATAAAAACACTGAAATTTATTGTTGATGGGATTAGCTATTCCTATGCGCATTTCACTGGTTGCTTAGGCCAGATCATCAGGAAACTTCATCCATAAAGATTTTAGAAAAACTAAAGATATTAAACCAAATAAAACTGTGGGGAATGTAAGGAGAGATAAACTCACTGTTTATTATTGATGATTTTGTTTAAACTTTGATATTGTTACATATAGAAATGTTTCTGTAATTCTTATACGCTTAACAGTTTTATTTGGTTTAATATCTTTAGTTTTTCTAAAATCTTTATGGATGAAGTTTCCTGGCCTAAGCAACCAGTGAAATGCGCATAGGAATAGCTTATCCCATCAACAATAAATTTCAGTGTTTTTATCAAATAATAAAAATTGGGAATTAAGCACGAATAACAAAATCATTTAAATTAAATTTTGTATTCCCACGAAAATTATTTTGATAATAAAATAATTAATTTTTTTTTTTATTTAAAGATCAATAAATTTTCTATAAGAATCACTTTAAATTTATTTGTTTAATTAATTTTTAGTTCCAGAAAATAATTTAAAAAAAAAAAATTTTTAAAACGGCATCACTTTACCACCCCGTAACTTGACAAATAAAGATTGTAGAAATAAATTATTTCGCAAACATATTTATATCTGCTAGAACTATGCAATATGTGGCAAATATAAAAGAAATTCCAACAACATCTTTTTATTACAAATAATGCCCCAAATATATTTTTGTTGATTTTTTTATGCGATTATGTTTTGATTTTTTAATTAAAATTTGAATTTATGCGGTTTTTCAGAATTTTGGAACGTACTATTAGTTTTTATATGAAGCTAGAGTATCATTTTATGCGATATTTCAGGAACGCATCTATCGCATAAAACGATATCTGAGTGTATATTTAATATACACATCGAACTTGTTCAACATAGTTGAATCGCTGAAAAAATATCGCGCTTTTTAGGCTACCTTTTGGAAAAGAAACGGTTGGCTTAAAAATTCTTTTTCATATGCCTTTAATGAAAGGTTAAAAATGGTCTTGCTTCTCCTGAAAATTTTTAAGTTTTGCGATATGTATATTGCTGGCTATAGAGTGTTTGTAATTGCATTCAAGAAAGTGCGTGATTTGAACAGCAAACATGTAAAAAAAATATCAACAAATTTTTTTTTTGTTTCTATTAATTTTTATGTGTTTTTTTTTTTGTATATTTTGTTTGCAAACTAAATAAGTTCAATAAACTTTGTGCGAAAAAAATTATACAAACAACATAAAGTTAAAATGGTCATTACCCTACAAATAATATTGGACCACCTGATCCATTTTGATAAAATGGACTACTCCATGGACTGGTCCGATGTAATGCAAGCATGGAATGTCATTGTTGAAAAGTGTTTGTAGTCAGACGACATGTCTTCCTTTTTTAACGACGTGCTTTCGTTTTTAAACGACTTCAAAACTAATCCTCTTGAGTATACCATGAAGTAGTTTTAAAACTACTTCTTCGTAGTCCAAAGATGGGTTATATCATATAACTTATATGGTCCTGCCCTAGGACATCTTAATGTTAAATAGACCATGTTTTTCCATACGTTTGGGTTACTTTTGGACTAGTCCTAGTCCCTTGTGGGCTACTCTTTACACGCGTGTTTGGACTGGTCCTATTATTTGCAGGGTATACAAACACACAAACATGTTCATAGCTCTAATGTTTTTTTTTTATATTTTCTACAGTCACTCTTATAATTAAGCATACGGCAAGCAAGCAATAAATAATACAGTGTGTTGAATAAAAAAAATTATGAAATTTTGGTATTAGAGACCTGACAAATTCAGCTGTTGTACGCTGTGTTTTTCAATACCATGTTTTTCAACGTTTTTTTTTAGCCGTTTCAGAGAAATCTTGCTCACCGAAACTTGATATTAATTAATGGATTTTTTTTTGCCTTTTGCTAAATTTTTCATACATTTCTCGAATTTTCGAAGTAAAATACAGCTGGAAATCGTGAAAAAAGCATTTTACAGTTTTATAATGTTACGAAGAATTATGTTAAAAGGATATTTGTTCTGAAGATTTCTTTAATTTTTTCACACTTTGGCAGCTTTTCGCCGAAAATGGCGAAAAAAATATCAGTTTTAATTTTAATTTATTTGACAGTCCATTTATATGTCGTTGGCAAACATGTATTATCATGTCGCTATCTTGTATAGTTCAGCATTTGCAGGCCTTTAATTGCTATTCCTTATTTCACGGATTTTTTTCATTCCCGAAAACGTCTCAGTAAATATTTCGCTTACTTTTTCAAAACTAAAAGCTTCTTTCACTCATTATTTAGTAGCTTTCTTCGCTACTATTTGCATTTTAATAGCAATTAAAGTACTATTTCTTGTAACGTATTATATGTATAAGTCATTATTATAAGGAATGAAATAACCACATTCAGGTAATGATTTACCAAAGTAAATCCAAAAAAACGTTTTTTAATGAAAATTAATTTTAACAAGTTTGCAAATTTTTTTATTTTTTATGCCCAATTTTCAGGATAGTATTTAAATCTATATTAAGTTAATTTTCATACAAACTTAAATCGTATTTAAAACAGATTGGTTTTTTGAGTTTTATTTGAAAAGTCTTATTTAATTAAGATAAAAGTATGGTAGCTCTACTAAATACAAAAAAAACATATATAAAAAAGTGTAATTATTTACAAGGTGGTCTGAAAAAACAGCTGACTGTTAATGCTTTGCCTGTTGTTGTTGTATTGTTGTGATATTGAGGCCACCTTGCTAAAATAATACAATGGAAACTTAAGTTGAAATTAAGTGTACCACATCGGTGCCTTAAGTTTCTCTTAAGTTTTTATTGAAGAAGAGAATTTTGTATTTAAAACGATTTTAAAAATAAACGTGTTTTAATATCAATCCTGAAAATTGGCCATTAGACTTTTTATAACTACTTATGTAGGTGCAAAAAAATTCCATACTTTTCAAGTGCCATTTAGTTAAAAGCGAATGCGTTCATTTTAGGACGCCCCTATTAAAATTCATGTGCACTTGCAGTAGAATTGTACGTGGTCTTTTTGCTTATATCTGATTACTGAACACATTATTTTGTTGGCGGAGTTTTTAATAATCTTTTATAACCGGGAATTAAGATGTTTTAAGCAATAGAATGTGCTGAATTAAAGAAGCTGAGTAAGTTGTATTCTAAATAATCTGTTTAGAAATTAGAATCGTGTTTGCCAGATAAAATTGGTTAAAAATCATCAAATTTTGAGGAAAGAATCGTCAAGTGAACTTACCTAAATCATCACAAAAATCGTCATTATAAAAACTAACTAACTTTTAATAACTTCTGAAAATTTATTGTTGTTTTTAGTTTCCATTTTATTAAAATAAAAATATTATCAAAGTAATTTTTGGTAATACAAAATTTTTAATTAATAAGATTTGGTTTGTCGTGCTTAATTTCCAATTTTTATTCTTGATAAAAACACTGAAATTTGTTGTTGGAGGGTAATAGTGGATGGCCAATGTACGCGGCATGCGTCTGTGGGCGGCGTTCAGCTGTTTAGTTTTTCGCTTGAAATCTTTTTGACAGGCAAATGAAAGAGGAAAATGTTTAATAAGCTGTTAAAAAAATGTTAAATCTATAAAAAAAAAACAATTTATTTGGATACACATATTAAGAATTTACTTATCAAATTAGTTTTTTCCACTTCATTTGCAATGTTTTTTAAATTTCTTTTGTTAAATGATTATGTTTGTGTATGGCAACGTCTACTTCACGCGGCTTAAAACAAAAGATCAAAAAATTCAACTTTGCCGCGCGACATCTTTTCCAAGTAATACCAAGTCTAAATTTTAGTGATGTGTGTGTGTTTTTTTTTTTTGGATGAACATTTCTGTAAACAATGCTAACATTTTTACAATGGCAATGCTATTGTCGTCCGCAACCGTATGTCGCGTTACTGGCCTTCCACTGTAAGGTAGTTTATATGCGCATTTCACTGGTTGCTAAGGCCTGGAAACATTCTCCCAAAAATATTTAGAAAAGCCAAAGATATTAGCAAATAAAACTGCGGAGTGAATGGGAATTGCAAACACTCAAAAAGTCTAATTTGCATCGATATCAAAGCTTAAACAAAATACCAACAATAAACAATGGATTTATCTTTTCTTACATTCCCCGCTATAATTGGTTCGAATTCTCCCAACATTAATTGTAGTTGTAAGTGGTCCAAGTTAAAAAAAATGCTTTATTGTTTTCGCAAGAAAATCATAAAAAGGCAGTTCGCCAGTTCAGTTTCTTATGCCGTTTTTAAGTAGTATATTTGAGTTATTTTGCTACATTCGGGAAGGCTACAAATTGTTGATAATTTTGAATCGCTGACGTTACTTGATTGGACCCAGAATTATTGGAGTAATACAACCAAAAATTTTTTAAAGCATTGGCATTTATATGTTAGTAGAAATTAGGTACCACATGAACGAAAGCCGAAAAATATCGAGCTGCAGTGTTAGTTAAGAGCTGAGCCTTCGAAAGGTAACAACTGTACTGTAATTCGATTTTTCACTTTGGAACAATTGACACAAATTTCCCACAGGGCTTCTACATATTTTTGGAGTACGTGCGAAAAGTATTTATTGAATCTCTCTAAAAGTAAGACTTGTCTGCCACACGCCTAAAGAGAATTAAGATAATTCTCGCGGTATTAAATTTTATAAAAGATTCGTGAAAGAAAATTTAAATTTTCGACAAAGATTATACAAGAGTTGAGTATGAACCGATTGCAGTTAAATTTTGTGCGTTGCGAATTGAGCCTTATATGAGAGATGTGATATGGTTAATATTTAGCAGAGTCATACGTTTATATAGTATGACTTAGGGCCTCGTTACTCATACGTAAATGTTGCGGAAACGTAAGCGCAGCGGTCTATTTATCGTTGGTACACAGTTACTAAAAATACGTATACGTGTTATGTGGTTCTAAAAAGTGTTAAAAACAACACAGAACATTTGTAACGATTATTACTAAAAAAGAATTCTCATAAATTTTCGGTTTTCTTTTCTGTGCGTTTTGTATAAAAATATAAAAATAATACGTTGTGTGCGTCGATTGATATTCGTTGGTTAATAAACATTAACAAACATAAAGTTTTTTAACAGCTGGTACGCATAAACGAATAGAAAATTAATTATTAGTATTGTGGATATTTTATTGAACTGTTAATGGTTCTTAATCAAAATTTTTATATTTTAATCAGGCCAGAGTTAATCAAATAATATTTTTATTAAATTATTTTATGAAGAATGGAATTTTGCAACATGAAATGAATAAAAATTTTATTGATAATTTTTCATTCTTGGCTGACCGGGGAATCGATCCCACGTTCACGGACAGGTTGATTTGAATTGTTTAGATAGTAGCCACACTGCACACAGAAAAAATACCAATGTTAAATTAACATGCCGAAATGTTGATTGAGAATCATAGTAAATTTCTTCAAAAGTATGCCCTTTATTTAAATTTATCATTATTTCATATTAATTTTAAATGAAAAATATTAACATAACCTTAAATCACGTTTATTTAATATTATTTACTGTTAAAATAACATTGTTCAATATTGAATCCATAAAACCCTGTTTTATATTATAATCAAAAGTTTATCTTGTTAAATTAACATGCATCCATAGTTAAGTATGTACATCTTTTTATTTATATGTTTAAAATATGTTATAAAAAGAAGACAATTCCCGTATTCTTTTAATGAAAATTCAAAGTAGAATGATGACGAAAACCATATCAGGCGATTCTGCTGATGCTTCAGTTGACAAAGGAGAATACAAAATAAGTGAAGCTTCTTCACACTGTTATATCACACTCAAACCAATTTGATTCTACATGAAATTGTTTCAACTTGAAATAACTTTCATTCAACGTGATTCGGATTGTTATTTTAATATAAATTACATTTTGCTCTAAATTAACTGCAATGTTAAATTAACATGAATTATAGTTATTTAAAAAGAAAAAAATGTTGTGTGCAAGTTATTGTAAAATCAGGTTGAATTAACATGAAACACGTAAGAAGCAACGTTACGTTTAAGTAGGAGTGTCTAATTGTAAGTGGGTATGGAAAACAGCACGGCTGATCCGCAACATATACGTTTACGTAAGAGTAACAAGGTCATTACTTGTGCACAATTTTAATTCAATCCTATAATTTTAATTAAGTTTTGGCGAATATTTGTTGATGATACGAATATGTAGAAATATAATCATCAATATTTCTACATATTCGTATCATCAACCAATATAATTTTGATAGCATAATGGACATATATCAACTAATTATGCAGGATCATTACTTAGGCGCTAACCTTTTATTAAATTATAATTTTTTTCTAATTCAAATAACCTTAAATTTCTAATAAAAAATGTTATTTGGAAAATTTGTTCGGGTCTAACAGAAACATTTAAAACACATACAACTCTAACATCCTGTTTGGCTTAGGATATAAACAATCTTATGCCTAATTTTCAGGATTGATATTAAAACACATTTATGTTTAAAATCGTTTTAAATACCAAATTCTCTTCTTCACTACTTCACTACACTAAATTTCAACTTAAGTTTCCATTGTAATATTTTAGCAAGGTGTTGTCAGTATCACAACAACACAACAACAACAGGCAAAGCAATAACATTTAGCTGTTTTTTTATACCACCTTGCAAATAATTAAACTTTTTTATGATATTTTTTTGTATTTAGTAGTGCTACCATACTTTTATCTTAATTAAATAAGACTTTTCAAATAAAACTCAAAAAATCAATCTGTATTTAAATACGATTAAAGTTTATATGAAAATTAACTTAATATAGATTAAAATACTATCCTGAAAATTGGGCATTAATCCTTTGCTGTATTTGCGAATTCTACACAGATAGAAAAATTCTTATTCATATTGATGATACCCTAACATCAGAATTGTGATATCAATGTTACTACAAATGGCATCAATGATGCAAAAAGTAACATCAATCCAATGACTAACGTCTTCGTACAAATTTGTCATTTCTTACGTGTCATCTATTTTATGACATCAATTCAATGCCACATTTTGTATATAATTAGCATTATTTTCATGATCACAATGTACTTTAAGAAGCAAAAATTCCTATATTCTATTTTTTTTTAAATTATTTATTTAAATACATAAAATTTTCAAAGCAGAATGATTACGAAAATCATATGGGGCATGGTGCGCGTGTGTTATTATTGAGAGTTCTGCTGTAAACAAAGGTCGTAATTCAACAAACGTGAAACGAACATCTGTAAAAGGTGTCATGGGGTTAAAAACGAAGACACTTGTCATAGTAATGCTGTTAAAATACATCAGCGCTATGACACCTTTTCTATCAGTGTAGATAAAATTACTTTTTTGGATTCTTCTGGTCGTAAATATAAAAATACATTTCTTCAGTCCTATCTCTGTAATGTTCGGGCATGTTCTAGAAATCAAAATAAAGTAGAATTTTGATTGTAAATATTCACAAAATGACTGTAGTTTTTCCTGTTTTTAAGAGTTGTTCTTGTAAAAATAATTGGTACTCAAAGTAAGAAGTATATAAAAAGTACTATTTGTATGAACTTTCTTTTCGGCTCGTTTTTAAAATATATTCGACTTTAAATCCATTTCATTTCGATTTATAGAACATGACCGGTTGTGTATAAAATTGTTATAATACGTAGGAATTTTTTATTGTATACTACACTGTGGTTCGCACTTGTCAGCAGTCAAGTGATTGAAATAATTAAAAAAAATATTTATTTTTAAGCAATGCATTAATTGTTGATTCTAAGAAAATTTTTATTTCAACCATTTGCTCTTACTTAAATAAAAAATGTAATAAAAAAAAAACGAAATCTGACGTAAACACTTTTTGGGAAATTATATTTATGATTAAAGTTGAATGCAAAATGGGAAAAGAAGGTTGAGGGTGGTGGTCAAAATACATGTACAAAAAAACTCAAGTAAACTAAAAAAAATAGTAAAATCGTGCCACACGCACATTTGGCATAAACTTAGCTAAAAAATCCAACAAAAATAATATAAAAAACTTCTGCTAGAAATTTATAGCAAATACTATCGTAAAGTAAGTCGTATAGAAAAGTCTTTTAGCAATGATGTCAAAAGAAAAGTACTTGTTACAAAAATAAATTGACCTCATAATAACAAACTGCTCCTAATAATAATAATTTTTCTTTTATTTTATTGTCAGAAAAAGCAAAATACACACATTCTTTAAAACAAACTTACACATATGAGTCATTAAAGCCATACACACAGGCCATAATTCTTAGTCATATACATACCTTCTTATTTAGTTCTAATTCCATTCTAAACGTCCCAAGGGTTCATTTTGTAGTATAGATCCTTATTTGGGTTCAACGCTGCCTTCTTTAAAAAGTTCTCTTAATGCCTTCTTATTACGGAGATCGATTTTCCAACTGTTTTCTAAAACAAATTTTCGAATATTCCGAATAGTTGTTATTTAGAGTTTTTTTCCGGAGTTTTTCGATTCCCGGGAAAGCGGGAAATTTTTTTAAATTTCCCTCTGGATACAAGATATAAAGATAACAAAAACATAACAATTTAAGTCATAAAACAATAATAAAAACAAACAAAAATTGAGGCACTCAAGATATGATATCAAAAAGTTAATTCATAAAATATTTTAATAAATTTATATAACATTTTTTAACGGCTTAGGAAATAAATGTCTGACACACTGAATGCGTTTAGTGAGTCGTCAAAGAGTATATTTCTGATTACCATGTTACCGACAAATTTCGTTTACTTTTTTTTACCGAGGTTGGACAAATAGTTAAAAGTGCACCGTTGTTGCATATCCGGACTTCTTCTTACAAACTTTTTTTTTGCTTTTCAAATTGCATGTTGTAGTATCTTACACAAGTTTCCTAATTTTTTTATTTCGGTGTCCCCGTACTTCCCGGGATATTGCCGAGCTCGACTTTTTTTTATAGATGTGTCATTGTTGCAATAAAGGAGCGATATGTTAAGGTATCTCCTATTTTTAAGACTTGCCCATGGAAAATGAGAATTTACTGCCTTCATCTTATTTTGAATTGAATTTCTTTATCAACTCTTCACTTCACAAATTGTATTAATTATCAACTTTTGCACTGTCTTCTGAAACTCTGAACAATATATATCCCGGGATCACGCATTAAAAATCCCGGGAAAGCGCGAAATATAATAATTGACGGGACGGGAAGGGACGGGACGGGAAACCCCCTATTGCTATTTCAAAAATACCGGTTTTCGGTGAAGCATTTAAAAAATTACCGGCTAACCGGTTTTAATTCAAATAAATAAAAACACAATTATTTAATTAGTTTTTGAAATAAAAAGTTAATTTGAAGAAAAACAAGTAAAGGTAGAAAGAAGTGATTCACATGATTCACAAATTTGTTAAATTATTCTTTTTATTGTCAGCTGATTACTTGTCAAAAATACACAAAGCGTTAAAAAGTTCAAAGTTAACCAACTTTCTGGCGCTAACGCGTCAAAATATTTCGCATGTAGCTTGTTCGATTAAAATACACGAGTTTAACTTTTTTTGACAGAAGTCTACAGAGCGCGCGCGTACTTATTTTAAGAGTTCTATATTCGGCTGTGCCGAATCTTTGATACACTCCACCGACAGTGCAAATATTTGAGGAGTTATATCTATGTGATATCAATTTATCATTAGTTTTTCCTAATTAAAACAGACGTCAGCATTAAAATTGCTTGCGGTTAAGACCTTTATTAAATTATTGACCGACCTTAACTAGCTTGAGTAAAATATCATGATTCGTAACAGTTTAAGCCGAACTTAAATAATTTTCAGGAGGGGAATTTATATTAAAGCCATGGTAAGTTATGAAACCCAATTTGCAAGAGTGATATCTGTTATTAAAAAAACATAAATTTCAATACATCGGTGAAATAAGTTTTAGCGTTAACAGTGAATTTCAGAAGGTTGCCAAATATTAGATCTAAGGTAAATTATTGACCGCATACCACACAATTGCATGCGATTTTTTCTGGCCATATGAAGTTAAGTTGGAAGAAATTTTACCGCAATATCTCTATCTGCTACGGTTTTAGGCGTATTTAATGAATTTACCAAAGTGATCTTTATATGGGGACTATAGTAAATCATAGACTGATCTTCAATAAATTGCACAGTGTCATTTCTAGTCCTATAAAACAGTGATGTACCAAATTTTGTAATTATATCATTATTTATTGCGGTTTTAGGTGTACTAAACTGTTTTCCAGTAATAGGATTTATCATGGACCGATCTTCATAAAATTTCACAGATTGATCTCCAGTCGAATTAAACGAATTTGTGCAAAATCTTTTTAAGACTAAATTATTAACTGCTTAGGAGAACTACAAGCAATTTGACAACAAGTTTGTTAGTTTCTTTTGAGTTTTTCGAAAGAGAGCGTGTATTCAACAGACGGACAGATTGACGGACATGGCTAAATCGACTTAGAATTACTGAAGGAGCCAGAATATATATGGGGGATTTCATGTCAAGTGACCCAATTTTTAAATCGATGTCCTCCGATTTGGATGAAATTTGTACCAAGGTTGGTACTATTGGAGAGTAGTTTAGACACAAATTTTATTAAATTATTTATCTTTTTATTATTATTATTATAATTTTATATTAATTTAATTATTATTACAAATTAATAAAAAGAATTTAATTTGTCAACATTTCTACAGATAAAAGTGATTTTATTCCTGGGATTAACATATTGTGGGCATTACAGTATCGAAGGTATAAAATATAAGTTGGGCTTGTAATATACCGTCGGAAAGGTTAATTTGTCTAGTTTCTTTGCATACGTTTTATTTTTAAGGCTTTAAAAACACTTAAACACAAATAGGAAAAAATTTTAAATAGTACGTATGCTAAAAATTTAAAAACCCTCGTCTAGAGTTAGAAATTATTTTTTTTTTACATAAGCCACTCGAATCCCAAAAAGCGACCAAAAGTACCTTAAAGTAAAAGACATAAGCTTTCTTTTGAGCAAAAAAAAAAAAACCTTCCGGATAAAAAAAATATAAAAAAATTTTTTTTTCAAAATCAAATAGCTATCGAAGCTACTTAGGACAAATTATGCTAACACCAACAGGTAATAAGTTACATGGATAAGAAAGAACACCTGTATGGCCAAAATGCCAAACTTTGACCCCCACTAACTCAGAAACTTCTAGACCGATCTTGTTGAAAATTTGTGTCTAAACTACTATCCAATAGGACTAACCTTGGTGCAAATTTCATCCAAATCGGAGGACATCGATTTCAAAATTGGGTCACTTGACATGAAATCCCCATATACTTTATGAGAACTGAGATGAAAAATAAACCAATTACACACGGAATGACAATCACAACTAATTGTGGTGAAGAGTATAATAAAACAATTCACAAAGGTAAGGAACCAACAAAACACATAAATATCACTTAAGGCCCAACATAATATGCATAAGCTAGCTTAAGCTTCTGTCAAAACTTAACAAAAAGTTTCTTAAATGCACTTTGCTTAAGCAAATGACAGATTTAAAAGTCGTGACGTCGAGAAACGTTTGAAACCTTTTACATTTTAAGGCACTTCAGCCACCTTACTTTGTCTTTTTTATCGCGTTCGAATATCTCCATTGATAACATCTGTATAAAAATATATTTAGAATTTACCTTTTTAACTGAATACCTATCTCGTTTTGTGGTACATACCCTGCGGGTTATTTGTGTCAATTGGTCCATTTCAATTGGGATTTGTGAAAATAGAACAAGTACAAAAAGAAAGAATCAGCGAAAGGAGAACCAATCATTTAACTGGTTTATGAAAAACAAAAAGGTTGAAAAAGTAATGAATACCAGTACAGTCTTTACCGGTGGTGTGACACATTTTTTGGAACTTTCTAAAATTTGGTTCTTGAATTTAATTCTACAACAGTATTGAAATAATACTACATTGTAATAACTGACACTAAACACATTCATTGAGAATAGATGTGTGACTGGTCAAATGGTGTCAATTGACCCCCTCCAATGGCAACCCCATGTTAAAGTTATTCATGTAAAGTGTTAGAACTAGAACCGGTCTATACCACCAAAGATCTATCACGGGACTACTTTAGTGTCAGTTCGCTTCCCTCTATGGTGTGTACCTATCTTATTTAGGTTATTTTTAGAACAACCGGCTTATTATACCAAAATAACCGGTTTATTCAATATTCAAAAAATGCACATATTAAACTAACCGGCATGGGCAAAATAATTACCGTCTAAACTCCCTATTTCTTACTTAAAGCTTTCTACTCATCTTAGTTATACCCTACACTTCTTTCCCAGTGGTAAATTTGGGTATACTTGATTTGTCATGGCGTGAGAAAATATACATTTTCTTAGTTTTTGAGTGACTTTTAGGGCCAAATTAACAGTCATTAGTTAATTATTAGTAAACTAATATGATAACTACACAGAAAAAACACTCGGGATAAATTAAAGTTTTTTATACTTACTTTAAGTACAAATCGTACTCAAAAATTCAAGTACGAAAAACACCTAAACGTACATAAAACGATCCTAAATGGGATTACTTTCGAAAATCAATCCCAGAATTTCTTAAAATAAGTACAAAATTCTAAAACCAAGTAAAAAAAAAAAGATTAAAGAGTACAATTACAAGACGAAACACATTATTTTTATGTTTAAAATGTAAAATTGAGAACTCTTGCTGCTCATTTAGTTTATATTTTCAGTTATAAAGCGCGTTTTTCATAGAGTGTCACAACTTTGAGTTGGTATCACTGCTGTTTTGAGCACCCATTAACCATGAATCACAAAAACAAGATTGCGCACTTAGCCGTACAAAAAAAATTTCTACTGCGTATCTACGTCATCATAGACTTAATATGAGTGTCTGTTGTAAAAAATGTAAGACACACGCAAATGCTCATACACAAAGTCTATTGTTTCGTCACACACAAAAATAACGGATCTGCGCAATGCGCAATCTTGTTTCTTTGATTCATGCCCATTAATAAGCTGGTAGCTGTTTTTGTTTAGTTTGCTTTTAAATTTCATTAAGAACCGTCTCACACGAGAGCAACTCGTGCAAATTGTTGAAATTTTTAATCAAAATAATTCGGCGAAATGGCTGAATGAAGCACAAATTGATATTGATTTTAAATTTCCATTTAAAATTTTATTTTCCGATTAAGCTCATTTCTGGCACAATATGTACCAAAATAAGCAGAAATGTCGCATTTGGCTTGAGGAGAATTCACAAGCTTTTGCCGAAACACCATTTACATCCACAGAAAATTACTATTTGGTGCGCTTTATGGACTGGCGGTGTCATTGGCCCATTTGTCTTCAAAAACGATGATGGTCAGAATGCGAAAAGTTGTTGAAAACTGATGTACCATATTGCGCCTTCTACCAGCGCCAGCCGTGGCAGCCACATGGCAGAATTCATATTAAAACATTAATTTCTTAAAATGTTCTTTCCACACGTGCACCCAGGTTCCTTTAGGGTACATATAAAACTTTATACTTGAATGTATGTGAATGCGTGTGAATATAAATATTAAAAAATGTATATTTAAATTTTAAGTTTTAAGGGGAAAATAAATTAAAAATAAAACACTATTAGGAGAATGGAATAAGTGAAAGAAATATCTAACAGATTTTTATGAATAAAAAATGTTAATTTATGATTTGCTTTTAATTTACGTGTTATTTTTGCTTATAAATTAAATTAATTTGCTATAATAAAAATAAATTTTATGTTTATTGCTTAAATGTTTGTGCTTAAGACTGAAATTGAATTAGATTGTCAACTTTGAGCATTTTTGATATAAAATTTTATTTTTAATGAAAAATAAACAAAAATGTTAATTTTTATTATTAAATTAATGTTGTTTTCATGTTTTAATTTGAGTTATTTTGTAGTTAAAAATGTTTGACATTAACAAATCAAAATATTTATGTATGTTCTTATGTATATGGGTGTTTCCCAAAGTGACGGTCGTTACCGATTTTTGGAGATTCTTTAAATAAAATTCCAACCTACCCAAATATGCCACAAGGATTGCTCCATTTTGGACTTACGAAAGTTCAAGCAACGCCAGCGACCGAAAGAATTCATAAAAAATGTAATTTCAGTACTTTTTTGACCATTAAAAAAGTAACGGTCGTTTCTTTAAAGTAACGGTCGTGTCATTTTAAAAAAATAACAGTTTTTTGTGTTTGAATTCATTTATTATGGGTAACCCAAAGTAGCATATTTTTGTTAGTATAAAGAAAATTAAAGGTAATCTTTCGAAAATTACAGATACATTTATTTTGTATTATTTCATTTTTGAGCTATAAGGGGTCATTTTCTGTGGAAACACCCATATTGAAATGACAGATTGATGCCCAAAATGGTACACAAACATACATAAATACATTGCTAATTAATGCTAAAACAACAATTCCGACATGAAAAATCTGCGCATGAATCGAAAAAGTTTTAATGTTGAAAATTAAAACTTATGTAAAAAATTTAATGGAATTATGCTAAAAATTGCGACTTGTACTTTGCATTGCCAGTCGGACGGTTATTTTTAAATCGACAAAGAAAGTGCTTCTGAAGTGTGTCTTAAACGCATATCAGCTGTAACGCTGATATCCCTCCTATCAGTGGGTTAAGCAAAAATTATTAAAATCTTATATTTTTATCCGGTTTTATTGATTCCATTTTTTGTAGACATTGTTTTGGAAGATATCGGAATAATGCACATAAAATTCTTATTCCTACATAAAATAATTTATTTGAGGTATATTTTGGGAAGCCATCGACCTAACTTAAGTAGTATATAAAAATATATTTCGTAACTTTTAAGACAATTTCGATTGTACGGTATTGTTATTTTGAAAATGTGAAATCCCAGGTTTTATAGGAGTATTGAATATTTTACATCATGAAAGTGTATGTTCCCATGTATTTCAACATCAAATACTACAACTCGGCTGTATACGGTAGTGCTCTGATTGGAAAATTCATCCAGTGGACGCACTATTTACCAGACAACTTACGTAACATCGTAAATACCGTCATAGAGAATAATTCCTTTTTCGCACACAGTGAAAATGTTTTGTTGAGCATGTTTTTCAATGATTGTAAAGAAATTCGTTTATTGGCACTCAAAAACATATTGTATATTCGCGACAACGCATGCGATTTTACTAAGTTTCGCGAATATGTAAAACCAAACATCAATTTTCATTGTACTGATTCCTGGGGGTCAAGATGCATTGATGTGCCTGGTAAGCCATCAATAGTCATCAAGTGCCTACGTTCCGCCTCCGCGTGGCGGCTCCTGGAAACGACTGGATATTTCCAGTTGGCTAAGGAACGGGGTTATACAAATTATCACACTACTCTTCTAAAGAACCCTTGTATAGTGATGTTTTGATAAATTAAATAACTCAATTGCTCACCCGTCTAGTATGTTGAATTAGAGGGGGAGTCGATTGAGTTAACATTTTTTAATGCAAGAGAGTGTATGCTACTTGATAGCGTCGAATCTATCGAAAGCTAGAGTTCGTTTGGTCTACCAGACCAAGCTTACTCGAGGTATGACATAAGGACTTAAACAGCAGGCACTACGGGCGACAGCTGCCCCCAGCGTAAGCTGGACTGACGGTGGTTGAGGTCTCTTTTTAGTGGGCTTTTGTGAGAAATGCTTCCTGTCTTTCAGGTTGATTGTCTTGTGGGAGTCGATGTCCTTTGGAGGGACGCTAATTAGAGTACACGTAGTGGCTGTGGTTTAAACCCAAAGTCGCAGGAAGGAGCTTTCACCTTCGTGGAGAGTTCGGGCTGTGAGGGGGTTCCTGGGTGCTGTTGCTATTCGACAGATGCTGCTAGGATTCGAATAAAGCAGCGGAGGTTAGATAGCTCCAGGCCTCAAACAAGGGCATTTGGTAACTCACACAGGGGCATTTGGTAAGTGCTTAATATAAACTCACCAAGTCGGTTTGGATTGACTACTGTGGGTAAGGTCTAAGGACGATACCACCTTAATCAAATCGAATCTGTACTGATTCCGTTCACATGATCGATTTAGAAGACAAAGCATTGTTATTTGAACCGCCATTTACCAGGAAAATTCCGTATGAGTATTTACAACAATACCTCGAATGTGTAGATGATGAAGATCCACCATTTCCAGACCCACTAATACCTTGTCATATTCAAGGTACGAAGCGTCATGTCCAGCTACTAGCTAGTGTTGCTAAGCGCTAAATCGGCAAAAACCGTGAAGGTATTATGGTATCTGCATCTGATGGCCGAAAGAAAGCGCCTCGTATGAAATTTCGAAAAGATTTGGAAGGCAATCTTTAAATGCAAAATGCACTGAATTGGAATTTTTGATGTGAAATGGTTTAAAACAATAATTACTTTCTTCTTGATTCATACCTTGTCTCTACCAATACAATTACTTTGTACTTTAAATGAATTTCTCATAATTTTCAAAATAAATATTGAACAAAACAAAAAAAGCATTATATTTTTGGATAAAAAAAGTTGAAAAAAATAAGAAATAGAACATTTTTATAATTGTGCGCTATGAACAACTGAAAATGGTAATTTATTAATATTTTCACAAGGCCAAAACTCCCTGAAGGAGCGTTCCAATGCTTTTGCAGTTTACTAGAGAGAACTTAACTACTTTGGCTACAATTTGTGTATTAGTATTGGATCAAATCAATGGTTTGGCTGTTATAGGCTAAAATATCCAAAAAAAACGTGACAAAATTGTGAGAAAAAAATCTGGAATCTTGAAGTTCAGTACCATTTCAAAATTTCAATTTTGCAACACTGGTCTACACCATTAAACTTCAAATAAAAAATTAAGAGAACGCCATTTCTCTTCCCCTCTCTCCTAAAAACTCAAGACTTGACGAGTCAAACTTGACGTGTGTGAACCGGCACTAACTCTGAAGAACTGTTTTTGTTATTTTCTTTAAGGGTTGGATAATTGATACGAACATCGTCTTTTCATAATTTTTATTACAATTATAAGTTATTTATTTACAATTTAAATGAAATCACTTCAAATTTTTTATTAATTTTTATCGTTTTGGGGTTTTTATTAAAAAAATATACAAGTGAAAGTTTGAATTTTCCATTCCTTATTTTTTCTTTTTTTTTATAGAAAACACAACACACTATCCCACAAAGTCTTACGTATTTTTCAAAAATGCTTCCCTGATCTAATTTTTCTTTGAAAATTTTCAAAAAACAATAACAACTTATCATGACAGGGTTGCATTTTCGTAAATTACTAAAGACTTTGTGGGATAGTGTAAAACGGCTTTAAGTGAAAAATCTTATCATTTAGAAAAATTTCAAAAAATTATGAAGAACGACTGTCAAACTTCTTTACGTATTTTTTGACATTTAAAAAAAAAACCTTTTTCACACTATTTTACATGTTGATCTTATTGCGTTTATGTGTGGCCATATCTTTAATAAATAAATAATAGTTTCGTTGGAAAATACTTTTTTGATCATGTGAAAAATCCAACTGCATAAATTTCGAAAGTTGCATTACAAAATGGAAAAAAATCTTAAATTGCACATGATAAAAATCAATATTTATAAATACATAAAAATATACTAAATTCGCGAATAAAATGTTAAATAAAAAAAATCAAGTACAATCATTATTATTAATTTATACAAAACTAACTAAAAGAAAAAACACGGAAATAAAATATCTCACAAAATACTTTACAAACATGACTGAAAGTGAATGCGTTATATAAGCGCAGCTTTAGTATAAGCATTTCTAAAGAAAGTACAACGCAGCTAGCGAGGGACAAATATAAACAAATAATTTAGGAAACACTCAAGGTATATTTACACAAGGTAGACTCATTTGGGAGTGTAGACATGCTGCTCTATAAAAATAACCGAGTGAAACGGAATTGTCAAAATTTTCTTCATATAAATTTAACGCACACATGTACAAATTTTGGCTCATATACACGGAATTTGACATTGGTGTTCCAACTTAGGTAAACAGCTGACAAACATATGGGCCAACGAGTTTACCTTGTGTAAATATACCTTGGAAACACTGTTTTAAAAATTATAAATGAGTTGCTACAGAATTGCTTTGTCACAATTTTGAAACAAATAAAATTGTCCAACAATTCAAAACTACTTTCTTAACAAAAATTTATTTTTTTTTCTTTTTTCAAAAATGTGTAGTAAAAATAAAATATTTTTAATATTTTTTTGTACTGAACAGTTCTTGTTAAACAATGTTGAAGAAAATTACTGTACATTGCTTTATTTTGTGATGTGTCCCTGCAAGGAACTGGAAATATGAAAATGTCAGAATGCATTTCTTTTGCCATAAAACTTTTAAAAGGATTTTGTATTTTTTCCTGTACGCTTTTATTTTTATTTTTTGCTCTCAAACATATTAATGTATGAGTGAAAATATTTTTTGTGTTTCATTGAAAGAATAACTGCGACTTAAGGATTTTTAACACAACGCAATATTGTGGTAGTGCATATTTAAACCACAAGTAAGAATAAAAAAAAACTAACTAAGAATGCAAATTTAAAGAAGTTACGAAAAATTTGATAACAAAGTTAACCAAGACAGAAAGATATTGAAACATAAAGGAAACACATTCAAAACCAGTAAGAAAGTATAAAAATCCGAGCCCAACCATATGACACCCTACGATTTACAGTACCGATTGTGCTTAATTAAAATTCCAAACTGATTTTCAGAAACAATTTGGGATAAAAATCATTATTATCTGTCCAGTAATTCAAAAATAAGCGGATTGTTAACAGAAGGACCTTAAATTAAGTAAAAACACAGAATATATATTTGGTCCCACGTAGAAAGCCCTAAATCACATAGTTACAATTTTACTGAAGAATGTAAAAACACAAAAGAATCTGTATGTATTAAAATTTACATTTGCGTGTAGTTCGATATAAAATTTTAATTTCTTTATTATTTTTTACCTAAACTAATCCCGCGAAGCTCTACACTTGTCTGCAGGAGACCAGAGTCTCTGGCGGGTATCAAAACCGCAACCCCGGCGCTGATAGACTAACTCACTACCAGCTAGCCTACCGGGGCTACCGAAGTTAAAAGTCATATAAGAGTTCTTTGTACCGAATATTATTTAGATATCTTTATCTATATATCAGATTTGTTTGCCTTTAAGTGATGTAGGGAAGGGGTTTATATGGGACTAATGGTTTATTTTCGACCTACCAGTACACAATGGCATGACACATTAGCCTTCTTGAAAATTACTGCCACCAATTTTTATGTGATTATTAACATTTATAAATAAGTTATGGCATAAAAAGCTATTGTCAAGAACAGTGTTTTTATACTGTAGCTATTGTGAAATATGTTCAATGTTGTCAACTTTTTGTTTACGAGAAACATAACAACAAAACAAACAAAAAGGGTAAATCGCTGAATTTGCCCCTTAAGCCTAGTACTCTGTTCAAATTTGTGAAAAATGTTGAGCAATATTAATTATTTCACATAAAAATGTTGGCATGTATTAGTGTTACCCATCATGCGAGTTTGTACAATTTAACGATTTTATTCCTGCAAAGTATGCGACATTGTTTTGCGTATGCTACTAGACTTGTGCCAAATCGTTCATTTCAGTGACCGGTCATTTTCGTTCAATCATTCAAAGTGAACCCGTTCGTTCAGTTCGTTCATTCCGTTCAATCGTTCGTTTTATGTACAAGAAGACAAAAACAACAGGCCAAATTGTTTTTGTACGGCAAAACATTCATTCACAACTGATTGAATACGGTAATGTGATAAAAGAAACAAGTATAGCATACTTGTGTGATGTTACACTCAAAATACTATGTAGGTAAATTCAAAAGAATATTAAGTTGAATAATTAAAAATTTGATTAGAAAACGGGTCATTTCATTTAAAATAAAGAAATTTTACAGCTATTTTTTTAATGTTAATTTTAAAACGGAGAAACGCTTTAAAAATAAATAATTTTTTCCGTTATTTTAAACTTAAATATAGTAACTAAAAAAATACATTCAAAGGTATTTTCAGTTAATTTTAACTCGATTTGAATTATGTACATACTAAGACAGACCTACCAAATTGGCGAAACATTTTTGTTGTTTTATTCACTATGTGCACATATATGTAGGTATGTAAATAATAAAATAATTTAAAATAAAGGCAGAATTAGTCTTTACTTTCTGTTTTTGTTCTGTTCCGTGCCGCTCTGTTTCGATATTGTAAAAGTTACTTTTTCTGTAGCAACTTATCAGCCATTTATGAGAAATTTATTAATTTTGCATTGTCCATTGTTTTATTTAAATAACATTAATGCACATAGATTTGAAAAAAATAAATTTTATGAATTCTTTTAATCAAAAAATAGTTTATTTTAATATAAATATGTATTTTTTGTTATTTATTTTGGTGTCACTTACAATTACTTAACTAGTTTTTGATTTTAGCAAACTGAACCGCAACAGAACAGAAATACTAATCAATTTCATAGGGTTTTTAATAACAAAAACAAATCAGCTGATTCGTAACAGAACAGAACGTAAAGACTAACTGAGATTTAACTTTGCAGTTAAGTACCCATTTCAGTTTTATTTTAAGCATAACAAATAACTGAACATATTTATTTTTGGAACAACATGTAAGTTTATGAATTAGATTATGTGCTGTTTTCACAACACAAGTGATTGAATGTGTAGTAAAATTTATATGAAAAGCACTAAGTTTTTTGAGAGTTTTTCATATAAATTACCCTACACGTTCAATCACTTGTGTTGTGAAAACAGCACATTAATTATAAAATAACAAAATTTTCACTAAGTTTTAACTTTAGTAAATTACGTGTAGTTACTGCAAAAATTTTTGAGTGTGCCCAAGATTGGATAACAAACGCAAATCAAATTCGCATTTGTTTTTTCGTTTACCAAACAACGGATGGAAAAGAAACAAACTATTATAGTGCTTATGTTATACCAGTATACTATACTTGTTTCTTTTAACACATTGCCAGTGGCAATTTGCCACACTGCATAAAAAATTTAATAGTACAATCTGGGCTGCCATATATTCTGATTTCTCGCGAAACGTGGCGGTTTTATTACTTGTTTGGTGTTCTCATATTCTAAATGCTAATGTTACTTTTAGCCTGTTTAACAATCTCGAAAGAATGAGTACGTTCGCATTCTAAGCGAATGAAAATTGTTTTGGGTTCATCAACTACACTTCTGTACGAACGTTGATGCGAACGACAGCTCGAAAGAAAACGTAAGTGCTTTCATACAAAATCCGGTTCAACAATGTCGAAGGAGTTGTCAACATTGCGAATGCAAATGTCAAAATCACTCACTTGTTGTTTTGTTTTCGAGTAAGAAAAAAATATTGCGCCAAAAGTTAAAAAAATTAAAAAATAAATTATTTACTAACGTATAAGTGAAAAATGGACACCAAATGGTAAGTTTGTACTAATTATACTGCCTAGAATCAGCGACCATTGTAGTTTGTTCATGACTTCCTATTTAGTTTAAAAAAGTCAACAATGCAGCAACTTCAAAGATTGGTGGATTATATGGAAGAAAATCCTGACCTAGCCAGAGGAACGCCTGCGTTTGGGGCAAATAAATTGTCAGCAGAGAAGCAGTGGAAGAGTCTCTGCGAAAGCGTAAACGCCCTTGGGCCACCTACGCGTACAATTGCAGAGTGGAAAAAGGTATGTAGCGTATTTTTACAAATTTAATTACATATGTATGTAGCTCGGAAAGTAGAACTGGGTTTTATTTACTATTTTAAATTTTTTTTTTAGTTGTCTTACCTGATCCACCAGTTGGTTGCAATAACTAATGATTTAAAATTCTTTTTACAGACTTGGGCAGATTTAAAATCCAGAACAAAAAAAAAAATCTCCGAAAATAGGAAAAGCCTGCAAGAAACTGGTGGCGGTCTCTACCGCTACAATTATTTGACAGCATTGGAGCAAGTAATCGACCGGACTTTGTTGTTGTCGTCAGCTGGAGCACCCAGTGGTCGAGTTTTCGGTGATGAAGTTGAAGTCAATAGTAGAGCACCCGAATCAATTGAAGATTGTTTTCAATCGTTAGTGAAGACACCACCAAGACTTGGTAAGGCTGTGGCGGTAGTAACACCAACCGGAATGAGAAGTCAGGAGCATATCGTGGAAGTTGTGTGTCACTCACTACCGGCTGACTGTTCAAAAAATTTACAGCAAAGTGAAACACAAACCATAACCACAAACGTTCCCTTGGCAATTGGGTCTACGTACCGGAATGACTCGGAGCATCAATTGCACCGACCAAACATTGTCAACCCAGCAACACAACAACAACAAACCAAAAGTGCTTCTAAGCGTCGTCCATACCTCAACGGTAGCGATGATGACGAGCCAGCTTGCTCTTCAACAAAAAAAAAGAAGAAAACTGTTGATGAACAGTTGTCCCTAATTCGTAGGCAACTAAGAGTGGCAGAGACAAATGCAGCAACAGCTAAGGAGCAGACTGATGTGATTAAGAGGCTAGCGAATGCTGCAGAAATACAAGCTGAAGCAGCAAAAAGAAGAGCGGATGCAGCTGAAGTGCAAGCGACATGCATGAATGCAATTTTAGAAAGCATCCAGCGATTAGAAAAAAATTTTGAAAAATTAATTAATAAGCAATAGACATAAAAGTAATTTAATCAAAAGTTTATTTATTTACATATGTATGTATATTCAGTCAAATCCCGATAATTCGTACCCCGATAAATCGTAATTCCCGATAGTTCGTAATAAACTGTCGGTCCCTTAAAAAAATCTCGTTAATTCGTAAAATGTTCATACATTTTGGATCCCTCGCTAATTCGTTATTTTTTTTGTCAAATAAAATCTTCTTTACCTCTTATAAATCGTAATTGTTTGCCAACTACCACATTCGTAATAAAAACAACAGTAACATGGAATGAATTTTTGTTCACTGCTATTTTTTGCGTGGGTTTTTGCTTTTGCTTGTATGTGTGTTGATTTTCTTAAGATCAGTTTGATACATGAATAATTTTTGTATATAATTTTTATATATGTATTTTATTTCTAACAACAATATTATGCATTTATTATTATTTTTACAACATTATTATAAATTTTCATTCAAAACTAAATAAAATTATTTTAAACGATTGTGAATTAAGCTTTAAGCTTTAATGTGGTATTTTTATTATTTGTTTATCTTTCATTCATACATGTTAAATTCCAATTAGAATTAGCAATTGATGCAATTGGTTTATATTCTCAAATTCATCAAAAAATTAGAATTAGTTCAACTAATTTCAATTAGATAATTTAAATTGTTATTCCAATGGTAAAACTAATTGCAACCTTTACAATTAGAAAATTCATTTTAATAAAAAAACCTAACTAATTGCTATGAAATTTTTTTGTATATTTTTTTTAAATTTTCTATTTTCTTCAATATTTTCTAAAATATTAATTTTAGCAAAAAACTTTCTGTGAGGCTAATGTTGTTGACTAGACGTGCTAAAATATTCCCATATATCATATTCTTGTAAAATGTTTTTTTAAAGAGATAGTCATATGCAAACAAAATTCATTTTAATAAAAAAACCTAACTAATTGCTATGAAATTTTTTTGTATATTTTTTTTAAATTTTCTATTTTCTTCAATATTTTCTAAAATATTAATTTTAGCAAAAAACTTTCTGTGAGGCTAATGTTGTTGACTAGACGTGCTAAAATATTCCCATATATCATATTCTTGTAAAATGTTTTTTTAAAGAGATAGTCATATGCAAACAAAATTCATTTTAATAAAAAAACCTAACTAATTGCTATGAAATTTTTTTGTATATTTTTTTTAAATTAAAGTGAACCGATTTGGGGGGAAAGAATATAAGAAATAAAAAAAAAATTCTCCATAAAACTAACGGCCACGATAATAAATTTACGAAAAAAATTCTTGTCGACATTCTTGGGCAAGCAGTTAAATTTAACTTAATTATAAATCATATACATAAGTATATACATACATCAATTTTCAATTATTCAAATGTCTAATTAAACAGTTAATCATAATTTTAACTAATCAAAATAACGGATTAATCAAGAATTTGACTAACCAAATTTCTGATTAATTAATTAATAATATTTTATTATAAATTTAATGCAATGTTCCGACGTATTGCCATTGCTCCCACGTCCTCTTCTGCATCTTCTATGGTATCGTTTGTAGTATCGTTTTGTAAATCTACTGTTGGCTCCTCGCATCCGAAAAATAAACACATGTTGTGAAGTGCACAACACGCATTTACAATTTGTGTTACCTTTTTGGGTTCATAGTGAAGCCCTCGAGAGCCTATAATGCTTCGGAACCTATTTTTTAAAATCCCAAAACAACGCTCAACAACATTACGTGTAGATGTATGTTTGTTGTTATACCGTCTTTCTTCTACAGTTCTCGGTTTTCTAAAAGGTGTCATAAGGTAGGGCTTTAGTTTATAACCACCATCACCTATATAAAAAGTATTTTGTATATGATGTACAAACATTCAAACAGTATAATCTTACCAAGAATCCATGTGTTTTTTTTGCCACCTTCGAAATTATTTCTTAGTTTTTGGTCAATGGTACTATGCTCCCAAACAAATGCGTCATGGTTGGCACCAGGATGCCTAGCATCGACGTACATGATTTTAGTTTTGTTGTCACATATCTAAAATGTATAAAAAGTACTGAATAAAATCCGTTTGCATAAAATATTTGCATATGTTTAAACATATGTAATATGTATCTGCTATGTTAAACTTACCACCATTGCATTTATACTATAATATCCTTTACGGTTGTAATATAGATGCTTCAGATTATGGCCCGGAGATTTTATTCTTATATGCGTGCCATCAACGCATCCGATGATTCCAGGAAAGCCCGTAGAAATAAAAAACTCTTGTTTAATGATTATTTCATTTTCTGGGTTAGGCATTTTAATCCACTGCCCGCATACGTACTCCTCAAAAAAATTGAGACATTCTGCAATGATTCCGCAGACAGTAGCTTTGCATGTGGATAAGAGGACTTCATTTCCTATGCTTTGCTGATAGCTCCCTGTAGCTAAAAAGCGTAAAAATGTCGCTAACCTTATATCTCCACGTATATAAGTGCTTCTAAACGACGAGGCACAATTTGCCTCGAATTTCTCCAAAAGAGCACGAAAAATGTCTTTTGAAACTCGAAAATTCGCAACAAACCTAATTCCAAAGAAGATTTTGGTAAGAAATTAATTACATACATATGTTCATATTTGTACAAATGTCTAATGTGTACACTTACTGACTCGTAGGCTGTTCCAGGACATTATACTTATCTCGTAGTTCTCTTCGAAACAGTACAATTTCCTCATCTTCCTCCGCAGTATCCAAGAAATGTACGCCGACCGTCAACATATCCATTGTTGTTTTGTTTTGCCTTTTTTTCCTCTATAACACACTTAGCTTTTTTGTCTGCTTTTTTTAATTACTATTTTTATTTCTTTAATATAACTATGGCAGACACAACAATTTATTTTTTTGTTTTTAAACTGGTATGTTATTATTTTCCTTTTTACAATATGACATTTGTATACAGCTGATCACTCTTAAGAACAGTTGTATTTGTTCTCATACAAAAAGTAGTATTTTTGGGACTTTTAGAGGAAATCACTATAAATTCTGTAAATATATGAATTGGCACTACTTTGAATTGTTAATACGTAAGATACAAAAATTGACGTACGCAAGTGCATAAGAACGAAAGTGAGTGATATCCATGAACGCAAATTTATTCGAATTCTAGTGACTTCTTTTCTTTCGCTTTAGTTTTCTTTCGAGATTGTTAAACAGGCTATTTATTTAAAGAGAAAGAATTACTTAAAAACTTTTACTGCCTGTTTTTAGAACTTATAATGTCATTAATCAATTTATATGATTTAAAAGCATGTTTCCTGTTAATACACAATTTTTTAAATATGAAAGCTTGTCGCGAGATTTAAGAACTTGTATTAACTTTGTTTGAGAAATTTAGAAGTTAAAATCAATCACATCAACGGTCAATTTCACCAAGTTCAGTTATAATTAACTATCACCTATAACTGTCAACAACATATTGTTAACTGGAAGTTAAAGTAAAAGTTAGTTATAACTGAACATGGTGAAAATGGCTGCAAGTTATTTAAATCTCGCAACAAGCTTTAAATCATATAAATTGTGTAACAACGTAATAAGGTGATAGTAAAAGTTTTGAAGTAAAATTTTCTTTTTTTCTTTTTAGAGCATTTTAATAAAAGTTTTTTTTTTTATATATTATTTAACTTTTAATTTAATTTGGTACCCATATTGAAGGAGAGCATAAAAACTTAGTCCGTCATATTTGATTTAGAGACTTAGGCACTTAATTTTTTGACTTATTCTAAGCAAGTCCTCCCATTTGATACTACTCATATTGTAGGAATGCATTAAAAATAATAAGTCTGCCATCTTGGGTGTTTTACCAGGTTGGATTTAGTTTTAAAAATTCATAAGAAGTTTCTTAAAAACTATTTTTTTTATTTTAATAGTCTTAAGCGGCCCATACACTTGCAATATTATTGTTTAAGATATTCGCCATATTATTTCCATTTTGTCCTATTTTATGCAATAAGTTGCACAATGGTTTCATTCATTTAATACAAAGTTAACATAACCTATAGGAATAACATAAGCAGCATTATACAATGTTGCCAACACACTTCACTATCTTTTCGTTGTGCAATAAAAATCAAGTCTTTAGATTGTTGCCAATATTGTGCATCTTCGAATATTACATACACATTGGCTATATCATTGTACAGCACGTAAAATTTAACAATTTTATTGCAAGTGTATGAGTCGCTTTATTCAAAAACGAATGCTTAAGTAATATATACATTAAAAGTGGGTTTTCCATACTAATTTCGTGCTCTAAAACTTGACTTAGCTTTAATAAATAAAGCTGTTGAATATTGAAGTTGGTAATTTATTTAAAAATCTTATTTTAAAACTAAATGGAATATATATGTATAAAATTTTTTGCTCAAATAAAAAAATTTGCATTTGGCGGGTTTTATATTAAGAACAACTGGCAACGCTCATAAACATTGTAGAATAATTGTCAATAGCAGCCAGGGTTGTCGGATTTATTTTGATCTTTCTTCCCAAATTGATTGCTCAAGATCGCCAAAGCCATTTTTTGCGTTTTTAACAATATAAAATATGTATTTCAAACATTCATAAAAATATTTTGTATAAATCCTAAAAAATAAATGTCTTCCTAATTGCTAAAAATGGGAAAAAGTTGCCATGATATATATTTTGTTTAATTAAAATAAAATGATTGGTTAACACAAAAAAGGTACAATAGTTTACAATAGTCTAATTAAAGCAGCAAAACATTTTTTAGGTTAGTGTTAAAGAATTATTGGATATATATCTAAAGAGATATAAACGTCACCGACAAGGTAATTCTTACTGTTTGTTTTTTGGAAAATAATGTATACGATTCAGTTTATTCAACATATCGACCTCTTTGCGCGAAATTATCATATATGCCAATTTTTTTGAAATTTAGTTTTTGATGCAATCTTGTTCTACATTCAAAGAGACGTCACCTGGCAAAATATTGTAGGCGAATTCCACTTCGTCTTATTTTATCTTATCTAAGCACATGTATATATTCATTTTGATATTACAAGTTAAAGCAGAGAAAAGTAGAAAAATGGCTGTCCTGTAAAATTTGGTATTTGTAACATACGATAATTTCGCGCAAAGGGGTCGATATCGTGTGAAGCTACAAAAGTGCTATTTACATTTATATAATTTATAACTCGTATTAACGTGTCAAGAAGTTTATATTGCTCTCTATTTTGAAGGCGAGTTTTATTGGAGTTAATTATTAAAAAGAACTCTTTCAATAAAGAGTTAAATAAAAAGTTATTTAAAATGGTACGTACCGGACGTATCCTTATAGCTATATGCTTTTTTCAAAAACTGATTTAAATTGGATGTAATACCATCATTGAAATAGCCTTTCCAAATAACAAATGGTAAATTTGTCTACGAGTCTCAAAACATATTCATGGCTTATACTATGTTCACACTTGGGTTCTTAAGCTCGTTTAAGCAACATATAGAATTCTCTGAACATGAACGTGTACAACTGGCCACGATTTCTGCTTAATGTTATATTTTTTTCCTTAAGTAATTCATACATTTTCACAATTTTATCATAATTATGTTTAAAATAATCTTCTGATAACTTTAAAAAGTATTTTTATCCATTATTAATACTTAAAAGAAATATAAAATTGTTTGTTGGGTTTTTTCTCAACCATCTGTGGTCTTAATCATCTCAAATGTAACAACATTTTGCTTAAACGCGTTAACAAACCCAAGTGTGAACATAGCATTATAAAATAGCCAAAAAAATCGCCATATATTTTAAAAGCCGCCAAAAAAATCGCTATGTCACCAAATTGAAAATTAGGTCCCAAGATACTAGACAACCCTGATCGTGCTATGAAAATGTGTAAAGCAATGTAGCAATGAGTAAATGAAAAAAGTATATTATACTGGCAGCACATATACACCATAATAGTATTGTTCTTTCTTTTCAACCAGTTGTCCGGTAACCAAGTGACCGACTGACTAAAAAGACCCAAGTTAACCATGCAAGTGAATGATTGAACGGAATTGAACGATGACACTGAACGGCCGTTCATCGTTCAACTGACTGATCCGTTCAATTGAACGAGTTCGTTCATGAACGACACAACTCTATATGCTACCGGTGGTGTTATTTTATTTTTTATTTCTTATTTAATAATCAGTTCATACTGGTTTGCTTTTGCTTAAAATTCCACGTGAATTATTGCAGATTACATTATTTCGCAGTTGTAAAAAAATGTTGCCAGAAACTTTTGGGAACTTTTTCACAAAATGAACAGAGTACAACTCTATCAACATTATTTAATAGATATTCCACGCAAGTTTTTTACATATGCGTTTTAACAGCATTTTAAGTGAAATGTAGAACGGGGAACCAGGCTTTAACCGCTGATTCAGCAACACTTTTAATATTTCAAGCTTGAAATGTCAATTTTAAGTTAAATAATTTCACTTTTTTTTTGACATAACTTCATTTTTATCGATAACTTTTATTAAATGTTTGACAGTTTGCTTTTTTTCATATACATGCATCTGAACTCTTTGCACTTGGTAAATTGTTCTATTACATTATATTTGCACTGTTCGCCAAAACGTGAACAATGCATTAAAAATGTAGTGTCATAAGGCCTTTAACAGTAAATTTTGACCATTCCCCGCAATATTTTTTTCAAACTTAATTATTGTTTTAAAGTAAGAATTTATTTTAGAATAATTCTAAGAACTGACCACTGCAACCATTGAGAAAGAATATATATATATATATATTGATTCATATGGTTCCAGACCGGAACAAAGGGCCAAAGAGAGAATGTATTATAATTTATTTTCACTTTCGGTAAATTCTCCTTGGTTTACAGAAATTTCAGAAATTAACAGAATTCCTCGATATGGTTTTCATCATCATTCTACATTGTTAATTTGATGCATTTGACTAAATAATTTAAACAAAAAATACGGGAGTTTTCCTTCTTCTTATTTATTTTTTAATATCAAAATAATTTGTCAACTCTAAAACTAACCAAAAATTTACGTTTTTCTTCTTGCAGTGTTCTGTTGTTTCTACAACAAAAAAAGTAAATTATATTTAATTACTTTTGTTGAGTTGTTGTTGTTCCAACGAACAAGTAGTAAGTTTTTACAACAAACGGCGTCACGTATAAAGCGCTGCAGTGGAAATTTTGTCATCTCTCGCATTTTTCGATGCCTAAGAACTAGTAATTAACTAGTCCAAAACTTTACTAGTAACGTTTAAAGCTGCAGGGTACCTTCTCTACTATTGTTGTGTGGATATAAAAAGTGAAGATTTATGAGATAAAATTAGAGACAGACCTGGTTATTAGTTTACGTCTTTGACATTTTTTTTACCGATCTGGCTGAATTTTTATACAAAACTTGTACGGACCGTGTATGATAAAAACACATTATGGGTGGTTAAGGGCCGTCTTAAACTCAAATTACTTAAGAAATTGTTGTCATTTGTTTTTATTATGATAATATTCAATTAGGTTTGGAAAAAAATATCGGCCAAATGGCCGCCGCGGCACACCTCCATCCGATGGTCCAAATTTTCGATGACGCTGAGGAATAATTGAGGTTCTATTCCGTTAATGTGCTGAATTATCTCATCCTTTAGCCCTTGAACTATCGCTGGCTTATCGACGTGCACCTTTTCTTTCAAATCACGCCAAAGAAAGAAGTACAGCGGTATCAAATCACATGATCTTGGCGGCCAATTGACATCACCATCACGTGAGATAACACAGCCATTGAATTTGTCGCGCCGAAGAGCCATTGTATCGTTAGCTGTGTGGCAAGTGTCACCGTCCTGCTAAAACCACATATCGTCCACATCCATATTTTCTAATTCGGGCCATAAAAAGTTCGTTATCATCTCACGATAGCGAACACCATTTACAGCAACTGCCTGACCGGCCTCATTTTGGGAAAAATACAGCGCGATGATGCCGCCAGCCCATAAACCGCACAAAACAGTCACTTTTTATGGGTGCATTGGATTATCATTCGCCCAAATGCAGCAATTCTGCTTATTGACACATCCACTGAGGAGAAAATGTGCCTCATCACTGAAGATGATTTTCTTCGATATGCATTTTCATTTGAACGCCCATTTTCATAATAAGCCTGAATAACTTTTACGCTTTCTTCGATTGTGTATCTTTCCATGGTTCAAATTGAGTTAGTCTGAAATTGAGATATGTATGACAAATGAAATGCAGAAAAAACTTGGCGTTTAGGTGCGGTTCACATTTAACATCGGCTCTTAAAATGTAACAACCCTTTATATAGCAACCCTACAAGAGATGAATGAGCGAGTAGTCACATTTTTCATTTTGGCGTTAAGAAAAATGTGACTCCTCGCTTATTCAGTTCTTGTAGGGAACTTAAGTTGGGCCGTCGGACAGGCGCATATCGTTAAGCCAACTCCGATCCAGGATCAAGAAAATATACATATTTACTTTATATGATCTAATATCAATATTGTAAAGCTTACAAACGTAATGAAAAGCGAACTTTCCACCTGTGGTGGATGTGGTATAATAAAATTAAATTCATTTTTAATATTGTTCATTCAAAATAGAGCAGCGATTTCTTTTCATTTTCTAGTAATTCTTATTCATATTTCTTCATGTTTCTTTTCGTTTCGCAAAATAATAATGAACAGATAAAATTTTACGAGGCATTTATGATTTTTCTTTATTTTATGGAAAAATTAAAAATGAAAAAAAAAACTGAATCGAATATCGAATGTATTAATAATAATAATTTTCTCTTATACGAGAAGAATACAAGTATATTTTTATCTTGTGCAAATAAGTCCCATAAAAAATATGGAAAGTTATATTGAAAATGATTTTTGTGTTTCTGTTAATACTCGCACTCGTAGTAAAATACAAAAAAAAAAAAAAAAAAAACAAGGAAAATCGAAATACAAAAAATTTTTTTTTTATAATAAAAATGAATTTTCATTTGAAAAGTTTTCCAGGAAACTTATCGACATGATGGCAGTAAAATAAATACATATAAATGAGAATTTGTAGTTATACGAGTGCGTTATAAATTTTTCTTATATTTTAATCGAACGAATGGCAGCAATATGCACACTCGATTCTCATTTTACATAAACTCTTGGAAAAGTACTTAAATAATACGTATTTGAAATTTTTGGTTCATTTAAAATGATAATAAAAAAATATTTCTGTATAAATTCATTGCATAATATGCATATAAATTGGATTCTTATAAAAACAAAAAAAAAATTGTAAATAAAAACATAAAACTAACAAAATTTGATTACAAACTTTTGTTTTAAGTCTCGTTGCTTTAATTTGAGTAACAAAATTTGTGTTTAAGCGATATGTCGCCTCTTTGTTCTGTACTTTTAATAAAGTCAAGTAATGGAAAAACGTTTTTAATATCCATCGAACTGGTTTTATTACAATTGTATGGTATTAATGTTAATATATGATTTAGGCTATGAGGCTGCTGCGGCTAGCGCGATAATGGCGAAAATTTAAAGATCTAATTTTCATCTAAATGAAATTCAGATTTTAATACCGTCAGGCTGAAATTCGGCAATTACATGTCGAATATTCGCTTTCGAGTGCTTTTGAGCAGTTATTATGTTCATTTCGTTAAATTATTCTTACGCCAAATGATTTTCACAGAAATTGATTGTATCACGATCCATGTGGCAGCATCCTACTAAAACCACATGTCTGTAATACTACTGATTCCAGTGCCCAGGAAAGGGCTCCAAACAGTGAAATTTTCAAGTTGTAAATGTCTTTTGACAGTGGCTTGTGAAGTATCATCCATAAAAAAAAAACTCAAATGAAACCGATTTCACCAAAATGCAGTGATTTGTTTGGCGTTTTTAGCGTATTAATTTAAATTTTTTGAGGAGACTTTAAGTGGGAACTATGGAAAATTAGAGACTGATGATCACAAAATTTTGTTAAAGTAAATTCTAAGTTTTGTGTGATTTTCACAATACATGTGACTGAACGTGTAGAAAAATTTGTATGAAAACCATTCAGTTTTTTTGTTACGTTTGCTACGTTTTTATTTGCCAAAGTTTCGACGTTATTAATGGCATTTTCTCTTTTAAAAAAACTGTATCATAATGCTATAAACACATTCGAGATAGCAAGCTACCGACATCAATATGTCATGTGTATACATGTGTGTATATGGAAATGATTATTTTCATGACGACATGGCTACGTGGCTGCAGGTTGTTGTCTGTGCTTATTTTGTCGTTGTAGTCAAATAAAACTAATTTCTATTTTTGTCTACTACAAAACAGAAAAAGTGTTGCTAATATTAAAAAATATTTAAGGAATAAGTGCTCAAAAATATTTTTTTTGTTTAACAGAAAACAATACGCTTGAAATTGAAAAAATTATATAACTTTTTAGTATCCTTGAAAGAAGTTCTATAGGAACGCTTTCCTAGTTTAGGAGTTATAGGTCGCAAATTATTACCACCTAAATATTTTTTCTCAAACTTATAAATAAAATGAGTAATTTTGCAAGATATAATTTTTTAAACCTTAATTAATTTAAAATTTTACATGATAGAGTTACTAAAAATATATTTGATTAAATATATTGACAAAATTTTAAGTTTTGTTGGAAAATCTATCAAGAAATATTAATATTCGAAATTGGTTCTTAACGGGCTAATAAATCGGAAATTTTAATCCATCATGTGAAAGATATTTCGAAGTTGTTTCTTTTTTATAATAAAAATTCTTTTTAGATCCAGTTTTTAAAGTTATTGAGTAAAAGTATCACTTGTAAGAAACTTAGCATAACTCTCATATGTCTAAAGTTTTTTGCGCAGTCATCCCGCAACTCTGCAGCAAATTTGAACAAATATTTTCTGAAGCACTAACTTTTGACATAAAAGAAATCGTTTTATTTTTCTTTTGTGACGATATTTCTTGTAATTTATAAGAACACTGTCACTTTTTGTTTCAATATTTTCAATAGAATTTGTTATTGTTGATAACATTTTTATTAATATTTTATGTTTGTCTATTAAACTTTTGAAATTTAGCTCATGTTCAAAAATTCAAACTTTGCACAGCTGTTGTGCAGTAAAAAAAATCATCAGCATCACAACTGCAACTGGAAACCACGCATCAGCAACAACATTTTGCATCACTGCAGCAGTGATGCATAGCTTTTACATATTTACGTACGTACCTAACGTGTTCCAAAACTTTTACGACGTGCGATGACGGAACCAAATTTTTATTTTAAAAGTAGTATATATATTTTTATTTAATCTGCTGTTAAAAATATATTATTTATTAGTTCAAAAAAAAATTACAAAATTAAAATATTTTTTAAATAATTTTTAATAAATTCATTTGTTTTTATGCTATAAAATGTATTGCAAATAAGTATTTATATATTTATTGGCTTAAATGAAGTTTGTGTACTAGTCTTGAATTATGCATGTTTTTCCATTTCATAAAAGTTTATAAAATGATAGTGGCACCACTGAAATATAAATACATAATAAAAAAAGTTAGAGTGCTATATTCGGCTGTGCCGAATCTATGATACCCTCTACCGACAGCTCAGTGGGCTTGATATGGGGCCTACAGTAAATTATGAACCGAGCATCACGAAATTTATTAGTGTGAGTAGTGAAGTATTTAATTTTATTTTGATAGCATTATTTATTACGGCTTGAGGCGTACTAAACTGTTTTCCGAGAGTAGGGTTAAGATGGGGCCTAGGTTAAATTATAGACCGATCTTCACGAAAATTCACAGTCTAATTTCTAGTCCTAAAAAACTGTGACGTACAAAATTTTGTTATGATAGCAAAATTTGTAACGGTTTTAGGCATACTAAACTGTATTGTTTATATGGGGCCTAGGGTAAATTATGGACGGATCTTCACGAAATTTTGCAGCGTGATTTCCAGTCGAATAAAACAAATTTTTGCAAAATCTTATCTCATTCCGTGCCTTGTTCCACCATTTATGTTATTTTTTGTGACAAAATTATCATTTTTTTAGGTGGTTGTTCCACATTTTGATTCATAGCTCTGGTTCTTCTGCACCGATTTTGCTGAATTTGAATCCCAAACTGCTTAGAATAACTACAAGCAATTTGGCACCAAGTTTGTTCATATCTTTTGAGTTGTTCGAAAGTGAGCGTGTTTTCAACAGACGGACAGACAGACAGATGGACATGGCTAAATCGACTTTGAATCACTCAAGGACCCAGAATATATATGCTTTATGGCGTCTGAGATGAATAATATAAAAGTTTCACACGGAATGACAAACGTAATATACCCTCTTCACAACTAATTGTGGTGAAGGGTATAAAAAAGAGCTGTTTATAATTTTTCAATTGTAGCTGTCGTCTTCAAAATATTTCAGTAGCTGACTACACGACTATAATTGCACCCAGCAGCATTTGTAGTCGTGTATTCGTTTAGCCTGTTGTGGTGAATGTGTTTAATGAATAAGTGTTACATGTGATCTGGCAACATTTTTAAATGCTTACCTTATTTTTAAGAAGTGTTGCATATTGTTTTAAGTTAACAAAACAAAAAAAATAAAAAAAAAACACAAGTTGTGGCATAAAACAATAAAGTATAATTAGCGTTTTAAACTTGAAGATGTTTTATACCGCTAATTTCTAAGTATAAAAAATACAAAAACTATGTAATGACCACAAGAGATGAACTAAAAATAATATCTTATTTTTTTTTTAAATAATAGCAAAACCATCTGTTAATCTTGTGCTGCACTCATGCCCCTTTAATTAAAATGAATTTTAAAGAAATAGCATGTAAGGGGATCATAATGAGAAAAGAATGCGTTACACGTTTAAGATAGCACATATTTTTTAGAAAAAAAAAATACAATGAAAGGTAAAAGGCAGAATAAATGCAAAATATTACTCAAAAAAGAAAACGCTATATGTAAGTGTTTCCTGAGAGTGGGCTTTATATTGGATAAACATATAGTCCCCATCAGAGATCAGCAATGAGAAGTGAAAAAGTAAGTAGAACTGAATCATGACTCATAATTTCTTGTACTTATACGCTCTCATACTTTTTGCAATGTTATACCCTTTGATCACTTGCATACATTTCGGAGGAATTGAATCGTGTATGGGCTGCTTTATAAGTATTTTCCTGAAATTAGAAATCAAACTGTGGTCATTTATGAGTATGATGTTTTTATTGATCTCGTGAGTATAAGTAAATCATAGTAGTTGAGTTTTAATGATGTCTACTCACTTACCCGGTGGCGTTTTTTGAGCGACTTTGTCAAATTGATATTTTCATCTATGATTTCTCCTGACAAACTGGGTCTCAAGGCACAATTTCTATGAAAATATCGAAATGTCGATGAAAGTACGCGACAACTACACTGCTAAATTCAGTTTTGCAGACATTTTTATGAAAGATTCACTGTATAAAGGAAAGTTGAAAGTAATCGACATTGTCTGTTATCACTCGATATTAAACTGAACTCTGCTGAAATTTGTCTGCTATTCTTCAATGGTTGAATAACGGATTATTAAAAATATGTATGTAAGTTATTTTCTTGTTTATCACCGCATTGAATATATTAATGACGTTCGCCACCGGGTGTACATACAATTTCATGAGTCAGTATGAGCATGGTGAAATCAACAGGTGGCAGCACTACGCCAGATGACGATTTTATGCTCTTGCCTTTTTTTATCTAGGTTTACGTCAAAGTATCAGCATCTAATCTAATAGTCCTATAAATTTTCTGTACAATTCAATCTTCTTAAGAAACCTAGAAACAATTTAATTCTGATAATTTCTGTTGGGTGTTACTTCAGCAGACGGACATACAGAGGGGCATGGGTAAATTGACTTGGAATTACTCAAGGAGTCAGACAGTACAAATAAACTTAATGGGGTCTTAGTTGAATATGGAAAAAGTTTCACCACCTCGTAATGGAGAGTGCACAGAAAAATGCTCGGCAATTTTTTTAATTAAACCAATTATCAAAAATAAAATCAGTTTTAATAAAATTTAGTCCAGAGAATTAAACGTTACTGCAGAAAATTTTGTTAATATCACCAACTATTTAATTGATAATATTAATTTGTTTACTGGGGCAAATTTAATTAATTTTTTAATAAATATCACAAATGCTTTAATTAAAATGCATTTTTATTTTTTTCAGTGTATAAAATAAATTAAACTAAATTTATTTATTTAATTTTTTTTGTGTTGTATTTAAATTACAGCAATAGCAAAAGTCCTAGATACTTAAGTTAGCAGTTGGCAAATATGTTAAGTTAAACATAAAGTAATTCAATAAATTTTCTGCTTTCTTTGTTGGTACGTTCTATGACTTCTTTTACTCTGTCCAAAGTTTGCATGTTGTACTGCATTAAGTTTTGCCAGTGGAAACAAAAATATAATAATTACAATGTTAAAGTTTTTTGTTAAACTCACCGGGAGCGGAGCATGTTTAATAAGTTTTTCTTTTCTATTTTTTTTTGTGTGATTTTTTTCTTTACTTATCGTATGATTTGGTCGTTGCCACTGTTTTTATAATTTCTATCATCAAAATGTTGCAACGAAGTTTACTTATATTGTATTTTTTCTTGTTGTTTTTTACCTTTACACCCTTTCTTGCATCTGGGATTATTTTTGATTTTTTCATGACGTTTGTAATGGGAGTTACTTTAACAATTTTTTACTTAGTTTTGCAGCAGAAATTTATAAAAAACAATAGGTCCTTAGCAAATTTGTATTGGCATAAAACAATGAGCTGTCGTGGTGAATGTCTTGGTTGCACAAAATATCTAATGGGTCGCAGTAGTTACATTATTGGCTCCCATATCTAATTATCTACATAGAAAGAAAAACACTCGGGATAAATTAAGTTTTTTATACTTTAAGTAGGTACGAGTTGTACTTAAAAATTCCAGTATGAACAACACTAAAAGGTACTTAAAATAATCCTTGGTGCGATTACGTTTGAAAATCAATGCCGGAATTTCTTAAAATACGTACAATATTTTTCAAACCAAATAAAAAAGATTAAACTTTTCTTTGGCAGTGCCACTCAGAGAGTTAAATTACAAAGTGAGCGTTTTAAGGATGAAACAGAATTTAAGTGGGGAACAGAATAGTCGCTGTAGTACAACTTTACGAATAGCGCTGCATGCTTTCAAAAGTTAAAAACGGCGGTTGGTGTCAACAGAATACGTAGTTGTAGTAGTCGTGCAGTTGAATTTGAGACGCAAAATTCGAAATGTTTAACTTTTTTGCGCTACAGAGTATTGTTCAGCTTTAACTACTGCTACAACTTGTTAACTCTGTCCCAGGCCTTAAGCTGGAGGTCCATACCACGCGTTTTCGCCTCCACGCAGTTTATGCTTTTTTAACCTTACTTGCGTTCTACGTTTCAAGTTACATGCAACGCCTTTTATGCAGTAAAGTAAAAATAAAATTTAATTTGTCAAAATCAACTGATTTGTTCGAACGCTGCTTGTGACCCTTACAAAAGTAGAAAGTAAACCTACTTTTCGCTTCAAGGCATCAACGCTTTTGTGCATGTAACTTACTACGTATAACTACACAGGTTCTACTTTTTTGACAGCTGCGTATGCTGCGAAAAAGCGAGTAACGCGTGGTGTGGACCTCCAGATTTAGTCTTCAACTTCAGGCAAATCTTCTAAAGTCAATAACTAAAAAGTCGGCAGTTACTTCAAATTCTCTCTCATTTCTTTCTTTTTCTTGTGTTCTTATTTTTCTTTGTTTACAAACTGTATGAAATTGGATGAAAGTATGGTAGCATTGTTAAGAGAATAAGTGTCCAAGGTACATTAACACAAGGTAAACTCATTTGGGAGTGTAGATATGCTGCTTTATAAAAAGAACCGCCTTGTCAAAACTGTCTTCATATAAACAAAAACAATTTAACGCACACATGTACAAATTTTGGCTCATATACATGAAATTTGACATATGGGTACTCACTGGGGTAAACAGTTGACAAACATATGGGCCAACGAGTCTACCTTGTGTAGTTGTACCATGTAAGTGTCTATACATGAGGGCATTACAAAAACGTCCTCAAAATAAAACTGATTTTATTTCACGACCGCATTCTCTGGCAACATTTTATGTCAAACTGTATGGAACACATCGCTCAGCCCCAGTTCTGTGTCATCATTTAAAGCTTAGTACTCTGTTCAAATTTGTGAAAAATGTTAAGCAACATTAATTATTTCACACGAAAATTTTGACTTGTATCAATGTTACCTATTATGCGAGTTTGTGCAATTTGACGTTTTTATTCCTCCAAAGTATGCGAAATTGTTTTGCGTATGTAAACCAACCCCACATGTTTTTAACTAAAAATATTTTTTTTTTTTTGTAACAAAAAATTTAACAAAGAAGAAAGTAAATATGGATTAAAAACTGTTACCGGTTGTGTTATTTTCATTTTTTATATCTTATTTAAAATCAGTTCATACTTTTTTGCTTTTGCTTAAAATTCCACGTGAAATAAGTGCATCTTACATTATTTCGCAGTTGTAAAAATATGTTGCCAGAAACATTTCGGAATTTTTTCATAAAATAAACAGAGCACAACTCTATCAACATTATTCCATAGATATTCCGCACAAGTTTTTTTTATATGCGTTTTGACAGCATTTCACGTGAAATGTTGAAAAGAGTACCAGACTTAACTCATCAATGTTTGTTGCAGACACTAGTTAAAAAAACGATTTGCTTCTTGTGTGTAGAAAAAACCGAACAAGACGAAAACTCATCATTTTCATGTTTAAAAAGTAAAATTAAGAACTCTTGCTTCTCATTCAGTTTATATTTTTAGTTATACCTATACGTTCATTAAGTTTTGAAAGTAAAAACCATAACGGAAATTATGCTTGTGTTTTATAATTTAAATTGTGTAAGGTGTAAAACGGGTAAGTAAATCATTCATAATTAAATTCTCCTTCTAATTTCACTTTTGGTTCATTTCAAGAACGAACTCTCATTTTCGAATTATTTGAAGTATGAGTTCGGGATTAAATATGGATAAGTTAAGTATTTGTTGATTTAAAATCCATACTTATACCCAATTTTCAGGATTGTATTTAATTCTATATTAAGTTAATTTTCATAAAAACTTAAATCGTATTTAAATACAGATTGGTGTTTTGAGTTTTATTTGAAAAGTCTTATGTAATTAAGATAAAAGTATGGTAGCACTACTAAATACAAAAATATGAAATAGTGTGTTTATTTCCAAAGTGGTCTGAAAAAACAGCTGACTGTTAATGCTTTGCATGTTGTTGTTGTATTGTTGTGATATTGAGGTCACCTTGCTAAAATACTACAATGGAAACTTAAGTTGAAATTAAGTGTACCACATCGATGACTTAAGTTCCACTTAAGTTTTTAGTGAAGAAGAGAATTTTGTATTTAAAACGATTTTAAATATAAATTTCTTTTAATATCTATCCTGAAAATTGGCCATTAAACAATCTTTCTGTACTTAAATCAAGAAAATCCGTACCCACTGAGTACTGATGAATTAATTTTGCTTTTGAGTGGCTGAAACAAATGACCAATTTTGACAAGGCTTTATTAGCCTACTTATGACAGCTTTATGAGAGCTGTCTGAATTTTATCCCGGTATAATGTTTTACTCGAAGTAAAAAGTTAGTTAAAGTGGGCGCAGTAAATCTAAAAACAGATTTGTGACGCCATTAGCAAGTTTGAATCCACAATTTTGACGGAACAGTTTAGTTTTGCTTAAAATATTGGACTTTAATGAATGAACGCCAGGGAAATCCGAGTTTCAGACTACATTTAACTAAGTTTAAACTTAATCCACATCTTAAAAACACGGCCTAAGTCTATTTTTTTAAGTGGGTCGTTTTTCTTACCAATTTCATATGCCCTGTTCTAAGGAAAAGAAAATTGTATCTCAACTTTTAATCAAGATTTATCGATTTTTTCGTCTATCCACTTTATTTATTTTTTTTTTTTTTTGCTTAGAGTTGAAGTAAAAATCAGGTATCAATCGTTGTGAAATGTCTGTAAAATGCATATAGCAACAGGCTGACTGTCAGTCAGTCTGATTAGTTTTAGCTGCATGTTATGACCATTCAATTTTAACTCTACTCACATCAAGTTTTTTTAAGCATCTTTATGCAGCAGCAAATGTTCCATGAAAATGCTATAAAACTTAAGCTACAATAAATAAAATTAAAACAAAAAGAAAAAATATTATTACAGTACTTTTCGCTTATAGTCACATCCCTTAGTTGCACGCAATGTTGTGACTATATCGCTAATGTGATAATAAGCCTAATGTGATATAAGCAATTTTTATGATTATAAAAAAGATAACAGATTTATTTCATTTATATATGTACAATGTATGATATGTATACGAATTGTATACGTTATAAACCAATGCATAAATACTTTGTACGTTAAAAGGTTTAATTATAAAAACTTTAATAACACAAAGTAAAAGAAACTTTAAAAAGTTAAATATATAATATAATAAAAATTATTCTTTTACAGATAAATTCACTCGTTTACTCATTTTTTCTGTTTTATTTTTTAGTTTGACAGGTTTTTCAAAGCACTATTGATTAAATGTCGTTAAAAAACAAAAATGTCAAAATAAACAACACGGTTGTATTTTACCATTTGATTTTAAGTACATTTTATTGGTTTGTGGCTTAAACAGCAAATTTTATCTAAATTAATGTGACAATATCCTAAATAATTTGCATGTAAGTAAGCTTTAAATTACCAGACTTAGGTGGCATATATGTGAAATGTGATTATATCGCTAATGGACTATATCGTTAATATTTTGTATGAATTTGACTTATAGAGCGCTGTAAAAACGTATATTTTGGACTTTATCGCTAAATGGACTATAAGCGACGTGACTATAGGCGAAAAGTACTGTATTACTATTTTTTTTTTACTTTGTGAACGTTAGTTAGTTTGCACCAGTGCAAGTTTAGTTAATGGTAAATGTTGCATACGTTGCTGGTTTTATGCGACTTTGTAACATTTCCTATGTATTTGACGATTACTCGTTTTTGCAACAACGTTTTTTTATATCTTTTGGATGAACCAGTTTTTTTGTTCCTTTGGTAATTTTGTTCTTTTTTTTGGGGGGGGTTTTTGGTTTTACTTCTAACCGTAGGCCACATTAATTGCATTTGTCAAACGTGATTTTAGTTGTTAAGAGCTTTTTTACTTGTGTTTCAGTTTTAGTATAAGGGATGGGCAAATTGAAAAAATATATCGATATATATCGAATCGATAATTTTAAAGAGTATCGATATTTATTATTTAACAAATATCGATATATCGAACGTATTTTGCTGAAACTATTTCCAAATTAAAAAAAATGAATATACCTTTGTACATACATATTTATGAACAAACATATTGCATGTAAAATTACATTGTTACTTTTTATTGTTTAATTTTATTTCAAAATTAAAATTATTAATAAAAACAAAAAATTCAATTCTAACAAAAACAAAGGGAATAATACAAAAAAACCATATGAAATCCAAGGCCCATCTATCAGGTCTGCTTACTTGTACAAAAACAAAATAAGATTCTTTTTAGTTGTCAAAAATTTACTACCGCATATACAAAGCAAAATTAAAAAACGTGTATGTGTGGCATACCATAAACGTATACATGCACATGTAAGCAAAATGTAAACAACTTTTGACAACTAAAAAGAACATAAACAATGATCATCAGGCTTCTTGCACAGACCTTTTCAATGGGCCTTGATGAAATCCAAAAAAAAGTAAATTACGAAACAAGGTATATTTACACAAGGTAGACTCGTTAGCCCATATGTTGGTCAGCTGTTTACCCCAGTTAGAATCCAAACGTCAAAAGTTGTTCATGTTTGTTAACATACTTATGGCTAGTTGTTGTTTGTTGTTTTTTTTCAATTTGTGTGTTTATTTTGAAGGCAAAGTGTTGTTTTTTTTGACATCTCGGTTCAAAATACAAAAACAATTTGGTCTGTTTTTGTTTTGTCTTGTTGTACTTGTTGTAGCAACGAGTTTACCTTATGCAAATATGGTAAACAGTAGTTGCTGCTTAAATGATTTCCCCTTAAAAAAATCAGTTAATTAAAAAAACCATCAAAATTGTTTAACATTAAACGGCTGTTTTTCACAAGTTGGCAAACGTTTGGCAGCTCGTTTACAAGAGTTTAGCAAATCGCTAGCCAGAGTTTGGTAAGTGTATTATGAATAAACTTTTTGCATACTTCATGCTAAATTTTCGTTATGAATACGGCTGTTAAAGTTTTTAAAAAACGACCTTAAGCTCGACAATTTATTAATACTTGAAAATAATAAAGGTCGAATAAAATACATATTATATACAAAACATATTTATAGTTTTAATAAATATCTAAGTGTATAATATGCACATTATTTATGTGAGAATGTTAATTGAATTAGTTTCAGTTTAAATATTATAATTAATTTCGTATGAGAACAAGGCACAATTAATTGTTTTCCCCTTATAACTAAAAAAATTACTTTTAAATGATTATTGAGTTTTTTAAGCGAGATTTTTATAAATGCGTTGGTTGCGCATTTATCCGGGTTATCGGTTAAATGATTCCCTTTTAAATGCTTAGAAAACTGAACATTTTTTGATGCGCACTTAAGCGGGAACTAATGTATGTAAATAAGTCATGGAAGTACCAACTTACCTTAAAATTTGAATTGCACCCCAAAAGTACCAACTTTAGCTAGAAATGTTTTTGGTCGTATTAGTCAAACCAGAAATCATCAGATATGAACATCGGGAGCACTCTCTGTTTTATGTGCTCTCCTGTCAATCTGCTTCTTGTATCCGGCACTGCTTATTATAAATGCCAATCATTTAAGGTTTTCATTTTATTTTAAAAAACATATGATGCATGCAATGATGCCAAGTCTTAAAAAACATATTGTTTGAAAAACGGCTAAATATTTGAGTTTATAATGAAGACTCCCTTTAAAAAATATCGAATTCGATAGTCGTATTTCAATATCGATATATTGATGTATCGGTATTTTAAATAACGGCGATATATATCGATATTTTGATATATCGATATTTTTCGCCCAATCCTATTCAGTATTCTATTATTTTTATACCCGTCACCACTGCTATAAGTTTGTATTTCCGTTTGTTGTTTCTACAATATTGATCTTTAATTCTTTAAAGTTTGTATGCTCTGGATGCTTATGAGTAGCGAAGTTGCACTAAAGATGTCCGTCAGTCCGTTTGACCTCTGAAATGGGTTTTCCGAAAACCTCATTTATAATGAAAATTAGATAAATGCATAGTTTCGTTTTTGGATTATATCTACAAGTTAAAAAAAATTTTGTTCCAAAAACCACATGGAAAAAATTCTATTTTCTAACATAATCAATTTCGTTTCTTAAAACAAGAAAATCCAATATCTAAAAATAATTTCTTGGTTTTAACTTTTTTTGTTCGTACCCAATAAACACTCAAAAATAAAATTTCAAGTTCTTAAAATTTAACTGGAAATAAACTTGAGTTCAAACGTTCACTTGATTTCAAATTCCCATTTTACTGGAAAGTGAAATAAAGTCTGATAAAAGTATATCTCAACCCTTGAAACTTGAAATTAAAACTTGAATAACTATTGCTTTGCACTTGATTTCCAGCAAAATTGCTTATTGGGTGTGTAGTAAATTGTTCTTAAATAAAGAAACATTTTGCTTAGAAAAAGCCACACATAAATTTAAGAATAAGTAATTTTTGGCTTGGACGAGAATTATATAAAATTTCTTTTGGTTCAAGCCATATTTAGTTAATAATTCTTTCCGTGTATGCAACAGGGATTCAAACTTTCGGTCTGTGGGATCGCTCGAGGGTATAGAAAGGTTAACAGTTGACAATTGAAATTTAATCAACTTAAACTACACTTCAACTACACAAATATGCTTAAATTGTTAAATGGACTCAAGGCTCTAATCAGCAGGCAGTGCCTGCATCACATGTCTCAGCTTAAACTTGATAATAAATTTAGTTGTAATTATTTCACATGCATTTAAATTAGCATTGCACTGCGATTGTGAAGAAACAGGCAAACATTAGCACTTTAATTCGCTAAACATTTTCGCCCTGAATACAACTTTTCGTATTAAATATGCAGTAACATTTTTTATTTGTTTCTCTCCTCAATGGACTATTATAGATAAAATTGTCACCTGCTTATGTTGAATGCATGAAACATTTATCAAAGATACGTGTCTCCCGCATAGAAAAAAATAGTATAATATTAATTTTAAATTCTAAGCACAAACAAGAACATGACGCATTTTGAATATACATACATATGTATGTATATGCTATGCGTTCTTAGGTGAGGATCCACTTAGTCCAGAACATTTGTATATGTATAACGAGAACAATCTTAAAAATATTCAGATAAAAACTGGTAATAATGATGAAATTATATACAAATGCAAATTGATGAAAATGCAATTTATTCTCGAACGTTTAAAAACAAAGGATATTTGTTATTGGGTACCTAATGCTATAAAAAAAATCAATAAAAATAAACGTTTTATAAATAAATTTTACACTGTATAAAGCTTAGTCTACACGATATGTTGAATCAGCAAATTTATGTTGAAAAATTTGTTTTCAGCGCCAAAATATCGTGTAGATACAACATTTTTTCAGCAAACGTATGCTTACCAACATATGACAGACATTTGTTAACGAAGTAAGCAAACGTTTCTTCACAACTATAGCATATCGTCTAGACACAATATTTTTTACTTTTCAGCAAATTTTCTACGTATGTTGACAAATATGTTATTTGTTGAAAGTCGTAAACAAGCTTTTCAGCATACGGCAAATTTGGTAGCATATAAAATATATAAAAATTGATATTCATTCAATTACTTGTTTAATTTTGTACATAACCCCGGAACTTATCAAGATTTCTAGCTCATCGGCAAACAAGGAACAAAAAAAATGCATTTAGAAGTGCTTTGAAAATGAAAAAAATGGCTAGAAATAATACAATACAATTTTGTGATAATCGTCTTATCCCGTAGAAAGCGGGACTTTATCGTTTGTGTCGATACGAAGATTTTTAAAAAAGTTATGGTATTGGTAACATTTTTGGGAGTGGTATTTGTATGGGAACTATAGATTTACAGTCGTATTCAAAACGAAAATTTGTGTACTCCGACTATACTCCGCTTATCGAGTGAGCAACTAAAATGTTAATTAAGCTTAATCACCATTTAGTCAGGTGGTTATTCAAAACACTTTTAAATTGCCCGATTAAGAAAAATTGGTACATCTCTGTTTTAGTGAAATTCAATTGATAGAAAACCCAAATTGACAGCAGTTAATCAGGAGTTAAAAAGCCTTTGATCAGCCGATAATCATAGTTTATTTAAAAGTGTTTTGAATAAGAAATCCTTAATCAGCGGATATGCAGTAACTAAATTTTTGTTTTGAATACGGGTGTTAGAATTTAAATTGTTTGAACCAGATTATGTCTTATTACCAACATAGAAAATGGTTTATGGACACAAAGACTCTTTTCCCGAAAGAAGTTTGTATGGGATCTTTCAGAAATTGTGGACCGTTTCTCCACGTTTTTAATTACAATCAATAACTACACTGAAAGAAAAATGCTTCATATATTTAATGAATCACTTTCATAAAAAAGGTTTCAGTGGTTAAATGAAAATTTTCATTGTCTAAATGAAATTTCAATGTTTTAATGAAGTATTTTCCTTAAAATCGCTTCATTGGATTTCGTAATTACGTTAAAAATTTTCATTGGATATATGAAAACATTTTGATTATGACAATGAAAAATGTTATTAAAGTAATGAAACAAAAACTTTCAATCAACGCTGTTATTGTTGTTATTAACAATTTAATCTCATATTTACGCTCTCAGTTGAGTAAAAAACATAGTTTTTTTATGCAAAAACTACACTGCCCCTGTAGGCAAGCTGGTAGTGAGCTAGTCTATCAGCATCAAGGTTGCGAGATCGATACCCGCCAGAGACAGAAAAAAAAAATAAAATAAAATAAATTAAAAAAAAAAATAAAAATAAAAGAATTAAAAAATAATAAAATAAAAAAAAATTTTTTTTTACTTAATTTAAAGTATTCATCCAATGAATAATATTCATAGATCTAATGTAATGTTTCATTTAATACATTTAAATGAAACAGGTTTCATTGATCCAACGAAGCGCTGCATAGGTTCCTTTTTAATGCAATTTTTCATGGGATTAATGTCAAAATTCATTGGTATTGCGAAGAAAATTCTTTAAGTTTAGAAACAATGTACACAATTTCCTTAAATAATTGCGACCTGTACTTTGCGCACTACAAAGTGGACAGCCAGCCAGCCGGCCAGACAGACATCCTTATATCGACTCAGATAGTGATTGAGTCGATCGGTATACTAAACGATGGTTGTAGGACCAATATTTTTAGGTATTACAGACACTATGGAATCCATAAAACATTCTGCTGGTCGGCAAAATATTTACCATAGGGGTAGAACTAAAGTAATTTTATTAACTGTGAGGCTTTATTAATAATCTTTAGATCAATCCAGTCCCTAAATATTTTAATTTTTTTGCGGATTCGACCCAGCCGAATAAAGAACTCTTACTTAATAAGTATTAATTATACTAAAACAATTCATTTTTGCACTAAAGGCGATAATTGATAAACAATTTTAAATTAAATAATAAAAAAGAGAATTGTCAAATTAATTCTCAAAATTGCAACATGGAACGCCAATGGAGCCTCCAATCATACAAAGGAAATTGAAGTCTTTCTCAAAGTCAACTTAATTGACATATTATTAATTTCAGAAACTCATTTTACCACAAAAACCTACTTTAGAATTAAAAATTTTGATTTAATAGAAGCTAATCATCCAGATGATAGGGCTCATGGTGGCTCTGCTATCCTGATAAGATCATCTCTACAATACAAAGTTTTGGATCCAGTGATAACTAACTCTATACAAGGAAGTGGAATACTTATCACTTGCAATAACTCTGATTTAAGCGTATTTTCAGTATATTTTCCACCTAGACATAGCGTAACACATCAGGAATATGATAACTTTTTTAGGAAACTTGGTGCTAGATTTATAGTTGGTGGAGATTTTAATGCGAAACATCCTTGGTGGGGGTCCAGAACTATTAATCCAAAAGGAAGGCAACTTTACAAATGTTTAACTATAAACAAATATAAAACAATATCAACTGGTAGTCCAACTTACTGGCCTAGCGATAGTAGTAAAATCCCGGATTTACTCGACTTTTTCGTTTATTCTGGAGTTTCAACACATCTGCTAGATATTAAAGATAATTATGACCTAAGTTCTGATCACTCACCAATAATTTTAAACTATAACACCTGTTTTCAACATAAATGCATAGACCAAAAAATTATCTCACGTAAAACAGACATTGCGTCTTTTCAGTATTGGCTAGAAAGAAATTTAAATCTTAATACCCAAATTGAAAACCATTATGATATAGACTCAGCGGTCGAGCATTTTACAAGTCTCATTCATGAAGCCGCGCTACTCTCAACTCCACAGCCAGTGCAAAACTATGAAAGACGGGTCGTTTTACCAGCAGAAATAAGACAAATGATTTTGCATAAACGAAGATTAAGAAGAATATGGCAAACAACAAGGAGCCCACTTGACAAAGCAAATTTAAATCGCGCATCTAATTTGCTGAAAAGGCATTTGTTTCAGTTAAAAAATTATGAAACTGCAAGTTTTTTACAAAGAATAAATTATTCAAGAGATAATTCACACATCTTGTGGAAAGCCACAAAATACTTAAAAAGACCAATTAAAAAAAATGTACCAATTCAAAAAGAGGATGGCACTTGGTGCAGAACGAATAAAAACAAGGCGGAATTATTTTCTAAACATTTAGAAGAAACTTTTAAACCATTTCCAGCTACAAATTCTCCTGATGAAAACGATTTAATAGAGTTCCTTTATTCTCCATGCCAAATGGAGTTTCCAATTAAACCATGTTCCTTTGGAGAAGTTAAAAATGAAATACTTAAGTTAAACAATACTAAATCACCTGGATATGATAAAATAGATGCCACTGTTTTAAAAAACTTACCAAACAAAGCCTTATTATATTTGACATTAATATACAATGCAATACTAAGTCTTTCACATTATCCTACTCAATGGAAGTGTGCTGTTATTACAATGATTCCTAAACCAAATAAGCCCGAGCACTCTATTTCTTCGTATAGACCAATAAGCCTGCTACCTTTGTTTTCTAAAATATTTGAGAGAATATTTTCAAATCGTTTAACGCCCTTGTTGCAAATAAAAAATATAATACCGGAGTATCAATTTGGATTTCGCCATAAACATGGTACCCCAGAGCAATGCCATCGTATAATTCAAATAATTACAGACGCCTTTGAAAAGAAATTATACTGCTCAGCTGTATTTCTCGACGTCAAACAAGCTTTTGATAGGGTCTGGCATCAAGGGTTATTATTTAAACTTAAAAGTTTTTTACCAACTCCAATGTATTTGTTGCTAAAATCTTATTTGGAAGAGAGGTCGTTTTATGTACGAGTAGGTGATGAAAACTCTGAAATACGCTATATTTACTCTGGTGTACCACAGGGTAGCGTATTAGGTCCAACGTTGTACACTATATATACATCCGACATGCCAACTTATGAAAACTCAACAATTGCAACATATGCTGATGACACTGCCATAATAGCGTCCGATAAATCACCAATTACAGCTTCATCATATGTGCAAACTGAGCTCAATTTATTACAAGACTGGCTTAAGAAGTGGAAAATCACAATTAATACCAGTAAATCGACTCATGTGTCATTCACTCTTAGAAAAAATGATTGCCCTTCGGTCTTTCTTAATAATACCCAAATTCCCAAATCTGAGTGTGTCAAATATTTAGGTATGCATCTTGACAAGAGACTTACCTGGAGGAGCCATATTAAAGCTAAAAGAGCGCATCTAAACATTATAACGAAGAAAATGTATTGGCTTTTGGGACCTAAGTCAGCACTGAATCTTAACAACAAAATTTTAATATACAAAGCTATAATAAAACCAATATGGACATACGGTATACAGTTGTGGGGAACGACAAGTAACTCAAACATCGAAATACTACAACGATATCAGTCGAAAACCTTGAGACTTTTGGTTAATGCTCCGTGGTTTGTTACCAACAAACGAATACATGAAGATTTACAAATACCATACATCAGGGATGAAATAAAAAGCACCCGTTACCTTTTGAGACTAAGTAATCACTCTAATACATTAGCCATATCCTTACTAGTTGAGTCAGAAGAGGTAAAGCGACTTAGAAGATTCCACATACTTGATCTGCCTTTTAGAAAATAAAACCAAAATTTGCATTAAATGTATGTTAGTCTCTTGCATACAGCCTTTAGCTGTTAAGCTATTATAGCTCAATAGCACATGTTAAGATTTATTGTTATGTTTGAAATTTTTGTTAAACCATTTACTTAATATTGTACAAATAGATTGTAAATAAAATTATCTATATAAAAAAAAAATTTTTAAACAAATGTTCTCATTACTCAACATGCATTACAACATACAAAATTCAACATATCGTGTAGACACAAAAATTGTATGCTAACTTATATGTTGAAAAATCATTTGCTGGCATATGATGAATTTGAAAAATTTGGTATTTTCAGCATATCGTCTAGACACCTAACATATTGAATATGCTGAAAGACGAATTTGTTATCATGTTTAAGCATATAAGTCTAAGCATACATTTGCTGATTCAACATATCGTCTAGACTAAGCCTTATATTGATTTATGCACATTTTTCGTTTGAGAAAAATCCATTTTATCTTTATTAAAAGAAAATACCCCCTTATTAAAATTTAAAAAACACCCAGAGTTGCCAATTTAGCGCCCTTGGCGCTGTATTTAACGCTTTTTAACAGTCAAAAAGTCGCATATTTTTCCCTTAGCGCTTTTTATTTAAAGAGCGCTAAATTAGCGCTTTTCTTTTAACATTTTTTGAAATTTTGATATAAAACATTTTTCGTACTTTAATTTTTTTCGATTTTTAAAAACCTTTGTTATACAGTGTCCTAAAAAATATCGTCGGCTTAATATGAAAACCGGCTAAATTCACGTTTTAAGTAATTTGAGATTTTGATGCCGTGTGGTAGAGAAACATACGCCTCGTCGACCAGCATGTAGTTTTTCTTCAATTTGAGTCTTGAAGTGGGTTAAACAAACTATATTTTTGGTTTTCCCATCCTATAATATGTGCTGAAACGGAGTTAGCATACCCTGCAAATAATAGGACCAGTCCAAACATGCGTGTAAAGAGTAGCCCACAAGGGACTAGGACTAGTCCAAAAGTAACCCAATCGTATGGAAAAAACATGGTCTATTTAACATTACGATGTCCTAGGGCAGGACAATATAACCCATCTTTGGACTACAAAGGAGTAGTTTTAAAACTACTCCATTGTGAACACAAGAGGATTAGTTTTAACTTCGTTTAAAAACGAAAACATGTCGTTAAAAAACGAAGACATGTCGTCTCACTACAAACACTTTTAAACAATGACATGGTCCATGCTTGCATTACATCGGACCAGTCATCGGAGTAGTCCATTTCATGAAATTGGAACAGGTGGTCCAATAATATTTGCAGGGATGTAGTGGTGCCCATAACTGATTATTTCGTACAAGTAACGTTCTATGTATGTGTGTTTTTGGCAGGGACCGAAAATAACAGTTATATTGGAATTTTGAAACAAAAAAACATATAGAAGTAAATGTATTAAAACGGATTCAAGTATACCATATTGATCCTTATGAACTTGTCTATGATGAAATATATGGATTTAAAAAATTTTGATTTTTATTTTTTCGATCAAACTTTCTATATTTATTATAATATTATAATTTATTATTATAAATGTATTTTCATCATTGGGATTTCTTATGCACATTAACAGAAATATTTAAAGTCAACAAAATTTTTAAAACACGCTTTAGAGAATAACTTTGATTTTTGCTCGAAAAAAAAAATCAAAAAATAACTGTTATCATCTGACTTATGAGAAAAAGGAATTACTGTTACGATCCCTGGTCTTTGCAATTTTCAATACTTTTAGTTTTTTTTTAATTTAACGTGGATAACCATAAATTTGTTTTTTACATTTTATTAAGCGCTTTTTGGCGCTTTTTGATTAGAGGAACCTGCTTATTGATTGGAAATAGTTCACAACCCTGCAAATAACATAGGACCACCTGATCATTTTGATTAAATGGACTAGTCCGATGTAATGCAAGCATGGACCATGTCATTGTTAAAATGTGTTTGTAGTGAAACGACATGTCTTCGTTTTTTAACGACATGTTTTTGTTTTTAAACGAAGATGAAACTAATCCTCTTGTGTATAAAATGAAGTAGTTTTAAGACTACTCCTTTGTAATCTAAAGCTGGGTTATATGGTCCTGCCCTAGGACATCGTAATGTTAACTAGACCATATTTTTCCATACGTTTGGGTTAATTTTGGAGTAGTCCTAGTCCCTTGTGGGCTACATTTTACACGCGTCTTTGGACTAGTCCTATTATTTGCAGAGTCCTAATATTTGCAGGGAACTCACACACTAACACACATTTAACAAACAGACACACCCAAATATGTGTACCAAAATTGGAAAAGTTTCCTTCTACCGTCCTCTAGATATTTCTCCCACTTTTTGCCAGACGTCATGCATTCACATCTACGCTGTATTGGAGCTTGTATTGCTGCGATTCTTCAGATATACAGAAATCTATTTTTTATTTGTATGTGAGGTGCCACTACAATTTCTTCAATCCCGCCCATTTTTAGAGAGTTTGTGCATTGATAACACTGTTATATGTTCCAAATTTGGACAACTTTCCCCTTACCGTTCTTTTTATAATAAAAATAAATCAGTTTTGTGCTACGTCCACTTCTCCAATCCCGTCCATTTTTTAGACGGGTTGTGTTATTTGTACCATATTTTGATCTTTCATAAAATTTTGTCCAAAATTGCGACCTGTATGTAGCTTACGCACAAAGTTTACATGGACAACCAGCCAGCCGGACAGATTAACATAGTTACATTTATTCAAAAACTGAGGCTGAGTCGAACGGTATACCACAAGGTGTGTCTAGAACTTTTTTATTTTTAGCTGATATAAACAATCTGCACTTTTATGGTGTGGGTCTAAATATGTTTTAAAAAAACATTCGCTGTTTATTGTTTTGAACAGAAAGAGTTTTTTACAGCCAATAAAATCATCAACTAAGACCGCAACTAAATTGCCGAATCTGAAAGGGGTCTTACTATTTGAAAATTGGTCGTAAGGCGAAGTGACTTTAATTCATTTTAATTTTCGGTAAAATAGCAAAACCTTAGGAATCGTTTTACAGTTATGCATATACATTTTTAATGGAAAAGTAGATGTTTACAGATTTTCCCACAACTTAAAACCTTTTTCTGCTAACCGTCGTACATTGTGCAAATATAAACTTGTATTTTAATGGCCCCAGAGATTAACACAACTCAATACAATCCAACTTATAAACGAAATGTTTTTTTTTTTAATTTTATTACAGCCAATAAACAACCAGCGTAACAATGCAAAGTGCAACATTTAACAATGCATATTTAAAGTCCAGCAAGTTCGACTAGCTAATGCCGTTCACAACTGCCAACTTGGTAAAAACTAGTAGCCGACAGCAACATTTTGAAATGATAATTTTATGTTTAATTTTAAGATACTAAATTTGTATAACCCTTCACCACAGGTGTAAAGGGTATGGGTAGAAGAGATTGACATGAACACTGGCGGTGTTGGCCTACCTTTAAGAAGGTCCTAAGTTCTGGGAGACAAAAAATGCGTTTACCAACCGCCGCTGTGTGTAAGAACAAGATGCTCACACATGTAGGGCCAAATCCCTATTCGTAGGGATTTTCTTTTAATAAAAAATGGCCGTAGGGAAAAAGGACATATAGTTTAAAATCATTTAAATGTAGGGACTTTTTAAACATTTAGCAAAACTGTTTATATTTGTCAATCTTTTTCGATTTGTAACAACACACTAATTAAATTGTTGATACGGCAAGATTACAAATTGTAAAATTTCTTTAAGTGATCGATCGATTGTCGCTATTTTCACTTTCATTTTAAGGAAAATTTCTAAATCTCTCTTTTATAAGAGATACTTTGAATTTAATTTTTCAGAGCAAAAAAAAAAATAGATAATTTGCTAAAGATGGGAATCAAAAAGTTTTTGAAAAAAGTCACAATTTTAATGAAAATACATTTTTGGTCAAGATAAGATATCTTTAATTTATCACTGCCACATACCAATACCGATAGCGAAAGATTTTTCTATCATTGATGTAAATTTTTGGGCTTTTTTTTAGCCAATCTTTTTATTTGTTGGGCAATGAATCATTAATGCATCTATTTTCAATCGGTCAATTGATAAAACAGACTTTATTCATCAAAAGTGTTCTGAGAAGACCCATGTGGATGATTTTTACAAAAATTATCACCCATACTATTTGGGAACAACTTTAAATAAAATTTTTTTTATGTACTTTAGGGGTTTGACATTTTAAATTTGTTTGCAAATATCAAATTGTACATGCCATAGCAAAACTGTCCATAAAAAAATTTTAACAAACGCCATCTATATTTTTCGTTACTTTAAAAAAGGTCCGACCAAACGATTTGAATTTTAAATTTGTTCTATATTAAAAAAAATAAACAACGGCCCATATTATAGTCAAACATAAAGTACATTTTAATAGAACTAAAGTCGATTTTACTTAAACGTCGACTTTTGGTCTTTTGTAGACAAGTTAAAGTATAATTTTGACGTTAAAGTCGACTTTAAATATAAATCTAGTTGATGCTGTTTTTAACTCAATTAACAACAGCATCAGCTGTTTTACGCCAAATAAAAAAGTTCGTCCAAAAAAATTGTTACAACTTAGTGCTCCTTAGTGTTCGGCTCGGTAGATTAGTGGAAAACACAAACGCTAATAGTGTTTGTGTAGAAAATAATTAAAAAAAATAACGTTTTCCTGCTTGTCATCTTTCGAACACAAAAATAATACTGTTCTTATCCAGCTCAACAAAAGATGAGAACATTTAATTCCGTTCGGTCACAAACTTAATTTTGTTCGGTGAGGTTCATTAATGTTCGTCCCTTTTGGCTGGTAAAACACCCCAAAATTTTTTTACAAAAACAGAATACACATACGAAAAAAAAAAACAAAAAGCCAGCGAGACAATTTAACACAAACAAAACATATACAAAATACACACAAAATCTGTTCGTGCTGCGTTTTTTGCTAAAATGTTTGTTTGTTCACTTCTTTATCAATGTAAAAAATAAACATTATAGAACATTAATATATAAGGTTTGTGATACTGTACACTACAATTGTTCTGTTTTTTACCAAAGAACAGAACACTATATAATATTCGGCTCTTTCTTGAAAATAGTTTCGAATGGTTTTAGGGGTTGCATTCGTCTGCACAAACTCTTAAAAAGTAGATATCGTTACTGGTTGTGTGAGCCGAACGCTAAATAATGTACTGTTTATTTTCGAACACTGGTTACGACATATTGCCCGATATTTTACAATTATTGATGATTTGGAGAACATTTTTTATGGAAAGAAACACAAAATACATATTGGCCCTACGAATACGAGAAATCACATTTTGAATTTGTAGACTTCTGTATTTTTAATAAATGTTATCATTTATTTTGTAAAATTTACTTATCATCCATAAGTTTTAATTGTTATCTAAATAAGTTCAGTATCTCAGAACACTAGTAGTAAACATTAAAAAAATCGTTGTAGAAATGAACCAGTACCTCATATACAAGTAACTAGCGGGTTTCCCCGAAATAATGGATTTAGAAGTGTAGCGCTCATACAGTATGAGCAAAGAGGAAAAAATTAGACTCAGATATTAAATAGGTATAAAGAGTATTAAATATTGAAAATCCGCTAAATCAACCCATTATTTCAAATACATTTATCCCATACAAATATGATCCCGTAATAAGGCTTTTGGAACGATAGCGGTCATTCCATATGCGTTAAGGCAACAATTGGTTTTTGCATACTTTTATAAAGGGTATATAAGATTCGGCAAAGCAGGATGTAGCGCTATGATTTTAAACTGATGCAAAGTATAGATTTTATATAACTTGAAAAACCTTTTTATTCAAATTTATTCTAATTTCCTAGATTAACGATTTTATCAAGGTGCCATCCTTGAAAAAATTTGGGTTTGACCTTTTTTAACTGTACGCTTCGTTCTTTGTCAAAATTTGATTGAAGATAAAAAATGTTTTTTTTAGCTAAAGGGTGGTTCAATTTTAAAGGCCGATGTTGATTTGAATAAAACACAAATTCTTTAGGAAATTATTGTCATTTTTTGTTATTATGATAATATTGGTTAAATATGGCCGCCGCGATCTCGGCGACACACCTCCATCCGATGGTCCAAATTTTTGATGTCGCTGAGGCATAATTGAGGTTCTATGCCGTTAGTGTACCGAATTATCTCATCCTTTAGCTCTTGAATTGTTGTTGGCTTATCGACATACACCGTTATACACTTTTATGCTACCGTCGAATTCGGATAAGGTCAAGCTGTTTAATTGAAACAATCGCTTAATTGCAATGACATATTTTTCTGTATTAAAGTGAACGAATTTTAAAGCACTTAATCTGTAGTTTTTTCTTTTTATAATTAACCCTAGAATGCAAAGCTCCGCCTGTCAGGCGCAAAGAATGCTATTTTTATGTTTTGTTAAACAAACTTGTGCCGGTAACAGCGCGTGCTTTCAAACGACCGCACTATTTTTTCGTGTGAACTGGTGAACGGACATTCATTGCAAAAAATAATAATTCGTTTTGCCTGAGAGGCGAGCTTTAGCATTAATGGTATTTTTCTGACTAGATGTTCTAAATATATTCATACTTCCCATTACCACAAATAAAGTAAGAGAAAAGATCAATGTGCAATTAATGTCCACCAAGAAAGAGCGTACGAGTGTTCATTATTGTTCAAAATTCAATAAAACGTACTGTTTGGAATACAGATCTTAAACCTGCTTTGGGAAAAAGTTCTGAAATAATTTTTATATTCAAAGCAAAATATAAATGATACGATAAAACATTTGATATTTAATGAAACTTCCCAGTAAAAAAAATTTGGGTTTTTTGAAGCACTTAAGAGAAAAAGCGCATAATCGAGCGCTTCAATAAGAGAGCTTTTATATAGCAGTAATTTATAAAGAATAAAATATAGAAAAAAGCTGCTATTTTAGTGCTAACAACGATGAGGTTTCAAAGCGAAAAAAAAAATAAAAATATAAAATGGTTTACGAGATTATTGAAACAATGCATTTAAGCAATTAAAAGCAAAACATCAATGAATATGCAAATATAGTTGTCCCTTAAAAAAGTGCTTTAGGAGTGCTTTATTTGCATGTAAAAAAAGCACTTATTGTCAGCAGTAAATAGTCCTCCAAACCGGAAATACTCCATACAAAAATCAGGCATCTTATCAGTAGGTTTGCAGCGATTTGTGGTATACATTCAGACATAAAACCTGCTCCTTTTGGAGCACATTTTTTACTGGGTTAGTACTACATATGAGCTAAATAAAAGAAAACTGTGCACTGATGTCTTTAATTTTAAAGTTTATATCATCTATTATATGTTTTCAAAGTTCTCTCTTTTTAAAAAAAAACTTGAAGTGTGTTTATAGTGAGCCTTTTATTTAATTATAAAAAAAATTTAGGAACTATTTTTGTTCTATGATTTAATTTTCCGCCGTTAAAATATAAATTGTTTCGAAATAAAAAAATATATAAAAAATTAGAAAAACTCCTATTTATTTAAAAAGTAGGCTCACAGGCGAGGTTTAGCTTTAAACGTTTAAGAAATTTTTTTAGTTTTCTAGGGCGAAAAGGGTTTTCTGTTATTATGCAGATATTTAATTGAAACTATTTTTTAACGTTAAAAAAGTATTGGGTAATTTCTGTCCTTAAGTGAATAAAATGGTGTATTTCGATTTTTTTTTTAAATATTAATTATCAATTACAGAAAATAGTTAAGTGAACTTTCGTTAAAATATAAATATATTCCACGATATTTCCTTATCAATTTCATCATATATTCAAAGTTATCAAAAAAAATAAACTTTGTCCTTGCCATTTAACATTTGGCATGGTTGGATTTGGACAATGTTTTCATAATATAGTCCTTGTATCTTGTATCATAAAACTCTAAATATCATTAATTAGAATTTCATAAATATAGATGAACTTTATCCCATTGATCAATTTTGTGGAAACAAAGCATTTTACTTGAAATCCGTAAAAATTAAATCGTTGCCTTACCCAAGTGTACTGGGTGATATTTCTGAAATGTTTTATTCTCATTCTCTGAGGTGTTTTAAAGAAGTGGCTGGTGCGTAAATCTCAATTTTTCGGTTTTGTTGAAGACTGTTGGCCGTTTTTACATCATCTGAGGATAGGTTAACCTTTTGCCATATTTCACAATTTTAACTCTTTTGATAAAAAAATTATCTTACAGAAATCAATTTCGATAATCTTTAAGGTGTGTGGCTGAATTTTCGGTCAAGCAATAGTCAGTACATTAGTGGTATGTATTCCCCATTCAGGCTTTCAGAAGCTTTGAGACTTATCTGCCCAAAATTTTGTATTGGGTATTCGTATAACTCTAGTGGGTGAGGCCCTAAATTTGAACATTTCTTTTCCCAAAATAAACAAGAACCACTCGTCTCTACCATTCAGTAGAGTACACAGAAAAAAATTACGACAATTCAATTGTCATATTGAATACCATATTCGTCAATACAATTAACTTTTTAATTGAAAAGGCGCCAACAACCGAATTTGTAAATATAAAAAATAATTTTGTTAATTAGAATTGTTAAAACTCAACAAATATTTTACCACTGAGTTTGTTGTATTGAATAAAATATTTGTTAACAATTAAATGTCAAATTTTATTTGTAACAAAATATAATATTGCTTATTTATTTGAATAAAGCAGTAAAATATATAAAAAGTCACATCAGCAACAGACCTGGATGCACTGGGAAGTTCCGGCATCACCACAAAACGAATTTTTGACCTCATTGTTGGTAATATTTAGTAATATATACATATGTACATAAAAGACCCGGTAAAATTTATTTATGAATTATTAAGTAATAACTTTACTTACCCTGTAGATTGATTCAGCGTCTCAGTAATCAAATATCCTTTATTCATTTAAAGATTTTGAACCAGAGACATTTTTTTTATTAAAATAATTTTTAACTCTGATATACAAATAAATTTTATACAAAAAAAAAATACAAATTGCTAATATCACAATTTACAAACATATTAATTAAGAAAATTGCAAGGCGAATTCATGTAAAGGGTGGTGTCGATACTACAACAAGTAACAACAGCAAAAACACAACAATGTATTTTTTTGCTGCTTTCGTTGATCGATATGGCAAAAACACAGGCAACTTTTGACATTTCTCTCTCTCTAATTAATAAAGAAGTACAGCTGTGCTTTCAACGTCACCTGAAAAATGAATTTGCCTTGGAAAATTTTAAAAAAATATTAGAAAAGTTTTAAAAATTTTAAAAATATAATGGGGCTTAAGCTACCCAGTAAAAACTTCGCCTACAAAATAATGTATTAAATAATCAGGAAAAAGTAAATATACTACTTCCAATTCTACTGAAAGAACCAATGAATTTTACAAGGGATGTCCCAAAATGAACGCATTTTTATGTAAGTAATTATTTTTACCTGCATATATCTGAAAAATAAGTAGTTATAGAAGTAATTATAGTGTTTGTATAGAAGAAAGCTACTTAATAATGAGTGGAAGAAGCTATTCATTTTAAAAAAGTAGGCGAAGTTTTTACTGGGTATTTTTATTTCAGAGTAAACATTCTATTATTCGCTAAAACACTTCACTTTAAAAATCTTTTCTTACAAATTTTGAAAAAAATGTATTTTTAAAGATTCTGAACACAAGATGAAGGAATTTACGCAATAACATCCTTGATTTAAAAATTTCCTGTTTCAAAAGTTTTTTAATTTGATTTTTTTTTATGTAGGTAAATAAAAAAAATAAAAATAATCGGATATGAGATACCATTGTAAAGAAAAGTGGAATGGAAAGGGAGCTACAGAATTTAAAAGGTGTACTAACATCTCTTCAAAGATCTACAAACTCCAGCCCTTGTTGGTTTTCTATTTAGGCCATGTACATGCTTGCAATTCGTCCATATGTTTTAACTCTTATGTTGTGTTGCTTATTACTATACACACTCTTTTAAATATGTATCTTTAATGATGCTTGAGCCCCTTTGAGAATTGTAATGTCGCTACGTTCATTCATATTATTCATATAGACATCAAATTTAAACAGTAATAATGTTGATAATGATGAAATCAACTGTTCAAAATATTATTCGATAGATGCATGAATGGGTGGATGATGGTTGGTTGGCTGATTGTACATTTTAATAGACAACAAACAGACTGCCTGCCCAACAGACTTCTTAGATGGGATGCTGTGCGATGTATTAATGTCGATTGAATTTGTTATGATGTCGGAATTGTTTTTCAGTCTACTCTAGGGTTCCTATTTGGGAAAAAAGTTTTCCCGAAGATTCTTGGGAAAATATTTTAAAATTTCTGACAACTTTTAGACGGGAATTTCCAATGTTTTGAGATATTATATGCCACTTTCTGCAAGGTTATCAGCAAAAACTAAAACACAACGCGTTTTATATGAAAAGTTAGGGTATAGTTTTCCATACCATTTGAATTTTTTCAAGTTGAATCAGGATATAAGAGGTCAGTTTAGGGTTAAGCAAAAAATGGAAATCAATACACATCAGACACACTAAGACCGAATGAGCCATTGTGATACCATTGAATTTTACTAGACAGAACTCCGACTGTAGAACCAACCCGAACTTCTAACAATGTTTTAAATGTACTCTAGTTCAACGTCGAAAATACGGATACCAATTTGGGCAGTCCTACAATCAGTATTCGCGGCCTATCTAGTCGATAACTAAAGTTCGAGCTTGCAGAAAGCCGTGGAACCCATAAGTAAGTGCTTAGTCCAGCAATCTCAGTGGTCCTAATATTCCTTAGTATATCCCTATGTTGTGGGACCCATATGATGCTGATATCAAACTGCTAAGCTATGTGGTTTAGAGATGTGCGGCAGGTAAGGACTGTTCCCGTTCTCATGGAGGGGGAAACAATGAGCATAACGGCGGTATGGCTATTAGTGTAAATATCCACGGTTTTCGTCAATACAGCAGATAATCTTAACCAATATAAAGCTTCCTTGAGCCCAAGTATTTTGAGCTGAAAAACACTGCAATAATCCAGAAGTCTCCGCGGTAAATTGAGGTTAAGCTACTTTGAGAACACTCCGAACTTTCCACTTCTTTTCGTGATACGGAAAGAAATATTTAAGATTTTGGAATAAATCTAAAAATGTTAGATTTATAATCTCATAGAGTCTTTGTAAAAATTAGGGTGATCGATCGAATAGTATTCGACCGGTTTAAACCGGTTATTTTAGTTTTGCCCAAGTCGAATAATTGAATATTTGGCAAACTTAAACTTTTTATAAAAAATGTCAAAACAAAATGAAAAAAACATTATGAGCTTATATAAGCGTGTGTTCTTGTAAAAAAAACCAAGAAAAATTTAAAGTACTACAAAAAAAGATCAGCTTTTAAAGAAATTAGCAATTTGACAGTATTATAAATACTATATAAAGCTTTATAAAGATGTCATCTCTGGTAATATTTCGAACTGACTTAAAAGAAAATTGTGCTTAAATGGCCCTAAAATTATAAGTTCCAAAGGTTCTTCAATGTCACGACCTATTAATCACTTTTAATTAGTCTACAAGCTTGACATTAATATACGCCAAGTAAAACTTGACCCTGTTCCAAGTAATTTTTCAGAGACTGCAAATAAAACTTTACGAAAATATGCAGCCAATAATGAATGAAAAACTCTTAAGTAGTTCTAGCATATCATCATGCTTAAAACAATAAATAGTAGACTGTGCCATAATGCCACTGTTTGAAATTTTTTGCGAATTTCCGCTAATTTTACAATTTTTACCGAATTTTAACCATTCTTTATAGTTTTTTGAACTTTTAATTCGTTTTATGGCTTGTTTAAAATGTTAAAACTTTTCGCGAATTTTTTACAAGTTTTCAATTTTTCGCGAATTTTAGCCATGTTCCCGATTAAAGCGATTTTTTCCTGTGATTCTTTACAGATTTAACGATTTTTAATAAATAGTAGACCATGCCGCTGTTTGCAAATTTTTGCTAATTTCCGATAATATAACATTTTTAACCGTATTATTGCCATTTCTTAGTTTTAAAAGCTTTTAATAAATTGTATGGCTTGTTTGAAATATTAAAACTTTTCTCGAATTTTCGCTATTTTTGAAATTTTTTTTTTTGTTATTTTTGTTATTTCTTTTAGCCCGTTTAGCGATTTCAAATAAATTTTAGGGTTTGTTAACAAATTTTTTTTTTTTGCTATTTTTCGCGAATTTTTTCCATGTTCGCAATTCTTAATAAAAATTAGAATGTGCTATCATGCCGCTCTTAGCAAGTTAGCGATATTTAATTCAAATATGGAAATAATTCCATAAATTTCAAAAAACACAGTTTTCTTAAATACATTAATTGTTTTTTGTTTACAACTCCGAATATAATTACAAAGGTTCTTAAAATCAGGTATGTTATTTTATTAACAGGGAATTCATGATACGAAATTAAAATCCATGTGAATACGGAATTTCATTCGGAAATTTTTACATGTGGAATTCATGATAAGGGTGATTGGCGTAATCAACGATATGGGAAAATTCATTAGTGTTATTTATTAAAATACCAAGAACTTAAAATTAAATTGAAGGAATCAAAAATGTCCTGGAAGGGTTTAAATTAAGTGATCGACGAATTGACAGATATTTCACATAAAAAGCATGTTCGTATTACTATTGTTTCTATAATGCTGAAAATTCAAAAATATGGCTGAAGTTTACTGCTTCATATAGACATGCTTAACCAGCAACAAATTAAAACTCACTTACAATAAATTTGGGAGAATTTCTCAAATAATAAATTTATTAAATTCCTATATTTTTAAAACCAAAGTTTTTCAAAAATTCTAAAGCTATGTTCACACCTATTAAATATTTGACTCCTAACGTAACCACCAGTTTTCTTAAAGAATTGTTGCTTTTGTAAAACGTTTGGCTAGAGCAAACATTATTTAACGGTTTCTTAACTACATTATACATAAATGCAATTATCATCTTAGACATAAAGTTTAGCAAATAAATAGAAAATATTTAAAATAATGCTTAAGTTTTATCAGTTTACTGGTCACGCTTTTTTTTTGATTTTATCGTCAAATATTTGTGGTCTGAACATACTTTAAGTCATGTCTATGTATTGAGGATCTATGCTCCTTATGGGATCGACGGGAACATATATGTATTTTGTTGGTTCCTTACCTTCGTGAATTGTTTTGTTTTTATTCTAATTAACTTTTTATTACAAAAACTAATTTGATTTTTGTATTTTTATGTATTCGAATTAAAACCGGTTAACCGGTTATTTTTAAAATACTTAACCGAAAACCGGGTTTTTTAAAATAGCAACTATTCGGAATATTCGAAAACCGGTTATTGAAAAATGTCGAATAATCGATCACCCTAGTAAAAATGTTATCTTAACCTTTAGGAAACAGAAATGTCAAATCTTTTGGTTGCGAGCAAATGCTGAAAGGTAACAATCAATTTAACCGTTTCTAAAAATATATTCCAGGTTTTTAACCACGATTTGTTTGCTGACATCTGTTGTGATGCGTTATGAGGATTTTAAGGCGATAGGAATAAAAAACAAGCTGTATGACCTCAACTGAACTCTAATAAATATTTGCAATATATTCCAAACTCAACAAGCGATTAAGGCCGGGGTTTTAGATGTGGATTAAGTTAAAACTTTGCTTAACGTAGTAGAAACTTTGATTTTTCCGCCGAAATGTGATTTTTTTTTATTATTTCATTAAAGACCAAAATTTTCAGCAAAACTAAGCTGTTTCAAGATTTGTAATGGCGGCACAAAACTGCTTTTAGATTAGCTAAACCTAGTTAAACTGAGATCTCAAAATCCCAGCCTTAGTAGTTTCATAAACATCATTTAATCAACTTTTCTATAACATTCTTTACAGAAAACTTTCCAAAAATGAAAGAAAAATTTTTTCCCCGCCTGGAAATGGAAAAAGTCCGGAGAAGTAGTAGCAACCCTTGTCTACTCTGTCACACGATACTCTGAATTGTAGATAAAATAAATAAATTTGCAACATAATAATAATCAAACATCCAGGATAATTGTTAATTCATACATTAATTTTAATTAAAAGAGTAAAGTATTTAATTGAGACGAGTCTGTCTTACTTTTTTTATTAATAATAAAACTGTTAAAGTATAAATACAATTCTGCTTTTAAATGAAATTTTTATTGCACAACTTTATTTCCCTGAAATTTTCATATTTTCTTTAATTGTGCGAAATCAAACCATAGAGAAAAATAGTTTAAACAATAATTACAGAGAATGTGATAATTCTACTACAAAACAAGTATGATTCTAATCATATGATACCCTACACTAGCTACTTAAAGGCTTGTAAAAGGATTTGTGGAGAAATATGAATCTAATCGTATCGTGCAAGATTGATATAGGCGTTTTACATCCGAGAAGTAAGCAGTTTATTGCACAAAAATTTCATCTTACTGCCCGTCAGAGATGGTTTAATGAAATTAAATGTGGGGAAACCGGAAAAATCTGGACCAACATAGATGAAAAAGGGACTCGGGCGGCATTAAGGCCGCCTTGACTTCATCTCAGCAACTTAATTCGGTTATTACAGGCCACTGGCTTATTTAGAAACACGCACAAAGGCTAGGTCTCCTTTACTATCACCTAATGTAGAAGTTGCGGCGACGACGAGGAGGAAGACGCAACGAAGCATCTTCTCTGTCATTGTCCGGCTTTCGGAGATCTAAGACTTGAACTGTTTGGCCGATGAGCCCTTAGAGACAAAACCTCTCGAAAATTACAAAAGAGATTACGTCATTACTTTATTAATGTCATAATATTCCACTCGAAGCCGATGTGAATTTGCAGACGTTGAGAACGCCAATCGCACATGTCTCTCTAGGCGCCCAACATGTACTAAAATTGAAAAATTGTCAACGGCGGCGTCGCAAAAATACTTTGAAAATATTTGTTTACTTTTAAAAAATCTTATTTTTCATTGCATTTTGCATGTTTAAAATATTTTTAAGTTATCAAATTTGTTCTCACCCGGTTTTTATTCGTGAGTTCTCGTAAAAATTTTACAAGCAAAATTTTTCTGCAAATTTTAATAATAATTTCCTTACGTGACAGCTATTGAAACTTTCTTTGAGTTTTTTTTTAATTTAAGCTCTTTTTAAGAAGAATTATCTTGGATTAAGGGCCATATTTAATTTTTAGTGCCTTTTTTAATTTTTTTGGGTTGACATTTAAGTAAAACAAATTGGGTTGCATTGCATAAAAACATTACCCGTAATTCGGTATCAATCTTCATTTGCTTTTTAGGTCTAAATTTCCCCAGACAACAACATTGATATGTCATTCTCTAAGATCCGACTGTAAATGCCAAAGATATAAAGAAAGATTTATAAAGGCGCAAGAAAATTTTTTTTTTCGAAAATGAAATGGCGCACTTTTAATTTTGCTTGTAAAGTGCTACGCTCTAATGTAAAGTGTGGTTAAATTTTAAGGGCCGTTGATTTTGATTTTGAATAAAACACAAATTATTTAGGAAATTATCGTCATATCTTTTTATTATGATAATATTCGTATGGTTGAATTAAGTATAGATCGGCCAAATGGCCACCGCGATCTCGGCGGCACACCGCCTTTCGATGGTCCAAATTTTCGATGACGCTGAGGCATAATTAAGGTTCTATGCCGTTTATGTGCAGAATTATCTCATCCTTTAGCTCTTGAATTGTTGCTGGGTTATTGACGTACACCTTTTCTTTCAAATAACCCTAAAGAATGAAGCCCAACGGTGTCAAATCACATTGTCTTGGCGGCCAATTAACATCGCCACCACGTTAGTAAATTAAGGTTCATCGTACCTGTTAGGTTAAAGTAAAGTTGTAATAATGGAAAACTTCTTATACGGTCGATAAAATCCTACCTTCAGCTATCGGTAAGTTGTGAACACGGGCCTTATTCCCTTAATGTTTTCCAGGAATATTTTTAAAAATACACATTCGAATTAATATGAAAATTTATAAAAAAAAAATAAATGTTGCTCACCATGAGCAGTAAATTCCCAGATTCAATTTTATTTAAATTAAGGAAAAAAGTCTGGAAAAATCTTTCAATACTACCAATACATTGTTTTAATTGTTTATCACTCTTTTATTCATGGGATCATTCTTCATTTTAAAAATTCATGCCGCCATTTTCTGCTTTAAACATGCGTTCACTTAGTGACATAAAACATGTAACGTTCATGATTTTATTTATTTCCACTGTTGGGCCTTAATTCGGCGATGGTTCTTGACTTGTTGACGTACATTCTTTCTTTCATAAGTCCCCAACGAAATCTGCCAGGAGTTGTTAAATCTACTACACGTTAAAATCGTTTGTGATCTTTTACAGTATGGGCTTTGTATTTTTTTTCAGCATTTTGTGAAGGAGACTTTGGGAATTAATTATAAATCATTACAAGATCAAACAACGTACAAAAATAATTGAACTTGCCTCAATACTTAATGGCTTTGTTAAGGGACATATTCGGCGAACGCATTCTTTCGCGCACAAGTGATTTTAACTGGCCTCCACGTTCACCAGATTTACCAGCTCCTGACAGATTTCTTTGGGGATATTTGAAAGAAAGAGTGTACGTTTACAAGCCAAGAACGATACTCCAACTAAAAACCAACATTCGAAATGAAACCATGGCCATTACACCAGAAATTTTGCGAAAAGTTGTGGAAAATATGCCAAAAAGAGCACGTTTATGCGAAGCAGAAAATGTACATCATTTACAGGATATTCTTTTTGTAATGCTCATTGCGAAAAAATCCCCAATAATATACTGTATTTAAAAAAAATTTATAAAAATGTCATAAATAAAAAAGTTATAAACCATTTAATCACTCTGCGCCAACCTGTTTTATTCTGAAAATTCATGGTTTTCCACGTCTTGTCGCCATTTCCAATAATCCTTTCAAACGAAACACCGCTGATAAACTGCTCTTGGATTCTCCGTAGTCCAAAACCTGCCGTTTGTTTTTGTACATTGCCGAATTTGTAGTTATTTTTTAGTTTCGCAGCAAGCGTCATTTTAAGATATTTTGCATGGCTTGCATATGGTTTCAAATTTGTATAGGCCTATATTAATAAATTTTTTTAACAGAAGAAAGTCCAAATTTAGATTAGAAATGGGTAAAAATATGTTACTACTTTAACTACCTATCAAAAATGGCTAATCTCCTCAAAAATTAAGGTTCTGTTCCAAGAAAAAAAAAAAACACACAAAATTGGAAAGAAAACAAATTTTATTTATCACTTTTTTTTTCTTCAATTATTGATTTTCATTAAGATGAATAGATTTTCTATGATCTGTAATCACTTTAATACATGCGTTTGTATAATTAATCTATTGAAAATGGTGAAAAATGGTCCACGATCTCCCAAATGTTCTACCGAAACAGAGCCATACTCTCCATAGTCCTTCCTATTACGCGTGTATTTAAAATGAATATTGCCGAATTATAAAGGGTGGTCCAACTAAAACATACGATGTTAATTGTACATAAATTAAAAAGTTTTCAGAGAATTATCATAATTTTTCTTATTATTATAGAAGGATATATGACAGTTATGTATGAAACAAAATATTGGCCAAATAGTCGCCACGGCTTCGATGGCATATCTCTATCCGATGGTCCATATTTTAAATGACTCTGAGTCATAATTGAGGTTCAATATAGATAATTTTCCGAATTATCTCATCCTTTAGTTTTTGAATTATTCTTGGCTTATTGTCATATATTTTTTTTTATAAATCCAAAGAAAGAAGTCCAACGGTGTCAAATCACATGATGGTGGTGGAAGTGATATAAGACGGCCATTGAATTTCTTACCTAAAAGTGCCAGGCAGGGCTGTGTGGCAACTGGCACGAACATGTTGGAAGCACATATCGTCCAGGTTCATATTCTTAATTTCTGGCGACAAGAAGTCTGTTATCATTTCGCGATAGCGAACACCGTTCACGGTAACTGCTTGGCCTTATTTTAGATTCCATTGCCTACAGACCCGGTTTGCTGAAATTTGCGCACAATTTTCCCAGTTGTGGACACATTTGGACGATTATACTGGCCAAAAAAAATCACGAAGTGCATTTCGAATTGAACGCCCATTTCCATAAAACTTTTTAACTATCTTAACGCGCCGCTCCATGGTTAAATTTGTCAAATACCGAAATCAGGGCTACCAGATTTGACGATTTTTTGTTCCAAAATTAACAAATTTCCGATTTGCTGATTTTTTTCTAAAAAGTGACGATTTTTTTAGTCTCCAAAGTCTGAAAAAAACATAAACTTTCTTGCACATTCGTTTTTTAATCTTGGAATCTTGGAACAGCCTTAACAAGAGCGGAAGGCGGAACGTTTTCTGTCGCTTAGCTTTTACGCTGATATGCCATACCAAAGCACGAGCGTCAACGTTGTGTCACGAACAGCAGGCTTTCTTGTTTAACAAACCCCACAAATTATAAATAAAAATAGGGACAAAAACGCAAGATTGACCAAAAAATAGTTAAATTACCATTATTAATTAACAATAGCGGCAAACTTCACTATTAAACGAGCTGTTCAAATCGCTTATTCCAATTGCAAAGCGTTGATGCCGCTCTATTCAAAAACTATAAAGCGCGTCGCGCTTTTGTTTAGGTCCGGCCGTAATATGCAAGTCTTATGAAAATCTTTCAATGATTATTTTCAGAGTACAAAAACAACAATGTTAAACTTTGTTTATCTTTCGTCAAACCATCATCAAATAAACCTTTTACGACTCTCTGTATAAATCATATTTTCAACAATTATACGGCGAACATTTCACGAGTTGAAAGATAATATCCACATGAGTTTCATACGATTCTTGACATGAACGGCGCGTTAGATAATCTTTACATAAGTCTTAAACGATTCCCATAACGATTGATGAAGCCTCTTTCGCAGTGCTATTGATGAATCCCAGTCCTGTTACAGATTTTTCCCGTGTGAGGAATCTTCTACAATTAAAAAATTTAGTTATCGACGATCAAAGACCGTCTTCATGAGATTCCCAGTATCTCTTATACGATTTAAAATGCTAGCTGGAAATTAAGTTATTATGTTTTTGTTTGAAAGCTTTTTTTTATAAAAATCGAACAAAAATTGTTTAAAAAAAAAACTAAATTTTAAGTTGTCTGATTTTTTTTTTGTCGATTTTTCGAAACGTAAAAGACGATTTTTTTATTTTTTCTCAGGAAATTGACGATTTCCTCACAAATTTATCTGGCAGCCCTGACTGAAACAAAGAAATGTCAAATTAAGTCTGGGTTCACACTATGAAAGTTTGCTTTCAGAACCGACTTTCTGAAAGAAAACGTTCAAAGTGTCAACCCAGATTAAGTTGCGCAAAAAACTCAACGTTTGGGTATGACTCACAATTGACATCGTGCATTATGGTTGGCCCAACCTTGACTTAAATAAAAATCTCTATCTCTGGAACGGATTCCTTATAATTATACAACAAATAAATCCTCTTAATAACTCCTATGTAGGTATAAAAATCCTAACATTTTGTGTTGTTAGATCCACATTAGCCAATATATATTTGTGTTAAATTCGAGCATTTTTCAATACTTATAAGTTGTGTACTTGTACACACAATAATTCCAACTTTTCGCCAAATTACGGACATAAATTTTAACGTGGGAATTGTTGGAAATGCTTGAACAAAATAATATAAGAACTTTATCGAAATTTAAGTTTTATGTAACTAAACATTTTCACTATTTAATTTCGTCTGCATTTGGCCTCACTCAATTTGTGCAAAAAATTACAAAAAAAATATTTTTATATTTCTTTATATTTTAAAATTAAATTGTTTTATTTAGTTGTTTTCCGAAAAACACTAAAACAATAAAGTTTAACATGATACGAAACACTGATGTATGAACAACTACAATTACATTTAATTTTTCAACTTTTTTTCTTAATACACTTAAAAAAAACAGGGTAAGTTTAAAATTGTTAATGCTAGGTTGGTATTCAGTTTGATAAGTATAGTTCAATCAATATTGGCCATTATTATCTATGAGCAGGGCTGCCAAATTTGACTATTTATCGTCATTTTGACGATTTTTTGTTCCGACATTAGCAAAGTGCCGATTTGCAGATTTTTTACTAAAGAGTGACGATATTTTTCAGTCTCCAAAGTCTGAATAAAACATTACATTTTTCGACAATTTCGTCTTCTTTCGCTTAGCTTTTACACTGATATGGCATACCAAAGCAAGAGCGTCAACGTTGATTTACGAAGAGTAGTGGTAGCTTTCTTGTTTAATAGAACCCACAAATTATAAATAAAAATAGAGAAAAAAACGCTATATTGACCAAAAAAAAAAATAGCTAAATTTCCATTATTTATTGACAATAGCGGCAAACTTCACACTAAACGTGCTGTCAAAAGCAGGGTTTCCAAGTGCAAAGCGTTCAGGCCGCTCTATTCAAAAACTAGAAAACTCATGCCGCTTTTGTTAAGATGCGGCTGTAATATGCAAGTCTTAAAAAAAACTTTGATTATTTTCAGAGTACAAAAACAACATAGTTACACTTTGTTTATCTTTCGTCAAACCATCATCGAATGAACCTTTTACGGCGCGCTGTATAAATCATATTTGCAACAATTATGTGGAAATTATTGCTCGAGTTGCAAGAGAATATCTTCATGAGTCTCATAAGATTCTTGACATGAAAGTTTCGTTAGATTATCTTAACACATGTCTTAAACGATTCCCACAACGATTGAAGAAGCGTGTTTCGCTGTGCTATAAAAGAATCTCACTCGTGTTACAGTTTTTTCCGGATGAGGAATCTTCTACGCTAAAAAAATGCGGTCATCGACGATCAAAGACGCTCTTTATGAGACTCCCAGTAGCTCTTACACGATTGAAAATGCTAGCTGGGTATGAAGTAATTATGTTTTGTTTGAATGTTTTTTTTAATAAAAATCGAACAAAAATGTTTATTATTTGTTTTGTTTTGGGATATTTTCGTCCATTTTGGTGTTTTAATAGCAGAGCTACCCACTTTTAATCAAAATTCCCATTTGTTTATAAATAGAACTCTGCCATCGTTTCGAATGAGTTACGCAGTACGATTTAACTTTCGAATCGAAAATTGCGTTCGAATAATTTTACTTTTCGAATGGAAATACGCGGTGCCCTCAGTCTTGCTTTTGATGCGACAAAAAAAAATTGTTATATTGCTAGTATCAAATTTGATTACAATCTAAACTAGATTAAAATTCAGACTCTGATAATTCTGAATTGGCAACAAAATCCATTTTTGCTCACAACCGCTAGATTCCATGTGTTGGAATTTCTCTATTGAAAACGCATCAATTCAATAATAATTTTATTGCAATGGTTTTATAAAAAGTAGGATTTAAAATTGATTGCAATCACAAAATATTGAATTTTGGACAAGATTTTATTTTGAAATCTGATATAATTTTAAAATTAAAGACGAAATCAGTTCAATTTAAATCATTTTGATTTTAATGGCAATTGATTGCAGCTCTTTAAAGCTCTGCTGCTGTTATGATGGGTTTGACCCGATAGCGGCCAAATATATTTTACAAATCCAAATTATTTTTTGGTTATAAAAAAAAGCTTATTACAGTCAAATCCCGATAATTCGGTCCCTTGAAGAAATCTCGTTAATTCTTAAAATTTTCATACATTTTGGTCCCCTCGCTAATTCGTAATTTTTTTCCCAATAAAATCTACTTTACCTCTTATAAAACGTTATTGTTTGTTAACTAACACTTATAATTCGTAATAAAAACAACAGAAACATGGAAAGAATGATTTTTTGTTTACCGCTTTGTTTTGCGTGGGTTTTTGCATTTGCTTGTGTGTGTATTTATTTTCTTAACATCGAAAGAAGTTTTTTATGTTTTTTTTTATCGTTTTAGTAAATAAACTGCAAAACCCCGTTAATTCGTATTTATTTTATTTTAACCCCGTTAAATCGTTACCCCGCTAAATCAAAAACCCCTACAGTTCGTAAGAAATGGCCAGTCCCTTGCGATTACGAATTATCGGGAGTTCACTGTTCATTATTTTACCTTGTCCCGGAACAAAATTTCTTCAAGAAATAAGAATTTTTAGAGATACATATATAGGATAAAGTAATGACCGCCAAAAAGACCTGTAGTTGGAGATGTGAGCTGGGGCTACATCTTGTTGGAACCACAATTCTGTTTCTCTTCCTCCTTGCTTAAAAAATTTTTAAGTATTGCCTGGTATTGAATGCCATTCACAATAACTGCAACTTGATCGTCGTTTACGAAAAAACATATTTGACAATATTTTTTCTAAAGCTATTGCACACTGTACTGGCTCTGCGCTGATTCTTTCCGTCATACATTTCCGACATCGTTCGAAATTAATTTTGGAAAATAAACCTTAACCCTCTAATGCCAAGTTTCAGAATAAATGGGAATATATTATGTAAATAATTTTAGGCTATATTTAGGCCTCTGGGTTAAAAAAAATATGTTTAAGCCCGTACAATGAGTCGTATACGCTTCAGGTGAGAAAACATCAAGGAGTACCTTAAGGCACCCTTGGGCATCTAGTTATAAAACACATTTATAAAAACTAATGACACATATTAAGTTTTGTTTATGATAATCAAAAAAAAACCATTTTTATTATTTGAGATTGTTTACAATGGTTTTAGAGCTTTTGAATCTTCTACAAATATTTTACTAGATCTTTAGGCATATTTAAATGAATTTATAAAAAATTGTAAAGAAATTATAGTTATAATGGATGTTATTTCATTCTGCATGCCTTGCAGCACTCTTATGCATTAGAGGGTTAACATAAACGGTATTCACTTATTAAATCACAACGTTAATAATGCGCCACCCTGTGCATACATACGTGACAAAAGAAGATAAATAATGATTTTTATGGTCATACATTTTACCTATATAACAATAAGAATGGGCCCAATAAATCTATTTAACCTCGCCACATGATTTACCTATTTTTAGTTTGTACACTAGGTAGAACGAGCTGCTAACTCGCGACAGGGAAGTGTAGTATTGTGTCATCTTTTCGACATCGTCTAGACACTGTTATGTACAAGACGAAGGAAGCTAGTAGTCGTATTACGTTGAGAATTCAAGGACGCCTTAGAGATCTTGATTACATAATGACTTTTGCCTATAAAAGCATAGTTACTCAGAAATATCTTCGAAATTATAACGGCTGGTGGAGGTAGCGGCAAATACTAAGCCCAACTGTTAATGATAAATGAGTGACTAGCAACATTTAGCTTGATGAATCGACCACTAGTGGTAGGCAATAGGGAGACCGAATATTCGACTTTTTTCAAAAACCGGTTTACGAATATTCCGAATAGCTGCTATTTTTAAAAAAAAACCTTTAAACTTTCTTTTTAAGATGATAATTGTATTATGCAATTTAGAAACTTCTTAATAATGTTTACTCTAATGTTACTTCTGATGAATGTTGTAGTTTTAAGCATGGAGATATGCTAGAACTACTTAAGACTTTTCAGTGCCTTAACGGGCATTCCGTCCTCAGCAGCACATTAGGCTTATAATTCACCAATAATTCATTTTTGGCAGCATAGTTTAGCAAAGTTTTATTTGTAGTCTCTTTTGTCAAGCTTGTCGACTAATTTCAGCTGATTAAAAAGTCGTGAAGTTGAAGAAACTTTGAAACTTACTATTTTCGAATACTATTCGTTCGATCACCCTAGAAGGCAAACCGTCACTTTCTCACACGGAAAGAATTATTTACTAAATCACCAGTAAATATGGCTTGAACCAAAAACTAAAATTAACTATGTAAATAAAGATAAAAAAATTGTTTTAATTTTATAGTTATGTAGTTTAATCGTTGCTTGTGGCCAATTTCACCAAATCCATTTAATATCAATTCATATTAAAAAATCGTTTTTCATATAATTGAATTTTTATTTAACATAAAAAACGAATTTTAAACACAAATCGATATCTGGATAAATTACTGAAATTGGCCATTAATTCCTTACAAAATACGAAGAAAAGCCCGGGGGCTACTCTCTATTGCGATGCGAAAACGATTTCTATGCGAAAGCTAAATGCCAACATGATACTCTATTACTTTCGCAAAAGTGTTTGAAAGTTAAGCTATACTGGCAATAAAAATTAAAGGTGGCGCAGATTGACAGTAATTAAATGTTAAAATAAGTTTAAAAAAAATTAAATTGGAAAATTTAAAAAAAATATGCAGTGATGATCTGCGAAAACGCATTAAAGAGTACCAATCACTAGATATGCTACCATTTTCTTTCGTAGCGCAATAGAGAGTAGCCCCCCTGACGTTTTTACATAAAAAAGTGTAGTATTATTTAGTTTAAGAAAACTTAAGATACAAATAAGGAACTTTTTACTAATATGTCTCACATGTTCATTCAAATAAAAACACTGTGCGTAGTGAAAAATCAGACAAGCCGGGCACCTGGTGTTTTAACATACGCTGAATCAAATGGTTCTTACCGTTTTTAGGTTAGCTCTGTTTTTCTTCTTCTACTTCAGCAAAAATTTTTATGAAATTGTTTATGACGTTTATTATAATTTTATTTAGTTTTAAATGGAAATTTTAACAAAATGCTCCAACAAATAATAATAAATACGTAATATTGTTCTGGGCAAAATTTGCAAACGGTTTCTTTATTTGAAGTGTGTGTAGTGGCGAAAAAAATGTTTGCCGTGTACATCTCTAATGCAAAATCTACCCTTCTCTATGGTTGCGAATCGTGGAATGCTGCACCACGAGACAAGTAGCGGGTCCGCCATCTAGCGTTTTTTTTCAACTAGTGCTCATTTTGGGAATGGTTACACTTAGCTCATGTCTGATTTGACAGAAAATTAGTTTTATCCTTCCGTTGAACGAATATGGTTGTGTATACGCTTGAACAACGATGGAAAATAAGCATTGTCGCTTCGCTAAGTAGGCCTGCGATCGACTAACAGAAGATGCCGATTTTGCCAAAAAAAATCATGTTTTAAGATGACGCTCATTTTGATCTTGGTGGATATGTAAACAAGCAAAATTGTCGCATTTGGGGCACAGAAAACCCGCACGCATACATTGAAAAGCCGATGCACCCAAAACGAGTCACTGTTTGGTGCGGATTTTGGTCCAGAGGCATAATTGGGTCATTTTTCTTCGAAAATGGACAAGGAGTGGACGTTACAGTCAATGGCGATCGTTATCGGGTCATGTTGAACGAGTTTTTGTTCACAAAAATTTTAGAGGAGGATATTGAGAACATTTGGTTTCAACAGGACGGCGCTACGTGCCGCACAGCCGAAGCTACACTTGATGTTTTGCGCCCTGTTTTTGAAGATCGCATTATCAGCCGCAGAGCTGATGTCGTTTGGCCACCTTGAAGCTGCGATTTGACACTGCTGGACTATTATTTGTGGGGTGCCGTCAAAGATAAGTGCTACGCCGACAAGCAAGAGAAAATTGAGGCTTTAAAGGACAATATTCGTTAAGCCATTGGTGAAATACAGCTGCACACAATCGATAATGTGCTTAAAAAATGGACCGCTACTGCATGGCCAGCCGAGGCAGCCATTTGAATGAAATTATTTTCCATTATTAACATATATAATTTTGTTTTATAGCATTTTCAAAAAAAAAGTTATTTGGCGGACCCTGTATTTGTGAATCAGTGTCTTAGGAAAAATATTAAAATTTTCTGGTCTCAAACTATTTCTAAGAACAGATTTTGGGCTTTGATAAGCCATCGGTCTGTTCACATTGAAATACGTAGGCGAAAGTGGAACTGGATCGGCCACACTCCGGGCCAATCGCATGAAGACATCAGAAATGCTATTGAATGGAAGACAAAATAATTTTCACATTCAAAATAAAGCATAAATTGAGGGCCAAAAAATTAAATTGAGACGTAAGTCTATATAAACCAATTTATTGCATAGATAAATAAGGGCAAACAAAGGGCTACATTTATTTATTAGAATTGAAGATCATAACACAAACTCGAAAACTACCTACCTAGAGAAAGTGTTGCAAATGTTTGGAGATGTTCAGAAAATAAATGTGACATCGTCCAATGCTTCTCAAATGTAATCTTGTTTAAAGAAGCATGTTGCTACGTTGAATTTTAGTACCAAACATTTTTCAAGTGTATTTTTAGTTTTGATAGTTTATTGTATGCATTTGTTTTCCCGATATGCAATACATTTTTTTCGGTATGCCTTTAGTTGTCAAGTCATTTAATATTTTTTTAAATAAAATATTTTTATATGTTTATGACATGAACAATTTTCACAAAATATTCGTATCATCGAAATCTACAGCAACATTGTTTATCGTGTTCAAATGAATACAAAATATGTGCATATTAAAAATTAAAAAAAAACTATTGAAATAAAAACATTAAATAGATCCAGACTACAACATAGCCCAGCAAAAATATGCATAGTTGGTTTTAAGGACAAACATATGTACGTTTGTACATATGTGCTTATATGATAATGAAGTTTTTAAAACAGGAATATTTTTTTGCCACGCCCCCAAATACAGAGCTTTTTGTTTTTAATGTATACTGTTGCCGTTAAAAGTATGATCACATCACATCGCATATCGTTGTTCATGGCTCAACAATGGATTAATTTTTTCCTCTGGTGACTTTTTAGTCCGACATCAAATGCTAGGTGTCACTTCCCACTTCCTTCCCCCAAATGTCCAATTGTTTTTACGTGCCAATAAAGTCCTTCTACGACTTAGTATGTCTAGCTTTAATATACTCATTTAAATGACATGCCGTTAAATTGAGCCCCTTTTTTAGAACTTAATACCAAACAAACCAAATTTCGATCAATCACGCCCTAGAATGAAATTAAATACATACATACTTTGTACATATATCTACATATTATGCTTGAATAACTTTTAAATACATCGCTTCAGCGATTCCGCACAAACAATTGTCAAACAAGAGGAGACAAATAGCTCCTGCTTAAAGGTCAATCAACAAGCTTGAATTTTATGTGTAATGCAATTAGAGTTTTATTCCCCGGAGTTTTTCGATTCCCGGGATAACGGGAAAATTTTTTAAATTTCCCGGGATCCCGCTCCATATAAATAATACAAAGTAAATTTGTTTTAAATTAATGACAAAAACTTTTTTTTTAAAAAAGCGTAAGGAAACTTGTTTACAAAGTAAGTAAAAGAAATGCCTAAATACACTCAAAAATTAATTAAAAGTTGAAAGGGGAACTTGAATTATTATTACCTTACGCTTTTATATGTAAATTTCGTATCATTATGCTCTAGATACAAGATAAAATAAACATAACAATTTAAACAAGTCTCTTCCATACTTACACCTTTCCAACATGGTTTTCGTAAAGGATGTTCAACTACGACTAATTTATTAGAATTGACAACAATAATTAATAATGGCTTTAAAAACGGATGCTATACCGATGTTATATACACTGATTTTAGTAAGGCTTTTGACAGAGTTAACCATAAACTTCTATTGCATAAGCTGTATTTAATGGGATTTACGAATTGCTGTTTGAATTGGTTAAAATCTTATCTTTTACGTCGTGAACAGCGTGTGTGTTTTAATAATACATTATCTAAACATATTATAGTCAACTCTGGTGTTCCACAAGGTAGTCATCTCGGACCAATACTTTTCTTATTATATATCAACGATCTACCTACCACAATACAATTTTCCAATATACATACTTATGTATGCTGACTATGTAAAAATTTTTTCAAGTTGTGCTGACTCCATTGTTCAACCCTACTTACAACAGGATTTAAATTTATTCTTCAACTGGTGCCAAATATACTTATTGGATATAAATTTAAAAAAATGCAAACATATACGTTTTTCCAGAAAAACTAGACCTATTGGCTGCTATTTTATTGGTGATCACAAATTGGAAGTTGTTAATGCTTTCTTGGATCTCGGTGAATTATTTGACACTAAGTTATCTTTTTTAGAACATATTAACATGTGTACTAATAAAGCTCGTGGTGTATTTGGATTTATTAAACGTTGGTCAAAGGAATTCTCTGACAGATCTATAACAAAACAGTTGTATATAGCACTTGTCAGACCTATAATCGAATATGGCTCAATAATTTGGGATCCATATTACAACGTTCATAGTGATCGCATTGAGTCTGTCCAAAAACAATTTCTGCTATTCATATTACGAGAGAGAGATTCATTTACCAACTTTAAAAAGCCGCCGAACAATGCTGATTGTCATATTTGTTATCAATCTAATTAAAGGCAATATTTGCTCGGAGTTCCTGTTAAACAGTTTATTTTTTAATGTTCCCCAACGCCCTACACGTTATTACCATCCGTTATCAATTGAATACTTTCAACAAAATTATGCAAATGCTGACCCTTTTCGTCGAATATGTGTAAACTTTAATGATCTGTACAGTATTATTGATATGAATTTGAATATTAATACTATCAAACTGAATTTAATTTTATATTTAAATAGATGATGTTAAATTTGTTTGTTTAATTTTGTAATTTTTGTCTGAAAGGAGGTAATCCATAGACTAAATAAATAAATAAATAAATAAATTCATAAAACAATAATAAAAACTAACAAAAATTATGGTACTCAAGTTTTGAGATCAAAAAGTAAATTTATATAATAGATAAAATATTTTAAATAAATATGTTTTATAAATATATTAACATTTTTTAATAGCTTATGAAATAATATTAAGACACACTCAATGCGTATAGAAAGTCGGCAACTAGTATATTTCTTATTTTATTAACTTATTACCATGTTTCCGAAACATTTCGTTCACTTTTTTTACCGAGATTGGACAAATAGTTTAAAGTGAAAAAGTTAAAAGTTGTTGCATATTTCTAATTCACAATCCGAAGTAATTTTTCTTTTTTATAAACAACGTCTATATTAGCCAAATGTATGACAAGATTGATGTAAAAAATAGCATCAAACGGACTTCTTCTTACAAGATCCACCTTTTTTTTTTTTTTTTTTTTTTAATTTCCTAAGCTAATCCCGCGAAGCTCTTCGCTTGTCTGCAGGAGAGAAACCAGAGTCTCTGGCGGGAATCGAACCCGCAAAACCATCGGTTTTTACCTCAAACTGAACCGAAGTTATAGCAAAATATATGTATGTATCTTTAAATCGGTACATTTTAACTTTAATCGCATTTTGCCATTTTGTAGATATGACTTTGCTGCAATAAAGGAGCGATATTTTTTGATATTTCCTATTTGTAAGACTTGTCTATGGACAATTAAAATGTACTGCCTGTATCTTATTTTGAATTTATGTTCTTTATAAACTCTTCACTTCACTAAATTTATTAATTATCAACTGTTGCACGGCACATTCTGCTTTTGGTAGATTTATTGCGTCAGAAGACATTGATTTACGAACGTACTCACTTCATGTTGTTGATCTAATCGACAACCCATCAACAGATGCTAATTTTTAGAGAATATAAAACTAAATTTCAAAGTATAAATAGCTTTTTTCTGAAACTATGAGGAACTTTTATTTCCCGGGATCCCGCAACAAAAATCCCGGGAAAACGGGAAAGAAAATAATGGAAATTCCCGGGACGGGAAATCTTTCAGTCTGTCAAACGAAACACTTCCGAACATGTCGAGTGCCGATGTTCTTTGTTGTTTTCAACTTTTCGTTTTTTGCTTTTGCCTTCACTACGACTGTTTTCATTTAATGAATCAGAAGTAGAGTCAACAGTTTATTTTCGTCCAATGAATAATCAGAAAGTGGAAGTAAAAGCAATTTTTTGATTTTGACTGCAGCTTTTTAAACCCTGGCGGAAACCTTTTTTGCACGATAAAAAATTTGACGAATACAATTATCGATAACTTAATCATCTTTGGCTAAGTATCACACAAAACGTTTCTAAGCGGAGATACGTGGTAATGATTCCTGGATTAGTACTGGAATGGAATCACAAAAGAATCGAACTTAATTTTTTAGTCCGATCGTATGATATATCGTTCATTTGCTGCAAGACCGGCATAAGTCAAAAAAATCCATTTCGAGATAAACGCGTTTAAAGTTTTTGATTTGCTCTAATCACTTAGAAAAAATAACGATACATTCTCTTCTAATGGGGAAAGTATAAAAGATATAAAGATGCATTTTATACACAATATAAAAAAAAACATAGCGAACCATTCTGCATCACTAACTAAAAAATTTTAGTTTTTGATTTATGCCGGTCTTGCAGCAAATGAGCGATATGATGTTTAACATGTTCAATTATACACTTAAGAGATATTTGACGACCCAAATGTAAGCTTTATTTTTTTTAACCAAACATAGGGTTTTTAAATAGGGATTTGACAATCTTGCGTTTAATTTGTGAACGTACTATTTCACTGATCATCTAACTGTAACTTTCCTTTTTTCAGAAAACTCAAAATTTTCATCATGTACACCAACAACAACGTATGCTCTTTCTGCTCTGGAGAAAATGAGCCAAGGTGATGAATTTCATTGCAACATCATCTTTAGTGACGAAGCTTTTTTCTGGCATAATGGGTTTGTCTAACTTAGTGCCCATTCACATTATACGATTTTTGTCGTTGCGATTCTTACTTAATAGGAAAGAGGGGTGAGAGGAATTAAAAGGGGTACACAAGCGAGTGTACTCTTCGATTCGTTTTGTTCGCTCATTCGTTCTCTCATTGTTCTCTCATTTGACGAAAAATGTATTGAAGTTCGGTTGCACAGAAAAAGTCGTAACGACAAAAATCGTACAATGTAAACATCAGACCGACTTCAAAGAGGAAACGACAATAATCGCAACGACAAAAATCGTATAATGTGAATTGGGACTTAACTATGCGTTATTGGTTTGGTGAAAATCCATGCCAGCGGCATCATTGGGCCATATTTTTTGTCGACATTTGATCGCCATTCACAGTAGCGTGACGATCGATATTCACAAAATAGGCTTCACAAAATTCAAAATGTGTTATTCATTTCTTGCTCAGTTAATGACTGCCCTATTCTTTATTTAAATTTACAACTAATTGAACATCTCCCCTTTAAAATACAATTAAATGAAGTAAAGATATTTGAAAAATATTAAATTAAATCTTATTATTTTTTCGACCTTTTTTAATTAAAATAAAAAGTTTTTGTTAGCTCGAGGCTAATTATTTTTAAATATTAAATATATTATTTATTAAATTATTTGTTCCAATATTTCGATATCCATCGGATATCATTATCAAGGAATGAGTTACAGGTATATTTGCGAGAGACTTATTACTATCTCCACATTTAATATTGAATATTTAAAATTAAGTATGGAATTTATTCTTATTGGCAAAACATTTACATCTGCCCCAGTATCCAATTTAAAACTTTTAACAAGTTTTCTTAAATCCCAGAAATAAGAATCAAAAGACTAACCTTGCTGTTTTCTTGAATTAAATGTAAATGCCTAGTATACTTCGTTTTTCTTTGGAATATAATAAGTCTCAAATGCTTTTTCTACTGTTTAAAATTTTTTTCTTTGCTCATCGGTTAAATTAAGTGTGTTATATATTTCGATTGCTTCCGGGCCACAAGCGTTAAGAAAAATACCAATTTTTTTTGAATAATCTTCAAAGTTTGGTTTGACAACTCGCCAGTTTTTCGAAACATTTCCATCAAAGCACAATGGGTCTGGCCTGCGAGCATCAAGAGAGTAAAATAGATTACCACTTGTAGCCATCTCGTATTCACTGCCACTAGCACTTGATTCCTCCGTTTGTTCTTTCTTTACTTCAAAACCAACCTTAGTAGAATCTTCCTTTTTCGCTGTTGCTCTTGTCTTAACCATATACCGGCTGCGCCATGTGTTATTCATTTGTCGCTCAGTTAATGACTGCCCGATTCTTTATTTTAATTTACAAGTAATTGACAATTCATCATATTATAAATGGGGATGCCATACTGCACGTACATATATGTATATACAAAACAAAATATGCTTTAAATTTTGAAAAAAAAAATATTCTTTGAAGAAGAACTGCTTGCATTTTTTTAATTTTGTCGTACATTTTATTAGCATAAAAATTATTTTTACTTAAGGGTACTTGATACTATCACACTAGTCTTACATATTTTGAGGAAAATACAACCCTGTCATGTTAAGTTGTTGTTGTTCTTTGAAATTTTTCAAACCATAATTAGATCAGAGATGCAGTAATAGTGTAAAACGACCTTTAAAAATATCAAATTGCATTTATTGGCTGTACTAAAATTAAAAACTATATACAGCGAATTCTTATTTTTCTAAAGAGGTACTTTTAAGAAAAACATAATTGAATCGAAAAAAAGTTACTGTAAGGAAATCGTCCCATTAAATAAAAGTTGCCACAGAAATTCAATCTTGGCTCGAGGAATTTCTTACCATGAATTTTCGCTTACTGGAACCAATTATAGGTTGTGTGTTCGATACTTCATAAATTGACACACCAATTAGAAGATCTTGAAAACTCATTAAAATAACAAATCATCAAACGTTGATATTAAATACCGGATATGCACTTTAAACCAGTGTTCGAAAATAAACATCAAATATCGTTCCTTAGTGTACGGTAAGGTATATTTGTGGAAAACACGAACGCTAATAGTGTTTGCATAGTAAATCATTAAAAAAAAGGTTTCTCTGTTTGTGATCTGTGAATACAAAAATAATATTGCACTTATCCAACTCAAAAAAAGATGCAAACATTTAATTGCGTTCTGTTTTTATTAACCACAATGTTCGTTGTGTTCCGCTTAGCTCATTAATGTTCGTTTATTTCAGTTATGCTTAGCATCCTTTTGACTGGTATAAGCGGTATCAAGCGACAAAATTTTACACAAACAAAACATGTTCACAATTCACACACAAGCTAAAATGTTGTTTTGCTTATTCTTTATCAATGCAAAAAGGAACACTATATAGACAAGTCTTGTTGACGCAAGCACTTAGCACTTTTTGAAACATAAAAATATTATTATTTTTAAAACATAAATTGGATATATTTCTATACTTGATCAATAAAATCAGAAAGAAATAAGTTGTTTAATTAACAAAGCAAAGCTTACTTATGTGCCACACTGTATATATGATTACCCCGGCGGTGCGCAAAATGACCCCAAAAGTATAGACACAACAACTCGCAGTTTTGGGGAAATTGTTTTTTTTGGATTATTTTTATTTTTCGTTAGGATTTTTTTGTATTTTAAGTGGAATGAAAAATATCAAGAAATGAAAAATGGCCCCAAATAAAATCACAATTTTTACTTTGGGGCTATTTTTCGTTTACTTATAAAAAATGCAAATTTTAAGAAATGAAAAATCACCCCAAACATTTTTACACAAATTATATAAAATTGTATGTAAAAGTTTCTAGGGATGGTATAAAAAACCCGAATTCTTAACCAAAGTGAAGAAAATCCTTGCCGGTTATGCAGAGATTCTAAATGTTTGCAAAGACGGTGCTTGTTATACCATAGAAAAGAAAATCCTTGCGCCTGGCGGAAATCCGGCTCTCTATTGAAGCTTTAGTTACCGAAGAAAATCCTTGCACCCGGCCGAAGGTCGGCTATAACGTAAAGCTTTAGTAAGCAAAGCCAGTGTTCGTTATACCATAGAGGAATAAATCCTTGCGCATGGCCGAAAGCCCAACGATGCTATCAATAGTACGATTTTTAAAAGCAAAACTGTATAATTTTTCGGATTTTGAAATCAGGATTGTAAATTTGGGATTTTTAGTTTCGGGCATATGAACTCTACCCAAATTTTTAATATAACTTTCTCTGTGTTCTTTTTGGGGTTTAAATCCATTATAAATTTTGAGGTGATTTTTTATAATAAAGAATAACTCCAAATGTAGGGTCATATTTTATTTTATTTTAGGGTTATTTTTAATGTTTTTGGGTAATTTTTCATTAAAAAAATGGGGTGAAATTGCATTATGAAAAAAAGTCCCAAATTTGGGGCCAATTTTTTTTAACTTTTTGGGGTCATATTTCCTAGGGCCATATTTCGCAGCACCGTTTATCCCTTTTAGCCTGGTACTCTGTTCAACATTTCACGTGAAATGCTGTCAAAACGCAAATGAAAAAAAACTTGTGCGGAATATCTTTTTGCCAGCTGTGACTCAATAAGCAAGGGTAAGCTTAATGTCTTATACAACAATGTTATTAGATATGTATATGGACTGAGAAGATATGATCATGTATCCCACTTTTCTTCGAAACCATATGGAGTCTCGTTTAACAACCTTCTTAACATTCGTGTGCTTTTATTTCTGCATAAAATCATTTATTCGGATACGCCACAATATCTCATTGATAAGATTAGGTTTGCCAGATCAGTTAGGGGAAAAAAGATCATAATTCCATTCCACCGTTCTCTTGTATCCGAATGGCAGTTTTTCATACATTCGGCGCGTCTCTGGAATAATCTTCCTCGTACACAACAACTTAATAGCAACGCAACTAGCTTTAAGTCTTATTTATATAAACATTTTACACATTAGAAAATCACAAATATTATTATATTCTTTAACAATTTTTAGTTAATTATGTCTAAATATGTATACTTGCATTTGCCGTCTTAATTTAAGTTAACTAACAATAATACTTTCCTGTACTCTAATTATAAGATTAACTCTTGTTGTACAGGATTTGAACATACAAATAAATAAAATAAATAAATAATGTTGATAGAGTTGTACTCTGATCATTTTGTGAAAAAGTTCCGATATGTTTCTGGCAACATTTTTTTTACAACTACGAAATAATGTAAGCTGCACTTATTTTACGTGGAATTTTAAGCGAAAGCAAAAAAATATGAACTGATTATTAAATAAGAAATACAAAATTAATTTATTTAGTTAAATGGGGTTTGCTTACTTAAGCCTAGTACTCTGCTCCAATTTGTGAAAAATGTTGAGCAACATTAATTATTTCCCACGAAAATTTTGACATGTATCAATGTTACTTATCATGCGAGTTTGTGCAATTTGACGTTTTTATTCCTGCAAAGTATGCGACATTGTTTTGCTCTATACACAATCATCAATTAAACTTTAAAAACAAAGTTTTACTTACAAAAAGTTGTTTGCTGGGTATACAAATTTTTATTGGATTTTGTTTAATGTTTTGTGCTGAAAAGTATAAATATTAGTTTTTAACATGAAAAACAATATTTGAATTGTTTGCAAAAAAAAAAAAAACATTAAAATATAAAATTACCTTTAAAAATGCTCGTACACACCTCATAGATGTCCACATAAATCCTTCATTTATTTTCAACCATATTAATACTTCTAAGTACATACATACTTTCGGGTGTGTTCTAGAATCCGAATCCACTCGAAAGTGGATTACTTCAGCATTTTTGGTGTTCTGCATTTCACATCCGCATGTTTTTATTCGTTTTCAATTAGAGCTGTTAGAGGTTGGTGAAAGTAAAACGAATCGACTTTTATTCTAATATGTGATACAATTTTTAACAAAAACAAAATTTAGGTTTTTAGTTTGAAATGTTCTTTATTCAATTTAATAAAAAAAAATATATATACTTTTACACAAATATTAATAAATATAAAATGTTTAACTTATCCAAAAATTTAAGTTGTTTTTATTAAACTCACTTCTGTACAAAAACAAACATGGAGTCAAGCATTTTTTTTTTTAACAATTTTGTTTATGTTCGAAAACACAAAGTTGCCCTACATATTAAAGTTTTATATGTCAATCTTTTGTGCATTAAATTTTAATGCAATGAGATCCTATTATAAAAGAAGAATAATTTTTTTTAGGGAAATTCAAATTAATTTAATATATTTATCTATATTTTAACAAAAATTATAATATTACGGTTTCATTAAGTTGTAAAATCGTAATGTAATAATCTGGCAGCGCTTTGTTATCACAACATATGGTTCATTTTTTTTAAACAACAAAAATAAAACAAATTTAAATTTCTAAATTTTTAGCATTGCTAGGAAAAATTCAAAATGTAAGTAAAAAAAATTTGTTATTGTCTGTTTAATCTACTTTAAAACTCTTTTTAAAAGGGGAAAACACAAAAGTTCCAAACAGGATAAGGTCTTTTTAGAGTTTATGACTGACCATCCAGATATAGCTCGTGGTTTTTGCAAGGGTGATAAAGTGGCACAAGAGGAACTATGGGCACAGTTGGCAAACAAACTGAATGGTGAAGGTCCACCTTTGAAAGACGTTTCCGGCTGGAAAAAGGTATTTTTTAAATGTTCAAAGACTTGTAAAAATATGAACGTATATGTTATAATGTTTATACAGGCATGGATAGATTGGAAAGGGAACATCCGCCGGAAACTGGCCCACAACAAAACGGAGGTCCATGCAACGGGCGGTGGTAGTTTTAACCAATTCATTCTTTCACGAGTAGAAGAAGAAATTGCTATTTTATGTGGTTTGTATAGAGCTGTTGATGGCATTGAAAATGCTAAAAGTTTCGGTGTGCAGGATGCTGATAAAGAAAACGCAAGACAAAGTTCTCCATCCTTTTCATCCCCTACTTTATCACCTCAACTATCAAGCGCAAAAAAAAGAAAACAAGATACCAGTTTACAACAATTTATGGAAAAGGAGACTCAACATTTAGGAGCCATCAGATCGGAGTTGGAAAAAATGGGTGATAACAATAAATTTGAAGAACTTTCTTATAAATTAGATAGCATAGATGGTAAATTAAACAAATTAATTGATATAAAGAAAGAACAGTTGGATGAAATTAAAAAAGATAGACAAGAGAGAAAAAGACATAACAGAGAAATTGAAAAACATAACAGTCTAATGTTAAAAAATTCATTGGAAAAAGTAAAATTAAAATTGCAAGCGGTAGAACTGGAGAAGATGAAGTTTGGTGCAATGACATAGTAATTTAGTTTGTTTTTTAAGGCGCAATCAGTATAAAAAGAATAAAAAGTTTATTTCCGTTTAATTTTAAATCTTTTTTATATGTAGATCTCAAATGAAGTACCTTGTTTTTTTTTAATTAAATATTTATATGTAATATACATAAATAAATAAAAATGCATATTCAAACTAAATAAAGCTAGTTGTTTTGATTTATGGTATATAAACTATTAGCTATGCTATCTCTTGTTTTTCTAGCTACATCATTTTGACTAGTGCCGGAAGATTCTTCACTATCATCTGCGTCATCTCCATAACTATCAACATCTGGTTCTAAGGTATTGTCGATTTCTATGTTGAAATGTTTGCAAATATTATGAAGAGCTGTGCAAACATTTACAATTTGTACAACTTTTATCGGAGAGTAGTATAGCGAGGTGCTCTGAAGACACCTAAACCGACTTTTTAAGTTTCCTATAGTTCTTTCAACTATATTGCGAGTTGAACAATGTTTTTTATTAAAATTATGCTCCTTGGAACCTGGCTGTGGACTTTTGTACGGTGTTAGCAAAAATGGCTCCAGGCCATAGCCAGAGTCGCCTAGAAGCCAACTATTTGTTTCACCCCCTTGATACGTAGATTGATAAAAACGTCTTGCAGCACTCATTCGCCAAATTAGGGAATCGTGGCAGGAGCCTGGTCTACAAGCATCGACTGCCCGAATGCGCATTTTGAAATCACATATCTAAAAACAAAATCAGTTAAAAAATGATTTTTAAGTTAATAATTTAAAAACATTACATGGAGGTACTTACTATCATTACGTTAAGACTGAAGTAACCTTTTCTGTTGTAATATAGACAATCTTCTTCAACAGGCTTCACAATTCGTACATGTGTACCATCTACACAACCAATTACACCGGGCATCCCATTCTTCTCAAAGAAAAATGATTTGGAAGCTCTAGTTTCTTGTTCCGTCAATTCAAGTTTTATCCATGATGTGCATAAACTTTTTTCCATCGATTCCATAATTCTCCACATTACTTTTGAAAAAGTACTGCGACCAATGCTGATATTTACATCATTAGCGACAACGCCTTGATATGAGCCCACAGCTAAAAATCTAAGCGTTGCGGCTAATTGAAGGATTTCTGGAACAGAACTTCTCCCCAAAGATGGTGTAATCACGTCTAGAATCATTGAAAATGCGTCTTTGTTTAAGCGAAAAAGTCCTATAAATCTAAAATAAAAATTTTTGAATTGTTAAAAAATTGAATAAGGATACTACTTACGCTTCATCCGGAATGGTCATAGGGTTAGACGCATCTCTCAAGCGCTTTCTTTGAACTTTTTGAATATTATTTTCTTGTCTCCGCAATTGTATAAAAGATAAAACAAAAGCTCCAGGCATTTTTATGGCAAAATTTAATTTTTTATACAATAAAAAAAATTAATTTTTTTTTGAACAGCTGATAAAAAGCTGTTTTTTTGTTTTTGACATTTAGATTTTTTTTTCGAACACAAGCTTCGAATACATAAAAACATGCGGATTTGAGAACACCAATTTATGAATTATGCGGATTCAAAAAAATTTGCGTTTTCAAAACGAGTCGAAACCTAGAACAGACCCGTTTATGTTATTGAATTTAGCAAATGAATTCAAGTATTTTGGGTGTGGTGCTGGTTCGTATTACTCGTTCAAATAAAGTATTTGTTCAAAATCAATAAAAAATAAAAACAATATTTATTATTTAACGAGACCTCCGTAAAGTTTTCAGCTCAGAATCAATGAAAATTAATAATATAAAATAACGAATGAGCTTATTAGTGGATGAGTTACGTTTCTTTTTGTAAAATAGCAAAAGGCAGTAAAATATATGAGGATAAATACAGTGACTATATATTGTAAACCCAAATACAGAATAGTTCAATATAATTTTTTTGTGGCCCTTTGTTCCAGCATTCAACCTAAGAAAGCGATATTTATCTCCAATATTAGTATCGATATTCGTTAAAGGCATACAAAAATATAATATTATTTAAATAGACCATTGCGTAGCCGAACAATAAAAGTCAGACATGAAAAGACTTTCCAAATATCTCTACACTTCGATTTCATATGAATTTCTCTATGAATCGATTTCATTGAATTTAACACGCAAATTTAAACGTCTGTGCAATTATAATCAAGCCTTGCTCGTCATCTAGGCCTTGCTTGTCGATAGGCAACGTCTATCCATATTTTTCTATCCGTTGCTAGAATCTTTAGCTCACCGATACTCTATTACTCTATCCCACAAGTCTTACATATTTTATAAAAAAAAAATCAAACAAAAACATAACAACTTCATACGACTGTCAATATTATCAATAGTTTAAAATCTTTTAAATATTCAAACTCAATGGGTCCTGATGGTATACCAAGCAGTATTTAAATCAATTGTATGGCAGCTTTAGCAATGCCGTTGTCAATTATTTTTAATATCCCTATGAAAAATGTTTATATCCCAAAAAGATGGAAAGAGTCATATATAATTTCCTTCTTCAAATCTGGAAATAAATCAAATTTGATTAATTACAGGGGTATAGCTAAACTTAGCGCTATTCCAAAACTTTTTGAAAAATGCATTTTAGATTCCTTGGTTCATCAACTTTCACCATTATGAACACCTTTTCAACACGGATTTCGTAAAGAATCATCAACTATGACAAATATTTTGGAACTAACAACTTTGGTAAATGAAGGATTTGTCAACAACCAACATACCGAAGTTATTTATACCGACTTCAGTAAGGCATTTGAAAAGGTAAATCACAACCTTCTTCTGAAAAAAATTGATATTATGGGTTTCGACAAAATTTATGTAAGCTGGCTAAAGTCATATTTTCTCGGCAGAATACAATGTGTAAAATTTGGGTTTTCAAAAAGTATGCTCCAATTTTTTATTAAGAAGATTATCATTTAACATTTCACGTCAGGCAGACCCATTTAGAAAACTGTGTTGTTACTTTAATGAAATGTTTGAATTTGTTGATTTTTCTCTAAATGTTAATATTGTGAAACATAATATTATACTTAAGTTAAATACTCATTTGTATTAGGCTGTAAGGATTTATCCATAGACCTAATTATATTAAATAAATAAATAAAAAATAAATAAATACCCAGCTAGCATTTTCAATCGCGTAAGAGGTACTGGGAGTCTCATGAAGAGCGTCTTTGATTGTCGATGACAGTATTTTTTAATCGTAGAAGATTCCTCACACGAGAAAAACTGTAACACGAGTCAATCGTTGTGGGAATCGTTTAAGACGTGCGTAAAGATAATCTAACAATACTTTCATGTCAAGAACCGAATGAGGCTCATGTAGATATTCTCTTATAACTCGTGAAATGCTTTCCGTAAATGGTTTATTCGATAATGGTTTGACGAAAGATAAACAAAGTGTTACATTGTTGTTTTTGTACTCTGAAAATAATCAAAGATTTTCTTAAGACTTGCTTATTACAGCCGGACCTAAACAAAAGCGGCAAGCGTCAAAATGACGTCAAATCTGCCAGCCCTGATTATGAAATAACTCCTCAGCAGGTTTTCGAAGAGTACGACCGATCCGTTTTAATTTTATTTCGTATACTGATTTCGATATTAATGCATTTACCTTAGTTCTTGCTCAAAGTCGTTCACTGGATATTGTATGAGGCCAAAACAATTTAGGGATTCTTTCAAGACATCTGTAAACAAAAACTTGCAGTTTGGTCTTAACACCTTTGGCAGCGAACTAAGTATTGCATCCATTTAGTAGTAGCGCCAAGGCATATGATTTCAATATTTTCATTTGTGTCTTAATGCTCTATATAGTAGAATCCGAAACCTTGTTAGGTTGTGCGAAAAGTTAAATTTCCTTTCTTATTCTTCCTTAAAAAGTTGTCACTGTGGCAACATCCTCAGTTGTGACACAGCCCAAACATTGGAATTTTCCTACACGTTGCACATGCTTTTGATGAACCATTAAGGAATCAACCGATCTAGAGTGATTGGGGAACTCATTTTTCTTTGTTGCATTTATGTCAAGCTTAACCATACCTGATACATATGTCAGGACATTTAACTTATCCACCATGCATGTCACATAGTTCACATTTGTCATCAGCGTAGTCTAGTGACTCAAGGTGGTCAGATTTAGATATGGTGTTGAACGGTTTTGAAATCTGGCCATCATTAAGTACTGAACATTCAAACCCTTCGTTACTGCTTCGTATAACCGAGATCATTCTCTCTGATACACCAAATTTATGGTATAAACACAACTAGGACGAACGACGAACTTCGTATAGTACGACGAATTCGTCGGCAAGTATTCATTGCGTAAGTTCGTCAAATGAGACACAACAAGTGCGTGAATTCCAGTTATTAATGTGACTTAAAATTTGTTTTAATCTTTAAAAATAATTACCTGGACGCAATCTTTTTTAACTAGCAATAAATTTTATTTATTTAATTTTCTTTGTCATTTATTAGTTTGTTAATATTTATCAAATCATAGGTTGACCATATTCCAACAAAAAACATAAAAAACTTTTAATTGGGTGTGTTCTAGCTTTCGAATCCATTCAAAAAATTTATTAATAGTCAATAACTTGTGAGCCTCGTTTTTAACCCAATCTTTTTATTTGTTCGACAATTATTTTTCTATGAATCCTTTTTGAATCGCCCAAGTGATAAATCAGTTATTAATCCCCGAATGTGATCTGAGAATTGGTGATTTAGGTGATTTTTCCAAAAAAGATGAAATTTATATGCATATATTAATACCAAGGGTTTTATTTGGACTGATATACCAATTATTTTACAGTTGTAGGGATTTTTGTAGACAACTTTTGTTAACGCGTAGGCAAAAATAGAGCGGCCTAAGCATTTTTCAAAAAAGAGTATAACATCACTGACTCTACACGCAAAGAAAAACATGGTTGTGGTAAACATATTCTAAGATTCATGATTGTATTAAACAAATTACGATTATTCTTGAACATATTATGACCTAATATATTCTTAATATTACATTATAATATTTTTCCCATAATCATATTCTTATCATTTTAATCATAATAAGTTAAGAGTATCATATTATTATCGTGTTAATCATAATAATCATAACAAATTTAGAAGTTATCTTATAATGATACAGTGGTGCTGTCACAACAATAAAAAAAATTAATTTTTTTTGCATCGATTTTTTATTTTTTGCCACTTTAAATATTTTTTAATGTTAATACAATTTCTTTATTTTTTTAATATTTGTAAAATTGTTTTTTTTAATGCATATTTTTTTTAATCGTTGAACCACTTACTAACAAAGAATTCGATAGACATATTTAAAACAAACGACACAACTGATTGAAAATTATTTTACAAATGGAGATAACAAATAATTATTAGAGTAAAGATATTTTGATTGCATCTCAAACATATTATGATAAATGTATAGAAAGTTATCATGTATGGTTATTTAATATCATGATATGATTGTGAGTTAAATAATATGGTTTTAAAGTTATCATTATTTAGTTGTTAGAAAAATTAAAGTTATCATTATTTAGTTGTTAGAAAAATTAATATTTTGCAGTTAACAATACTCAAATTTATAATTGCGATAAACATTGATATGTTTACAGTAACTATAATATTGCGGATATCAAATAAAAATAATAATTATTTGTGTACGACAACAATATATTGTTATAATCTACATGGTGTAGTTGCCGAAAACATGCTCAACCATATTATTTCTCTAACTTTGCGAAAGTAAGGAATTCGTTCACCGTCCTATTTTTCAAAAATATTACAACAATCGGGAATTCAAAATTTATTATTAAAAAGATTTCTGTACGACGTGCTAAATTCCCAATTTTTCATATTTGATAAATACACTGAAATTTATTGTTGAAGGAAAGCTAGCTTCTCTGCGCATTTCACAGGTTGCTTAGGCCAGATCATCAGGAAACATTTTTCCAAAGATTTTAGAAAAGCCAAAATATTATACAAACAAACCTGTAAAGCGAATATGAATTATAAACACTCAAAATTCTACTTGTAACAATATAAAAGCTTTAACAAAACACCAACAATAAAAAGTGAGTTTATCTTTTCCTACATTTCCCTACAATTGGTTGGCTAATTTCCGACTCGAATTATACACTGAGAAAATTAAATCGTAAAATTAAAGAAAATACACTTTGTTGCAAAGACTTTTATTGGTCAGATTGTGCCCAAAGACAAAACGTCTTTACCGGAAAGGCGCTAAGATCTTTAGATTCCCATGAAATATATACTTAAAATCAAAGACTTAAAATCTTGTGGCAAGGATGTACGTCTTTGGAAACACATGAAAAAAGTCCTTAAACTAAGGAAAAAGTATTTTGGCACAAAGACTTTCATTCGTTAGTCTTAAGACTTAAATTTTTGATTTTAAGTACAATTTTCATTGTAACAAAGACGTAATTTGAACATTATTACAAAGAAACGCAATTAAATTCAGCGAAATAATTCTTTGAAATACTAAAGACTGATATGTAGAAACAAAGGCAATTTTTCTGCAAAATAAAATATTTAATGAAACCAAACACAGCATTTTTATACAATTTTTTTATTTCAGTTTAATGTAATAAAAATAAAAAATAGTTCATACACAGCGTAACTTTACTTTAATTATTAAAAAAAAGACAAAGACAAGGCGCACATGCAGAATTGAGCGTTCCTATCGATTGACTTACAATTAATGACAACCACGAAAACAATTCTTTTTATTTTTTACATATATTGTAATCAATCGGCTACACTTGTTTCGTTATGCATTCGTATACAAATTTAACTTTGAAGACTAAATTCTTTAAAGATACAGACTTTATCTTTATTTTTTTTTAACCGCTCTTGTTTACCGTTGCAAGCAAACATGTTTGAACAAGCTAACATGTTCACTTATGCATTGAAGACAAAATTCTTTAAAGTTACAGACTTTGTCTTTGTAGCAAGGATGATTAGCTTAAAAAAAACAAAGAAAAGTCTTTAATTTTAAATACGTTTTTCAATCCCTTCTTAGCAAAGAAATTAATCGTTGTAGCAAATATTGTATCTTTACAGAAAAGATAATTTCTTTGATTAAGCTTCAAAGAATTTTCGTCGTTTGTGTTGAAGACGCACCATTTGCTTGTTTAAAGAATAAATCATTGATGCAAGGATTTTTTCGTTCTAACAAAGATATTTTCGTTACAATTTTACAAAGACTTTTCTTTGATTTTAAAGCTTTTAATTTTCTCAGTGTAGTTGTACGACTCAATATATTTATGAATTTTCTCAATTGCATACGTTTTTGGCGATGTGTGTTACACATAGAAATCTGGACAAATCTTTTAGTATACCGATCGACTCAAAATCACTTTTTAAAGTGATCTATTGATGTCCATCCGTCCGTCTGGCTGGTTTCTTGTCCATATTAACATTGTGTACAAAGTGCAAGTTACGACCTTGTAGATAATTGGATAACATTTGGTAAAAACATTTTAATTGTACTAAGGACAAAGTCTATGTAAATGGTGAGCATCGGTCTATTATTTCACAAATTCCCCATACAATGTTCTTTCCAAACTCTTTGTGTCCGTAAACTATCTTATTATATTGGTATTTAAATAAAATTCGCCCCAAAAATATTTTACTGCAAATTTAATTCTTTTCGAATTTGTCCACAATTGCCCAAAGCTGTCATCTATAAATTCTATAAATAGCCTCAACTTTCCTTTTCAATATTAACATTAACAATTTAGCGGCCGTTTCTTTAAGAAAAAAATTTTTTTATGTATAAAATGGTAAAAAAAAATGGTAAAATATCTTAAATTAGTTTGTAAATATGTAGAGTTTGAGATTTACCGATTATTTTTATTTTTTGGGCATATTTTTAACAATTTTCAGGGCATATTACTAAGTTTTTGCAGCATATTTAATGCGCTTTAAACGCATTTTTTAGAACATCCCTGTAGGAAATTTGTGTCAATTGGTCCAACTAACTGTGCCTGGGATTTGTGAAATTAGAACAAGTAGAAAAAGAAAGGGCTCATGATCAGTTAAAGAACAACCAATCCCTTAACTGGTTTATGAAGAACAAAAAGGTAGAAAAAGTAATGAATTACAGTACAGTATTCAGTACAGTATTCATGTGACACATTTTTTGGTACTTTCAAAAATTACGTTCTTGAATTTAATTCTTGGACTTGTTTTATTGAAAAAATACTACATTGTATTAAAATGATACTACATTTTATTAAGTGACACTAAGCACATTCATTAATAATAGGTCTGTGACTGGGCAAATGGTGTCAATTGACCTCCTCCAATGCCAACCCGATGTAAAAGTGATAGGTCTTATTCATATAAAGTGTTAGAACTAAAACCGGTCACTACCACCAAACCCCTATCACGGGACTACTTTGGTGTCAGTATGCTTCCCTCTAGGGATATTTCTGATTTCTCTGGTTATCACAATAAAATACTGCGAAAATGTATCTCTGATCTAATTATTATTTGAAAATGTTCAAAAACAATAACATCTTATCATTGATTTTCCTCAAAAAATGTTTAACTTGTGTGATAGTGGAAAGTAAAGCAATTTTTTATATGATTAAAAAACTGTCTGTTACTAAATATCCGCTTAGTTTTATTAGTCCCGTTTTCACAACTTACCAACTTAAAGTTGTTATAATGAAGTTTTTATACGGCCGATAAAATCCTACCTCCAGCAATTGTGAAAAACGGCCTTAAGCTGGGATCACACGATTGTCGCAAATGCACCAATATGACACAATTTTTATTGTGCTTTGTTGACACACAATAATGAAATTGCACCAACCAAATATTCTAAAATCACACTATTGCCTCTTTTTAAAGCGAAATGGTTACAACAATTGCCGCAGTCACACTTGTGTTAATGCGACAACAGCTGTTGTGGTAGCTTTTATATTTGTTTGAAAGTTATTTTTGTTTTTTTTTTCATTAAAAAAATTTAATTTGTATCATACGCTTAAACAAATTTTTTTTAATAGTTTTATTTAAATTTTTTAAGGAATTTCAAAAATTAACAGTCTGTTCAACAATTTCGTATGTTTCGCATACAAATATCTTTAATAAAAATATTCGCACTGAACAGCTAAATATGCTTATGAAAATATGTACATGTTTTGTTAATAGCAATAATCAAAAAAAAAAATTAAATGCATTATAAAGCTGTAATAAGCTGTATTTAATGGGATTTACGAATTGCTGTTTGAATTGGTTAAAATCTTATCTTTTACGTCGTGAACAGCGTGTGTGTTTTAATAATACATTATCTAAACATATTATAGTCAACTCTGGTGTTCCACAAGGTAGTCATCTCGGACCAATACTTTTCTTATTATATATCAACGATCTACCTACCACAATACAATTTTCCAATATACATACTTATGTATGCTGACTATGTAAAAATTTTTTCAAGTTGTGCTGACTCCATTGTTCAACCCTACTTACAACAGGATTTAAATTTATTCTTCAACTGGTGCCAAATATACTTATTGGATATAAATTTAAAAAAATGCAAACATATACGTTTTTCCAGAAAAACTAGACCTATTGGCTGCTATTTTATTGGTGATCACAAATTGGAAGTTGTTAATGCTTTCTTGGATCTCGGTGTATTATTTGACACTAAGTTATCTTTTTTAGAACATATTAACATTAGTACACATGTGTGGTGTATTTGGATTTATTAAACGTTGGTCAAAGGAATTCTCTGACAGATCTATAACAAAACAGTTGTATATAGCACTTGTCAGACCTATAATCGAATATGGCTCAATAATTTGGGATCCATATTACAACGTTCATAGTGATCGCATTGAGTCTGTCCAAAAACAATTTTGGAGGTTATTGGAGATTCACTTACCAACTTTAAAAAGCCGCCGAACAATGCTGAATGTCATGTTTGTTATCAATCTAATTAAAGGCAATATTTGCTCGGAGTTCCTGTTAAACAGTTTATTTTTTAATGTTCCCCAACGCCCTACACGTTATTACCAGCCGTTATCAATTGAATACTTCCAACTTTTACTTCCTACTTTTCGTCGAATATGTGTAAACTTTTATGATCTGTACAGTATTATTGATATGACTTTGAATATTAATACTATCAAACTGAATTTAATTTTATATTTAAATAGATGATGTTAAATTTGTTTGTTTAATTTTGTAATTTTTGTCTGAAGGGAGGTAATCCATAGACTAAATAAATAAATAAATAAATAAATACATTTTTATTTTCATTACCTACTAACAAAACACAAGAAAGTAAATGGATTAAAAAAGGCAAATATTGGCGGATATTGTGTTGTTTGATTGCCGCACAAGAACACAATAAATATTAGTGTATTTTTATTATTTTTAAGCTGGAGGTCCATATCACGCGTTTTCGCCTCCACGCAGTGCATGCTTTTCTAACCTTACTTGCGTTCTACGTTTCACGCTTTTTATGCAGCAGCAGCACAAATAAAAATAAAATTTAATTTGTCAAAATCAGCTGATTTCTTCGAACGCTGCTTGTGACGCTTACAAAAGTAAAAAGTTAACCTACTTTTCGCCTCAAGGCATGTAACTTACTACGTATAACTGCACAGATTCTAATTTGTTGACAGCTGCGTATGCAGCGAAAAAGCGAGTAACGCGTGGTGTGGAACTCCAGCTTTATTAACGCGCGGTTGCATAGCAAACAGTCACACGATTGCCGCACTAGGATTGCATTTGTTTGGTAAAAGTAAGCACAATATTGTCCTCGATTGGTACATGAGCCATTTGGGTTTGCAGTCATACGATTGGGGTATTAAAAAGTGTGAACATTTGTGCATTGCGGCAATCGTGTAATCCTAGCTATAGACTGATTAACGATTTTGGTTTTCTCCATATACCGAAAAAAAACTTTCAGTTGGCGACACATCTCAAAGTACATGTGAATGTTGGGAGTCAGCTGATTGAATTTAGCTGTACGGCAAATAATTAATTTGCGGATTAGGACGGGTAAGCTTTGCGATACAGTAGAAGCAAACGAGATATTGAGAAAACCAAATTTCTTTAATTTGAAGTTTTTCGTTCGGAAACCAGAAATGATAAACTCACTGTTTAATGTTGGTATTTTGTTAAAGAGTTGATATTGTTACAAGTAGAATTTTGAGTGTTTATATTTCTTAATCGCTTTACTTTTATTTGTATAATATTTTTGGCTTACCTAAAGCTGAGATCACACGATTGCCGCAATGTACCAATTTTCACACTTTTTAATACCCCAATCGTGTGACCGCACAACCAAATGGCTCATGCACCAATCGAGGACAATATTGTGCTTACTTTTACCAATCAAATGCAACCCTGGTGCGGCAATCGTGTGACTGTTTGCTATGCAACCGCGCGTCAATAAAAATTACAAAAATGCACCAATATTTATTGTGTTCTTGTGCGGCAATCAAACAACACAATACGCGGCAATATTTGCCTTTTTTATGAGATATACTTTTTTGTGTTTCTTTTATTAGGTAATGCAAATAAATATGTATGTATTTATTTATTTTGCATTTAAATTTTTTTAATTAATTATTTTAAGTATGTACGTATGTATGTATGTATGTTCACAAGCATATTTAGCTGTTCTGCGCGAATATTTTTATTAAAGATTTTTCTATTCGAAACTAAATTTACGAAATTGTTGAACAGACTGTTAGTTTTTGGAATGTCTTAAAAAAAATTAAATAAAACTATTCAACAATAATTTGTTTAAGTAAATGATACAAATTAAATTTTTTTCAATGAACAAACCAACAAGAACTTTCAAACAAATAAAAAAGCTACCACAACAGCTGTTTTCGCAGTTAACACAAGTAAGAACAATGGTGTGACTGTGCTGCGGCAATTTTTGTAACCATTTCGCTTTGTACCAACTAGCGGCAATTAAATTTGTTTAAAACAGGGCAATCGTGTGATTTTAGAATATTTGATTGGTGCAATTTCATTATTGTGCGTCAATAAAGCACAATAAAAATTGTGTCATATTGGTGCATTTGCGGCAATCGTGTGATCCCAGCTTAAAACCTTTGGAAAAAGGTTTCCTAATGATCTGGCCTAAGCAACCAGTGAAATGCGCATAGAAGATAGCTTTCCCTCAACAATAAATTTCAATGTATTTATCAAATATGGAAAATATGGAATTTAGCATGTCATACGGAAATCTTATTAATAATAAATTTTGTATTCCCGACAGCAACTTTGAAAAAGATAATCGCCTAATGAGAAAACGGCCATGAATGTTGTAAAAAAGAAAGTACCAATTAGATTTTGTTTCTTTTTTTTCAATTTCAAACTAAAACTAGCAAAAGGTTATTGTTATGGAAAATGTTTTGCGATTATAATGGAAAATTTGTATGAAATGAAATTATTGTATATTCAATTTTATTGTTTTTTTTTCTATGAATAACGAGTCATGATTTGCAGCAGTGCGTGTGCATGACCTGGAAAATACTTGTTTCGCTTTTATTTTTTGCAATCTTTTGTTTGCTACTAAACACATTTCTAGTTACACTTTATTCTTGGCTTTTTATTTTAAAACTAGACGTTAAAATGCAGAAATGTTTAAGCGAATGTGTATTTATGGTAATTTCAGAGAAAGAAAAATGGAAAAAACCAACAATTACCTTTAATTTGATTAATAACTGGGAAACTAGAGGCATAAGAAAAACAAGCGAAAAAAAATTTTCTAGAACAATTAAATTGCAAAAAAAAAAAACTTTAAAAAATTATCGTGATTTTTAATGAATTTCTTTAGAAATTAAAGTTATAAGTGTATTTTTCCACTCGTCATTATTTCAATAAATGCAATTATAAATGGTTGGTTATTATTATTATTTTGCGGTTGTTCGTTCCTCCTCCCTGTCGTTTCAAACCAAAATGCCCGTTAATTGATGGTTGCCTGTCTATGTATCGAAAGCATTCCATCAGTCGGTGTAGTTTGTAGGTTTAATGGCGACAAGCTGTCTGTAATGATTTTCTGTCGATTCATTATTGTTTTTTTTTGTAGTGTTTGTTGTTCTTGCTGTTTATTTGTTACTGCTGTTGTAGACTAGGCACTCGTGCTCTGGTACCTATAAATATGTACATATCTACACTGAAATAAAGATATGGCAAATTAGCTAAAAGGCAAAATTTTATAGGTACTCACAGTTTGCAAAAAAAAAAAAAACTTACCTACAGACTATGTTGTTATTGAGTTAAAATGGGTTAAGTAGATCCAATAGATTCCTAGCTTGCACACGGAAGTTCAAGGTTAAGATTTCGGCATACATATTTCATATTAAAATTTTCTTTTATATTAATTTTAAAAATAAGAGTATTCGGGTGTGCCGAATTTTTGACACCATCCACTGATAGTTTGAATATTTCAGGAGTGGGATTAATATTGGATCTAAAAATTCGAAGCCAATCTTTACATTAACTGACCACACAGTATTAAAGTTCTCTGCGGTATTGGGCGTATTCAAATCTATTCCAAAAATTCATATAAAACATTATTGGACCTTATTTAAATAAAATACCTATCAGAATAATATTTCTGATATTTTATTTAACTATATTATTCTATACATATCAAAGCGATTTTCAGGAAGGGATTTTATATTGGACCTATTGGAAATTATAGATCGTTTACACAAAATGCGGTAGAGTGATTTCTAGTTTTAAGAATCCTTAATAAGACAAAAATTCATTTATTTTTGGAGGGTCCATAATTTACCACAGATCCCATAAAAGATCTGTGGTAAATTGTGGACCGATTATCACAAAATTGCATGGTGTTATTTCTTTTCATATAAAGCTAAGCTGGACTGAATTTCACCACATTATCTATATTTGTTACGCATTAAGGCATATTTAAATGATTTCAAAAAGTGGGCTTTACATGGGGCCTGTTATTAATTAAAGATCGATATGTAAGAAATTTGGCAAAGTGATTTATAATTATATAAAAAATGTGACAGACAGGTCTAATTAAGTTTTATATCGAGCCCTAACCGCGAAAATAGTGTAAGCGACATAAATTTAAGTTTTCGTTTTTTTAATAAATGTCTTTATTGGCAACACTTGCATCATCTCCTAAAATGTCATGGTCACATAAGGTACAGTTACGATTTTATAGCAAGAACAATTTTATTGTTAGCGACAAATTTCATACAAAATTTATATGAAATAAAATAAAAAAGCTCTCTCCTGTAAAATTTGATTTTTGGCGCTTGCACTATTTTCGCGGTTAGGGCTCGATATGATAGGAAATAAAATCATAAGTTTTTGTATTGATCGGCACATAATTTAATAAAGTATCAGCAATACTCCTAAAATAGTATAATTTTAATACTTATCGTGGAGGGTTTCAAAGATTCGCCACAGACGAATATAGCACTTTTACTTGTTTGTTTAAAATTTTGCTTAAAAGAAAGATATATATTTATTAGCGTATTCCATTAGGAACATACGATGTTTACGTGTAATCTGCATTCATTTCTGTCTGTTGTAATATGTATAGTTCAAGGAAACTAGTGGTCTTCAGTCTTCCCCGCGATCGTGCGCCTTGTGGGTTGCATTGAAGAGTTGCGTGGCATATTTCGAATTACCGAATAAGCCGGAGTAGCGCGTTCCGGATTATTAAGTTTTTACTGTAGCTTGATCAAATTTAGTACATAGGCTCTTATTGGCACAAACCTATTGAAAATGGGGAGAATCGGTCGATAATCTCACAAAACCCCCATACAAGCATATGCCCGTAGTAGTGTCTTTGTGTGCATAGACCCTGTTATTATGCTACGTATTTAGATTAAGTTTAGTGCAAACTTATTTGATTGCAATCGTCTTACCAAATTTTATTCTAATCCGTTCATATTTAACAAAAGATCCCGTACAAAAACTACTCCCGAAAATACCTTTTAATGTCATAGGAAATTATTAAAGCTAGAATTGACGTACACATTGGCGACAATGACTTTTAAGATAGTTACTATGCCATGACATTTGTACTGGTTGGTCCAAAAAGTTCCCATATGGACCCATTCTAGAATTACTTAAAGGCAAACTAGTCTCATATAGATGAAGATATCGAAATAATATGCGGCATAAAGAACTTTAACATAAATATTAACTTCATCACATAATTTTTTTGTCACGCGGGTCCATGATCGTCAATGGGTCCCAAACAGGGTATACTTGCAAAAATTGTTTTTAATACTAATTTGTATTGTATTTTATTGAACTGTTTTTAAAACCTTAACGAACTGACATATAACAAATTTTGCTCGAAAGCACTTTTTAAGATTTTTTTCATAAATGATGTAGTCATTTCCTAGCCAAAGCACCAATGAAATTGGGTTCATGCATTATTTATTATGTGGTATTACATCTTTTGTTATGTGTTAAATAAAGAAAAAGACAAATATTTTTATTTTTAAAACTTAACTCAATTTTCAAAAAACAATTTCTGTAAGGTCAGATAGAAAAAAAAAACAGTGACGGTATGGTCGCGCTTGACCGACTATACTTTCCGACTTGTTTTTTTTTTTTGCTCATTATTTATTTACTAAAGGCAAATTTCCCACTGCAAAACACATACATGTCGTGTGTTACCTTTTTAACTTTGCTTCTGTAAAAGTCAGACGCAAAGTCGTCTGACAAAATTTCAATTAGAGCGTGCTCTATTTTCTTCTGACAAATCATCTGACATCACCGTTGTTTTGAACAAAAAAAAATGTTAGAAATCTATGCCGCAAGGAAGCCGGCAGCAGCGGTGCACTATTGACGGAATCAATAGCCGGCTGAGGTTGTTATTTTACAATACCGATAAATGTATGTTATTTTAACCTTTTAGTAATGTATGTTCAATTTTTGTGGCGGTCGCACGCTATTTTTAAACCGAGAACTACTTTGGTTTTTGCAATAACTATGCGAAAAAACAGAGACAATGTCAGAAGCAAATTACATTTACATACGTTTGATACCGAATATTATAAGCCGTATGTAAAACAGCCATTTTGACAAACATGCGCAATTACATGTCACTTGCAAAGTTGACAAGTCAGATGTAAAAAACATCTTCATATATTGATGGTATGAATTGTGGTAAAACGCTTTTGTCGTGAAATTCAATATGCTATAGCAGCTCAGAAAATTGAGTGGAGTCGTTCGAAAAAAGTACTAACTCCGATTCCGACTCCAAACGCTGAAATTTTTTAAGTTCGACTCCGACTCACGACTCCGACTGCTACTATAATCTTGATGCTAAATGTATATGAGACTCAGTGATGTTAACTTTTATTTTTTCATTACAGGCGATTAATTATGTAGTAAAATTTATATGAAGAGCACTTAGTCCATCGCCTGTCATTTGGAAACAGCACATAAGAGCAGTATTCATAAACCATTTATTTAAATTTTAAATGTGTTTTCAGAAGATAATTTTAATTTTGGAAATTTTTTTTTAAATTTTTTATGCCGAAAAACTTTGGAGTCGGAGTCGCGAGTTTTTGTGGGTACTACGACTACGACTCCGACTCCGGCACAAAACCTCAACTCCGACTCCACAGCCCTGAGAGTTACATGAATTTTTAAATGAATATGAACTACTATGAACTAGAAACTCTTACGGTTGTAGAAACTTTGGAAAGATTTCGATATAATCAAGGCCCATCTATCAGGTCTGCTTACTTGTACAAAAACAAAATACGATTCTTTTTAGTTGTCAAAAATTTACTACCATATATACAATGCAAAAGGAAAAAACGTGTATGTGTGGCATACCATTAACGTATACATGCACAAGTAAGCAAAATGTAAACAACTTTTGACTACTAAAAAGAACATAAACAATGATCATCAGGCTTCTTGCACAGACCTTTTCAATGGGCCTTGGATATAATATATCGTACATTGAAAAAATTTGACAGGAGAAACAAAAAACTCTTTACTTTGAAAAATAACCTACATTTAAAAAAAAAGTTTTTAGTCTCTTATTAAAACACTATCTTTTTTTAATAACGATATCCTGTAAATCAGTGGCATTCAACCTATGGTACGCGTACCTCTTGGTGGTACGCGAAAAATTTCTAGATGGTACGCGAAATCTTTTAAAATTTTAACGATTTCTATTTGCAGTGCCAACGATGTCATTGATTCGGATTTTTATAAAATTAATTGCAAATACATTTTTGTTTCGTTTTTTTTTTACTTGGAATACCTAGTTCTATTGTAAAGTTTATTTTTTTAATTTTTTATTAAATTATATTTAATAGTTGGATAAAATCAAATGAAAGATCTCTTAATTAGAATATATTAATTTACTCGTTCTGTTAAGTTTTTTATAAATGCATTATTTTTAATTTTGTTTCGTTTTTTTTATTAACTTTGAATAATTCTTTCTTAATGTTTAATTTCTTAAATTTTTTAAAAATTTCTTTTTTACTAATTTATTATAAGTTGTAAAAAATTAAATAAAAGATTTCCTTATTAAAATATATTTTTAATGTACATGTTCTTGTAATGTTTTTTGTTATTTTTATTATTTTTTTTTTAATTTTATTGTTTTTTATTATTAATAAATAAAATGGATTAAAAATTTTAAAATTGTTTACATTATATTTTTTTTTGGTGGTACGCGAAAAGTTTGTCGTGAATTTAGTGGTACACGAGCCAAAAAGGTTGAATAGCACTGCTGTAAATGATGCCTATATGCTGCTTCGCGCAAACGTTGTATTTTTACAAAGTTTTTCTCAAAAATGTGGGTGCAATTGCCATGATTTCATTTGGAATGTTGATTTTTAGTTAGAGATTAGTTCTTGGCTTGCAAACATACACTTTTTCCAAGGTTTCGTTACTTCAAATATATATGTAAGTGTCAATTCCAGTGGCCGTGGAGGCCAATTAAAATCGCTTTTGCACGAAATAATGCGTTCACCGAATGTGTGCCTTACCAAAGCTATTTAGGGACCTGCAGTATGTGCTTGTGTACTCAAAATTTTCTCAAAACTCTAGTGAACTAAAAATTTTGTGAAGCGACCGCCACGATAGTCCATGTTGTGTCGAGCGTCTCCTGTGGATGTTGAGTGACAATGCTTTAAGCTCTCTCGTACACGTTCGGTATTTTGAGCAGTGTTCACGGTACGTTCTCTTCCGTCACCCGGAAGAGTTCTTACAGACCCATGTTGACGAAAATTACCAATCAAATGGTTTATTGCTGTAAGCGCAGTGTGCATATTAAAATACCGACAGTATGCACGCTGTTCTACAAATATTGGTTTGAAAAATTAAATTTAAAAACTTTTGTTCGTTGTTCAATTGTATAGCTCTTCATAATTAATTTCCCAAGGCTTCTTCACAAACAGCTGGAAAAGAAATAATTGTTTTAAAGTTATAAAGATTTCAAACCATATAGGTTATTCTGCGTCACCCTGTACATTATTTATCGACGACGCTTGCACTACGACCTTTTCGAATTTCGTTGATAAAAACGTTATTTTTAATTGTAGCAGTTTAAAATTTTTTAGAAACATGTATTTCGAAACGGTGCATCACAATCGATCAAAGAGACGATTTTTAATTATTTTTAACTAAGGCCTTTTTTGAAATCATATGACGATATGTCTATGACAAACAAGTTAAAATAGTAACAGATTTTGTAGTGCTTTAAAGTGTGCTATAACAAAACGTGAATTAATTCCTCGTATGTCACCTTTATGGTTAGGAATACATGATTTTGATGAGGCTTCAGTACTCCAAAAGGGTCTATGTATGGGAAACTTTGATGCGCTAAGTCTTACGCCAAATGAATCGACTAGTAATATAGATGTTGCTGCTCTAAAAATTGATAAAAATCAATCTGCAAGAAGAGGCCTGCTTAACAATAATGCAAATTTAAGGTGGTTCGCTTAAGAAAATTCTTACAAAACTTAAGTAAAACGATAAGACGTCGTTAGAAGATAATGGAGATTGTTTCAAAAATATCTTATATGCAAATACGAGAACAATTTTTTTCAGTTATTTTTTAAGTATCTTATAGGACACCGATTTTGATGAAACATAAATCGTTTTTTAGGTATTTGTGTGTAGATATGCTTATGCTATTCGTTGTTCTTTAAAAATATTTTCGTTTTGTTTTTTGTATTTGCAAACACACATGGGTGAAAAAAGTGTATATTGTTGTTCTCTCAAAACGTGCACGTTTTTGTTGTACATATAGTAAAAATAAAAACTTTCGGGGTTGTTCTAAAACCATTTTGGTGGAAAGTAGTTGACGATTGCCACGACAAATATTGACATCTTATGGTGTTTTTTTTTTCTAAAAAATAATAATGCATTAAAATTGTGTAATATATTTATCAGGTTGCACTCAGCCTTACAAAATGATAAATTTTTTTACATTACAATCGAACAAAATGATATCTACGTTTCACGCTCAACACCAATGTGTATTTAGCGTGTTAAATATTGAATGTTAAGTTTGTACTCATAAAGGCCGTTACACAATATCCCACAAAGTCTTACGTATTTTTCAAAAATTCTTCCCTGGTATAATTATTCTTTGAACATTTTCAAAAAACAATAACAACTTATCATGACAGGGTTGCATTTTCGTAAATTAGTAAAGACTTTGTGGGATAGTGTAAAACGGCTTTAACCGATATTCACCATTGCTGTAGCAATTTTCCACATTACATTTTCTTTGAATACCAATAAGCATTAACAACACTGATTTTTCAATAATTTAAGTCAGCTGTTGTTAAAAATTTTGCGCCAAAAAAAAAATAATTATTAAATATAATAAAACAAACTAAAAACAAAAAGTTTTTATATCCATCACAATAAAACCAAAAATCACAATACAACACAAAGTGCCGGTTCACACACGTCAAGGCTTTAGCTTTTAGGAGAGAAGGGAAAAGAGAATGGCCTGTCTTTTCCCCTCTCTCCTTAATGCTCAAGACTTGACAAATTGTACACAAGTACAAGAAAAAAGCTAATAAAAATACTTGCTTGCATAAAAAGTACTAAACGCAGATGCAAAAAAGGATATTATATAACACTTAATTACCCCACGTTTCCACATGCAAGTAATTACTTGCAAGTAGTGTATACGTATTATCAACGAAAAATTGAGGAAACAGCCGATTGGTTGATAGTAAAAAAAATTGTGTGAATGTTAGTGAAAAAGTGTGAGTGAATTGAGTTTTTTCGAACTTGCACTAGCATGTGGAAACGGGGGCTTATAGCTGGGGGTAAGAAATGGAACAAATTTGCCATTTATATTTAAAACATATTTAGAAAGGAAAGCGACAATGTTGCATATTTTTGCATATATTTTTAGAATAGAACAATAACCCGTGCGAATGGTAGCATTCATGGAACATTATTGTCAGAAAAGAAAACACCATTAGTGTCGAAAAGACGATGAAAAACTTTTAAGTTATGTGAGCTTTGGCAGATTGAGAAATTGTGTTACATTTAACTTTTAAGCCTGAGTTAAGCGTGCTTTTATCAAATAAAACGGTGGTCGAAAAGAAGTTGAATACCATTTAATTGTTATAGAGCCAATATCATTGAATACAATTCATTTATATTGAACGCAATGAACACATTTTAGTTTTAGTCTGTGAAAGACAAAAAAGTTAGAACCACTCAAACAATTTTTTCAATGCATAAAAGGTTGTTCAACTAAAGTTAATTGTAAATAAAACAAAAAGTTTTCAATGAATTATCTTAATACTTTTAATTATTATATATGACAATTATGTGTGAAACTAAATATTTTTTAAGTGCGCGCCACGGCTTTGGTGGCATACCTCTATCCGATGGTCCATATTTTCAATGACTCTGAGACATAACTGAGGTTCAATGTCGTTAATGTTCCGCATTAGCTCCTCCTTTTGCTCTTGAATTGTTTTTGGCTTATTGACGTACACTTTTAGTTTTAAAAATCCACAAAGAAATAAGTCCAACGCTGCTAAATCATATAATGGCCAATTAACATCGCCACGACGTGAGATAACAAGGCCACTGAATTTCTCGCACAAAAGAGGCATCGTTTTTTCGTTGGCTGTGTGGCGTGGCTCCCTCCTGTTTTAACCACATATCGTCCAGGTCCACATCATCAATTGCTGGCCTAAAGAAGTCCGCTATTAGCTCGCGATAGCGAACACCATTCACGGTAACTGCTAGGCCGACCTCATTTTCAAATAAGTACGGCACGATGACGCCGACAGTCCATAAACCGCACCAAACAGGTGTTTTCACATTTCCTACAGACTCGGTTTGTTAAAACTTGCGCACAATTCTCATGATTGTGGACACATTTGGACGACCAAAAAAATCACGAAGTGCACAAAAAACATTTTGATTTGAACGCCCATTTTCGTAAATCGCTTAAACAATCTTAACGTGCTGCTCAATTGTGTACCATGCATGGTTGAATTTGTCAAATACTGAAACAAAGAAATGTCAAATTAAGTTGGGCAAAAAGCTTGACGTTAAGGTGTGACTCACAATTAACATCGTGGTAGGACCACCTTTTAGAATCCTTTTTACTTTATACGTGGCTTTTTTTTGCTAACAATTAAGGTGATATACAGGGTTTCTTATGAGCTTTGTCCAATATCGTACGCCTCCGTTAACGCAAAGTACCTACTAAAGTTGGACAAATTTTAAGTTTTAACTTACGTTTAGTTATTGAAAGCTTTGAGTTTGTTTTTTGATTTGTTTGAATGTTTTGTATAAAAAAAATACCAAATTATTTTGTTGTTGTAACTAGCAGTTACAACAACTTAACATAACCACCACCGTAGGACGAACTCGAGCTTCTAACGAACTTAAAAATGTGCTCGAGTTCTGCTCCAGAAATATGGTACAATCCGTCAAAAGTGGAAGATCCCATTTTGGCCAGTGCGGCGCAATGATAGAGAAGGTGTTATATGTCATCGCCCTCATTTTCGGAATCACAGCTACGGCAGTAATCATAGTGTCCGGCTGCCAGACTGTGCAGTTCTACCAACAAGCAGTGTCCCGTGCAATCAGATACCAAAAGCGAAAGGTCCCTTTTGGTCACCGATAACAGAGATATTGTTCGTCTGGCATTCATGTGGTTCGAGTTTGCAGAAGAGCAGAATCATATATGTAAATAGTTTTTCTGTACGTTATTCTGGAAACTTATTTTTCTACATTTTATGATACTTCAATTATCAAAAATTAATGTATGAAATGTTAAAATCAACATTGTGATAATTCGACAGTTCTAACCTAAAAAAATGATTTGAACATGGTTTGGCCAAATCGGCCCATTATTTCATCAATAATTATTAGAGATATTCTGCCGCAATATGTTTTTTTCTTAGCCAAGTCATTAACTAAATGTCAATTAGTTGCCAACTTTTTTCTTGTTCGATTTAAGTACCGACTAACAAATTTGTACAGTGTAGCAAATAACTGCGCTATCGATTTTTTTCTAAATACTATGATTTGTAATTTAGCTTCTCCCTTTTCCTCTTTTCAACTTACAGTCAGTCCATTATACAAATTAGTGGTTTTAACAACAGCAACATGTTGAATAATATTAGCTGTTGTCATTATTGTTGCAGTTGCATTTAATAGCAGTTTTTTGTTCTCTTGACAATAAACATACCTACATACAAACATATACACAAATAATTATTTGTCTGTCTAATCGTCCGTTAGTCTGCCTGCATTTTTCAGCTGTTGATATTTATTTTCTAACTAATTGCATTTGATTAGATCATTTTATAAACTTTTATTTTAAGTTGTCAGTTTCAGTTCGACGAATTTGTTTTAGCGAAAAAAATCACAGATTATTAAACATCATCAAAGTACTTTGCAAGCAAACTAAGACAAAAGCTGAATTGCTCGTAATTACGTGTGTTTCGTTTCAACTTAGCCGACGATCAAAATCGTATGACCAAATAATTATTTCAATAGAAACTAAAGGGTTAACCCTTTTTCGGTTTCAAAAGTAAAGCTAAATAAAAATAAAAAAGCTACAGAACACAACACCGTTTTTTATGTTTTGTTTCAATTTCGTATTCCCGTTGGCAATATTGCCATATTTCGATGACTGTTAACATATGTTTAGTATTTTGTAAGAAAATTCGGCGTTGCTATTGCCTTTAATTGCCTTTGATTTTGTCGTCGGCGTTTTTAGTGTTGTCTTGTGCTGCTTTGTGTTGTGTTTTAAAAATTTAAAAAAGTGAAACGTGATTCTTAGCTTTAATTTTGATTTGTTTCTACATTTGTGTTGTGTTATTAATATATAATTTTTTGGAAATAATGGACAAAATTAAAATAACAAGTAAGTGCCAGTTCGGGAAGCTAGTGAAACAGCTTCAAAAGAATCCATCACTAGCCGTAGGGGCTCTGTTCCCAATAATTTTAAGGAACAGTGGTAGACTATTGCCACTGTGATAAATTGTCTTGGTCCACCAATTAGAATTGGTGATGGATGGCAAAAGGTAAGGTTAATAATTTGTTTTAAAATTATGCTGCCTGAAGGAATTCTGTTTACAGATTAGGAGAGATTTAAAATTTAACGTTAAAAAAATGGCCACAAATAAAGCAGAATGTAAAGCAAAAAATAAATCCTGAGGGAATGGTTCAAGGAGTCCCAAACACTGAAGACAGTGTTGATGTTTACTTCTTGGTATCACTTGAACTGGTAAGACATATTTTTTCAAAAGTAGGTCCACATTCTTGAAGTCCTTTGATATTTAACTATTTACAGGAATAAGAACGCACCATAAGTATCAAAGCTGCTGCTCTATCAACATCAACAACAACACCATCGGGCAAATTAAAACTGCAAGATTTTTGTCTAAGTTTTCTTTCCATTATTAAATTTTTTTTTGTTTTCCTCGTCACTGGACGAGTCCGAATCAAAATAAAAAACATTTTTATTTAAGCTTTACTTTTTTCACAAACAAATTTTCATTTAACGTTTTATTTTTCAAAAACAGTTTTTTTTATCAAAAACAGTAAACAAAATGAATCAGCTGACTCTAACATTAGAGATGTGTGCTGTATTTTATTAACATTATCGATAAACAGTCAACGGCGTCATAATACTCTTACAAAATACCAAATTAACATAGAATTGATGTTGTCTTTGATTAGAATTGCTGTTGCCTGAAAATTGCCGTTGTTATTGCTGACGCCAAGTAGAATAAGGGTGATTGTTTCATTGTAATGCTTGCCCTTGCCATTAAGGCCCAAATACACTGATCAAAATACTCATCAAGCATTTTGGAAACATTAGTGAAAATGTGTTTGTATGTGTCACACCGACGATGCTGGATGGAAAATTCAAAAAATTAGATATGACGGCGAATATTACGTCAAGCACACGTACACGATTGAATTCGCCTGCTGGACAAGCATTTGACAAGTGTATTTGGCCCTTTACGTATAGAATACAGTCGATTATTTTGAGGTAGTTTTCGACCAATTTTTCGCATTTTTAGGGCGTTATCTTGGCGATAATTTTAAGAATGTTGTTTTTTAACGTAGGGGGTAGCGCGGTCTTTGACGTAGATTTTAGTTCGCCGCAATTTAAGCTTTAAAGTCATCGCTAACATTTTGTATTCTCTTAGGCATTTTAGCGATCGGGATTTAACTTTAGCCAAGCGTATTACAGAATACGGCTGCAGATGGCAGATATTAACCAGCTGACAGCATTGACCGACTGGCGATTTTAAGACCATTACATGGATAACCCTGTATATGAATGACTCGTATTGTTAATAATTGTTCACAGATTATAAGAAAATACATTTTAAATTAGTTTTATTAAATAATCAGTTCTAGGGGAAAAATATATTTGCTTAGACAGACCGGCGCGGCGGTTAACATTAAACATTTTACTTAACATTTAATCGTTAATGAACACAAGGCCTTGCATGGTTGCGGTTAGAAAATGTGTCTTTATTATATTTGTATGTTTATTTATTTCAAAGAAATATTATTAAGTAAATTATTTCTGGATGAAAGCACTTGGATTTTTGTTACACCTAAATAGAATATGCATTGTTTTAACAGACAATACGGAAAATCGGATTTTAAGCAGTTAAGCCATTATTCAAAATAAAATTTCATGTAGCGAATAAAATACGAAACTATTTCCTCTAAGTTGGAGAATTAATTGAAACAATTATCAAGTACAATTTAATATACAATTAATAATTTGCAGCTTCAGATTTATTAGAACGTAAGAAATACGTTAACACTGTATTGTCAACATTAGTTTTAAAAAAATTTGATCCATACATATAATAAATATTGCATTTAATTAAAGGTATTTAATTCAACCATTTCCAAAATTATAAATCAGGCTGCTAAACAGAAAGAAGTGATTTTAATGTCTGAATATTTCTTGATTTTCAAAGCCCTTTGTGCTTAAGAAAAAAATTATGTAGGCCAGCCTTCCTAAAAAAGGTTTATTTCTTTTTTATATTTCATTCAAAACTAAGATAAATTCCTTTTCAATACAGTAAATACAATTTTACCAAGCATTGTATGTCTCTTTAACTGGTTTTCGGAAGGCCTCTTTTATGGGACATATTTAAAACTATGGACGGTCGTATTAAAATAATTTCCCAGAGTGGGCTTTATATGGGGCCCATAGTAAACGGGGCCGATAGTAAAGAACTTTGTCATTGTGATTTTAAATAATATGATATTGTGACAGACTAAATTTTACTTCAATATCATTATCCGTTACGATTTATGAACTAGAAAAAATTTGATGTTTTACGAAAGTGGGCTTTTTATGGGGCCTATGGTAAAATATAAGCCGTTCTTTATCGAATTTTACAGAAAGATTTCGAGCCGTATAAAATGAATTTGTGCAAAATTTAAGGAGAATCAGTGCTCTTTGCCAAAAATGTATGAACGTTTTTGAAATAAAAATATACATTTTTGGTTCATAACTCTGTTCCTATTGAAACGACTTTGACGGATTTCCATTCCAAAATGCTTAGGAGGACTAGAGAAAAAATTGATGCCAACATTGTTCTTATCTGTTGGGTCTTTCGAAAGTGAGCGTGTTTACGACAGAAAACTTTAAAGTACTCAAGGAGCAGGTATATATACACTTTATGGGGTCTGAGATGAATAACACAAAAGTTTCCACGGAATGACAACTTATTGTGGTGGAGGGTATAGTAACCAGTTGTGTTATTGAAATTATTTACTTCTTATTTAATATTAAGTTGATATTTTTCTTTTGCTTAAAATTTCACGCGAAATAAGTGCAGCTTTTATTATTTCGCAGTTGTGAAAAATTGTTGCCAGAAACATTTCGGAAGTTTTTCAAAAAATGAACAGAGTACAACTCTATCAAATTTATTTCAAAGATATTCCGCATAAGTTTTTTACATATAGATCGTCTTTTGGTGGCAAATTCTCCGAGGCAAATTCAGGCGCAGCCAATACCTGGAATTTGGAAAAAATCCAAAATTGGCAAATCACAGAAGATCTTTACGATCTCTTGCGATAGCGGTTGACCAGAGTTCCAATCTGGTTCAGCGGGAGTGCCTGCACACCAGGGGCTACAGACTAATGGCTTAGGCCACCGTAAGTATACTCCTTGCGGGAAATGCGTACTATCTTTTGGAATGGTTGTCTTTGAGGAAGTTTCACTTTTCTGGTAATTTGTACTTTCAAAGTTTTAGCTTCCTTTCAGCATGATGTATGGGGTGATACGGATATATAGTTTTCTGACGATTCGATACTTTAGCGGATCACGTAGACTTAAATTACTTGCGAAGCCGATTATTAAAAGAATAAAGTCCGTACAAGAAGGGTTTTCGTTATTGTATCCCTGCAAGTTCTTGATTTTTAAAACTTTTTTTTTAATTCATATATATCATATATTTATGTATATGCGTTCGATTGTGAGAAATTGATAAAATGTTAACTTAATAACTAATTTGAACATATTAAAAATTATAAGAAAATTGGCTTAATAAATATGTATCCTAACAATTGTGTAACATTTTTTCTAGGATACTTAATTTTTTAACTTAAAAATTTTATAGAAAACTTTGAAACAATGAAGCTTTATTTTTAGTAGCCTCATAATTAATTTGTCTTCTATACAGTCAGTAAAGAACTCAATTAAGGCCCCCCCAGGATGAAATTCAGTATGAATTTTATAATAAAGCTATTGTTTGTGTTATGTGGTTTTATATCTTAAAATCTTTTCAATATTTACTCTTTAACTGTCATCATGCAGGTAGTACATATACATGGGAACGTACATATGCATATGCATCTATGTCGACTGGAATACAAATTTTACCTGCAGATAATTTTTATATTTCAATGCACCTTGGTATATCACTGCTATCAAGTAAAATGAGCGTAGAAAAAAAATTTTTGAGAGGAGATATTAAGTCAATAATTTTATTAATAAAAATTTAAACAAGAAATAAATGGTAACCAAGAAAAGTTCTCGACATTTTTTTCAATTAGAACAATAATCTATATGTATTTGAGTATGTGAGTTTCAAAACTCATTCGGTCCAAAATTAAAAATATGAGATGGCAAATGATTCTCACGGTTCTTTTGCCGCTTTATGAGAGGAAATATTCTGAATGCATGTCCTTTGAAAAAACATGGAAGAGGACATGCATTGAAACAATTCGTATAATTCTTCTCATAAAGCGCCTAAAGGACTGTTAGAATCAATTGTCATCTCGTTTTTTTAATTTTGTAACGAACGAGTTTTGCAACTCACCTACTCATATATAAAATTGTAACGTTACTGACTGACTGCCTCACTAACTGATTCGTCATCGCACAGCCTAAACGCCTGAAGCTAAAATCTTGAAATCTTGAAAAATCTGGATTTTTGGAAATTCGAATGTTTAGGGGTAAAATAGATTAAAAACGGGGAAATTCGGTATCCTTTAATCTTCAAAACTAAAAGAGATACAATAAAATGTAATACTTATCGTTATTCTTTAGAAAAATAAGCGGACAGGAGTCTGGTACTTTTCTGAAATACGGCCATATTAGGGAGTTAACGGGTAAAACTAAACTTTTGAACCAATAAACATAGAAACAAAGTTTATACCACATTCGAAACTTATCAAAAAAAATATAAATACAAATTTGGTACTTTTTCGAAATTCAAACATTTAATCATAATCATAACTATTTTTGATACTTTTTTTTACATAATATTTTTCTCCATTCATTGACACATTCGTACTAAATTTCGGGCTGTCACTACAATACTGAAATTTTTGATACTTTAATGGGGGGAAAAATTGTACCCAAAAAAGGAAATACGGAAAATTTGATATTTTTCTTTAGCTTTTTGGTTCTACAACTGGTATTTTTTTAATTATCATTAATATTGGACCTTAAAACATAAGATTCAACATGCATTGACCTGAGTGGATAAGAATCTATTGCGGAACTGTTTGGTACTTTTTTGTTCTTTAGCTGGTACTTTTTAAATTTCCGTTATTATTTGTCCTAGAAACATAAAAGTCATGATGCAATGTATTGGGTGGATGAGAATCTATAAGAGTGAACTTTTTGGTACTTTTGTTTATTCTTTGATTGGTACTTTTGAATTTCCCTTGGTATTGGACCTAGAAAGATACAATTAAACATGCAAGGTCCTGAGTGACAGAGAAAAAACACTTTGGCATACAGGTTTGTCCACGAAGAAAAAGGAGACGTTAGCGAAATAGCGGGTTAAATGTTAGTCAAATATAAAATGAGTTTTAATTAAAAACCTAATCAAGAGAATTAAACGTCTACTTTCATAAACAACATTACTGCAGAAAATGTTGTTCTCGAAAAACATTTTATTGATATACCAATACTCCGGGTTGGGTCGCTAATTGGGACCGGCAAAACTCGACGCACCGAAATGACGCAAGCCGAAGCACGATTTTCCATACATTTGTATTGATTTTCATTTAATTGATTCCGAGATTCATAATTTTAACTGAAAAAATAAATTTTGATTTGACAGACTTTATAAAGGAAAATGTTATTTTAGATCTTCAAATAAAGTTAAAGCTTTCTTTTGAATAGCCATTTTTATCAGCGTCATTGGAACAGCAAATGGATTTTATTGCAGATAGGGCCTAGTTCAAGGTTTCCTTCAATATCAATAGCCTTTTCCCCTGATTTGGAACGCGTCAAAATGCCAAGTTATAACTTTGATAATATGCCCAGTTTTAGTTTTAAGCTTATTTGCTTTTTTTGACTCGTTGCTGCAAAATATTTAAATTGAACTTTACTGCAGCAAATGTAATTTGAAAGCAGTTGCAATCAGCAGACAACCTATACAAACATATTTGTGTTAGACTTAAGAGGGAAATCTCCATTTTGTTTTGTTTAAGCTTTGTACAAACATTTTTATATAAGCGACGCAAATCGAATCACTAGCGACGCAACGTCGAAGCCAAGCGACGCAAAGTGAAACATAAACGGCACAACTTCGAAATCACTGAAATTTTAAAAAGACGCAATTTCGAAAACGGTGCAAACCGGGGCATTGTTGAACTATTAATGCAAATTTTTTAATTGAAATCAATTTTTATTTTTTTTTCTTTCTACAAAGCTTGTATGTTAAACAAGACTGATTTTTTGAGATTTATCCTAAATGGAACCTCTGATTAATTAAAGAGCAACTGCATTTTATGGGCGCAAAAATGTATAAACGACATACAAGAGTAGAATATATGGAGGGCTCACTGCTGAAGCGAACCAAGTCAGAAAAAGATAATTCGAAGATATTTTAAGGTTGAGTAAGTTAACTGAGATTTATTTCTTTTAAATTTAGTAAACTGAATAAAGTTAAACATTGCGAAGAATTTCGCACGAGTTTTGATATTTTTTATGTTTCATGACTTGGTTCGGCTCATCTATGGGGCGTTCAAATGAAGACTTGTTGCTGCAAAAGTTTTTAGCAAATTGTATCTTATTACATAAATTTATTGATCAAACTATAAATCCCCTTGCTTGACGCTACTGTATAATATTTTTTACTCCTCATACATTTATGATACGCTGCATATAAAATGCATGACTTTACGTTTTATAATTGAATGCGTTTAATTGCATTCGCTGTGGTGAAAAGAAGAAATGGATTAAAAAAAAGTTCGCACAAATTTACATTTTATTTTTAATTTAAATTGCACGCATGTGGTCATAAATTTGCAACATACAATGAAAACATTCACAAACAAAAAAATTAACATAATAATACACTTATAAATAAAATTGCAATAAAAAATATATATTTTTTATTATTAAAATTTTATATACATAATTTATACAGCAAACTTTTAACAAAAACTTACAGAAATTCGTATTTAATACTAATTAATTAATTAACTTTTTATGCCGGCACCACAATAGTGGAGAGGGTATAATGCGTTTGTGCTGATAGGTGAAACACATAAAAATATTGGTTCTTACTAGACCCACATTTAAGTATACCGATCGAATCAGAATCAATTTTTGATTCGTTCTAACGATGTTCGTCTGGCTGGCTGGCTGACTGGTGAGAATAAAAGGCCCCTAATACATAAACATCTTTCAATAATAGTCTTTAATATGTTGATATAAAGATTAAAGTTATACCAAAAATATCCTTTTGCTACATAAATCGTCTTATCAATTTTTGTTTTTAATCGGTCCATATTTGACCATAGTTCCCATACAAAAACCACTCTCGGATATAACTTGAAGTGTCGTAACTTCCTTATAAATATTGGTGTTGATATAAAATTTGAAATAAAAACTGTTATTTGTTATACCTACTTTGTTATTGCCAGTAATTTGTAGGTCCCAAATTAGGGTTGCCAGACGGCCTGGAATGGCCTCGATTGTCAAGTTTTGTTGGGTATTGTCCAGGTACCAGCTAAAATACAATTTATTCAGTTAAAAAACTTTATTTAATTTTGAAATATTATGTACTTTTGTTATTACCCAGGAAAAACTTTTTGAATTTTGGAAATAGGTGGTAGTAATTTCATATGTTACCTGGTAAGTAGTTGTCATTACAATTGTCATTATTCTTAAAACTTCAATAAGTACTTACTAGTAATGACCTCAGCAACTACTTATTAGTTCTTTTATTTTCACTACTGACTATTTGCTTACTAATAATCAGCTCAAAAACTACTTATAAGTTGTGTTGTTTTCAGTACTGAATATCTACTTACTGGTAACGAGTTCAATAACTACTTATTAGGTCTCTTAACTAGTGATTTTTTGACTTTTCGTAAGTATTTTGTAAGTACTTACAATTTCACTTACTCGTTGTTAAATAATAACTAGATACTTTTTGACTTTTTTGACTTCTAGTAAGTGCATTGTAAGTACTGGATTCTGTGGACACCTCGAACAAAAATAAGTAGTTATTCAGCCGAAAAATAAGTAGTGTTTATTTTCTCCAACATTACTTGCTAACTTACCAGGTAAGTAAAGTTTTTGCTGGGTAATTATATTCTTTTATTAACTTTATTTTCTAATAAAATAATATTTTGTACAGAAAAAAATCGTATATGGGCATTTCCAGCGAAAAGTCTACTTTTTGTAACGTAACGCCAGAAGTATTTTAAATTGTTTCTCAAAAAATTTTATATGTATAGTGTTATATCAAAAAAAACGTGTGTTCAATTCAATACGCTAAATTCAATTGCATCATCTTTTATTCTAGTACTTACTATTCTATTGTTTTTCTTTTATGTACTAATAAAGGGTTGCCATATGTTCTTATTGTCTAGTCTTACATATAACATATAGTTTACTTTTTTATATTTTGGTGTAAAGCGCAACTAGCTCTACAAATAGTAACAAAAGGGATAACGACTGCACAACATGGTCCGAAAATACAACCTTATTTGCAATCTGTCGTTACATTAAAAAAAGTAGACTTTTCGCTGAAAATTCCCATATTTACCTTAAAACGAGCAAAGATTTATAAATTTTATAGATTAAAAAATAAATCTGTATTAGTCCAAAGTTTACTAAAAAAGGTTTTATACAAAAACTTGCTCAATTCGCAGTCTTAGTCTGGGAACGCACTCAGTGTTGCCAGAACTTTTAGAGGAAAAATCAGCAAAAACCCATAATTTTTCGTCAAAAAATCTGCAAAATCTGCGCCAAAGTTTTAAAAATCTTCAATAAACCTTCAAAACAAATTTATTACATTTTTTATGTAGTTTGTTTAGAAAAAGATATTACAATTAATTTCAAAATATGTTCCCGAAGTTAAAATCGATGGTAGATTTAAAAATCTTTCTGGTTAATATGAGTGATCCTCGAAGTATGAGGTATAAAAAAGGTTTTTGAACTTTCAACACAGAAAAGTTTTAAAAATTTGTTCGATTTTAAGAACATGACTAATAACTTTTGGATATTTTTACATTAAAAATATCTATATATTTAATTACTCAGGCTGAGTAAGGATTAATCTTTGTTATTTAAAAAAACAAATTAAACGTTAACTGTTTGACATGTAATTTTAATTACCAAGGGTCTTATTGAAAATTTAGAAAAGTTGAAATATTGCAACTTTTGAAGATATTTGTACATAAGTGCATATAAATATATACGTACATACATATGTATGCATAATATTTTGTGTAAAATCAAAAAACATATGTCCGGCGATATTAATGTGTCAAGACAATTTTTAAGTAATAATTTGTGCATAAAATGTCTACTAATGAATGTTTTTCCACACGGTTCTTCCATGAATGGTTGATATACTATATTTATTTATCAATGCAACAAGTGGAAATGGTACAATCATGACAATGTAAAGTAGTTTCCACCGAGCTTAAAAATCTGCAATGTTAAGCCAAAAATCTGCAAATCTGCATTTTGACAATTTTGGGGATAACATCTTCAAAATGCAGATAAATCTGCACTTCTGGCATCGCTGAACACACTATGAAAGTTTTCTTTCAGAGAGTCTGAGTTTATTGGTGAGAGGGGAAGAGAACATACTTTTATTTTCTCCTCTCTCACCCATAAACTCAGGCTTTCTGAAAGAAAACTTTCCTAGTGTGAACCCAGACTTATTCAGTTTTGTAATGCAAGTCAAAATCCACTTCCGTTTTTTAACGTCACGCCATCCCAGATTTTTGCTTATATCTGCAAATCCTTAGCGTCGATTACTGTAATTCTGATTCTGAACATAGTGCTACTTCATTACTTTGTATATATAAAAACCCTTTTTACAAATTTGACTTCGTCATTTAATTTTTTACATTTTGTGGTACAAATATCACGACACGTCAAAATGCAAATGCCTATTTTAAGTAAAAACTTTATAAGTTGCCGAAAGACATTGCAATTAACAAGATACGGTTCATTGTAGTAGTTGTTCCTTTAGCCAGAGTGATGAATTTATGAATGTTATTTTTGTCAAGCTAATAAGGCCTAAATTTCTTAAATTTTTAATTACATAATTTTGTTCCCGACGTTAGATAAGGTTCAGTTTTTCAAAAATCCGATAGAAATAACGTAAAAAATCTATATACATACATTGATCTCGTTTGTTATTCATGCCAATTAGCAATCCTTTTTGTGAAAGGACTTAAGGTACTTTTAATAATCTTTACTCACAATAAAACATTCCTTTGCCCGAATAAAGGTTACAAAAATAACTTGTGATGATAGTCGCAAAATGTTTCAAACATGTTTTCTTACAGCCAAAGTAATAGAGTTGTTAAAATCTGCAAATAACAACACAAAATATGTATATGAGGTTATACAAATAGTTATCAGCCATGTTCTGGATGTATAATCCGAGTGAAATTTAAATCGACCAAACTTTGAAAAGGAACCAGTATTTAAGGTTCATTAAATTAATTCGTTTTATATACTTTAAACAATGGGCACAGCTTATCTTTATCAGAACTAATCTTAAAATCAGATAAAACAACGGTGATTTTCAAAAAAATATTAGATCAAATCTCCAAAGATTTCAATTTCACTCGATTTCGATTTCCATTTTACAACGTAACAAAAACAACAGACACATTGCATTGTAAGTGCTTACGCTTGAAATGTCAAGCATTTCTAAACAAAACATTGTGAAACCAAAATAAATGTTACGTTTCTTTGCTTTTTATGTTTTTTTTTGTTGTAAAAAAATATGAAGTAAAATTTTACTTTTTCTTATAGTTAAGCGCCATTTTTAAATTGTCCGTTTATTTTTTTTAAATCCAGCTGAATTGTTCCTATTGTCCAGTTATTTAACTCTTGGGATCTGGCAACCCTATCCCAAACTGACCATAAGTCCCATATAAACCCATCTCCAAAATCGCCTTAGACGAACAAATCTAATATTGATGCTGGTATTTACATGTTTTTTTGGCACAAATAACTCTTTAATGAATCTTAACCTCGTAACATTATTTTGTTCAGCCGGGAATGACAATGGGCATTAATTCAGGAAAACTCTCGAAAATTTGTCCTAACACTGAAAGAAAAACACTCGGGATGAATTAAGTTTTTTAAATTTACTTTAAGCACGAGTCATTCTCCAATATTCAGGTATGAATAATACAAAAACGTACTTAAAAAAAATTTAAAATCAATCCCGGAATTTCTTAAATAAGTAAAAAAAGGATTGAACTTTTCGCTGGTAGTGCCACTCTGAGAGTAAAATTACAAAGTGTGCGTTTTAAACTCATTTAACTTATCAGGGTTTGATGCAGATACTACAACAACACCACACAAGTAGTGAAAAACGATTTGCTTGTTGTGTGTAGAAACAACAAAAACACCTTTTTTTCATGTTAAAAATTTTTTTTTAACTTTAAAAGTAAAATTGAAAGCAAGAGATCTCATTTGGTTTATATTTTCAGTTACATATGAACAAGAATTTTTTAAAGTAAAAACCATATCGGGAATGATGCGGGTGTTTTTTAATTGAAATTGTGTAAGGTGCAAAACTGGTAAGTAAATCAATCATAATAAAATTCTTCTCCTAATTCCAATTTTGTTTTATTTCAAGTACGATTTCGGGATTAAATCAACTTTATAGTACATGAATCAAGCGCATTTTGAGATTGAATTAAACTTAGTTTTACTTAAATCAATCTTATTTTCAGATTATTTTAAGTACGAATTCGGGATTAAAACAACTTTATAATTCTTGAATTTAGCGCATTTTGAGATTGATTCAATCTTAGTTTTTATTTTTTTTTTAAATTCCATAAGCTAATCCCGCGAAGCTCTACGCTTGTCTGCAGGAAATGAACCAAAGTCTCTGGGAATCGAACCCGCAACCCCGGTGCTGATAGAGGGGATCATTACCAGCTAGCTTACCGGGATTCTCATTTTCGGATTATTTCAAGTACGAATTCGGGATTGCATATGGATAAGTTAAGTATTTCGCGATTGAAAATCCGTACTTGATTTAATCTTTCTTTACTTGATACAAGAAAATTCGTACTTAACGTACTATTAATGCCTTCGGATTGATTTAAGTACGGATGGATTGATTTTTCTTTTTAGTGTATATACCTTAAGGTACGTTCAGACTAATAAAATATTTGACAAAAATATTTGTTCTGATATTTGCTTCAAACTGTGTGAAACAAAAAAATATTTTGTTTGATGTTCGTGCAGAAGCCTAATTATTTGTTTTATTCTGTGGAACAGCATCTATTATTTTGTTAGAAAAGGAGTATGTAAAAGAAAAACAAAACTGGAAGACAAATGGTTAACGGAAACATGGCTAAAATTTGCGAAAAATTGGTAACAACCCCTAAAATATATAATTCGGTTAAAAACAAAATGTCGGGAAAAGAACAAAAAAAAATGTTGCAAAAACAGCCATAAAATTGACTAAAAGTCCCCAAAAGTATAAGGAATGGCAAAAATTTGGTGAAAATTGATAACTTAGCAAAAATTCGCAAAAATTGGCTAATAGCAAACCCGAAAATTTATTTGAAATCGCTAAATCGGTTAAAAAAACAAAATGTCGGGAAAAACCAAATAAAAAAATGTTGCAAAAATAGCGAAAATTCGCGAACAATTTTAATATTTCATACAAGCCATAAGATTGACTAAAAGTCTCCAAAAGTATAAGGAATGGCAAAAATTCGGTGAAAATTGCTAAATTAGCAAAAATTCGCAAAAATTGGCTAATAGCGGCATGATTGCAAAGTCTAATAATTATTAAAAATCTTTAAAACTGTAAAATATCCGAAAACTTACAGGCAAAATTGCTTCTATCGGGTACATGGCTAAAATTATTTGTCGTTGTTTGCTCTTATAATTTTTTTTTAATATCAAATAAATGTTTGCTCAAAAATTACTAAAATATTTGATTTTTTGTGTTCACACTATGTTCACATTGGACAAATATTTGTTTGCCGTCAAATACTTTTATTTGCTCAAAATCAGCTGTTATTTTATTTGACACTCAAAAATATTTTGTGTTCAGACTACGTTAATGAAATATTTGATGTTTGCTATCAAATATTTCATCAGTCTGAACGTACCTTTAGTCAGAAATTTCCTTCAGAAAGTCTGAGTTTATGGATAAGAGGGGAGAGAAGGGAAGCATATTCTAAACACAGATTTTATAAAAGAAAACTTTCATAGTGTGAACCCTGACTAAGGAGCACTCCAGTCTTAAAATTTTAAGTTTTTCGGTTTTTATTGAACATTTTTCTAAATTATAACTGCTTTGCTGAAATCAATATAAATAACGCTAGTTTCCTTCGTTAACCATAGGCGAATTCACTTTAGGCGGTGGAAAAAAGCCATCTGATTTTGGACGTTCGAACCAATTTGTTTAGGTTGTGTTAGAAATGGTTGTCATTACGAACCGTAAGAAATAACAAAGCAACGCAAAAAGCCTCTGTTGTATCTATACTTTTTGGATTGTTGGAGTATTTGCATTACCTGTAGTAGCGTTAGCCAAAGTTGTAAGTTTTAGAAGCCTGGTTATTATTGGTAACGATTTTGAGAATTCGTGTGTATCATATAAATATTTCTCAAATAGTGGCCGTACTCTGTAATTCGCTAAAGTTAAATCTCTATCGCTAAAAATATTTAAAATTGATTTAAAGATTTTGGCTACGAATGCAATACTGTCACGTGCATTGCTAAATTTGACAATGCCATAACAATTCAATTCACCGCAATGTTAGCTTTTAATGTCATCGCTGATATGTTTAAATTTGTTATTCTCTAAGGCATTTAAGCTATCGAAATTAAGCTTTAGCTAAGCGAATTACGGAATACGGGTGCAGTTTTATTATAACACAACGTTTAGATGTTCTTCTTTATTTTAGATCTGGAATTGAAACATTTAGTAATAAACGATTCCTGCTCAGTGAGTGTTAAACAAAACAATTTTAATGTTTTATTAAAATTTCTATAAACATATTACATACATATCAATTTATTGTCTGAAGATTCAAAGTCACCGACCCGAATAACGGTAGGAAAACCTGCTGTTCGTCGATTTGAATTCACAAATTTATAAAATTAAAAAACCCCATTATTTTGTTAAATATTTTAGTTCAGGAACTCCGCCTATGCCGGTCCCAAGCCCGGATGAGAAAGGAGGAGGGAACGTCGCAGTGGATTTATTTAGAACACCATGCTAGTTTCTGCGAATGGTTTATCCTGGGGAACCTCAATTGGAAGCAGCCCTCTCAAACAGGATAAGAGACAGTGTGCCAATCCCTCACTTCTCCGAATTCAAACAACAATTAAACTAAACACGCAAAAGAAAAATAAATAAAAATGGCCCGAAAAACAGATAACCGACCTGGCGACGAAATAAGGCTATTGATTACGGAACATGGAACGTAAGAAGTATTAATGGAAAGGAAGCTGAACTCGTCGACGAAATTAAGAAAACTAATGTTAAATACCTTGCCATAACCAAGACAAAGAAAAAATAACAAGGATGTGAGTTTATTAAAGTTGGTTTCGTCCTTCTGTACTCAGAAGTAGCAATGAATGACAGAGCTAATGCTGGGGTTGCGTTTTAATCCATAGCGACATAGAAGAATCCATCTGTGAATGGAAATTCATAAATGAACGAATAATGTCTCTTCAAATCAAGGAGGGAAATAAGTTTGGGACCTTGGTTGTGGCATATGCACCAACGGACTATGAGAACGCAGATGAAAAGGATAGATTCTTTGACACACTCCATAACGTTATTGGTGATATACCAACAGATGTTATTCTGCTAGGAGATCTCAACGGAAGACTCGGCAACAACACAGAAAAATTTGAAAATGTTTTTGGCAGATATGGAGAAAATTAATTTAATAACAACGGCACCCATCACCACAGATATACAATAGAAGAACCCTCGAGAAATGAAAAGTCTGTAGTAGAATATATTTTCTTAAGCAGGAACCAGCTATCGAGATGCCGGGATGCTAGAGTAAAACGCGGACCAGATTTAGAGAGCCATCATTACCTACTTGTACTTCGCAAAGTAGTTGAAAAGTCGTCAAATAGGAAAAGTCGACGACGGAACATGAAAACAAAGATTAAGATAGCTAAACTAAAATCCAGTGCAGTTCAAGAACAGTACCAAAAGACAGTGTCTGATAAGAGTACGGATTCTGCGAAAGAAGTTTGCGGTGAAGCAAAATGTGGCGGACGACATGTAAAAGCCACAAAATGGTGGAACGTTGCTCTTAAAGAGGAAGAAAATTAAAAGAAAATGAGATGAAAGGACTTTTAAAGCGACAAAACCACTAAGAAATACAACTACTACAAAGAACAATGTATAAAAGTTAAAGAATTAGAACGGCTGTCAAAGGCAGAAGCATAGGAAGAATTTTGAAGTTTTTTGAAGAAAATCATGGTGAAAACCAGAAACTTTTCTACAAACCCTTACACACCTGGGGACACCTTATTACTGTCCAACTAAATTAACCCGAAGTAAAGAAGGAGAACTCTTAAGAGACGACAATGAGATAATGGAGCGATGGCGTGGGTATTTTTTACACCTATCGAATGGCGAAAGCAACTCAGTTTCAACAAATAACTATATACTTCCGGAGAACGAAGAAGATCCTGGCCAAATCACAATGAACGAACTCCTTAATGCACTTCGCAAAATGAAGTTAGGTAAAACTGCTGGATGTGATGGTATGGCTCCTGAACTTCTGAAATATAAGGGTGATGATCGACAGATTTGGCTACACAACGTGATAAATGCAGCGACTGGCAAGTAGCCATAATCAAGCCTATTTTTAAGAGGGGAGATAACCAGTTATGCCAAAATCACCGCGGCATAGCACTTCTAACTGTAGCGGGAAAAATATACTCGAGAATACTCACTGAAAGACTGAAGAGCAAGATAGAACATCAACTTGAAGAGGAACAATGTGGATTTAGACAAAATCGTTAAAACCCATGATTTAACATTTACAATGAGACAAATTTTCGAAAAAACCTTTGAATTTCATAGGAAAACTCATTGCATTAATTTGGCAACAAATGTGGGAGGTGCTTCAAAAACGGGATATTGACAACATATTGATCAGACGAATCAAAAGCTTTTACGAAACATAACGAAATTATGTTAGAACCGGGACATAGCATCCGAAGAATTTACGGCAACATAGGGTGTGCGCAAGGCGACATACTAGGTCCATATCTGTTTATAACACTGATGGATGACGTGATCAAATCTTGTAGGGACTCATTTATTTCAATGACGGTAGGATATTGGAACATGCAACCAGTGAAAGTTTCCATGTTGGCATATGCAGATGACGTTACCATAGTTGCAAAATACGCGAAATCTCTACCACGAAACCTTGATATCTTTGTGAACGAAATGACAAGGATAGGCCTACGTACAAATACAAGGAAAACGGAAACCTTGATAATAAGTCGCGATACGAATCATCATCAAATTTACATAGGATCCGAAGCATTAAAGCAAGTTGAACACTTCCGCTACTTGGCAGTCACAATTAGCGAAGACGGAAAAGCGGACATGGATGTAAATCGCAGGTTAGCTACAACTGCTAATTTATACTTCGCTTTAAACAAAAACTTTATTAGTAAGAGGGAAGTTTCAAAGGGTACACAATTTGCTGTGTACAACTCCATGTATATACCAATATATGGCTGCGAATCATGGGCGCTAACCACAAAAAATCGGAACATAATTCAGGCGTCAGAAATTAAGTACTAAAGCCGTGTGACCGGCAAAACAAGACGAGATAGAATACGAAACGACACTATACGCGCCAGCTTAAATACGGAACTGCTAAACAACAAAATCGAACGCAATAAGCTAAGCTGGTTCAGACATGTAGCCAGGATGTCAGAGTGCCACCTGCCGAAACAAGTGTCAGAAGCAAGACCGAGGGGTACGAGAAGCAGAGGAAGAAGAAGAATAACATGGCAGGACACTATTAACAACATCCTGACAGAACAAGGAATCGAGAATAGAACTGCCAAAACAGCGGCACAAGATAGACCGAAGTCGAGAAGTCTTTGCAAAAACCTCTACACTGCAAGGTAGAAAGAGAAAAATAAGTAAAGTTAGTAATTTCCGTTCAATGAAACAAGATTTTCTTACAAATTTTTGAAAACTCAAAAAATTTATATACAAATTTCTCAACGCAAGCTGAAGTGATTTACAAAATAACTCTCTAACGAGAATTTTTAAGTGATTTTCAACTTTGTTTAAATATTTGGAATAATTTATGGATACTTAATTTGCTTCAAAATTTTCATACAATTCATTATTCTTGTTTTTAATCCATAAACGATATTAAGTATTTCATGGCGGACCGTCCAATTTATCACCAACACAACTGCTTTAAGCGGTCAATTTGAGGTAGCTGAAGTTTACAGCATCTGTCAAATTAAAACGAATGATTTTCTGTTATTAAGTTGTGTTGTTCAATTGATAAGGAGATGGTGTAAAAATTAAATTTTAGCCGTTTGATGGCATTTATCTTCAGGATTAGAAATCGGCGTATGACGCATGATCAAAAAATAACAAGCATGAGTTCTAACCATTCTACCAAGTGAATTTCAAAGAAGTTAAAAGATCGAGAGGGTATAAAAAAGTTTAAGTTTTCAATCTCAAACCAACAATCTTTACAATAACAATTTATTTTAGTACGTCTTTCGGATTTCCGCTTGTTTTTCAAAAACTGGCGCACAGACATGTGATCTAAGATGAATATTTCTTAATGTTTTTTGTTTATTTTAAATTTCCTAAGCTAATCCAGCGAAGCTCTACTACTCTACTGCCAGCTAGCCTACCGGAGGGTAATCAATTATTTATAAATTCCCCAATAGTGGCGGCTTAAAAAACTGCTAGATTTTAAAGTGTTACCTGAAAATATTTATGTAATTAGTTTGTTAATAGATAAAATGAAATAAAATTTTAAATAAAAAAGTTATTTTGTAAACTCCTTCCACTTCCGTTGAAAAATTTATTCATAAAAAGTTTTTGGAATTTTTATAAATTTGTATTAAAAGTATTTTTTAAGAAAGGTGAAGTGTTTAAAAAAATCCTTTTTTTTACCTAAATTTTTTTAAGAACTTAGAAATTTTTTTAATTTAGATTAACAAGATAAAACCTCCAAAAAATCTGGTTTATAATCACTGTAAAGAAGCGCACCTTAACATGTAAACAGAGTTGTACACATTTACATAGCAAAAATTTATTTGCTAACAAATTGATATTATTTGCTTTTGAATTAAAACTAATTGAACTTGAAATTCATGTTTGATTTCCATATTTGCATTGTAGCAATTTCTGCCATTAATCAAGATTTTTTCTCTTATTTATGTAGGAGAACTTGTTTCCAACTCTCGTGGCATTTGCATACAGTTCACTGCAATTTTTTTTTATTTCTTTCCTTGATTATCTTCGACTGGTTTACTGATTGCATGATGTGTGAATGTTTGGTTAAATGCATTTGGACTTGTTTTGCAACTGAATGGCCTGGCAGAGCAATTGTTTTGATTAAGTTGTCGTCATTAATTTTATTGACATTCGATTTAGTCATTGTTTAATTATAAAACACAAAGTAAATTTATTATTTAAACGTTTCTTTATCTGGGAGTGCATCAATAAATTAAGTTTAATGGTCATAATCGAGTGCTTCATTACTTAATTGTTAAATACTGCATACTATTGATTTGCATTTATTGGCTGGAACCCATAATGAAAAAAATAAATATATGTAAGATTTGATCAAGCGACAGTTGCTATATGAAGTCATGTCTAAAACAAAATGCACTCTTAATTATTTAAGACTGGTTCAGTTTGTAAAATAAAATTCAATTGATAAAAGTTTGGTTTTGGTGTTAACCGCTCGAAAAGAGTATTCAGAGTAAATGCAGGGCGTTACTTATGTTGTTCTTTTTAAACTGAAAAATATATAGACAACACCAAGTTCAACTTAAAACAAGTAATAAAGTAAAAAAGGCACAGCCCTACAATTTGATACCCTGCAGCACAGTATCTACAGAAACTTTTTGAGGGTGCACCCTATTTGGGGCCCATGGCCGATTATGGGTTTGAAAAAACAAAAATTTATGTTCTGGAGGTAAGATTTATGTACGAGTTTTTTGTGCCTAATATTTTCTAGATATCATCTACATCTGTATTGGATTAAAAGATCTTTTTCGTCTTAACGTGAGAGGGTTTATATGGGACGGAGCTGTAAATGAATCATTCTTTTTTGATGTTAATTTAATTAGCTAAATTTTAAATTAATTCTTTTCACAGCAAAAAAGAATTGAATGAAATTTGAATCAATTCAAACGAATTAGGAATAAATGATTTTCAATTCGTAATCAAATTCAAATGAATTTCGTTAGCTTAAATGCAAAAAGGGCGTAACTAACCAAAATTCAAAATCAAGTTTTTTTTATTGATTACTAGCTTAACCCGGTGCGCTTCGCTACACTGCTTTAACCACTTTATCGGTTGAAAGATATTTAACATATGCATCCTATGGAAGGTAGTTCCCCCCTGCGCCTACCCGCTTTATTTTTATTTTCAAAGTGAAGTATACCATAAGAGTGACTTCTACGAAGTTTGAACTTTCTCACTATAACAGTTTTTAAGATATCCGATATTAAACATTGGCGTCCTTTGGGGGTAACCCTTCCCCCGCTGCTATTTTATTTCAATTTTGGGGCTCAGAAGATCCTACTACCAAAAGTTCAACAAAATACATGTAGTGGCTCTTATTTATATTTCTATCTATGAGGGGTACTGCTCCTCCCCTGTCTACCCCGCCCATTTGTATATTGAAGTTTATAGTTAACCCTAATAGTAGCTTTAACCACTTTTGAAGACTCTCCCTTGAATGGTTCTTCAATTGAGCGATATTTATTATATGTATCCTATTAGAGGTATTTCCGCCCTGCGCCTACCCGCTTTATTTTTATTTTCAAGAGTGTAGTTTACCATAAGAGTGACTTCTACAAAGTTTCAACTTTCTCACTATAACAGTTTTTAAGATATTCGAAATTAAACATTGGCGTCCTATGGGGGGTAACACTTCCCCCGCTGCTATTTTATTTCAATTTTGGGGCTCAGAAGATCCTACTACCAAAAGTTCAACAAATTACTTGCAGCGGCTCTTATTTATATATGTATCTATGAGGGGTACTGCTCCTACCCTGTCTACCCCGCCCATTTGTATATTGAAATTTATAGTTTGCCATAGTAGTAGCTTTAACCACGTTGGAAGACTCCCCCTTTAATAGTTCTTCAGTTGAGTGATATTTAATATATGCATCCTATGGGAGGTTTTCCCCCCCTGCGCCTACCCGCTTTATTTTTATTTTCAAAAGTGAAGTATACCATAAGAGTGACTTCCACAAAGTTTGAACATTCTCACTATAACAGTTCATAAGATATGCGATATTAAGCATTGGCGTCCTATGGGGGGAACCACTTCCCCCGCTGCTATTTTATTTCAATTTGGGGGCTCAAAAGATCCTACTACCAAAAGTTCAACAAAATGCGTGCAGCGGCTCTTAAGATATGCGATATTTACTATTGGCATCCAATGGGGGTACCAATTCCCCTGCCCCTATCGAAGAAATAAGTAGCCTATTTTATTTTTAGGGCTAAAATTTCAGGATAATCGGTTCAGTAGTTTAGGAGTCTATAAGCCAACAAACAAACAAACATACAAATTTGTATGTTAAAATGTTAACATTTTGCATTTTTATATGTATAGATTATTAATGCCATTAATCTGCAGGTCTTGGCAAAATTTAACACTTTTGCGATCAAAAATGATGCTTTTATTAACAAAAAATAACGGGACGTAACTACAAATTTGTTTATTTAATAAATGCAAAACAATGTAATTACACATTTTTTCTAACAAAGTGGTTTTCTTTGTCTGAATTTACACGTTTCATCTTTTGATGCTCAACTTCCATTCAATTCCCTTTTAAAGATGCCAATATATTCACACGCAGCAATCGGTTTCAACTTTTTTCGGTACAAAACAACAACAATTTTATTAATAGCGAATCAAAGAAAAAACGAAAAGAAAAAAATTACATGCAGCCTTCGTTGTGCATATACCAGCGAATAAAAACACAAAGCGTACTGACCGAGTACAGGCATCTCCGTACTAACCCCCTTTCTTCTTTCTTCTCTCACCTAAAAACACAAGAGTTGAGCATCAAAAGATGAAACTTGTAAAAGCAGACTTTGGAAATTGTTTGAAGAATTTCATGGACGACTTATCAATGCATGTTTTTCTGACATGTTTATAATTTTCGTTTTACAAAGTTTTTGGCTTCTCCTTTAAAATTATATATGGGTAATTCCATGTCAAAACGACCAAGAGTGGGACACGACCTCTTCCGATTGTAATGAAATTTGGTGAGAAGGTTCCTTTTATCTTATAAGGAACATATATGAACGAAAAAAAATTTAAAATTTTTTTTTTCAAAAGTTATGTCATATTCAAAATGTCATAATTTCGCAGATTTAGCCGAATGTGTTGAGCTTATTTCTTCAATATCTCGAAAACTACTTGCCATACGAAGATGATTTAGATGTCATTTTAAAGAGAATACTTGGGACTACAAACCATTTACTGAAAAGAAATAATTTTTTTGAAAAATGTAATATCTGCAAAATATTAAATTTTAAAAACGGACTTATTCAAAACCCTATTTTTTTATTTGGCTGATTTTTTTTTATATAATACCCCAAACTGTAGGATGCTCCTAGATGGGTCAAATGTATGACCAACCCCACATTATTATTTATTGCCGAGTTTCGGTTTTTTTAGTTATTTCAATAAACTAAAACGTTTTTGATTTACGCAAATATATGCTGTGCAGCCTCTTACTTTTTCGAAATAACGGTAATTCTTGAAAACAAGAGCCAATCTAAAAAAACGGTAAGTCCCACTGGAATCAGCGTGCCCCAATTAGGGCAAAATGCCAGGTGCGCGGCTGGTCTGTTTTTTGCAACTAGCACAGTGTACTTATTGCTCAAAATTACAATATTAAAATTCTATTTTAAGATTATTTTTTCAAAGGTTGCGAAAGAAAAAAATCATATCTTAAAAAAGAAAAAAAACACCTCCTTCAAAGCTTCAGGATTTATTAAGAACAGTTTGGGGTATTATATAATAAAAAATCAGCCAAATAAAAAAAAAGATTTTTGACTAAGTCCGTTTTTAAAATTTAATATTTTGCAGATATTACATTTTTCAAAAAAATTATTTCTTTTCAGTATATGGTTTGTAGTCCCAAGTATTCTCTTTAAAATGACATTTAAATCATCTTCGTATGTCAAGTAGTTTTCGAGATATTGAAGAAATAAGCTCAACACATTCGGCTAAATCTGCGAAATTATGACATTTTGAATATGACATAACTTTTGAAAAAAAAAATTTTAAATTTTTTTTCGTTCATATATGTTCCTTATAAGATAAAAGGAACCTTCTCACCAAATTTCATTACAATCGGAAGAGGTCGTGTCCCACTCTTGGTCGTTTTGACATGGAATTACCCATATGTATTTGTTAGTTTAGCTTTGACAGCAAAAAATGTTGTTGAGATTCAAAATTGCTTAAATCTTTAAAATTCGATTGAAAAATTTAAAAAAACCAAATTTTCCTCAATATACATTTATGAGATTATTGTTAAACACACTTTTAAAAATATATTCACACACTATTTGATAAAAATGTAAGTTTCTTTTAGCAAATGAACAAAATTTTAAAGTTTGATAGGATTTTCGCCTAAACCTTGTTATTTAATTCCTTTTCTGCCGCTACCTGCCAATTCCATTCCAATACAAAATCAATTCAAATTTCAATCATTTCAATTGAAAAGAGTTGGAAATGAATTGCGAATTCTTGTTCCTTATTCATTTGAATTAAATCAAACTCAATTCAATTTAAATGAATCTGTAAAATGTATTGCAATTCACTTTTACAGATTCATTTGAATTGGAAGCGAGTTGCAATTCATTTGAATTAAAAATGAATTGCAATTCATTTTTACCAAATTCGTTTGAATTGACTCAAATTTCATTCAATTTTTTTTCTTTTTTTTGTGAAAAGAATTAATTCAAAATTTGCTAATTTAGTGCATGAATTATTCGCGAATTAATTCAAAATTAATGATTCATTTAAAGCTCTGATATGGGACCAATGGTCAATTCTGGAACTTTGCCGTGAAATTATATACTATATATACATACATTGCCTTCCTCGTCGTCATATGATAACTTCCTGCCTCTATTCAGGACGTCAGTGTTCGAAAACAAACATTAAATATCGTTCCTTAGCGTTCTGTTCGGTAGATTTGTGGAAAACACAATCGCTAATAGTGTTTGTGTAGTAAATCTTTAAAAAAAATTATGTTTCTCTATTTGTGATCTTCGAACAAAAAATAATACTATACTAATCCAACTCAACAAAATGATAAGAACATATTTGTTTTTTTTTAAACCACAAACTATTATTTGGTTAAGCACATTTATGTTCGTTCGTTTAAGTTGTGCGTAGCGCCATTTTGGCTGAAACAGAAAACGAAAAATTTTTTGCAAAAACAAAAAACCTAAACGATAAAAAACAAAAAGACACCAAAAAATATTTTACCAAACAAATTTCTTAATTAGTGTAAAAACGAAACACTACAGAACACTTAAATAAAATGTATGTCTACAGAACCACTACAATTGTTCTGTTTTATAACGAAGTGTGATCTATATAATGCTCGGCTCTTTCTTGAAAATAGTTACGAACGGTATTAAAGGTTGTTGTTGTATACACAAACACTAAAAAATAGACATCGTTTCTGGGTGTGTGAGTCGTACGTTAATAAATGTTCTGTTCATTTGTGTTCACTGTGTGGCATAGTACGTCTATAAGTAGTCTCCATCTTTTTCGACGTGCGGCTATATATCTGAACTCTCCAACAGTGTTGAAAGCATTTCCAAGACGATTGGACATGTTGTTATTTGCATGTAGTGTTCATCGTCGCCGGGTGGTTTTAAGTTGTTCCCTTTTTCGACATCCTTTTGGGTCTGTATTTTTGTATACTATCCGTTACAACCCAAGTTTCCCAATCGTAAATTAGCACGGAGAGAATACATCCTTTAAACATAAATACAAATGTGGTTTTGTTTTGACGCTGTTTGTGCTTGGCTCTATTCTCTGCGAAGTTGTGATACGGTTTTCTACGTCTTTGGCAGTTCCTTAGCTATCATTGATAATGCTACCCAACTATTCAAAATCCTCTACACGGTGAACCTGGTTGTATACGAGTAGAAGGCTTAATGGATCAATTATTGATGGGTTTATTCGCTTCTCCTTTGGTTTATCTAGATTAATTCTGAGTTCTTCTTTATTGTATTCTAAAGATACGTCCTTTAGCTTTCCTTGCATGTCACGGGGTCTGTGGGATAGTTCGCATTTATCATCTGCATAATCAAGAGATTCTATTCTGATTTCTGCCCGGAGCGGATTCCATACAATTCCTCTTGGCCTTTCTGTTGTTCGCGCGGTGGGAGACTGCGCATATTACAATAAGAAAGAGAAAGTGTGAAAGTTATCTTCGCAATATTTTATGTCAACACCAACTTTTTCAGGGTCTTATGACATTAAACTCCACTTGCGGAAGTGTTAATAATTTGTATATGTATACTTATGGCGATTTTCTCAATGTATCGACAAACTGCCTGTTACTTAATGTCAACATAAATTTATTAGACCGATAAACTGTCCGTTAACGATTTTGGGTTTCTCAATATACCATTGTATATAACATTGTTTTTAGTTGGCAACACCTCTTAAAATACATATAAAAGTTGGGAGTCAACTGATTGAATTTATCTGTACGGAAAATAAATAATTGGCAGATGAGTGCTGGTTAGCTTTGCGACAGAATGGAAGCAGATGAGACATTGAGAAAACAAAATTTCTGTAATGTGCAGTTTTTCGTTGGGAAAAAAGATAATCGCGTAATGAGAAAACGGCCATTAGTGTCTAAAGCTCATCGATACGAGTTTTGATATGCGTTGAGTAAAGTGCTTCCTGTCTCAAAAACGTACTGCTTCAAAGTTGGAACTCGCCATTTTAAATTCATGTCTTTCGTAAGCAAGATGGTAAGAGAAAGTTTTACCTTTCCTCTCCCTTAAAAACCTGCTACGCTTTAAGCTCCGAAATAAAATACACATTATTTTTTTTTTATAAATATACTTCTTGGAACTTTTTCAAATTCACAAACGTTCTTCAGAACATCATTTCTGTAGAATTAAAAATTATCTACATAAAGATCGAATTAAATTTTAGTTAAAAATATATTTTGCTTATTTTGTTTTGAATTTCATTTGACCATTGATAATCATTTCACCATAATAATTAGAATTGACATCGCATCAAACTGTGTTGAATCATTCGTTAAAAACATTATCAATTAACGTCAATGCAGCCCTACACAAACACATTTTGGATTGTTGGGCACATTTTGGGATCTTGGTCAACAGCTTTGATCTTTATTTTCGTTTTGCTACGATACGACTATTGAGAGCATGCAAAAATTATTTAAGATGTAAGTGGAAATGGCAGCGACTGTTTTAAGTTTTTTATGGTTAATAGTATAAAAAGTTGGAGCATGCTGATTTTGCCAATCGGTCTGTAGAAAATATATTCTTGGATCTTAAAAGTTTTAAAAGGGTTCTTTACACGGTCAAAATTTCTCATCAAACGCTTTGGTTGTATTAATGAACCGACGATGCAGGATGAAAAACCAAAAAAATTAAATACCTATTACAGCGAATATTACGGCAAGCCCACGTACAGCGGGCCAGAAAATGCATTACATTCTGCTGGTGTCTAATAATTGTAAATTTTTCTGTGCATACAATATACCTCATTGCTTTCCAAAGGAAAGCTAAGGTAAAATGTAACAAGAAGATACAATTTAATGGTCTGGTAGTGTATAGAGACATTTCTAAAAATTGAAGGAATATGACTATTACAAAAAAAAGCTTTATAAAATACATAACTGAAATTTAGCTCATAGAATAAATTCGAAAAATAAAAATGTTGAATATAATATAAAGTAACCTTCGGAAGGAAATAATTCCCAGTTTCTGTTATGTATTTAAGATAATTTAAAAGGTAAAGAAAATTTCATTGGGCGGGACGCATTTTTTTACAATCAAAGGCCTTGTGCATTTTTTATTAAAATTGTTTTTATTTCAAATGAAAGTACAATCGATTTCCTTTTAATTTTTGAAATACACCATCGTCAAGTGTCCATCGCTGAAGAGATGGCGCGAATAAATATGCTGCAGAGGCTTAAGTGCACGATCGAAGCGGGCAATTGTGAACACTGGTTATAAAGATAATTCGCTTTTTTATTATTTTATTTAATTTAATCGCGATTACAATTAAAAAATTTCCGTTAATTTCGATAAGTCGAAAAATCGATTGATTTATTTGAAATTACAATGAACATTTTAATGCAAATTTTAAGTCTAAATGATAAGCCATGAAAATCTTAAATAATCAGTAAAAAATATTCGATTAATTAAAAGTTAATCCGGTTGATGCTAAATTTGAACTCAACTTCTTACAATCTTCTAAGGAGCAACATTTTATTATCAAAAAATTAGACATGTAACTTTTTTAAATAGTTACCATATATTGTTTACCTTCTGATTACAAAAATGTGTACAAATGAGTGTGAGTGCTAAATGGCAAAGATTTCTGAGGAGATGCACTAAAAAATCGAAAAAAATGCACTAAAAACTTGAAAAATTTCCAAAAAAAAATAATAGTTTATTTTAATTGTTGTTTTTTTTTTTTTTTTGTTATTCAAATATCTTTGAAAAATTATATAACTAATTAAAATTTTTAATTAAATAAATAGGTACTGTTTTATTAAAAGTAAAACTTTGTCTTGTACTTGAAGGGCGCCAATGGATTTTGAAAGAATTTATTTTCAGATCCAACTTTGATTTCAGATCAGCTCAAAAATATTTAAAATTTATTTTATTTTTTGAAATCCTTAATCTTTTTTGCAAAACGTTTGGAATTTTTTCATTTGTCTGGCTATTCTTCCTTCCACATTGTTAATTTTCAAAGTTTTTTGAATAACATTTTTAAGCATCTGGCTAGGCTAGGCCCCCATCTTCTTACTACTGGAAACATTTTATTAATAATTGCAATATTATCGAATTGGAATATAATTTCCTCTACATCGCGGTGTAACCCATGTAATTTGAAACCGCTTTGGATAAAATATTTTAATCCCATTGAAAGCCTTAACCATGTAAGGTGCTGCATCGTTTAAAAAAAAGAAGGATCTTTTGTCGAAATCATGAAAAATTTTGTATTTAAAGCAAAGCTCCAAAATTATTTATTATTTGCCAGTTAAAAATTTTTTGGAAGGTTTTTTTGGATATTTAAAATTTTTTTTAAGAACTAATATGGTAATTCAAAATCACTCAAAAATTTCAAAATATGCAAAAATATTAAAAAATATGCATTAAAAACCTAAATATTCAAAAATATGCATTTTTACCATAATATGCAACAATATGCAAGAGCAAATCGATGCCATTTTAACGCAAATTTAATAATTCGGAAAGATAATTGGTCGACTACAGTCCAAGAGCGACAAAAAAAACCTATATTTGCATGGAAATCGCATCCCTAGAGATTTCTGTCGAAACATGTCAAATCGATCTGTCCGTAAACGTGGGTGCGATCCCCTGGTCAGTCAAGAATGAAAAATGCATAATGAATTTTAATTAATTTCATGTTGTATAATCCCTTTAATTTAATGATAATTAAATTTGATGAATTTTAGCCTTATTCAAATATAAAAATTTGGATAAAAAACATAAACAGCTCAATAAAAAAAAGATTTAAAAAACACATACAATCGTTACATGTTACGAGTTTACGCGAACCAAAGTGTTTACCAAGAGTGGAGTTAATATAGGGCCTATAGTAAATAATGTACCGACCTTCTTCAAAATTGTCGTGAGTTAAAGTCCTAAAAAACTTAACCAAATTTCACTACATAAATAAGAAAGTTCATCTTGTTTATTAAGAAGGTGCTTAATAACCTTTGTGTAACGGCTTTTCTTATTTTAAAGATCGACCCTCATATTTTGTTCCTGTACCAATAATATTTTAATACCAATTTTTATCCAAATTGTAATATATTTTTACGTTACCAACTCTATAGAAAACGCCTACTTGTTTTCTTTTGATGTAGGGCGTATGATTTATGTTTGTTTTTTTTTATTTTATAAGTAAATTTTAATTTGAGACAATATTGCTGCAAATATAAAATATTTTATATGTATGCAGTTTGTTTATTTCTTTCTGTTCGCTACTGCTCAACTTGTAGTTGGGTCGAGAAAAGTGGGGAGACGACCGGTAACAGCAGCTGACAGTGCAAATTTGCTTGAGGCAGACAAGTTGGCACCGAACATCAAAAGCAACAACGGCATCGACAACAAGAACTTTTATTTCACAATATATGTTTTCAAACATTCGAAAGAATGAATTCATTAATTCTTTTTACAAAATAAAACTAAATAGGTATTTAAGAAATACTAAATCCACAATTTAACTACTAAAGAATATTTACCATGCCCAGTTCACAAAATTCTGAATTACAGATTCACTTGATAAAAGCTGTTTACACTACACACAAGTCGTACGTATTTTGACGAAAATGCATCTCTGATCTAATTATTATTTGATCATTTTTAAAAAACAATAACAACTTATCATGACAGGGTTGTATTTTCCTGAAAATCCGTAAGACTTGTGTGATAGTGTTAAATAGTTTTAAGCAAATATGATATTGTGGGTAAAACTACGTTAAAGAAAAACCGTACGTCAATAATATGCAATCTTTTATTTTAAACAAGAAAACGATTTATTTAATATTTACAAAGAATTTAAGTTATTTGAGAATTTTTTTTTAATTTTTATAATAGTAAAAGCCTTAATAAATTATTAAAAATTTGGATTAAGAACCATAAATAGTTGAACAAAATAATCACAATTCTAATTATTGGATTAATTAAAGTTATTTTATCGACTCACTTTTTATGATTTTGGAATATTTGTAGGTTTATATATGTGTATTGAAAATGAATAAGTCCGAGTAAGAGAATCATTTGGAAATATTGCCAATAGTATTTATAAGTTGTATGGTAGGTTAAATATTAATATTTTTATATGGGAAGATACAAACCTAACATTTTATGGAACACTGACGTATCTGAGCGATAAATGGGTGGATTTCAATATTAATAGTGTTGAAAGTGTTGCAACCATCGATCACTTTATTTCCCAAAGTATTAATTTTATTTAATAGCATGTCCTTATTTAGCGCAAAATAAAATGAGGTAAATCTTGGAATGAGTTTATTTAATTTCCTGTTGTGTTGCAAAGTGGTATTTCGGATGATCATTTTTTTCACCAAAAGTTTGTCTTCAATTCTAAAAAAATTATACAACACATTTGTTGACCCATCAAAAGGAATTTCAATAGCAACCGATTCCGGACTATATGTGACGTAAATATATATATAAACACCTAGTCTCCATCATATTTGGGGTCTTCAGAAAATACAAACATCATTTAATCAACTTTATTGTGTCCAATATCAATATTGAAGGAATTACAAACGGAGTGAAAGACTTATATATTCCCCTTTACCTTCGGTGAAGGGTACACAAAGAAAGCTAAGCTTTACTGATAAGTAAAAATATTTAATGCTGAATTAAAATATTTAATGCCGAATTTAGCGAATATGTATGTACATCCAAAATTAAATTCATTCCTTCAAAGGTTTGGCATGTGTATGAGTACAACAAGAAACTATCTAGTGTGCAATATAAAAGGTAAATAAGAATACAAGTTTCTAAATGGGGGAAAATGTAAATTTTGAAAGGTAAATAAGCGTAACTTTATTCTTGTGTGTATGTATATTAAGGTGAATGAATATTTGTTTATAAATATAAAAGTAATATTGTTTCTTTGTACATATATGTATCGCTATATACTTGTTGATCATAGGTACACTCCATGTTTAATTATGTATTTCATATTTATATACATACAAATGTTCGTTGTACATACATATGTACATCACTAAAGTAACAAGGTGTGTTGCTGAATTGTCGAATTGATAGGTATACACTACTCAGATAATTTTATTATGATCTTCTTATTTTGTTACACGATAGGTATATGACAAATAAATAAATTTCCCAAAAATCTAAGGAGACGTTAAAATATGTTAAGAGAAATAAATAAAAAATCATGTTAAGTTTAATATCGTTACCTTAATATAAAAAGGCCCCAACTCATCAAAAACACTTTTTACAGGAGAAGGAAAAAACTTAATAAAAGCTGAAATAATATAGCTACACAAACATTGTCAAAAAACATCTTTATTAAAATTAAACGAGGAATTCAGATTGAAATACATATGTATATATTTGTAATTTTTATGGATTTTATATGAGTTAGGGCTTTTTGTATTCGTATGTATTTTATGAAAGAAATAGTGAGATAGGGCTTTTTGAAAAGAATAATTTAACTCAAAATTGTATTTAAATTCATGGCTTTAAAACAAATTAAAAAAGGCAAAATACATAAAATTGTAAAAATTAGATAATTGTAGATAGTATTTAGATTTGATATGGTAAATTGTCATAAAAAAAATGACAGTCTTTGGGCAGAAACTGCTTAAGATCTTGTAAGTGATCCCACTTCTTTTTCGATATTTCTATTCTTTTGGCGTAAAGTTGACCAGTTGTGATTGTTCTGCTAATGGACTTTTTCCTTTGCGGTAGAAGCTCATATTCAGCACTTATATCGGTTTTGTAATAAATATACCACAAGTCATCGTATATTAGGGCTCGGATCATGTTTACAGTACGGTCTCCATTGCTTCTTCCTGTAATGAATTTAAATATTAGCAACAATTCACCTTACCGAATTAACAAAGAATCATATTTACCTGGCCGAATGGACGGGTATCGTTTGGGAATACTTTCGAAGTCCAAGAAATCATCATAGTGCAGTTGGTGCACTTGTAAAGGGCTTGGAGATTTTCGGGCTTATCTTATAATATCAAGCAATTGAGATGGAAGGTATATTTGTTTTTTTGCTAGTTTTCTCTCAATGAGTGAATGAGTAGCATCACACTCCATTTGCGAATGCCCTCTTGCTCTATCAGTTATACACAATATAAAACAACAACAACAATTCTAGTAATTCAATGCCTACTTTGTATGTTTCTGCAGAAATGTATGAGTCAGTGTTTTTTTCTTTAGAAAAATTGTTTGTATGAGTTAGGGCTTTTTGTGTTCTGCTTATAACTTCTTTATTTTTAATCTAATTTGCATGAAATTTTAATAGAATGTGTATTAGCAACCATTCTACAAGAATCAATAAAAAAACGGATTTCCAAAAATAATGAGTTGGGGCCTTTTTATATTAAGGTAACGATATGCAGTTTAGATTGCATCGAAATCTTACAGATTTGATTTAAAATTTCCTTCAAAATCTAGCACGTTTACATTGCAATTATTAACACAAGAAAAATTTTGATTTAATAACAAAAACACTTGACTGACATTTGTATGTGTATGTACACGAAAAAAAATAAAAATAAATTTTAATTAAAAAATTTGTGATCTTAGTTAAAAAATTAATTAAATTTGCACTAGTAAACAAATTAATAGTACAGTAGTTCCTGTTCAGTTTTCTACGCATTTAAACGGGGAATCATTTAAACGATTACCCGGAAAAATGCGCGATCGCCGCATTTAGAGAAACCTCATTTAAAAAACTCAATAATCATTTAAAAGTACTTTTTTGTTATAAGGGAAAACAATTTATTATATATGCGCAAACATATTTATTAAAAATAAAAATATGTTTTGTATATAATATGTATTTTATTCGACCTATATTATTTTCGAGTATTAATAAATTTTCGAGCTTTAAGTCTTTTTTTTAGTTTAAATGTTTATTCGAACCAATATTTCGGCACTCCTTACAATTTCTAAATATATATAAAAAAAAAAGAAAACACAAAACCCTGAAAAAGGCACTCAAAGAAGTGCCGAAATATTGGATCGAAAAAACATTTAAGGTTTTTTAAAAAAATCAACAATTGATAAATACTTGGTAATTATGTTTCTTTATAACAGCTTTTAAAAAAGTCGGTAATTTTTGATTGAATATAACACGGCGTTTACATTTGCCAGTACTGGCAAGTACTGGTATGAACAAGTGCTCGAAAATAAACGGTACATTATTTAGCGTTAGGCTCACACACCCAAGAACAATATCTATTTTTTAGTGTTTGTGTAGACGAACCCAATACCGTTCGTAACTATTTTCAAGAAAGAGCCGAACATTAAATAGTGTTCTGTTCTTCGTTAAAAAACAGAACAATTGTAGTAATACTGTAGACAACATTATATTTTAATGTTTCTTTTTTACATTGATAAAGAAATGAACAAACAAAAATGATAGCAACGACTGCAGCACGAACAGCTTGAGTGTGTATTGTGTATATGTTTTGTTTGTGTTTTTTTCGTATGTGTATTTTGTTTTTGTAAAACATTTTTTTTTTTACCAGCCAAAAGGGACGAATATTAATGAGCCGAACCGTACACAATGAAGTTTGTGGTTAAAAAAAACCAAACGGAGTGATATGTTCTCATCTTTTGTTGAGTTTGATACAAAAGTATTATTTTTGTGTTAGAAAGATGACTAACAGGGAAACGTTATTTTTTAAATGATTTTTTACACAAACACTATAAGCGTTTGTGCTTTCCACAAATCTAACGAACCGAACATTAAGGAGCGATATTAAGTGCTTGTTTTCGAACACTGGTATGAACATACATATTTGTTGTCAAAACAATGCAAAAACCAAACATTTGAAAAAGTGTGTATGGATATGTGAAAAAGTTTGCATGGCTTGCTACTGTCTTGCAAATGTTAACGCCGTGTTAATATTATCAAAACTATTTATTACGTCTTCCTTCCATGGTTTCAATTTCATAGTTGAATTTATTTTGTTGCACTTAAAACTTGTAAAAAAGTTGGAGCTTCAATTATTTCCTCTTCTTCATCATCGGAAAATTCAGATAACTCTTAAAAATTATTCTCTATGATTTTCGAAATTCAAGAGAAATTTACTTTTTTACTTCAAGTTTTTTGGTTACGCATTTAAGCGATTTCTTTTGTTCAAATTTATGTAATTTCGGACAAAAATAATGAATCATTGAAACGGGGAACGCATTAAAGCGAGTTCATTTAAGCGGGATTTTGTTCATGTATTTATCTGCAAAATTTTGCTTGCCAGCACATTTTGCGCATTTCAGAGGGGTAATCATTTAAGCGGAAACTACTGTATCAATTTAATATTTTTTTATATTAACAGCATTTTCTACAGTAATGATGTTGATATTAGTTAACGTTTAATTCACTTGATTAAATTTTTTATAAAAATGGAATTTATTTTTGATTAATAGTTTAATTGAGAAATTTTTTACTATCTAATACATTCTTACATATTAAAACAGAGGCATTTACAAATTTTGCATTAGCTTTAAAGTTAACTTTATTTATTTTATCAATATTTTTAATCTGTTCCAGTTTGATAAAAATTTTAAATTTTTTACCAGTTTTAACAAGCCGCCATTTTTGTATTTTGTAAAAATTTCATTTTCTTCTAAACTTCGATATGGGTAAAACCGACGCACAGTGGGGTGAAACATATCGAAAGCGAGGATTAATTCAGGGAAGCCTGTTTGTTATGACACAATATTTTTTTGGATTCTTTTACTTTTGTAGCTAAATTTTAGTGGAATTATAGTTTTGTTTTATATAATAAACTTAAAAACTGAAAAACCATGTATTTTTTTCGAACAACATAGTTTTTTGAAACAAGGCACATTCATTGCTAAAATATGAAATTAAAAATCATCTTCGTAATTATCTTCACCTTCATCATAATCATCATCTTCATGTTTTCATCATCAACATCGGAAATATTTAGCAAAATAAGCAAATCAAATCAAATCAAATTGTGGTAAATTTAAATTATGTAGTTTTTTATTTTTGTTTGTTTTTTCTTTAAATTAAAGGATTTGAGGTTATAACGTTCTTCTTGTGTCTCCTTAGAAGATTCTCCTATTAGAAATAGAGCATTAGAAACTATTTCGCGTACATGAATTAGGAAATTTGTGTAAAGTGGGCGGCATATAAAACCATGGGTAAAGTTTTACGAAAAGGTTTGCAGTTTAATGGGTAAAATCACGAAATTCGCGTGAATCTCGTGAGCACATAAAACAACAAAAAGAGTTATACGCAATCTTTCTATTAACTCTTAATCAATTTTTGTAATTTTAGCAAAAAATTCTGCTCCTTCCAACTTAGCTTTATATGGCCAGAAAAAATGTTATGCAATTTTGTGATATACGGTCCAAAATTTAATTTTGATCCCATATGAAGCAGCCTTCTGAAATTCAATGTAAACGCTAAAACTAATTTCACCAATGTATTGAAATTTATGTTTTTTACACCAGAAATCACTCTGCAGAATTTTGGGATGATTGGTTCATAACTTACCATGGCTCCAATATAAATTCCCCTCCTTAAAATCATTTAAGTTTAACTTAAACCGTTACGCTAGTTAAAATTGCTAAAAAAAAAGCATAAAACTTTCTGATTGTCGGTCAAAAATTTAATATATGTATAAAGCGCAACCAATTTTAATGCTGATGTCTGTTTTTATAAAGATAAATTAATAATAAATTGATTTCATAAAGATCCCACCCCTGACATATTCGAACTGTCGGTGGAGGGGCTTTAGTTAATTTTTGTTTTTGAGGTTTTTTATATTTCTTTAGATTTGTTTCGTTTTCGAAATTGGGATTTTAATTCATAATGAACTAAATCACGAATTTTAAGGACTGAGTTCATACAGGAAATAAACAACAACAGCAATGGATTTAAAGGTAAAATTTCAGTAGCAAAATTAAAGGGAGCATATGTGACATAAATATATACCAACTCAACATAATTTCTAGGGTCTTCGGAAAACCCATTTCAACAGAATGACAGACAACATTAAATCAACTGCGCTTCATAAAAGGGCCCCTTTATAGAGTTTAAATACTATAGAAATTACAAAGGGAATGACAAATTTGTATGTACCTTTAAAAAAAATTCATTAAAAAAATTGTAAATCTATCTATCTTCTATCTATATATATAAAAATGAAAAATGTTTGTATGTTTGTGTGTTTGTGTGTTTGTGTGTTTGTGTGTTTGTTTGTTGGCTTATAGACTCCGAAACTACTGAACCGATTTTCTTGAAATTTTTACAGTAACATCACGTGAGCCCTAAAAATAAAATAGGCTACTTATTTTTTCGATAGGGGCAGGGGAATTGGTACCCCCCATAGGATGCCAATATTTATTATCGCATATCTTAAGAGCCGCTGGCGGCATTTTGCTGAACTTTTTGTAGTAGGATCTTCTGAGCCCCGAAATTGAAATAAAATAGCAGCGGGGGAAGTGGTTCCCCCCATAGGACGCCAATGCTTAATATCGCATATCTTATGAACTGTTATAGTGAGAATGTTCAAACTTTGTGGAAGTCACTCTTATGGTATACTACACTTTTGAAAATAAAAATAAAGCGGGTAGGGGAGGGGGGGGGGAAACCTCCCATAGGATGCATATATTAAATATCGCTTAACTGAAGAACTATTAAAGGGGGAGTCTTCAAACGTGGTTAAAGCTACTACTATGGCAAACTATAAATTTCAGTATAAAAATGGGCGGGGTAAACAGGGGAGGAGCAGTACCCCTCATAGATAGAAATATAAATAAGAGCCACTGCACGCATTTTGTTGAACTTTTGGTAGTAGGATCTTCTGAGCCCCGAAATTGAAATAAAGTAGCAGCTGGGGTAGTGGTTTTCCCCATAGGACGCCAATGTTTACCATCGCATATCTTAAGAACTGTAATAGTGAGAATGTTCAAACTTTCTAGAAGTCACTCTTATGGTATACTTCACTTTTGAAAATAAAAATAAAGCGGGTAGGCGCAGGGGGGGAAATACGTCCCATAGGAAGCATACATTAAATATCGCTCAACTGAAGAACTATTAAAGGGAGAGTCTTCAAACGTGGTTAAAGCCACTATTATAGTAAACTATAAATTTCAATATAAAAATGTGCGGGGTAGACAGGGGAGCAGCAGGACTCCTCATAGAAGACATATAAATAAGAGCAACTGCACGCATTTTGTTGAACTTTTGGTAGTAGGATCTTCTGAGCCTCAAAATTGGAATAAAATAGCAGCGGAGGAAGTGATGCCAATCATAGGACGCCAATGTTTAATATCGCATATCTTAAGAACTGTTATAGTGGGAATGTTCAAACTTTCTAGAAGTCACTCTTATGGTATACTACACTTTTGAAAATAAAAATAAAGCGTATAGGCGCAGGGGGGAAATACCTCCCATAGGATGCATACATTAAATATTGCTCAACTGAAGAACTATTAAAGGGAGAGTCTTCAAACGTAGTTAAAGCTACTATTATGGTAAACTATAAATTTCAATATAGAAATGGGCGGGGTAGCCAGAGGATGAGCAGTACCCCTCATAGATAGAAATATTAATAAGAGCCGCTGCAAGCAATTTGTTGAACTTTTGGTAGTAGGATCTTCTGAGCCCCAAAATTGAAATAAAATAGCAGCGGGGGAAGTGTTACCCACCATAGGACGCCAATGTTTAATATCGGATATCTTAAAAACTGTTATAGTGAGAAAGTTCAAACTTTGTAGAAGTCACTCTTATGGTATACTTCACTTTGAAAATAAAAATAAAGCGGGTAGGCGCAGGGGGGAACTACCTTCCATAGGATGCATATATTAAATATCTCTCAACCGATAAAGTGGTTAAAGCAGTGTAGCGAAGCGCACCGGGTTAAGCTAGTGTTTTATAAATATGTATATAAAAAAAAGGTAAAAAGTTTCTTAATTATTAAAAGACGTGAATTTAAAATTTAATGTGCGTGTTGTTTTGCTAAAGATTTTGGCTAAATGTATAAGTACAAATAAAAAAAAAATGATTGTGCAACTTTACCGCGTTTTGTGGGTGACCTTTTTTGAAAACCTCAAAAAATTAATATCATATTTTTTATAGTTTTTAATGGATTATTCGACTATGCTAGGGCCATTTTGATATATGCAAAAAATGGGAATAAGTAATAATGTACATATTATGTACGAGATTTCGAGCCAAATCCAGTTGTTTTTGACTAGATTTCCCATACAAAACAAAATCTACTTCGTGACTAGATTTCAACGAAATCTACTGAAAATCTAGTAGTACTTAATGATGCAACTATGGTTTTTTCAATATAGTACTAAAAAATACTTCCCTGCACAAGAAAAAATGACATTTAAAAAAAACAAAACAAAAATTTTTAAAAAAAAAATTAAAAAGTTTTTTAAAATAAATAAATAAAAAAGTGTAAAAAAATAAAAAAGACGAATAATATTGATAAAATAAATATCGTTAATTATTAATAAAAGGCAATGCAAATTTTTTAATGTATATTTCTTTTTGTGTTTTTTGTGTAACGAAAAGACTTTTAGTTAGTTGTTTTGTTATAAAAACAAAATCTCGCTAATGTCATAAAAGTGTAATGTAAACGCACTAGATTTCGAAGAAGATTTTAAATCAAATCTACAAGATTTCGGCCTAATGTAAATGTAGTAAAGTTCTTCAATAAAATTCAAATGAACAAGTTCTTCGAAGCAGTGATGCCAAACTCTTGGAAAACTAAGCGCGCGAAAAAACGGTAGTATTAACTAGCATTTTCATCTCTTAACCCATATGTGCGCGGCTATAAAAAAACTTGTATTGCTTGGCAAGAAAAAAGCACTTATTGTTTACAAAAGGAAATTTTTGGCTTGAACGATATTTTCTGGTGATTTGTTTTAATTTAGCTTCATAATTTTCCATAAGTCTTATCGGTCCATAATTTTCCAAAAGTCTCATATAAAGCGGCCTTCAAAAAAGCTATTTAAAACGCTGTTAAAGTCCTGCAAAAATCCAAGCAGTTAATTTATTTTACTTTCTGCTTAAAATTTTTGTAGATATATTTATGTAAGTATAATGGAGGTTTTTTCTATGTCGGAAAATGCATCGTAAAATGTCAGCAAATTAAAAACAATTCGAAAAACATCCGCCCGTTCTAGTTTAAGGTGTCCCAAGCAAGGTAAAAAAGTCAAAGCTGTTTGCCAACACACCAGGTTTAAATAGAACTCAGAAATTAAATCAAAATACCGTTTGTGTGAAAAGATAATTTATTTTTTTTACCTCAAGCAACTTTTACGAACCATTCAAAAATGTCACCAAATCGTACTATCGAGCGGACGTAAACGGGTTGAACGGCGTCCGAACGAATAAAAGATATTTTTAAAATATTGTTGTAGAAATAACATAAATGACATACATAATGCTTTCGAGTTCACTGTGCAACAAATGAGTTATTATATGGCTGCATAAACATTTCGTAACCATTGGCAACACAAAAAGATTTTATAAATATAATTGATAGATATACTCGCATAGAAACAAAAATACCATTAGATTCTTGAAAGTACATATTTACAAAAACGGGTATGTTTAAAAAATGATACACACATTGAACAATTTTGCCAGACAAATTGGCGAGTATCAACGTAAGACGTTGAACAGTTCACAATAGCAACCAACAAATATAAAATACAGGGAAAGATAGACGAACGTACCAGCAATTATAGACAAAAAGAAAAGTGTTTAAAAGAACAAGTCAGAAAGTATTAGCGAACAAGCCAGACCATTTGATACCCTACAGTACAATCATTTTCCCGGCAAAAGAAAATTGTGTTTCAAATGAGGTTAATGGTGTTTTCTTTTAAACAAAAAAATACCACATTTTAAAAGGTGCATGTATAAAATGTCTTGCCGAACATGTAATACTGCAATTTTTTATTTGACGAGAACAGAACACAAAATTGGATCGCCCTGTTTTTAACAGCTGACAAAAAGTTGGTTCAATATATAAAAAAATTTGTACATAAATCAAAAAGTGTGTACTTTAAAATATAAAAAAAATATATGTACATAAACCCAAATTTGTTAATAGATTAATTAAATAAATAAATGAAAAAAATGAATGACGAAATTCCAATTCAAAATATGTAAACAAGAGAATACCTTTGCCAGATTGCCGATTTATTAACACCAAGTTTTTCGATTCCTCGATTTGACGTTTTTTTTTCAAAAATAATTTTATAACACCGAATTCATTTAAATTTTATATCACTGACAACAACCTGCCATTAAAAATGTAATGTTTACTTTTGTTTATTAAAACTTAAATTTTAGGGCTACCATATGTCCCTTAGTTGCGCCAAATCTTCTCGAAAAATCGGTTAAGATACTACAAAGTTATGGCCAAAATATAAATTTGTTTAGGAAAAGTTCCCATTTTGGGGAACCATAGTTTTATTACCAAAGTAAATTGTAAATTTATTCCTTAAGACGCCGGTATATAAATCTGCCAAATCGGTTAAAATTACTGAGTTATAACCAAAATACTGAAATCCCACAAATTAATCTGTTTTTATAATTAAGATTAACTTTTAATAAATTTAATAGCACGCAAACATGTGCAAATAATTAAATGCAATTAAGCGATTCATACAACATATATGTATAAATATACATCTATTTACATATATTTAAATATACTTACGTATATATAAACTACTGATCGTTCCTAACCATGGTGAAGAGTATATAAGATTCGGCATAGCCAAATATAGCACTCTTACTTCTTTTGAATAAATCCTAACATACCAATTAACTCAGACATATTTTACACTATTTTGACATTATTACCACTTTTTTTTATAAAAAATAAAAATTTATGCTGGTTTTCAGCTTTCCTTCATTAAGCATTTTCATTCAATTCACGAACTTTTGGTCTCAGAAGACCCCTGGTGAAATTCGATGCAACAAATATTCGCATGATATTTCAATCCTCATAAGTACCGTTTTAGTGTACTTTTGCGTGGAAGTTAAAAAAAAAAATTATACCTTTTAATTAGAGTTAGAGGGTTATTAATCCAATTTTGGTATTTACGCTGGCACTAGACATTCCATTATGTGAAGCAACAGTGCATACTGCGCAACATACAAGCGAAATTCTGAAGCCAGATTTTCACTGGTCGGCGAGATTGCCCGATTTAACAGGCCTCAGAATTTTTAATTGATCAAAGAGAATATTCCACAAATTAGGCCCTTATGATCATCAAATCTGGTGGCGGCCACTAGGACGAAATTATTTTTATTCATTTAATATAACAAAAATATATGTGTTTGCAATAATAAATAATTCACATTAAGGTATTTTAGGGTAAATGCGTTTTATCGTTATATGTACTCAATAGTCAATTTTTATGATAAAGGGAAACCCTATTTAACATAATTGTACAGTGATGCCAATTGTGGGGAATTTTCCCTTTTTGTAGGGATTTTATAGGATAATTAAAAGCGTAAAGAAAGAAGAAGGGGATTACTTATTTTAAGGTTAATGTAGGGAAAAATAAAATCTCATTTTCAATATATTGTCTTAAAATACGTAAATATTCGTATTATTTTCATTTAAAAATTAAAACTTTTCATATACAATAGCCTTTAAGTACTATTGCCTTAGTTTTTAAAAGGAACCCTATTATATGAGTCCTACTAGCCTGACAATGCATGTATTATCCATGTTTCCGAATATTCGTCGAACTCCCTAATGTATAACAAGGGCGCGACTTATATTCGCGTTCTTATTTGCGAACTATTCTCCTATTTTTGCTATTTGAGTTCCCTCTCACATTCGTTTAAATGTATGTGAATATTAAAAGTATAAGTATAAGAAAGGATTTATTTGTGAAAGGAAATATTTTTTTAAATTTTCGTTCAGGGGGACTGAATAAAATATTTTTTAAAATTTTACAGAGCCATTCCTTTTATTTGGTACCAAGTTTGCTAAAAACTATTTCAAATAACCTCTTAAAAATTAACAAAAGATTAGGCAATGAAAAATCAAATACGAAGTTTTACTATGTTTTGTCTCTCGATTAAACGATATTTAGAGGCGTTTCTGCCAAAAAGAAAAAAATTAAATTTGTCCCACAGTATGGCATTTCAAAATGTATTTTGTTTTGTTTTCAAGTTGTAAATAAATGTTTTTTATGATACCCAATTGGCCCCGTCTTTAGGACGTCCTCGAATACGGATGCACGACAATGTTAATTCCAGCACGACATCTGAAAGACAGCAGGAACAAATCGTCAACGACATTTTCAAACAAGTGTGGCGAAAATCGTGCACGACACAAAGAAAGACATTGTCTTCTATTTTGTCGTCAACGACTACATGCATGACAATGTCGTCTATTTTGACGTCCACGACAATAATTATTATATGCTTATCTATTTCAGACAGTTTTTTAGTATAGTTGGAATTTTAATATCTGTTATATGTTTTATATTCAACTCTTATAAGCAATCCTAAAGTTGACAGTGAAGTATTAACTGCATGTAATCCATTTTCCTACCCACGAATAACTTCATCAGCATTTTTCGGTCTAACTGGTTAGAGCAAATTTGTAAATTGTTTGTAGGTATTTAAATCAACAGTCAAAAAAAAAAGAATATGAGAATTTTAAAAAATCCAAGCAAGCGATTAAATAACATCCAAATTCTATTTGTCGTCAATAGACAGTGCCGCTCATGCTGTCTCACATAGAGTCAATTAGAGAACAACTTGTAAGACAGTGTCGCTCATACAGTCCAACATTGAGCTAAATATAAGGCAACTTATAAGCAGTGTTGCCATTAGAATACGAAAGATACATTTTTCGTATCTTTTGATGACTTCAGGTACCACGTATAATCCTGACATTTTTCGTATCTTTTGAATCTGTACGCAAAATGTACAAAAATATAATATAAGAGAATTTTTAGCCAACTAAAACTTATTAAGACTGATCATCGTTGCCGACTCAAATCTAATACAATAGCATTTTTAATAATGAAGAAAGAAATCATAAAGGATGTTTCAACATACGTTCCACCTAAATCAATGATAACAAGTAGTGCGAAGTTGTTCTGAAGAAATATGAACATCTTTTTTATTTTCGGGAAATTTATATGAACTGTTTTATATAATCGCCTTAACTCGAAGGTATATTAATTTTTACAAAAATGAATTTGTTTTGATAACATCCAAAGATAGTTATGTACATACATGTAATTAATTTTAAAGTTTGCTTACTGTATTTTAAAAAATTACACAACTAATTTTAATGACTTAAATAATTATAAATATGAATTTATATGATATCCGTGTATGTTCTAGAATCCGAATCCACTCGAAAGCTCATTACTTCAGCATGTTTGGTGTTCTGCATTTCACATTCATATGTTTTTATCTGTAGTGGTTGGTGAAAGTAAAACCAATCGACTTTTATTATTCTAATATGTAATAATATTTTTAACAAGAAAAAAATTTTGTTTTTAGTTAAAAATGTTCTATTTCTAGTTTAATCAAAATATATCGTTAAGTAAAACGCAAAAGGCCCTAACTAACCTAAAATTTAAAATCGAATTTTTTTATTGATTTTGATGTAATTATTACTCATTTTTAACGCTTTTTTTTGTTATTTTCCTATAATTTGTCTTTTTTTAATCGATTTGATTTACAATCTCAAATTAGTTTCTGAGTTTGTTTCAAATTTTGCAACTTTACGCGTATTTTAGCCATGTTCGGACGATTTATAATAAAAAAATGATTTTTGCAAATTTCCGCTAATTTGGCAATTTTTACCGAATTTTTGCCATTACTTACTGTTTTAGGACTTTAAATCAATTTTATGGCTTGTTTGAAATGTTTAAAATTTTCGCGAAATTTCACTATTTTTGGATATTTTTTTTTATTTTCCGACATTTTTTAATCCATTTTGTTTAAAAGTTAGCAATTTTCCGCGAATTTTAGCCATGTTGCAATAGAAGCGATTTTTTCCTGTGATTCCTTATAGCTTTCACGATATTTAATAAATATTAGACTTTGATATCGTGGTGCGGTTAGCAAATTAATGATCTTCAGTTCAAATGAAGTTTTTTCGAACAAAAACTTCGAATACACAAAAACATGTTGATTTTCGTTTTTAATTCGAGTCGAAACCTAGAACATACCTGATCCTTTTCTTAACAATATTCATTAAATTTGAAATAAAAATTTTATACATGTAAAACGTTAAAAATGCATTTCAAAATTTTTTTAAAAATGTATCTTTTTGGAAATAAAATGTATCTTTCTCGAAATTTCACTGGCAACACTGCTTATAAGACAGCGACGATCAAACTATCGTGCACGTCGATTTCCTGTAAATTGTCTTCTAGAAAACTTAAACGACAGAGGACAAGTTGTGCATACATCATTGACGACCATGTCTTGAAAGGCAATCTGGCCAACAACTATTTATGTATATGTACAAAATGTTAACAAAATATTTATTTATTTATCTGTTGCTAAAAATCATATATGTTTAACGTACGGAAAAGTGTAGGGGATATTATTAAAGTAATTTTTGGGAATACAAAATTTACAAGATTTTGTTAGTCGTGCTTAATTACCGTTTTTGTTTTCATTTTGTTTTGTCTTAACCTACTTACAACTACAATTAATATTGGAAGAATTGCAACAAATTGTAGTGGGGAATGTAAGAAAAGATAAACTCACTGTTTGTTGTTGGTGTTTTTGTTAAAGCTTTGATATGGTTACAAGTAAGACTTTTGCTTATATATAATTCTTATTAGCTTAACAGTTTTACTTGTTTAATATCTTTAGATTTTCTAAAATCTTTGGATGAAGTTTCCTGACGATCTGGCCTAAGCAACCAGTGAAATGCGCATAGGAATGGTTTATCCCTTTAACAATAAATTTCAGTGTTTTTATCAAGAATAAAAATTGGAAATTAAGCACGATTTTTTTTTAGTTTTAGGGAAAAAGGGACATTCTTTTCGACACGTAGGGGATTTTTTGAAATTTCTCCTGGTATCACTCAAATGGTATGATTATTTAATTTAGCAAGTGAAATAATTTTCGTAAAGTCAGTCAGTAGCTGAGTCATTCACCCAGTTAGCTTTATGACAATAATGAAAATTTCATTGTCATTGAAAACAAATTTTAGAAAAATACAATAAATTCAACGAAAACAATAATATTGTTATCATTTAATATTAAAGCAGTATTTTTTATAATTTAGTACATACACATATACATATATACATACGTACATAGGTACATACATACATACATATATTTATTTTTAATTTGTTTCAGCTCTATTTTATAAATTATCGCAATCATTATCATGAAAAAAAGAACAATAAATCGGTCGGTGTTTTAGCAAAGTATCAATTAATTGGATTTTATTTGTTTCTGTTTGAGTATTTCTCAGATTTTTTCGCTGCTGTTGTCAAGTCAACTCTTAACCAAAAATGGAACAAAAGATCATACAACTGAAACGCAGTAGCTGCTGTTCAATTTGGTTTCTATAGTTTTCTAATTTGTTGCTATGTACGTGCTTTGCGCTTATTAATTGTTTATGATTTTAACTTTTGTTGCTAAGTTCTTTAGAGTTTTCTTTTTATAGTTCTTATTTTGTTATATTTTTTTTTAACATGTATTTATACACAGTGTAAATATTTTTTGTAGGTATTAATAGTTTTTTTTTTTATTTGAAGTGCATATGATGAAAAGACACGAGTCTGACAAGACAGAAAGTATAGTCAGGCAATCCCGACCACATTATAGCCCTAGAGGAAAGCGAACTGACACCTAGTTAGTCCTGTGATAGGTATTTGGTGGTATAGACCGGTTCTAGTTCTAACACTTTATATGAATTAGACCTATCACTTTTACATGGGGTTGTCATTGGAGGGGATCAATTAACACCATTTGACCAGTCACACATCTATTCTCATTGAACGTGTTTAGTGTCAGTGTTACTGCAATGTAGTAGTATTATTTTAATACAACAAGTCCTAGAATTAAATTCAAGAACCAAAGCACCGTTGAAGACTGTACTGTAATTCATTACTTGTTCTACCTTTTTGTTCTTTATAAACCAGTTAAATTATCGGTCCTCCTCTCACTGGTCACGAGTTCTTTCTTTTTGTACTTGTTCTATTTTCACACATCCCAGGACCAGCGCTACCGTTGTGATACTAAAGTATCAATTTTACCCTTTTTCGGCGGTCTTGATACCCTTTATGACCTTTATTTTTTTTTTAACCCTTTTGTATAACTTTTAACTCTTTTTAACCCTTTTTGGAAATATCACTCACATTTTGTTTTTCTCAACACTGCTGAACAGTAGTGCTTCTGCTAAACAAATGTTTATGAAATAAGCATTGCAACAGACTCAAAGTAGAAACTTACAATTCCATGCTTTCTTCCCATAATCCATTTAAAGTGGAAATGGAGAAATGTACTTCAAGTGAAGATTCAATAACAAAGTAAAGAACGCACATTCCTAAAAAGGAGTATTCGTTAAAAGTTTGTGCTAAAACATTTTTTACGACTTCTTAATTACATTTTCGATAGTAAAACAAAAAATAAAGTAAAATTTCCCTTATTGCAAACATAACTCATAAGCATACATATTTCTTATTTGTTATCTACATACATATGCATGTAGGTATATTAGAGCGACTCACCACAAAAAGTGCTCGATGTACCCTTCTAAAAATGAACCTTGGACTTTTTTAAGATACCACTTTAAATATTTCGGCTCCAGCTTTGACCTCGCGTGAGCTGGACCATTTTGAAAAAGGGTCTGTTTTTGCATGTTTTGTTAATTTGAGAATCTGTTTCCTTACCAACATATACAAATTGGGTATCATAAGAAAGGTTCATTTCTTTTTTTCTTTCTTTAGTTCTATTTTCATCCATACATGATCAAGAAACTAAATCCGCTATCATATTAGAGTTACTACAAAACTGCATTTATATATATTCCAGAGCTCCGTGTAAAATGCATCAAATTTGCAAAAATCTAAATTATTTACATACAAAGATGATGTACATGGCAAAAGAAAAAATTTGATGCCCATATTGCTCTATTTAAAACTAAGGGTTGCCATCCCATTGCATTTTTGTCAAAACGCGAACTAGCAAGAATTTCCAAAAAAGCGGAAACACGTATTTAATTAAATCGACTAGAGATTAAAATATGTTAATTTGGCGTTTTTATTACAAACAACTCCAAACAAAAAATTCGAAAATCGTTTTTTTTTTACAGAAAATCCTTAAAAAAAGGACATGGATGATCGTCCTTGGACAAATTGTATATACAGTTGGACGCGTCTTTAAAAACCTTTCTTATGATATCCAATTTGTATATGTTAGTAAGGAAACAGATTCTCAAATTAACAAACCATGCAAAAACATACCCTTTTTCAAAATGGTCCAGCTCGCGAGAGGTCAAAGCTGGAGCCGATATATTTAAAATGGTATCTTAAAAAAGCCAATTTAGCGAAAATTCCCAAAAATTTGGTAACAGCGGTATAATAGCAAACCCGTATAAATATTTAGTAAACACTTTAAAGAATCAGAAAGCCTTCAAGAAAAAATCGTAAATAAAGCTTAAATTCGCAAACAATTGCAAAATTGGAAGCAACCCCTAAAATTTGTTTCAAATCGCTAAATCGGCAAAAAAAAAAAATTCGGAATATAACATAAAAAGTTTTAAAAAATGAGCAATGATGAAACACAAACTTGTTGTCAGGTGCTAAAATAGGAAAGGACATGTTTATTTTAAAAACATGGTCTTATTCTTTAAAATGGAAAAAAAACTTAACCCTTTTTTAATTGAAATATCCTTTTTTACCCCTTTTTTTAATATCCTCTTTTTGTGACCCTTTTTAAAAATGTTTAACGGTAACCCTGCCCAGGACTAGTCTGCTGGACGAATTGACACAAATTTTCTGCAAGGAGATTACACCATTTGTGAGTATTTCAAAATGATTTCCGAAAGTGGACAAATTTGTTATTGATTGGAATTCTTCCAACAATAATTTTAGTTGTAAGTAGGTTAAGAAAAAACAAAATAAAAACAAAAACAACTCGCTTTATTTATAAAGCGGGTTGCCAGTCAGGTTTTTTTAGGTCATGCACCTGCAGTTTATTGTCAAAATAATTTTCGTGGGAATACAAATATTGTCGGAAGAATTCCAATCAATTGTAGTGGGGAATGTAAGGAGAGATAAACTCACTGTTTATTGTTGATGATTTTGTTTAAACTTTGATATTGTTACAAATAGAACTGTTTCTGTAATTCTTATACGCTTAACAGTTTTATTTGTTTTAATATCTTTAGTTTTTCTAAAATCTTTATGGATGAAGTTTCCTGATGATCTGGCCTAAGATACCAGTGAAATGCGCATAGGAATAGCTTATCCCATCAAGAATAAATTTCAGTGTTTTTATCAAATAATAAAAATTGGGAATTAAGCACGAATAACAAAATCATTAAAGTTCAACTATGTATTTACAAAATGACCGTTGATTCTTCTGGTTTTCAGAGTTGTTATTGTAAAAATAACTGGTACTGAAAAAATGAAGTAGATAAAAACTTTTAAGAACTTTCATTACACGGTCCTTTTAAAAATTTGCTCGATTTTAAATCCACTTCATTTTGATTTTTTTAACATGCCCGTATACTTCCTTTGTATGGAATGTGCCACGCCCACTTTTCCTATTGTGGCTGGTTTTTGACAGATATTGTGTATTAATATCCAGTCTATTTGTACAAAATTTGAATACTTTTACCGTTGCCGTTCTCCAGATATATACATAGACATTTATATTAAGGGTTTTCATGATAACGATTAGGGTGTTCAGTCGACTAAATCTTTTTCGATTAATCGAACAATTTTAGACAATTAATTGTTCGAATAATTTAAAATTGCTAAATTCGATTAAAGGATTAATCGAAGAATCTACACCGATTAATCGATTGATAATAATATATAGTATTTCTGTTAAATGTTTAATTTTTTAAGGTTTCAAGTCGAATAAACAAACCAAATGTCATGCCTAGTGAGTAATTTAGTTTATGTTTTTGTTAAATTTTTTCAACGCAATTTAAAATTAATTTCACTATAAATCGAATACAGCTAAATGTAACAGGTGTTCAAAAATATATTAACGAAAATGTTCTTAAACAACTTCACTATAAAATATTACATAAAGAGGATTCATTAGCCGCTGACAATTCTTCAGAGGATTTATATTCTCTTTCTTGAACACCTTACCACATTCTTTTTTGTTAAAAGCAAAATAATCAAACAATAAAAAATGTGCCAAGAACAAAATATGATTATTATTATTCTTTGTATTTTGCATTTTTAATTGTTTTTTAGTGTTAAAATTTTTTTCTCGCCCCATTTTTATTCGTGAGTTTATTTGATATTTTAAAGCGAGAACTTTTTTTACAAAAATGTTACAGACACACTTTTTCTGTAAATTGGCGAGTAATTTCCTTACGTGACAGCTAATACTCGCCAAAAATGTTACAGATGCATTTTTGTTTCATTTCACACATTTAAATCGAAAAGTTTTTATGTAAGTATTGCAAGTATCTTCTGTATAATGTTTGTTAGGAGAATTGAAATTTAAGCTCTATATTTGTGTGTCCTATGTATATGAGCAGTTCCAACGAAAAGTCTACTTTTTGTAACGTAACGCCAGAAGTAATTTTAATTATTTCTTAAAAAATTTTATATGTATAAATTACTTTTTTATATTTTGTTGTAAAGCGCAACTAGCTCTACATTTAGTAACAAAAGGGATAACGTTTAAACAACATGGTCCTAAAATACAACCTTATTTGTATTCTGGCGTTACATTAAAAAAGTAGACTTTTCGCTGAATAAACCCATATGTGCCTTTAAACGAGCAAAAATTTTAAAATTTGATAGCACGAAAAATAAATCTACATAAGTTCAAAAGTTAATTAAAAAAGGTTTGACACAAAACCTCTTCCTCAATTCGCAGTCTTATACAGTTTTATAATGCAAGTCAAGATCAGGGTTGTTAGACTTTTTTCCTCAAAAATCGTCAAAAGTTTTCACAAAATTCGTCAAAATCGTCACGAAAATTGAACAAAATCGTCAACAAAACGTCAAATATATAAATTTTACAAATTAATGACAATTTATTGCATGGATTGGTTCGAAAATATAATTTTTAGCAAGAAATTCTATTTATGATGAAGAAAGTCATATGGTTAAGTTTTATTCTATTTATTTCAGCAAGTGAGCTGAATATATTTATCATTTAAAAAGGAAACATAAGAACAAATATATTTGCATAAATGCATAACAAAAAATTTTTTATTTCATTTATCCATATTCAGAAAAATATTAAATAATAAATAAAATCTCATTTGCTTTTAACTCGAGCTATTTTTAAATGATTAACTTTTAGCGCTGTCTCTATTGCCTATCTTAAAACCAAGGATTCTGTCTATATCAACAGTCCTTTTACCCGACTTGAAACGTTTTATTACGTAAAAAATTATTACCAAAATTAATTCTCATTGCACTCATTTTTCTACACAACTTCTTATTAAAAAGTAGCTTCCTAACATGCAATTTTACTAAGAATAACTTACCTAACAGAATTAAATGGGATTGGCCTTTTCACACACAAATAGAAAAATTCTTCACATGTGATTATGACTTCATCGAAAAATGCATTCGTATATAGCGACGCAATTCGAAAGCATAAAAACGCAAAGCGGATTTAACCAATTTTTAAAACGCGGACCAAATAGAACAGACGCAAATTAGGGCTCTATTGTGTATTTTTTGCAGTATCGATGGCATTTCTATAATTGTACAATTTGAATTACTAATGCTTCTAATGAAATCCACCTGGTTTGTGATAGGGGAGGAATTTTTTGTTTAATTCCCAAACATTTTTGTATTTGAAAAAATTGATTTTTAAGTTTTTGACTGTTTTCAATATAATTGTTAATATTTCTTGTGTTTTATCGATGCCAGATAACACTATTACTTTTAGTCAAAAAATCGTCAATCGTCATTTTATTGTATTTTCTCAAAATAATCGTCAAAATGACGAAAAATCGTCACATTTACCAACCCTGCTTGCCTGATTAAAGTGTTATAAAATTGATGCCAGATTAAAGTTCAAAGTAAATTTATTTACGGGATTAAATCGTCAAAACATAAGTGACTCTACATCAAAAATCGTCAATCGTCATTTTGGTAAATTCATCGAAAAAAAATCGTCAAAACGACGTAAAATCGTCACATCTAACATCCCTGGTCAAGATCCACCTCTGTTTTTTTAACGTCACGCCAGCGCATATTTTTGCTTATATCTGCAAATCCATAGCGTCGATTATTTAAATTTTGTTCTGAATATAGTGCTACTCCATTACTTTGCATATATAAAAACCCTTTTTACAAATTTGACTTCATCATTTAATTTTTTTACATTTTGTCGTACAAATGGCTCTTTTGCGCGACAAATTCAATTCCCATGCGACTCCGACACCTACACCGACTCCTACTATAACCTTGATGCTAATTGTATATGCGACTCAGTGATGTTAACTTTTATTTTTTCATTACCGTACGGCCTCCTAAAAATTAGAGTTTTTGAGAAGCAATTACCGTACGCAAACATTAATGTGCTGTTTCCAAATGACAGGCGATTGATTATGTGGCAAAATTTATCAGGGGTGTGCTGGAAATCGCAAACGCAAGAATTTGGAAGTTGTTTTTAATAAACTTTAAGCCTAATTCTTATAATTTTTGGTTTAAAATCCTGTTTAATAGGAAAATATTTGTTAAATATTTGTCATACAATTATTTTATTACAAAAATCTTATTTAAAAACGACTTTTAAAATTCTTGCGTTTTACATTTGCGATTTCCAGCACACCCCTGTATATGAAAAGCACTCAGTCCATCGCCTGTCATTTGGAAACAGCACATAAGAGCAGTATTCATAAACCAATTATTTAAATTTTAAATGTGTTTTGAGAAAATAATTTTTATTTTGGAAATTTTTTATGCCGAAAAACTTTGGAGTCGGAGTCGCGAGTTTTTGTGGGTACTACGACTCCGACTCCGGCACAAAATCATTAACTCCGACTCTTCAACTCCGTGGAATTGTTGCGTTTTGTTATGGACCTCCTCATACATCTGTGGGATTTCGACAAAACATCTTTAGTCGAGATAAGATAGAAAAAAAATTTAAAAAAATCGATTTAAAAATCATTTTTATCAAAAAATAAAATAAACCAAAATTAAAGAAAAAATTTCGTTTATAATAAATGTAAACAAAAAGGTTTTGGAATAAAAATTCGTATGACTAAAAACATTTTTTTCAAATTTGAATTAAGATGTTTTGTCAAAATACCACAGATATTATTTCAGACCAATTACTGAGACTGTTATTAGTCTAACCACGCACAGAAAAAACCCAATGTTAAATCAACATGAAAAAATATTAATTTCAAGTCATTTTAAATTTTTGCAAAATAAATAAATTTATTTAATATTTACGTTGTTTCATAGAAAAATAACAATTAAACATGTCAATGTTAAATTAAAAATTGTTAATTTTAAAATGTTAACGTTAAAATAAAATTGTGCACATTAATTTAACATTTGTTCGTTTAAAAACAATATTAAACACTGTAAAATCAACACCAAGATCAAATAAAAATAACAACTAAGCGGTGTAAAAATAAGATGAAATATGTAAAAATAAAGTAAATTCATGTTAACCCAAAAAATACTCCTGTTTCAGAACAAAAATTAAACACGGTGCACGGCCTAAAAAACACTTAATTGACAACATCTTTTGTAAGTTGTTGTTGTTTTTTATTTTGTTTTTCTTAACCTACTTACAACTACAATTAATGTTGAGAGAATTTCAACTAATTGTAGCGGGGAATGTAAGACGAGATGAACGCACTGTTTATTGTTGATGTTGTTTTGTTTAAGCTTTGATATTATTACAAGTAGAACTGTTGCTATAAGTCTTATACGTTTAACATTTTTACTTGGTTTAATATCTTTAGTTTTTCTAAAATCTTTATGGATGAAGTTCCCTGATGATCTGGCCTAAGCAACCAGTGAAATGCGCATAGGAATAGCTTATCCCATCAACAATAAATTTCAAGTGTTTTTATCAATAATAAAAACTGGGAATTTAGCACGAATAACAAAATCTTTTGAAATTTAAATTTTGTATTCCCAAAAATTGAAATTACTTTTTTATAACATTTTTATTGTGTTTATTATTGTGCAGTTAACAAAGTGATTTAATTTTATTCTTAAAAATGTAACAATGGCTACGATAATGATATGACTTTAGAAAGTTTTGTACATAATCCAGTGACTTTACATCAAAGTTCCCAATTTGACGAGCTGTTGAGAACTTTTGACTTAAGTGAAGTAAAGCCTTATTTAACAAGTATCTTAAATTATTGCCAATGAGATGTAATAACATTTGAAATCCTTAAATTTTTATCAAAAGAGGACATAAAGGATGCTACACCATTCATTGGATCTCGTGCTTGTTTCCGGGAAAAATTATTTATTTGGAGAAAAATCGAGGTAAAGACAGAATTTTAAATAATGTATAATAATCCAGCCCGGTTTTTGACAGATGTTTTATAAATTTAAACCAACTTTTTTTTCCAAATTTAAGAACTTTTACTGTAGATGCTCTTCAGGCATAGACATAGTTTTATTTAAACGGACTTTTATGAAAATTCCTAAAACCGCAATGAATTTTAATACTCTGAGGTCAGTTTTAATTAAAATTGGTTTATAATTAACAGATTCCATATTAAAAAGCACCGTTTAAAAAACTGCAGCCAAAGTATAAAAACTCCATTTCATCCACTTCTTCCCTTGTAACTATGGTTACAAAATATGCAGTAAAATATTTAAAAAGGCTTGAACAATACCCAAATCCACTAGCTCGAAATATTTTAAATCATGGCGGCCGCACTCGCTTAAGAAGAAGAGATACTGCAACACTTCCCCAACTAGAAGAGCGATAAGCACCTATATTTGTGAACAGAACCCGTGAAGAAGAAAAAATGTTTGTCTGGCACTGGCAGGACATAAATAAAGAATTAGAATAAGATTTGATTAATTATTGTTAGTTCATATTTAATATATGAAGATTCAATAAATAAACAATGAAGAAAAAAAATGTTAAATTATCATAAAGTTACTATGCAGCAAAAACTCTACCAGAAACTGTAGAATCAACCTGGTTTTCGACGATTTTACATTGATTTTTTCCGTGTGTACGACGTAATAAACTAAAAAGTCGATTTTGAATATTTTTGTCGCTTATAGCCTTTTACATTTTAGGCGACTATACGTATATTTAAAAAAAAAAAAAACCAATTTTTTTGGATCGAGATTCTAGAACTAATATTAAAGATAAACGCAAACGCGTAATACTCTCCTAACCTTGGTGATGTAGTAGTGTACTCGTATAGCAAACAAGTAAAATATAAACACTTCATGTCTGTTTGCTTTTTTCCACACTTGTAATAGCAATTAATTAAATGTACATATTTAAACATATGCTTAAGTTTTAAATTGACAGATACTGTATATGTGTTTATTACGAGTTCTATATGAAGAACTAAGTTTTTAAATGTGTTATACATATTCACATACAAAAGTACTTTAAACATAGTTTTTTTTTTAAATACATATTTATTAATCTGTCAACATTTATGTATTCACAAATAAATATTTATAAGCAATATAGGTACAGTCAAATCTCGATAAATCGTAATTCCCGATAATTCGTAATAAACCGTCCGTTTTTTTTTAAAACATATCGTTAATTCGTAAAATTTCCATACATTTTGCTCCCCTCGTAATTTATTTTTTTCAAATAAAATCTTCTTTACCTCTTATAAATCGTAATTGTTTGCTAACTAAAACTTATAATTCGTAATAAAAACAACAGAAGCATGGAAAGAATGATTTTTTGTTTACCGCTATTTTTTTTGCGTGGGTTTTTGCTTTTGTTTTTGTGAGTGTTTATTTTCTTAAGATCAGTTTGTTACCAGGGCTGGTCAGGTATGGCGATATCTCGCCAAACGTGGCGATTTTGAAACGTGTTTGGCGGTGTATTTTTCCATTTGGCGACTGTCGATTTTTTTTTAGGCGATTTACTTGGCTACTATTACCATTTATATCGAGCCCTAACCGCGAAAATAACGTAAGCGACATCATTTTCAGTTTTCGTTTTTTTTTATAAATAACATTATTGGCAACACTTGCATAATCTCCTAAAATGTCATGGTCACATAAGGTACCGTCACGATTTTATAGCAAGAACAATTTTATCGTAAGCGACAAATTTCATTGAAATAAAATAAAATAAAAAAACTCTCGCCTGTAAAATTTTATTTATGGCGCTTACGTTATTTTCGCGGTTAGGGCTCGATATTATTTCAGCGATTTTTTAACAGTTTGTCATTTTTTGATATCATTACTTATTTAAAAAAAATCTGGCAGCTTTTTTTCACATGATTTTTGTTTTATATTCAGTCCCTATTTAATTCTAAAAGTATGTATGCAGGTCAAAACACCAGTAATTAAATCGATGAGGCTGAAGTTTTCCATCTTAAAGACTTGTGTTTTCAATTTTAGTTTTTATACCCACTCCACAATAGTGCAAATAGACACAGAGTCGTCAAATCTTTTCATAGGATTCAAAAATTAATTAACAAGGTTTCTTTCAAATGTGCTAAATTCCCATTTCGTACTATTGAGAAACTGAAATTTATTGTTGAAGGGATCAGCTATTCCTATACGCATTTCACTGATTGCTTAGGCCAGATCGTCAGGAAACTTCATCCAAAGATTTAAGAAAAGCGAATTAAAATTAAAAACCTCAGTTTTACTCGTAACAATATCAAAGCTAAAATAAAAGTCGATTTAACGATGTCCGTCCGGATGTCTGCCCATGTAACCTTGTGCGCAAAGTACATGTCGCAATTTTGGAGATCATTTGATAAAATTTGGGACATACATAAGTTCTTATTGGCACAAGGACCAAGCCTATTGAAAATGGGAATCGTAGGACCACGAGGGGAGATAGGGGCAATTTCTGCCTCTCAGAAACTATCAAACACATTTGATTTTTGACATCCGGTTTGGCGATGTAGCTCAAAAAATCTGACATCCCTGTTTGTAACATGAATAATTTTTTTATTCAATCTTTATATATTTTATTTTTAGCAATTGTTTTTTATGTTTTTTTTTATAGTTTTTGTAAATAAATTTAAACCCCCGTTAATTCGTATTTATTTTATTTTGACCCCGTTAGTTCGAAGCCCCGCTAAATCGCAAATCCCTATAATTCGTAAGAAATTGCCGTTTCCTTGCGATTACGAATTATCGGGATTCTACTGTACATATAAATTCACAAGAGTACGGGCAAGAGTTGTGGATTGCCATGAACATGACATATGAATTTAACTGACTATAAACTGTTTATATGGGTCTTAGCAATTAAATGTTGCTGCTTTTGTTTGTTTCTTATCTTTATTTTTGCTATTATATTCAGTATTTTAATGTACACAACTTGTGTTTTATTGTATGTTATTCTAAACTGTATTTTAAACTCAATTGTTATAGTAAATATTTCTAAAAAAAAACAAGTGAAACAAGAACTTAATTGCTACAATAAGATACAATTTACACATGAATTTGTAATACCAAAAATAGAACATTTATAGAGGCGAAGGCTTCAAGTTAACGAGATAATTTTTTTTTTAGCAAATTATTTTTAAATTGCCACTAGTGCATTTTTATAGTTAAATGGTTTGACAGCCGAGTTAAGATTTTTAGTCAAAACTTCCTTTCTGGCTATTTTCTATGATTAAACTCATATAGATACGTATGTATATGTAATTTAAAACAAGAAAGTATAGTCTGTCAATCAGGATCGTATGATACCCTACACCACAATATCTAGAGATGAATGTTCGAGAGTTTACTCTTATTTGGGTCCCATGGGCAAACTTGGACCTGTCAGAACAAACTTATGTTATGAGTAGGGGTTTTCATACGGGATTTCCCGATGTTTTTTTATTTAATCATATTTGATACTCTGCAATTTCGAACTTCCAAAAGAAGAGGGGTAAAAATGTATACTATTTTAGATTTCTTTAAAGAACCTGATTTATTTTCTAAAAACGAAAACAAAAATTGTTCACACTTGCTTCAAAAAATTTAATGACTTTTTTGCAGAGCGACTGCATAAAAGATTCTGAAAAAGCAGTTAATACTATTTCTGTAAAAGATGACGCTAACGTCAAAATTAACTTTTCAAGAAATTTTGAATGCAGCAATTAGTAAATAAAACGCTATTTCAATTCAATGCGAATTATTTTCTTTAAAAATGGAATGCCAAGTTTTTAACTGGTTTGCCTGTGCCGATTTATTCGAAAACCGGCTTCATGAAAATACCGAATAATCGACGACCATATTTTTTTTATTATTTGATAATTGGAAAAAACAAAATTTTTATTTATCTGTTTTGCATATGTGTTAGTATCAAATTTGAACGCTTATAACTCTGAAAATACTGAACAGATTTAAAAAAAATATATTTATACATATTGAGCACTTCAGCCAGTAAATGCCTTTCGAATGGTGTATTTTTTATTCTAGTCACTGGGAAAACAGAGGAGAAAAGTGTTCTTAACTGTTTTGCCTTAGCCGATTTATATAAAGACAAGTGTTTGCCTAATGGCCATAACTTTTCTTAATATGAAAAAATATAATGGATCGATTCGGAGACGGATCAACCTGTGGTTCATACGTTATTTGGATCATCGGATGGAGGTGGCCGATATTTTGTTCCACACATAATTGAGCCATACCAATATTATCATAATAAAAAGAAATGGCAATCATTTGTGTTTTGTTCAAAATCAACGTCGACCCTTAAAATTTAACCACCCTTTACAATTGAAATTTTTTATTATCAGTCTTTTTTACAAAATCCTTTCTTAAGCACAATTAGGCTATTTTTCTAATCGTGTGTTCAGTACTTAAATTTGTACCTTTGTTGTATTGCATATGAATGCGGTGTTCATCTACATTTATTTGCTTTTCTTCGCGCAGTGACAACTACAAAGTTGCATTTCGGAACAAAATACATTGTCAACATTTTTATGGTTGCATTTAAGAACATGTTGCCATGTATTACTACAATGCTGCAAATATAGGTGTTGGAAAAAGTTTCAGACTACATACATTGTTTTGAGTTATCACAACAAGAAAACAGGAAAAAATGTGTGTTTAAAAAAAAAAACAAAAAAATGCATGTAAAAATCTGCCTAAAGTTCTTTCAAAAAATAACTAATCGGCCGATTTTATTCAAATAAAATTTTCTACCACTTAACTGGGATAGTTCTCTTTAAAATAAGGTATTGTCCATCATTCCCGGTACCCTGGTTGGTCCACATTCGTAAAAAAACACACAAAACACCATTCATCAAAAAAAAAGAAAAAAAAAACAAAAAAATGCGTTCAAAAATTTGCCTAAAGTATTTTAAAAAAATTACCAATCAGCCGATTTTATTAAAATAAAATGTTCTACCACTTTACTGGGATAGTTCTCTTTAGAATAAGGTATGGCCCATCATTCCCGGTGCACAAAACATGCTGTGCATTGGTTTGAATACTGTGCATTAACTTGTAGTGTTGAGCAATTTTAAGCCATGTTTACAAAAGGCTTAACTTTTTTTTGCCACATACACCCCAAAAACGCTTTGAATTAGAATATTTTATACATATGTATGTAGATAAATACAATTCAAATATTTGCACATAAATTGAAAAAAAAAATTATTTGAAAATAATAAGCAATAAAAGCTCTGGGCATTTTTGACCTGTCAATACAGGATAAGGCTTTATAGCCAGTTGAAATTAAACCTTCATATAGTTTTTAAGAAAAAATTATTAAACATTTTCAATATCATATTTCATTATATTTTAAAAAAAAAATTAAATTCTAAGACAATGATTGGGTAAATTTTAGCTGTGCACACCAACTTCGGTGAAATCATAAACAGCTTTTGGTATACTGTGCCTATTAAATTCTTAATTAAATATATTTAAAATCAACAATTTTTTTGCCATGACCTTGATTAATATTTATATTATTGTTGATGGTTTTCCGTTTTGTTTTTGTTATATTTTAGTATTTAAAAATTTAAAATTCCTTATCTTCGAAGATATTTGTGTTTATTTGTTTTGATATTTAACAAATTGTAAGTGACGCACTTGACTCTGTTTTTAATTTCGGAACAAACTAAAATGAAACCCAAAAACAAACAACTGAAACAAAAATAGCAATAGAAGAAAATAGCAAAAATTACTATACTTTACTTGTCTATTGTTAGAAATGGTAAACAAAAATGTTTTTGTGCAGAGTCGGGTATTTAAGTTCTATGTACATGTGAAACATGTACATTCCCATCAAAACAAAAAAAAAAATAAAATCTAATGGAAAAATAATAACACAAAATTTGTGAAAAAATTAAAAAAATATAAATTTTGAAGCTGTTTACATTTAAAAATGATTATTTGGCACTAAAATTAAATAAGCGAAGAATAATATTTCACAAAAAAGACGCATCCATTTTAATAAAAAGAAGTGATGTTATTAGTTGAAACGATGATGGGCAGGCATGAACAAATTAAAATCGATTTAAATCGATTAGTCGTTGTTCGATTTAAAATTACTCAAATAGCCAATTTTAATTACTTGACAAATGTATGTCAATTAACCGATTAATATTAATTTCGTAGAAATTTCTATTTTAATATCTGTGGCATTTTGACAAAACATCTTAAGTCAAGATAAGATAGCAAGAAAAGTTTAAAAAAACTCGGTGAAAACATAATTTTTATCAAATAATAAAATAAACCGAAATTAAAGAAAAATTTCGTTTATAAGACAAAATTTTAAAATCGCAAACAAAAATGTTTTTTTAAGGAAAATTCGTATAAATAACAGCAATTTTTTTGCACTTTTTTAATTTGACTTAAATGTTTTGTCAAAAGGCCACAGATATAAAAAAAATTTGTTTTTTTTTTGAGAAAAAAATGTTGCAGTATATTTGATATTTTCTTCGAGAAAAGGGATCTAGTGTGTGAAAATTAAGTTTTGAGAAAAACGCATTTAAAGTTATTCTACAACTTTTTAGGTACCAGAATCCACTCTTAAGTCCAAAACCCGTTTTTTGACACACTAATTCCCTTTTTTTTTTGGAGAAGGACACATATATATGTGCACTTGGTAATGTTAACTAAATATTACCACTCGAAGTGGTGCATGTTGTGCAACTTCAATAGAACAACAAAAAAAAATGTATTAATTACATATTGGAAAATTCCTTTATTCATAAAAACAATTTAATAAAAATTAAATTTGATGAACTTTAGCCTAATTAAAAATATATTTGGATTAAAAACCATAAACATTGCCCATGTTCTGTAACTCTCTCGTCGAGAAACTTTTCGATTAAAATGTATGCAATAAAACAAAACTGCCATAAATTGAAACAAACAGCTGTTTTTCTCACTAAACTGTGTCTGTAACCAGGGCTGCCAGGTACTATTTTTCCTTGTCCCCAAAAAATTAAAAAAAATATCCCCAAAAATTCCCAAACTAAAAATTAAAACCTTAAAAAGATAACAATTTCTTATCTGACTTAATTTTAAATCTTGTTAATTAAACATTTTAAATTTTTTTAAAATTAGTAGGAAAAATTTTAATAAGAAATCCCCAAAAATCCCCATATAAAAATTTTTAGTAAAACATTATTTTATTTTGTTTGTAGCGACTGGTTTTGGCATGTTTATAACTTCTTTTTATGCGATTCCAGTGAGTAATTACAAGCATATGCTATTTTGAAGACAAATGATCCAATTTATAAAAATTTGAAATCCATCCTTGAAATCAACAGTAAAAATACATATATATATTCGTCATTTATTTTGGTCCCTATTATGGTTCTTAATTTTTGTATTATGGTTTACAACTTTGCTATATTGCTGTGTACAAAAACATAACAATAATTACAACTGATCACAACCAGTTGTTTTAATTACAACTCAAACTAACACAAATGGAAATCTTAATTAAGACTCTTTACACCGTATTCGTAGTTGATAAGAGTAAGGAAAAAGTTTTGCTACTTTTTTTCATATTTTATGTACGAAATGATAAAAGAAGGGAACATTATATTTTAAATGTATTAAATCCCCAAAAAATCCCCCAATGTTATTTATAAATCTCCAAAAATGTCCCCAATCCCCAAACGACTTTCTTTGTCCTTTTTGCTGGCATGAAATTTTGGGGATAAATCCCCAAGTCTGGCAGCCCTGTCTGTAACTTTTTTTTGGCGAGTACCATAGTAAAATAAGTACCAGGTATGTGAGAGTTTTCATTACACAGTACATCACATGATCTCGGGACTCAATTCTGATTTTTTTTGGTACCATGACCAAACTAATGATGCAGAAGTTCTTCTTTTTGGGTCTACTTTCATAACCAATTATCAGAATTAAGTAACGAGTCAATCACCTGAAAAATGTTGTACTGTGTTATTTACCCATGTAATGTCAAAATAATTTATTTGAGTTTTGACGCTTGTTTTAATTTTGTTCCATATTTTCTTTTGTTTGACGTTATATCGGTTTTGAAATTGAGAACAAAATTTCTAATGACTATACCTTGTACTTATTCTACCATGACGAGTACTAGCTGTCACGTAAGGTTAAGGTAGCCAGATTTTAAATTCGGAAAAACAGTGCATTGAATACAAAAAAACAGTACAATTGAAATTGCGGGTAAATAGTTTAAACTTAAATTGTGGAACGTCAAAGGAATGATTAGCATTTAATGGCATTCCATAAATATAGGAAATTACTCCATTTGCGTTAAAAAAGCAAAAATGCTAAATAATTACAAAAATTTGCTAAACTATCACTTAGCACTTTTTTCGAAATTCTAAGTGCTAATTCAATAAAAAAAAGAGCTAAATCTAGCACTTAAAGTGCTAAACTGGTAAGCCTGATCACGATCATTGTTGCATACTTAATTTTTTTTCAGCTCATTTAGCTTTAGAAAAAGCTTCTGCATTTAGGTAGCACTCTTCTTCCCAAAATTACTTAGCTTTTATAAACCCATTTGTTTTAATTAATGGACCTTGAGATTGGATGTTTACAAATGCTTGTAGAAAATGCAACGACTGCCTTAATATTATCGTGTCGGTAAGTACGACCAAAAACAGTACAGGGGGATAATTACGGCAGTCGTGTTCGCATAGTTTTTCGACTCGAAAGCCATTTATTAGAGTTTTTAAAATATCTACTGAAATCTCTTGTATTTAAGATTATTATCAATGTTTAGTTACATTAATCAAATCATTGACGTACGAATTAGTTTAAGTTGAAATAATTTTTTTGCCGATCAGCCTTTTCGGCATGGCATGTCCCCTAATTACAGCTTTATATTGCAATTATTTTGTCAGTTGATAGCATGACAAAGTAAACCTCAAAATTTTCCATCACAAGTAAACTGACACTATAAACAGTTAGTTACGTACAAAATTCGTGTTACGTTTTTGTTTGACAATGGCATTGTATTCGCAGTTCTTTTTAAATTTTTACACAGATTGCTAAAAATAAATTTTAATAGATAATTCAAGCAAATTGTTAATTAGAAATTTGTTTTCATCAGTTTTTTGCAATAAAAAAACTGGCTCGGCTGACAATAAGACAATTACCGTTTGTTAAAAGCACGTTCTCTACGGACTAACCAGAAGTTAGAAAAAAATGTTGGTGTCAAATTGTTTCCAGTTCTCCTAAGCAGCATTGAATAAAAATCCAGCACAATCGGTTTAGCTGTAAAGCAAGTTCTGGACATAAATGTGGACAACCAACCTATGAAATTCTGTTTATGCAGTACTTAATGTTTAGGAACAGTATTAAATACCATTTTTTAATATTCCTATCAATAAATTATTATTCCAGTAAATACATTTTGACCCCCCCGGTATAACATTTATTTCACAACGATAAGTAAATAATTATGAAACGCGATATTAATTAAAAATTCTTATGTTGCTAGTATTTTTTTTTTGTGGTTTTCGATATCATTAAAAGCAGCCGCCAATATTTATTTATTCATTTACTTCGTTCTTAAACTGTTCAAATTGTGGTTTTCTTAAGCATTTGTTGTCGATGGAAAAGTACTGAACTGGTTTATTTATTTGAAGTGTGTAAAACATGTGTGCAAAATTTAAAAAAAAGTTCTAAAAATTAAACATGTTGGTTTTAATAGAGACGTGCGCGTGACATAGACATTTAATGTCACGCTAGATTCACTCGTGATTGTGCTTACTTTAAATGTTTATCACTTGTGAGATAGTGAACGCGTTCGCGATAGTAAGTGATTTGAATGTAAAAACCAAGCACGATTTCTTACATTTTCGGAAAGACTTTTCTAAAAAATTATTGAAAACATAAAAATTCAAAATATTTTAAGAGAGTGCGTGATCACGATTCAAAAATCGGTAACGCGTACAGCACTAGTTTTTAACCACTTAATAAATCTTCTAGAAATGTTCTATCTAAAATAAAATATCGCACAACGACTTAATAATTTTTTAATCACTTGATTTTTTTATAAGTTCTTGTGGTTAATTGTTGTTGCACTTTATTTGCATTAAATTTTTATTTTTATCGTTTCTTTGCAGCATCTGTTGAAAATACAACGCAATAGAAAGAAAAGAGCTTAAAATTGTTTATAGTTTTTAATCCAAATTTCCATATTTTTTAATCAGGCTTAAGTTCATCAAATTTAATTTTCATTAAATTATTTTTATAGTTTTGCTAAATTGTTTTACGATAAAATTCAGCAAAATTAGTACAACAGATAACGAGCTATAGACCCACATAAGGACTAACTAAATAAGTTATACTCTTTATCTTGATACTGAGCACCTGCTGTAACTGTGAATCTTGACCGCTGCGCTTGAAGTTGGGTTTCAGGTGCGAACTTAATAAATTCAGTCATCGGAATGTTATAATAATGTTAAATACATTTAGTAGTGTGCCAGTTTTTTTTCTAATTTTTTGTTATGGAGGAGAATGGAAGAATTTTTCAAACTAATTCGAAATATCTTGTGGAGCTTAGTTTCAAATTAAATAATTGTATTTGTATTCGGCGAATATTGATTTTCCTTCACTTCACGTATAAAACTAAAAAAAAAAAAAAAAATAGATATTAAATTAAATTTGGTCCAATTTAGTTATACAGGGTGGGGCATAAGTAGCTGTATTATTTAATAAATGTATACATTTGGTGCTTACTTTTTTTCAGAAATAACTTTGAAAAATTTGTTGTTAAAATTTAAATAGTTTATGTATATAGTTTTCTATATGCAGGCTTTCAAAATTTATTTTAAAAGTCATCACTCGGTTATTCAGACACAAAGTTCATATCGAATAATGAGCAATGTAGCCCATTTTCACCTCCTTGGTCATGTGAATAAACTATATTACAGAATATGGGGCACCTACAATCCAAGAATAATTATTGAACTACAAATGCAAGTGGCTGCACATATTTTTTTTATCATGGGGCAAATTCTATTTTTGTCCGAGAATGCCGGATGTGTCTGGAGGATATAGCGATACATTCATTGGTCACCCTTAATTGGGTCCCCGGACACGGGGACGTAAAAATTGCATGGCGGATTCGTTGGCGCATGCTGGTACCACCTTTAATCGAGACGGTTTAACATTTAATGTAGGCGTTTCACTCCCAAGGAGTAAGCAACTTATAGCGCACAAGTTTCACCTTATTGCCAAATGGTGGTGGCATAATGAAACAACCTGTGGGGAAACAAGGTAAATCTGGCCCATCATAGATGAAAAAAGGACACGGCGAGCATTACAGCTTTCCAGACATCATCTTAGAAACCTAATTGCGGTCATAACTGGTCACTGGCCCATTGGGAGGCACGCCCAGAGCCTGGGATTCCCTTATAATGACTTATGTAGAAGTTGTGGTGACGAAGAGAAGGAAGAGTCAACGGAACATCTTCGCCGTAATTGTCTTTCATTCGGAGATTTAAGACTTGAAATGTTTGGTCGAAGAGCCCTTGGGGACAAAACTTGTGTCTCTGGATCCACTCCTTTATTGAATCGACCGGGTGGCTGCGTGGAAACACTAGCAGCCAGATAACATAGGACGCATGGGAGACGGCATGACATGGTAGCACAACGGGAACTCATAAATGGACCCACGTGAGCTGTGCTTAATCACGGCTGCCAATGGAACCTTAACTAACCTATAAGGCTAATCGTGACAGTCGTAATCGAATACTTTTTGGATTTGAAGGCAATTTTATTTCAGTCGAAACTAATCGAATCGAAATTATATTTTCAGTGTTGTAAAAACTTAAATAAAAAATAATTTAGATTCGTTCAGTATCGATCGAAAGATTTAGAAATACAATTACTTTCGAATCGAAAAAGAATTCAATCACAACTGCCAGAATTAGACCCCATCCTATTTTTTCCAAAATGACGAACGAGTTGTGGGTGTGCTAATTATTCAACATTTTTAAAAACCTATTCAGAATTTTGGTTCCAACTAGATGGAGCCACAGCTCACATTTTGCGCTAACATGTTGGCGATCGAATTATATCGGGATTTTCTAAATTCATTCAATTACACGGGTCCAGTTTTTTTTGGGGTTACCTAAAGAGTAAGGTGTATGCCAATAAGCCTAGCCGCATCCAACAGCTTAGAGCGAATATCCAGGAAGAAGGGAGAGAAAAGTTAAGAAAAATGCTCTAGAAAGACAACGTCAGGTCGAGGCAAACAATGGGCACCATCTAAAAGATATTCCTCCTTATCGACCACAGGTTATAATTTCAGAGCGTCCAATACATTGAAATGGCCGGTTCGAATTTGTGAGATTCTACTGTATTGTTTATTTCATTAAATAAGCAGTTCACAAATCACATCTATAACGAACACGAAAATTTCGTTGCCGTCACTGTCGTTTTAACATTTCTAAAACTCTATTTAAATAAAAATTGCAATTATATTTTGGATGCATGTTTTTTAAGCTCCTAAACAGTTTTGAATTTTAAGTTGTGACTGTTTATGATTTGGTGTGGGATATGTCTCTGGCAACACTGCTCATAACCCTTTTTTAAGGTGTAACTTTCATAACGGAAACAAACAAAATTGATGAATAGACAATGATATGACACATAATCATCCTCATCATGATTCTTATTTAGGTAACAATGTATTCTAAGAGTCTAATAGTGTACAACATGTTTCTTAAAGATTTCTGGTTTAACTGATATGAAAGCTTGGAAGGGGTATGGTTAAAAAAACAATGTTACTAATGATGCATACAATATTCTAGGTAACAACCCTAGAATATTAGTTACAAAACAAATACCCTTTTACAGATACATACTAGAGATACCAGTACCGGGAATCCCAGGTTCTTGGGAATTCGGTTAATCGCAAATACCGAGATTTGGAACTTTAAAAATTTTATTTGTAAACCTCTTCTAAATGCTTTTTTTAATAAAGATCTATAAAAAGCACAAATCTTTTAATTTAAAAACCCCCCGAATGCCGATATCGCGGGATTTGATTTTTTAAATCCCGAATCCCACGATTGGCTAAAATCTGTTCCGACTGGAATCCCTTATACATGCAAACAGTATCATGCATTTAATGAAAGGTTTTTATTTCGTTCTATTAACAACAACAATTAAGGAAGCTTTAACAAATAATAAAAACCAACAGATTTTTACCTAAAAAGCTTTTTGATTAATAAAAGGTTTATTAAACAAAGTTCCATAGAATATTCGTTTTATAGTTAAACCGGAAAGGTATTTTTGTGAATGCAAAGGTTAAAATACATAGCAGGAGGATTCTATTATGTCTAAGCCCTAATTCTGAAAAGCATAAGGGCAATAAGTAATAATTACGGTTAAGACTAATTACATTTACAAGATAATTTTTCCTCACTTGCTAATCAAAATCTCTAAAATAGGAAGAACGATTTGATTTGGCTTCTTTTATTTCAAGCTAATTTTTTGTCTTTAAATTGTTTACTTAATTAAATTTTTTAAAGTGCATTTTTGCGTTCTTACAAAAGACTTAAGCCCGAAAATCGCTAAATGGCATTCGTGACAATATGTCCGTAAACAATTCGTCTGGTAGCATCATATATATGTCTTCACTATGTCATCGTCCAGACTTGCAATTTTAGTAGCAGCAATTATTGAGTTAATGGTTGAGAGAAGTGAGAAAATTGGGGAGGACTACTAAGTTTTATGTACTCTGCAATTCTGTTTTGTTTTGTAATTTTCACACTATTCAATTTAAAGTTGGCTGTAGGTGTATTTGTGCATACATCTATATAAAATATAAAATAGGCAAGATAAAAATACAAAAATTGCAACCCTAAAATTTAATAATCTGGATACTAGTGCAATTTCAAAGCAGAATTTAAGAGAGTTGAAGTAACAAAATTATTTGACCGCATGCGCAGTGTTGAAAGAAAACTTTTGGCTCGATTTCGAAGTCCTCACAAAATCCCGATTTCAAAACACAATTTTAAGCTTTAATTAATATTATCAATTTATAATTTTGAAAATTAAAGTGTTTAAGTGTAAACTATTGACATTATCGTTTCTTGACATACATTCTGAACGTTCTATTCAAAATATTTTGTTTACTTTAAAGAAAATCGTGTTTTTGAAAATGAAATCGGTACTTGCTGAAAACTAGAATTAATTTTTAATTAGTTTCGAATGTGGTATAAACTTAATTTCTAGGTTTATTGGTTCAAAAGATATATGCGCAAAGAAAAACGTACCAAAATTCAGTTTTTAACCGTTTTCACCCTAAAGGGGACGAAATTTAAAAAAGTACCAGACACTTGCCCACTTATTTTTCAAAAGAACAACGATAAGTATTACAGTTTTTTTGTATCTCTTAGTTTTGGAGATAAAAAGTTTCCGAATTTACATACCCTTTTTTACCCCCTAAGCATTCGAATTTCCAAAAATCCCAAATCCAAAAAAACCGGCCCACTGGTTTGGGGAGAGACCCACCTCCGGTCCAAATTTCAAGTTTTTAGCTTTATGCATTTAGGTTGTGCGATGATGAATTATTGAGTCAGTAACGTTACAATTTAATATATATGTGACCTTCTCCGGGAAAGAGGGACCTAGTGTGTCAAATAACGGGATTGGACTTAAGAGTGGATTATTGTGCCTCATAATAATTTGTTATTAAACTTTAAATGTGTTTTTCTCAAAACTTAATTTCATTTTGTATGAAATTTCTCGCTTACGATAAAATTGTGCTTGCTGTAAAATCAAAACGGTTCCTTAAGTGACCATGACATTTTAGGAGATGATGCCAGTGTTGCCAATAAAGTGATTTATTATAAAAAAAAACGAAAGCTGAAAATTATGTCGGTAACGTTATTTTCGTGGTTAGGGCTTGATTAAATTACAACCTTTAAATAATTTGTCTCTATATTTTATTTTTCAAAATAATTTAACGTCAATAATAAAACGTAATTAATATTCCAACATTTTTCAAATATCCCCAATTCCCCGCTGTGCCCTAAACTAATGATGTAACCCGAAATTTGGGAAAAGTTCCCTCCTCAGGCAACACTGGCCATGCCCTTAAAAAATGGTACATTATGATCGGAGGCATCCATAATATGGTAGTATCCTTTCTTTTTAAGTACAGATTTAACCACAATTTCTTTTTGACATTTGATAAAATAAGTTTTGAGAATTTTAAATGGATTAGTAGGGAATGTAAGAAAAGAGAAACTTATTGTTTATTGTTTTTGTTTAAGCTTTGATATTGTTACAAGTAAAGCTGTTGCTTATAATTCTTATTCGCTTAACAGTTTTATTTGTTTAATATCTTTAGTTTTATGAAAAAGTAATTTCAATTTTTGGGAATAAAAAATTTAAATTTTCAAAAGATTTTGTTATTCGTGTTTTTATCAATAATAAAAACTGGGAATTAAGCACGAATAACAAAATCTTTTGAAAATCTTTAGTTTTTCTAAAATCTTTGGATGAAGTTTCCTGACGATCTTGCCTAAGCAACCAGTGAAATGCGCATAGGAATAACTTATTAATTCAACAATAAATTTCAGTTTCTCAATAGTATGAAATGGGAATTGAGCCCGACAAACAAAATCTTGTAAATTAAGGATTAAAAAACATTAAAAATATTTTTTTTATTCTATTTTGGGCGCAATATTTATTAATGTCAAACAATAACTTAAAAAACATAATTTATAAAATCTCCTGTAATATTTTTCAATAAGCTTTAAACTTTTCTATTATTCTTTTTCTAACATGAATTTTTAAGAATTATCTTTGTTTACCTGATCATTATTACATCATACATCTTTTGGCTCTCGCATTCTGCTACTGTCATTAATTTTAAGCAGAGGAAACCTTTACGCCAATTGTGAAATTGACATGCTTGATTTTTAAAATAGTCCCACAGAGTTTAATACGATAAATTAAACAAATTTGCACAGTCATCAATGATTATTTTGCATTTATTTTGAGAAACATTTTGTATGGTTTCGACATCGGGTTAATATTTCTTAATGTGTTTACTAAAGAAAACAAATACAACAAAAAATTTCGATTAAATAAATTCAATGCCATTAATTTCCATTAGAATACAATACAACAATAATGAATTAAAAAAAGTACTTTCATGTTATTTAATAGAAAATAAAAATAACATTAAAAAAATGACTAGAATTTTTCAATAAACATAAAGTTGGAATACAAAACAACACATGTCGCATTAAATTGATTGTAATAAAAGGATTCTACGCCTTAAAATTATTTGATTTCGTAACAGAAAGATATGACCAAAAAAAAAACTGAGTCATTTTATTCTTCAGTAAAAGAAACTCTACAAAATTCAAGGTCTTCTGTTTAAATTTATTCTGAGTCTCTTTCCAGCAAGGCCTGTGTTTTATTAAATTTCTTTAATAAAACTTTAATACCAAAAAAAAACCATAAGAAACTCGAGACAGAACATTAATAAATATCGAAGCAATCTTATGTTGGTTGGTTGGTTAACGTGGTAGCACGCCAGGTCCAGGCGCGCAACAAGTAGAGCCGACGGTGGCTCCGTTTTGACACCACACAACTCGTCAAGAAATTTGGAACCCCCCGATCAAACTTGACCCAGGGGCAATGTCGAGGTGGCTAGAGCCAGCCCGTTGCGTTGAGATATTTCAGCAGGCTGTTGAGCCCCACCCGCGATATCTCCGAGAGTCCTTGTAGAAGGTAATTCCCGAACAGTCCATGTCGCATAGAGTTAAACGCCGGGCAATCACATAGAAGATGAAATACTGTCTCCTCAGTTCCAGGTTCCCTGCAGCTGCGGCAGCATTCATTAAAAGGGAGGCCGAGTCTCATAGCGTGCTTGCCGATCGTCCAATGACCAGTAAGCACGTATGTAAGTCTTGACACGTCCTTCCGACTGAAATTCAGAAGTCGCTCAGAGCGACCTATGTCATATGTGGGCCACGTTTCCTTGGTAGCCCTGCAGCCATCTAGTTTCCTCCATTTATCGTCAGCCATATCTAGATAGTGCCTGAAGATTTCGCTCCTGATAGTTCCCAGGGGTGTTGCGACTGGCACAGCCTGTGAAATATCAAGATCGGCTCCAGTTTTGGCCAGCCCATCCGCCTGTTCATTGCCATAATGGTCCCTATGCGCAGGGATCCAAATTAAGGTAATGTCAGATAGACTGCCCAGTCTGGACAATTCTTCCCTACACTGGTTGACGAGTATGGATGTTGTTTTGTGTGACTCCAGTGACATCAGAGCTGCCTGGCTATCGACGAAGATACCAATTTTGCCGCTGATGTTCCTACCGTGTAGCGTTCTGCATGCCTCTCTGATCGCCAGTATTTCAGCCTGAAATACGCTGGCCCAATCCGGCAGACGAAAAGAGAGGTTCACATGTAGTTCCTCCGAGAAGACCCCGGAGCCGACACCACAAGTCATCTTTGACCCATCTGTGTAAACCCTCGTGCGGTATTCCTCGGCCAGGATACCCCTGCTCCATTCCCGTCTTGACGGGAATATGACCTTGAATTTCCTATCAAAGTCCATACGGGGTATCATATAGTCCGTTTGTCGTTTCAGAGATGTGGGTTGCTTCTGTAAGATCCCTGCATGACCATACGTCCTCGCCTTCCAACATCCCGATGAAGAGAGCCTGACCGCGCTATTGACGGATACGGCCATAAGGTGTATTTCAATTGGAACAAGGTGCAGTATAGTGTTCAGAGCCTCTGAAGGACTAGTACGTAGAGCGCCTGTTGCTCCAATGCAGGCTGACCTTTGAACTCTGCCCAGCTGAACCACGATGTATTTCTTTCCCGTCGCGGTCCACCATACCAGAGATCCATATGTAAGAATGGGCCGTACTATTGCCGTGTATAGCCATTTGACCAGTCTAGGATTAAGGCCCCACCTGGTGCCAAACATTCTACGGCAGGCGTAATAAGCCACCGTAGCCTTCCTAACCCTGTGTTGAGTATTCAATTTCCATGACAGTTTCGAGTCCAGGATGATTCCCAGATATTTCGCGTGATTCGACAAGGGGAGTTCGCAACCCCCCAGCCGTGGAAGTCTAAAAGCCGGAATTTTTGTCCTTCTGGTGAATAGTACCAGTTCCGTTTTGCTTGGGTTCACTCCCAGTCCGCACTCAGCGGCCCAGTTGCTGAGCGCCCCCAACGCACTGGACATAATGTCACTCATCACATCCAGAAACGCACCAGATACCAGTAACACCACATCATCCGCATAGGCTACCGTCCTAAAGCCCCTGTTATCCAGGTCAGTAAGAATCGAGTTAACAACGATGAGCCAGAGCAGAGGAGAGATCACCCCACCTTGGGGTGTACCCCTACTAACTTTCTTTGACCTTACACTGTTGCCAAGACATGATGTAACGATCCTTGACCCCAACATGCTCACTAACCATCTAATGATGTACTCCTGGACATCCAGATCAGTTAGAGCCTGTTCGATCGCAGTGATCGTGACGTTATTAAAAGCGCCCTCAATATCCAGGAAGGCGGCCATAGTAAATTGTTTATATTCCAGTGATCGTTCTATGGTCCCTACTACTTCGTGTAGTGCCGTCTCCGTAGACCGACCCCTGAGGTAGGCATGTTGACTACATGAGAGTCGTGATGTACCCTCCAGTCGATGCCTTATATGTGAGTCCAGAAGTCTCTCCAGAGTTTTGAGCAGAAAAGATGATAGACTGATTGGACGAAAGTCCCCTGCAGTCTCATGACTACTCCTTCCGATTTTGGGTATAAAAACCACCTTTACTCTCCTCCAATTAGCCGGTACATAATTGAGGGATAGGCAGAGTCTATACATTAACTTCAACCAGGGAGTGACATACCTCCGTGCGCTCTGCAGCATCTTAGGAAAAATGCCATCCGGTCCTGGGGATTTATATGGGGCAAAACTTCCGATCGCCCATTGGATTCTTTCCTCCGAAATTATATATTCGTCAATTTCGAAGAACGAATCATCGTATACTGGCTCCCCATCAGCAGCGTCCAAGCAACCGGGGAAATGAGTGTTAAGTAGAATGTCAAGTGTTTCCTCCGATGATTCCGACCAGGTATCATCCGTTCTCTTGACATACGTTGGGTTCGAGTGGCCCTTGGCCAAAACTCTGCTAAGTCTGGCAGATTCTTTGGTATTATCTATTGATTCGCAGAAGTTCCTCCATGATCTTCTTTTTGCGACTGCTATTGCCTTTTTATATGCCCTCTGTTTTTCGCGGTATTCCTGCCACGAATTACTGGCATAACCCGTGTTGAAAGCCCTACGGGCTTCCCTTCTTAGAGCCGAGAGTTCCGAGTTCCACCAGGGAGGGAAGCTCTTCCTGGCCCTCGTGATGGGGCAGGAGATTTCGAACGCCCTAGTCAGGGCGCCACTGAAGGTCTCCTCCACCCCCTCGAGTGCAGAGATTGAATCCCGAATCATCGGCACTCCACTGAGTCTTTGTTCAAGAATTCCGTTAAACTTAGCCCAGTCCGTTCGTCTCGGATTTCTAAAGCTTAGTTTCCCGGTATTACCTATGTGTCCAATGTCGAAGAGTATCCAGTTGTGGTCCGAGAAGGACCTACTGCTCGATACCCCCCACCTATCAACTGATAAATTAGACCTATCGTTCATAAGCGTTAAATCCAGAACCTCCTCCCAACCATTGAAATTACCTGAACTAGGAAATCTAAATGTTGGCTTTGAGCCAGAGTTACAAATGGTAATTTTGTTAGTATTTATGAAATCTAATAGACACTCACCTCTATTGTTGATTTCACTGCTGCCCCAGATGGTGTGCCTGGCGTTGGCATCACATCCAAGGATGAAGTCCTCTTTGGCGCCTAAAGAGGATAGGAGCACCCGTACCTCGTCCGGAGGGGCGTCTCTGTCATGTGCCATATAGCATGAGGCAATCACAAAGCTTCTTTTTTCCGCCATCTCGACCCTTGCGACTGAAAGGTCTGCTGAGCTAAGCTGTGAACAGAAGAAAATATTAATGTGTTTTTTCGCAACAAGACATGCTCTTGGCCTACCCTTGTCTTTCGCGTACAGTATATTATATGTTTTGGCCGGGAACCCTTTCACCATTCCGTTTACCGTCCAGGGTTCCTGAACCAACGCTATGTCGAGGTCCTTCTCGGCTAGGAGGACCCCGAGGTTGTCGGAAGCACATCTCGAGTGCTGCAGATTAATCTGCACGACTCTCACTGCCATCGGGTGGCTTCTCCTCCGACTCGGAGAGCTGCATATCGGTGAGCAGGTTGTGGGCGACCTCGACCTCATCCTTTTCACCACTCGCCGAGCTTGTTGGGCGGAACACCTTTACCTTAGCGTCCCGCACACCAAAGAAGAGCTTCAGGCCTGCCTTCTCGAGCTCCGTTGAGCCCTCCTCCGTGATGGCAAGCGTAAGGCAAGTACTGTTATCCCCGTGATCTTCGGCCCGGATAACAGTCCACTCCTCCATCGGGATACTGGGGTTCTGTCTCTTCAGACATCCCAGTATTTTCTGCCCGTCAGAGCCTACCTTCGGTAACCAAATCTTTGCTCGAGGTCTCATTGGAATTTCCTCGGCGGGGATTAGCTTAAGACTTAAGCCATCCCATGCATCGCTTATCTTAGCAATACACTTGCCTAAGAAGTCCTTTGAGAAGACGTCCAGACATTTGATTACCCTGTAGCCCCGGTGAATCTCACCGGAGTCAAAACGAGGCGCAGGACTATCCACATTGGTGAGGACGTGCTCCATGACGAGCTCAGCCAATTTGGACTCGATCGCGCCCCATTCTGTTACCACAGGGGTAAGATGACCACTCTTGTTGTTTGCCAAGGCCATCAGTAGGTGATCCTTTACAACCTCATTAAAGGGTCTCCTAGTGGTTGCAGAGCTCGATGGTCCCGGAGTGATCGAGTTATCTCGGATCTTCCTCCGTTTTGGCGGCTTTTCACTCTCTGCTTGAGAGCGATTTCGCTTGGACCCTTCTTGAGCGTCATTTGATGTGCTGGGCATGTTGTCCTTAAACTTAAGGTACTCTTCTACCACAGCCTGATATCTAACACGATCTACCTCATCGCGTTCGTGTGGGGTACCGTTCGCAGCGTTCTTAGCGATCTTGCCGAGAATAAATTGCGCCTTGTTATACCTTTGCCTGAGGATATCACCAGGACTTCTCCTCTTTTTAGTGTTTGGTTTCTCACCCGGTTGTCCATCAGACTTGACGGTCGGTTGGGTGAGATTTGATTGGTTTTTCTGGGGCAGTGGCGTGCTCTGGCTGTCACCCACACTGCCGGAGAGTCCGATCAAGGTCTCTTGACTAGAGGCCAGGAGATCGTCCTCAGATGAGAGATTTCTCTCATCTTGTTTTTTCAAAAATTGTTTTTTATTTAATAAATTCTTCTTCATCTTGTTCCCACGAGTAGGCACGTAAGGGGATGGACCATCCATGCAGTGACGGCGTACATGGACTAGACAATAACTTACAACCGGCCCGTGTCCTAGCACCGGAGGGGAGCTGTTAGCGACTAGTCTTCTTTTACCACTAACTAGTCATTCAGGTTCTCGGCACTGCTACCAACCACCTTAACCTTACAAGTGGGGGAGAAGGGATGGGGTTCAGAGGGATAAGAAGGGAAAGAGGATTTGAGAGGGATGGATAACCATTAGTTGCGAAGGCCTTTGGGTTTACTAGTTCCTGACCAGATGCAGTGTTGACCAGTCACCCACTGTTTCAGGGCACAAACTAGTAACCATAGCCTACGCTTAAGCCACCACATCACGACAAGATTGTTATCCAGGTGGGGGCAATCTTATGTAATTTCTTGCTCTTTCATTTCAGTTTTATTGTTCTGAAGTTTCCACTTAATGACATAACATACACTTTATTCAATGATGCATCTCATCCATCCATCCTTTTATCTTTTACTGTATAATAAAAAAAAAATTTTGTGTGTTTTTAAAATTAAAAGAACAAAAAAAAAGGATCAGAATCACTGTGTCAGTGCAGACAGTCATATGCGAATAAATTTAACCCAATGATGTCAGTAAAAAAGTATTATTATATTTAGTAAAGTATTATTTTTTTTAACAAGTCCTCGTCCATATTATGAAACATTTTCTGTAGAAACCTTCTTTAATTCTCTTTTGAAACAGCATTCGTGTCCAAAAGATAAAATTTTTGTTTTGCAGCATTTAAGTATTTCTCAATAGCAAGCTCACAAAACTGCTTGTTCAAGATACAAAGTGCGGGCTTCCATTCGTCAAAAGTTTAATTATATGGACTGAGACTAATAATATATGTACGATGTTAAGATTCATATAAGCACTAATAAATCAGTGCAAGTTTTAATAGAGAACCCAATAAAAAATTGAGCTTCAAACAATGCAGGTTTGTAAGGGAGAAATCTAAGAGTTTCTGTTACCAACTCACTTAGTCATACGGCTCATGTCTTAATGACATGATTGCTACTTTAAAGGCGTTTGTTTTCAATATCAAAAAGCACACATGCATACGCACAACAATACAAATAAAAAACATGTCGTCAACATGACATGAATCATTTGAACGCCAATTCATGTTAAAAGAAGAATCATGTCAAAAAGACATGATCCGTATGAACTCAGACTTACGGAAGGCATATATTTTATATGGTGAGTTCCCACTTTGAAGTAATACATTTTTGACATCAAAAGCGCTTTATTCTGCTTTCCACAGTGAATGTTTTGTTAGTTATTTTTTAGTTTTCTGCCTGACAAAGCCGATTCGTAGTAAGGGAATGCCGTGGGACTTGAAATGTTATTTTTTTCTATTATAAAACTTGTTAGGAGTTCCTTCACTTACTTTACTGCACCTCTGTATGTTTTATTGCGTAGCGCATAACTGTGCGCTTATTGTTTGTAAATGTATTATTAGTGCTTCGCAAAATGCAAAAATTTTTATTGAAAACATTTACCGTAGTTGTGCCGCAATGTTATTAGTCTACATTCCGCGTGAGACTTTTTTAATATTCATCTAAGACTCCATAAAATGTTTATGTTCTGGGTTCTGGAGTAATTTTAAGTCGATTTGCCAGGTCCTTCCGTTTGTCTGTCTTTCCGTCTGTTGAAAACACGATCACCTTCGAAGAAAAGAACAATAATGGTATCAAATTGTTCTCCTAAGTAGTTTGGGATTAAAATCCAGCAAAATCATTTTAATAGGATAAGAGTTATCAATCCAAATATGGAACCATCGCCCCCCCCCCCCCCCCCTTAAAAATTGCCCACTCTGTAACGAAGAAAAATGGTGAGAAATGTATATGGTAATTAGGGTGTTCAGTCAATTAATTCGCGTTCGATTAATCGAATAATTTAAGAAGATTAATTGTTCGAATTAATGGAAGAATTTATACCGATTACTAGAATGATAATAATATATCATATTTCTGTTAAATGTATAATTTTTGTACGAAAGATAAATCTAATAATACTAATGGCCGTTTTCTCATTACACGATTAACTTTTTTCTCAGCGAAAAACTGCACATTAAAGAAATTTGGTTTTCTCAATGTCTCATTTGCTTCTATTCTGTCGTAGAGCTTACCAACACTCATCTGCCAATTAAATATTTTCCTTTTTTTGCCGTAAAGATAAATTCAATCAGCTAACTCCCAACTTTTTTCAATGGTGTAGCTGTTTTTGGCTACAAGAAAGACAACGTTTATATATAAACGTAACAACATGGGGCCTAATTAAGGCTGTCTTGATTGAGTATTTTCTCGAATCGTAAGCAATTTTATTTCCAATTCCTTCAGTCGATACTGAACGAATCGAAATTATTTTTTCAGTATTGTGAAATTAATGCTTTACAACACTGAAAGAATTATTCCGATTCGTTCGGCATTGATAGAAATAAGTAGATATTAAATTTCTTTCGAATCGAGAAAGTACTCGATCACGCCTGCCATAATCAGGCCCCAGATTATTAGGACTCGTAGTATAGGGTTTTTGTTAAAATATACTTCATTTTTACTTAATTGTATACGAAAAAATGTAGTTTTTAAATAAAAATAAGTCGGATATTTACGTATTTTTAGAAAATATATAGAAAAAGAGATAATATTTTTAAAATTCCTTACATTTTCCTTAAAAAAAATCTATTCTTTTTCCCCTACGCTTGAAATTTTCCGAACAAATACCTACAAAAAGTTAAATTTCCCTTCTATTGGCATCACTGCATACGTGTTAAATGTAAAGAAAACTATATAAGTAGATACCGATGAGATTTTTTCATCTAAATAATTTTGCGACCTATGATCAGTTTTTAACCAACTATCGTCAAATGCCATGACATCTATTATGAAAGTTATTGTAGCCAAATTTTATGTCAGTGTTAATATTTACTTTAAGGAAGTTATGACACTTAAATCTATTTTCGGCAGTGGTAGGGTCAAATACAAACCAATTGCCATATAATTGTTGATAAGATGGTTTACAAACACAAAAGCTCTAAAACATGTTTGTATCGGGGCTAAATGAAATTCTGGACCTATTCGCAATATTTTTAATAGGCTTCGTTCTTATTTTCATTGTAGTCAAATCTCCAAAAAAACCAACTTGGCAAAATGCGATTATGGTTTTCAGTATACATATTTTGCTATAATTTCGGTACATTTTGAAATATAATACTTTTGCTTTAGTAAGTTAAATTTTTTGGGATAAGACTAGAAAAATTGCGACCTTTACTTTGCGCACAAGGACAGACATAATGTGATTTTTAGCCGAGGGGTAAACAATTGGGGTATTCACAAGGTGTGCTATCATGTTATATTATCATAATATTCTAAGATTTCACAATGGCTTTAAAAAAATTGTTGCTGCTTTGTAATCAAAAAACTTCCTTAATAAATAGAACTTTGCTTGCTTTGTTTATTGTGCTGTCGTAATTTATCCGAAGAGACCTGCGCTGAACGGCTGAGCCGAGCCGCATTAGTTTTTGTAAGCTGTCGCCGTTGAAAGTAAAATTTTATCCGGCTAACATCCAAATTTAACCTGCAGCTAGCAATTTTTGCAACAAATCACTTGGAGCGTCAAATTAGACGGCTAAGGCCTGTCACCTCCTGTTTCCATTGCGTTGAGTGGAGCAAAAACCGAAATCAAAAATTAAAAAAAAGTTGAAGGTCAAATGTTACAACTCTGCCCTTAATTACAAAATAATGCCAACAAAATAATCTGGCTTTAAAATTGGAATATTAAATATGTTGTAAATCATTATAAGATGAAACTACTTCTAAAATGCCAAATGCCACGAATGTTAATTATGAGGTGAACAGTAAATTTTTTTTTTAAAATTTTATACTCTATTTTACAATAATTTTGGCAAAAGTTTTCGAATGTCTCGTTTATTGAATTCTCTAATCCGTTTCCTCATAGAAAATCACGTAATTTTTGCAATAAATTAAATATTTGTGTTCTAAAAATCACTTAAATTGAAATCACATGATTTTAAATCGCACGTGTGATACTCTGGTGTTCAATTTTTGTGTTTTTCGGTGTAATTTTCAAATATCGAAGGCACACTGAAAAACGTTAACACAACAAAATTCAAAACATTTTTTAAGAAAAATTTCTCAACGAAAGGTACTTGGAATTACAAACTAACCCCCTAACTACAGTTCTGTCGATTTAGTTTTATCGATAAATTAAGATATTGAGGCTGTTCTCAAAATAATTTAAAATAGACCTACAACCAGTGTTGCCAGAAGTAGGGGAAAATCCCAACATGTAGGTATTTTCGATACTAATATAGTAGCGTAGGGAAAATCGGACAGATATTTTATAATCTCAAAAATGTAGGGATTTTTTGCCATATCGCATTATTTATGAAATAAATGCAAAAAAAAATTTATTTTTCCTAAAATCGCAAAACCAGAATTTGAACAGCCTGATTTAAGCAACTGTGCAAAAAATAATTAATGACAATAATGCGTAGGGATTTTTGTATTGGAAATTTTTTCAACGTGTGGGGGAAAATCGGATTTTTTTTAGCATGTGTAGGTATTTTTTCGAAACATCTATTGACAACACTGCCTAAAACTTACACCAGATCATATGGAATGTAAATTTATACTGGCACGTTGTGTTTTTTGTACTTTGATTCTTTTCATTTTTAAAAATTTCCTATTATTCCGTTATCGATCTAATTTCGATTCTCGCTTATAAGTACATACCATGAACTGTCTTCCCATATCCGGCTTAATTTTAGAAGTAAAGGGCATCAAAGGGTTAAACAATAAATTCACAAACAAAAATTTATTGCATGACAACATGAAAGAGAACAGGTATATGATCGTTTTTTTTTTAATTAATGTTTATGGCTTCCTCTTTTTTGTTTTGATTCCTAAGCCAAAAGCCATAAAATCACCAACAGGCACAGACATGCTTTGCGATATGTATTAAAAAAAAACAAAGACTTTAAAGTTTAAACTGATCGTAAATTTATTTCTGGCCACAAATAAATTTAGCTAATTTTTATGTTGCCAGTAAAAAAAAATTTGGGTTTTTTGAAGCACGTAAGAGAAAAACCTCATAATCGAGCGCTTCCCCTGCAAATAATAGGACTAGTCCAAACACGCGTGTAAAATGCAGCCCACAAGGGACCAGGACTACTCCAAAAGTAACCAAAACGTATGGAAAAACATGGTATATTTAACATTACGATGTCCTAGGGCAGGAACATATAACCCAATTTTGGATTACAAAAGAGTATTCTTAAAACTACTCCATTGTATACACAAGAGGACTAGTTTTAACTTCGTTTAAAAACGAAAGCATGTCGTTAAACAATGAAGACATGTCGTCTCAATACAAACACTTTTTAACAATGACTTGGTCCATGCTTGCATTACATCGGCCCAGTTAATGGAGTAGTCCATTTAAGCAAATTTGGTCAGGTGGTCCAAGATTATTTGCAGGGTCAATAAAATAGTGCTGACAACGATGAGGTTTAAAAGCGAAAAAAATTAAAAATATATAATGGTTTACGAAAATTATTGAAACAATGCATTTAAACAATTAAAAAAAAAACATTAATGAATATGTTAATATAGTCAGCCCTCAAAAAAGCGCTTTAGGAGTGCTTTGTTTGCATGTTAAAAAAAGCGCTTATTGTAAGCAGTAAATAGTCCTCCAAACCGGGAACTCCCCATACAAAAATCAGGCATCCCATCAGCAGGATTGACGCGATTTGAGGTATAAATTCACACATAAAACCAGCTCCTTTTGGAGCACATTTTTTTTGTTTCTGTATTCTATTTGTGAAACATATTTGTGCGTTTTTTTTTGGAAGGTTCTTATGAAACATGTTTTAAAAATTATTTAGTAAAAGGAATATTTCTCTCATATAATAGTGTCATAACTCAAAAAGCACGATATTTTTAAGTAGTAGTATGGAAAAATGTGAATGGTTGGATATGTCTGTCCTTGAAATCGAAAACCAAAAACGCAAGAATTTTAACGTCGTTTTTTTAATAAGATTTCTGCAATAACAGAATTTATGACAAATATTATACAAATATATCTGTATTTAACAGAATTTTATAGCAAAAAACTATAAAATTAGATTAAACGTGCATTAAAAACAACTTCTAAATTCTTGCGTTTTCGATTTCAAGAACAACCCTGGTTTACTGCTTGCGGTAAAAACGTGCCGCTATTCTACTTGTTACTACCCGAATTATATATACATATACTTACATCTTATATTTAAAAGTGTTGTTATTCCACTTCGCCAGGCAGATTTTTGTTCCTTGATATTAAAAAAGTAAAGAAGTAAAATTTGGAGCGAATCCGATAACCTTTAGTTATCCCGGAAAAGACTTCCTTTTTAACTATTTATTCGTACAGAAGTACATTGAAGTCTTTTTCGGGTCCCAAGTTATTGGCTTCTCTCCAAGTTTTACCTCTTTACTTTTGTAGTATACAGGAACACAAATCTGCCAGGCGAACGGGAATCAAAACACTCTTAAATTTGGCCATAGAATTAGGACACCTTTAATAAACATATGTATGTATCAATGACCCACTACACAGAAAAAAATAATTTTTATATTGATTACGAAAATCGCATATTTGATAAAAAAATTTTAAAATTTTCTGCGATGGCGATTTTTGTTGTTGTTGAATTTTTTGTCAACAGCCAAGTTTATTGAGTCAATAAAAAAAGTTGTTGCCCAAACAAATTTTTTTCAACAAATTGTTTACGTGATTTGTTTAAATAAATTGTTGGAAATGTTAAATAAATCAAGCAAAATGTTTATCGAAACTTTATTTAGCTAGTTTCTATACGCATTTTGCTGGTTGATTACGCTAGATCATCTGGAAACTTTTTTCCAAAGACTTTAACAAAACTAAAGATAAATATCGTACAAATAAACTTGTAAAGCGAATGGGAATTACAAACACCCAAGTTTTATGTTGTAAAAGTACTGTCTTTACTTTGGTTCAAATATTTTTTTTTTATTAAATACTAGCTGTTTGGTCCCGGACATGCTCGGGATATTCGGGGAAAAAATTAAATAATGGAGAAGTTTGTTAATAACATGACCCCAGCGCTATCTACCGGGTCAAAATTTTATCAGGAAACTTACTTTTGTTTAGTAAACATATTTTGTGAATTTCAGTTAAATCGTACCAAAAATAAAAAAAAATTAAAATATCACGACAACAGCGCCACCTATCGGGATTTAACTTAAGAGAAACCTGGCTCAAGACTAAACTAATATATTGCCCAAATTGGGTATCATTCGGTCCGGCGGTTCTTGAGTATAAGGAGCACATACACGGCACAAACGTTTTTACATATGTACCCAGTAAAAACTTCGCCTACAAAATAATGTGTTTAGTAATCAGAAAAACATAAGACCACTACTTACAATTCTACTGAAAGAACCAATGAATTTTATATGGCATGTCCCAAAATTAACGCATGCAAAAGAAGGTCATTATATTTTTACATTAATAAATCCAGAAGAAAGTAGTTATCAGGGCTGCCGTTTTTGGTTATTTCTAACCAAAATTGGTTATATTTTTTTTCAATGTGGAGATGTGAATATTTTTTTTCATTTTGGTTACTTTTTTGTAAAAAATAATGCGTACGAATATGTTCTTCTTGATACAATTATTTACGAGCTCGAATAATTTGTACTGTGTACTACGATTTTTTCATGATTTGTTACCAAGGAATGGATGTTTTTTATATTTTATCGAAAACAAAAAATCCCTTTCAAAACAGCAACCAAATATTTTTTTAAGATTTTTGCTAAGAAAATATTGCCATTTGTGATTTTTATATCAAAAACGCCATGTTCTGAAATCGAAAACGAATAAAGTTTTAATCAATGGAAATTTTTAATTATTTTTTTTAAATGATTCAGAAAATTCGTTTTAGTGTTTCTAAAAACTATAGAATAAGTTTATGTTCTGAATTTAGGTTATTTTCAGAAGTATATTTTTATACAAATTTTAAAATACACATATCAATATAATTTTAAAATTTATGGAATTTTCTTAAAGAAATGGCTGTATGTTTTAAGAAATTTGAAATTTTACTGTTTATAACTTGTCGGTATGTATATTTTTTAATATTTTTTAAAATAATTGTTTGGTAAAAAAACTTTGGACTGCCAGTCATATACTTTATCCCTCCACAATATTATTCAATGATACACAAAATATATCAAAAAGAACCATTTTGTAACAGTTATTTATAATAAGAATTATAAATTTTAAATAAAATTTACAAACAAGAGAATTAAGTAATTAGAAAATATTTACATAAAATGCATTTCGCATATCGTCAATCGTTTTCAATATCGCCAAACGAACATTTCCATCGAAATTTAGAAATCGCCACCTTTGACAGTCCTGCCAATAACAGCTAAAAAGCGGAAAACAATTTTCATTTTTTGTTATTAATAACTGGCATATTAAAAAATATTCCATTATTAACTTTCAAAATACTGAATTTTGTATGGAAACTTTACAGTTTTTTTCAAGAAAAAATTCTCAAATAAATAAAAACTTTTAATTAAGTTTCTCGTTATTTTTTTAATATGTAAATAAATTACATTTCATGTTTGGTTTTTTGATTTATAATTATTATTTTACAAATAACCTTTGAATTGCAATGCAACTTAAAATAAATTTTAATGATTTTCGCAATTAATAAAAGGCATTTTAAATTTGGTTATATTTTTTTTCATTTGGTAACTTTTTCAAAAATTTTGGTCGTAAAAATTGAATTGGTTGTGGCAGCACTGGTAGTTATAGAAGTTGTTATAAATGTAGTTATAGAAGAAAGCTACTAAATAATGAGTTAAAGAAGCTATTCATTTTGAAAAAGTAAGCGAAGTTTTTACTGGGTATATAACGGGCCCGCTATCTAAGATTTGTTTTCAACTAGTGATTATTTCGTGAATGGTAACACTTAGCTCATGTCTGATTTCTGACCATGTCTGAACTAATTATCCTTCCGCTGAACGAATATGGTTGTGTATACGCTTGAACAACGCTGGGAAATATTGCGGCATTACTTTGAAAATCATGGTAATGTTGCAGAATATTGTGTGAAAATTTCTCACGGATTTTGGAAGAAGTGAAGCACCGTCAGCTCCGTGTTTTCGTTATCTTGTGAAAAAAGTGAAAGAAACTGGCATCCTCATCGATAAACCAAAGCGTGAAAAGCCAAAAACAGTGCGTTCACCCGAGAATATTGCTGCTGTGGCAGAAAGTGTGCGTGAAGCGCCATCAACATCAATTCACCGTCGTTCTCAACAATTGAACATTTCGGAGACATCATTGACACGAATTTTGCATAAAGACCTTGGTATGACGCCATACAAAGTCCAATTGGTTCAGGAGTTGAAGCCAACTGACCATCCAATGCGTTTTCGCTTCGCTTAGTGGGTCTGCGATCGACTTACAGAAGATGCCGATTTCGCCAAAAAAAAATCATCTTTTCAGATGAAGCTCATTTTGATTTTGGTGGGTATGTAAACAAGCAAAATTGACGCATTTGGGGCACAGAAACCCCGCACGCATACATTGAAAAGCAGTTGCACCCAAAACGAGTCACTGTTTGGTGCGGATTTTGGTCCAGAGGCATAATTTGGCCATTTTTCTTCGAAAATGAGCAAGGAGTGCCCGTTACAGTCAATGACGATCGTTATCGGGCCATGTTGAATGAATTTTTGTTCACGAAAATTGAAGAGGAGGATATTGGCAACATTTGGTTTCAACAGGACGGCGCTACGTGCCACACAGCCGAAGCTACACTCCTTGTCTTGCGCCCTGTTTTTGAAAATCGATTTGACACCGTTGGACCATTATTTGTGGGGTGCCGTCGAAGATAAGTGTTACGCCGACAAGCCAGAGACAATTGACGCTTTAAAGGACAATATTCGTGAAATACAGCTGCACACAATCGATAATGTGCTTAAAAATTGGACCGATCGTGTAGGCTACTGCATGGCCAGCCGAGGCAGCCATTTAAATTAAAATATTTTCCATTCTTAACCGGAAGGATTGTAGTTTCAAATAAAAAAAGAAACTTGAGAAAATATTCATTGGTAGCATTTTCAAAACAAAGGTATTTGGCGGAACCTGTAGTTATATAAATGAAGAAATATTTCCTTATTAAATATGTTTTATTGGGTGCTCTTTTACAAAGTTTAATTTTGATAAATTTTTTAATTGAGTCAAATAAAAATTTTTTTGACCTAATATTTTATTTTTAACACGGTTTGCGATATTTTTTCTGTGCACATTTTTTTAAAGCTCAAATTAGACGTGAAATAACCACAATCATTCAAAACAGCTGCGTGGCCCAACCTAATGGCCAACACTGTATTTAATTACACTAGCCAACAAGGTTTTGGTCTGGACCAACCAAAGATCTTTCCCAGGGTAATTCGGTGGGCTGAATTCGACTCTGAAATTGGTTTTCTCAGGTTTTCAAGATACAAAAAATGTTTTTATTCGTTTTGTACATTAAAATCACTAGCTTATTTAAAAATCAATGAATTTTTAAAAGTGGATGGCGTTATTTGTATTTTGTTTGTCGGTTTCACCTATTAGAGTCCAGCAATAGTCTCCCAGCATGCTCTTGTCCCAAAATCCTTGATAATTTCTTTTAATTTTTATTAAATCTTGTTGACCACGCTCCCCTTGTTCGTCGCTCACCGCACCTAAGTTTTGCGGAAAAAAATCTAAATGCGAATAAAGAAATTGCAAAACATTATCGTATCCACGGTGGGTCCAAGTTTCTGCCTGCAAAACTAAAATAATGTCAATATGCATATTTTAATGATTCTGATATTGCATATCCTTTTTTCCAACCATTCATTCACCATAATTCCCCACACACAAAGCAAAAATAGCTTGAATCAGTAACAAACGATCTCCCTGATATGCTTAAACGCTACTATTATGAAAATTTTGAATGAATTTGGGCTTCTTTCAAATTAATAATTATGAAATTCTAGTGTCAGTCTAGTGACTGTTGTACAGTGCTGCCAGCATGCGATAAAATATGAACAAGTCGTGAAAGCCCGTGATGCCAGATTCGAATTCAGCGTACCCAGATTAGTTTAAAAACATGATTCGTTTCTGCAGTAAATTTTTTTTTTCCAAATTTGTAGACCAGTGTTTTAGGTTACTTACCATAACGATATAACTATTACCATACAGACAAGTTTGAATTCTATGTGGCATCCTTTACAAGGTTCAAATAGCCGATTTTACATAATAAACTTTATGTTTTGCGTTAAAACGTTGGTTTAAATACTTTTTTTTTTATAAAAATCTTTATACGGCTTTACTAAAAATAATTTATAATTATGATAACGGGTCGTCGTTATATCGAGTATTGACCGCAAAAGCTTAAGCGACATCATTTTCAATTTTTGCTTTTTTTTAATGAATGACAAAATATCATTGTCACATAAGGTGCCGTTACGATTTTATAGCAAAAGCAGTTTTATCTTAAGCGACAACCTTCACCTTTTTAAATAAAACAATAAACTTTCTCCTGTAAAATTTTGATTCTGTCGTTCTCTTAATTTACATAGTCATTCGCATATGCACGTAGCTCAGTTGGCTAGAGCGAAAACCTTGAAAAAGTCAACAAAAACTGAAAGACCCAAGCTTAAATTGGCTTGCCTACCTGTCAAGCCCGCTGCACAGTGGTCCAAGATGCCAATCTAGCTGGATTCCCGTGGATTCCCGTGAAATGAATTGTGCCGTTTTTATCTGTGTAATGTCCACTTTAGATGATAAAAAAATTAGCTGCAATTATTGACCGGTAAACTTTTTATATACATAAATAGATAACATACCAATAACACGGAGAGAACTATATAATGTGTAATTTTTCATATTTATTATTAAAACTAAAAAGCTGTGCCCGAAAGCCTCGTTCGATTGCGCATATGCAGTCGAATTTTAAAATTTCCAAAATGAGTTTTCTCCTCTTCTTAATTAATACAATAATATTCTAAATCGTTACATTTTGATATTCTTAAAACGCCATTAAAAATTGCCACACCCATTTTATCTACAACGCCCACTTTTTGCGCAAGGAATGCTTTCAATAAGAAGTACATAATACCAAAGTTTCATCCTTCTAGCTGCTTCCGAAGAGAAGTTATGACTTTTTTCCAGCTAGATTGGCATCTTGGACCACTGTGCGCTGATAACATTGAAATAAACTGATCACTTCTTACTTTTTTTGGTAGAACGCTTAAGTATTTTTTACTTTTCTTTGAAAAGTTCAAAAATTTATGGGTCACCCCTGTAGAAGTTGTGACGTGATTTAAAATATATATAAATACGCTTTCACATAAAACTGAAGTTTTCAGATTTCGTAAAAGTGATTTGTGACAACTTAATGTGGCAACTTTATTAAATGAATACCGTAGTCATCTAAAATTAATAAATAAAATTTGGATAATGATTTTAAGGGGAAGGTATAAGTCAACAAGTTATATGTTTGATATATGTACACATGTACATACTGGTGCGTAAATATATTTGTACTTACATACGTACCTACTATATACGGTTTGTGTGTTAGTTGTTTTTACAGACTAAATGCAGTCGGAACGATGTCTCTACCCATGAGTTTTTCGCCAGTTAATCCACTTATTGCAGTTAAATCCGGCATATTTAATAGCCTGTTTGTTTAAGTTTTTTTTCTCTTTTGGCTTGTCATAATAGCTGTTTTTGTTTGTCTGTCTGTCGCCATTTGTCTGTTTTTTACTGACACCAGCTAAAATTTCGTTTTGTTTACTCGAAATATATTTATTGAAGTGTAGTTAAGCAGTCCTTTAAAATAATGTTTATTTAAAGACTGTACCACAAATGGTTAAATTGCGTATAACTTTGTCAGTTTTCTCATAATTATTTATCCACTGTGTTCAACGATACAAAGTCAATATAACGTACATTATATAGTAATTCTGGCGATATATTGAAAGATTTTTTTGCACTTTCACATTAAACACTACATTGAAAGAAAAAACTCGTACTAAATTTAGGTATTCTCTACTTACTTTTAATGCACTATTGTTGAACAAGTTCGATATGTTAAAATAGCAACAGCACCTATACAGATCCGTCAGCAGCCGAAGTTCCCTTCAAGGTGGAAAATCAATTTCCGAAGACAACATTTGAAGATCTTCCTTTCCGGAATTTTAGATTTAAAGGATAACGTGATTACCAGGGGCGTAACCTTCAGTCAAACTAGAACCACGAATGCCTCTTATTTTTACTTTACCATAAATCTCTAATATTTACCCATAAACATTTCATTTTTAAGTCTTCATATTTTCAATGAACTTAATTTTTTCCCACTTCACCTAAAATAACTTAGTTTATCAATGACCGAGTTATAGACAAATAACTACTTTGTTCCCCACAACAATGGTTTTAACATAAAAGCGTCTATACCATATGAACTAAAAGGACCAAACCTGGCTCAGATATTTTTCAAGTATATGGAGTATTAAATATTGAATAGAAACACAAGTGGTCTATTTTTCCCCTTGTCCCTATTTAAGTGTCTTCCCGAATAAAGAGATTTGGTACGAAAGATAAACCTAGATAAACCTTATTAGGTATGTGATGGAAAACGATTTTGAAAACAATGCGATTTGAAACGATAATATCGTTATCAGTATCTTTAAGAATTGTTTTCAAATGCATTTTCCTCTGTTCTCCGGTATATATTATTTTAAAATCTTTATTATATATGTTAATGGAACTGTATTTGAACAAAAAATTAAGACGGGAATAAATATTTCATAGAAACAAAAATTCCACTTGTTAAGCTGAGCTGATTTGTGCGAGCTCGATGTCTTGTTACAGCGATGCCAGAAGTGCAGATATATCTGGGGCCTAATTCTGGCAGTCGTGATCGAGTAATTTCTCGATTCGAAAGCAATTTATTATTTTATTATTTCAGTCAATACTGAACGAATCGGAATAATTTTTTCAGTGTTATAAAGCATTAATTTTAGTTTCACAATACTGAAAAAATAATTTCGATTCGTTAAGTATCGACTGAAATAAAATTGCTTTCGAATCGAGAAAGTACTCGATCACGACTGCCAGAATTAGGCCCCTGCATTTTGAAGATTTTTTTCCCAAAATTGTCAAAATGCAGATTTGCAGATTTTTGGTTTAACATTGTAGATTTTTTAGCTCGGTGGAAACTTAGTTACATTATCATAATTGTACTATTTCCACTTCTTGCATTGATAAATAAATATAGTATATCAACCATTCATGGAAGAACCGTGTGGAAATATATTCATTAGTAGAAAAATTATTGACAAAAGATAACTTAAAAATTAAAAATTCGCATTGTCTTGACACATTAATATCGTGGGGCTTATGTCATCCCGCAATTAACTTTTAATTTGATGTTTAAATTAACAAAGATGTGACTAATCCTTTTTATAACTTTTCTGTGTTGAAAGTTCAAAAAAAATATTTCCTTTTTACACCTCATACTTCGAGGACCAATCATATTTACCAGAATCACATTTTAAACTACCATCGATTTTTAATTCGGGAACATATTTTGAAATTAATTGTAATATCTTTTTCTAAATAAGCTACATCAAAAATGCAATAAATGTGTTTTGAAGGTTTATTGAAGATTTTTAAAACCTTGACCCTAGGTCTACACTAAAGATAATTATCTCAGCAAGTTGGCAATAACGTCGGCAGAATAACAGAGCTATATTTATTATTGCTCAGCTTATGTTAAAGGCATGGGAAAACGTATTTTTGTTTACTCATAGTTTGAAAAAATCAAGAAAGAAGGTGCAGTGTAAAAAATGGCGGTATCTTACCAGAATTATTATTATTATTATTATTATTAATATAAATTCTTTCTTATTCGACTTTATTATTTAAATTTATATTAATTTGTTTAAGCTTGAGGTCATTTTTAATACAAATATATTAATTTTATTAATTTTTTTATTTTTGTTAATGTAAAATTATTATTTTTATATAAAAAAGAACTCGAACTTAAACAAATTAATATTAATTTTAACAATAAAGATCGAATAAGGAAATAATTATAATTTTTGCAATTTTATTTTAGTGTTTATTTAATTTTTTAATTTAATTATTTTGCTACAATTATAATTTGCTGCAATTTAAAAACTTAATTTCTTTCCCACACAATTTGCTTCTATTTTTTTTCTTTTTTGCTTCTTTTTTTCAATTGACAACTAAATTGACGTTTTTTGTAAGCAATAATTGTCAACGAAAATGGCCTAACAATTATTGCAACATAAATTGTTAGCAATAAATATGTACAAAAAGTTGCAGTCTACATTAAAGATAACATAATTTTGACAATTACTGCAATATATGTCGCAATAATTACCTCTGGTATAGACGGGCAGTGACGCAGATTTTGCAGATTTTTTGATAACAAATTATGGTTTTTTGCTGATTTTTCCTCTAAAAGTTCTGGCAACACTGTGCGCATTGCGTTATTTTTGTGTGTGACGAAGAAATAGACTTTGTGAATGTGCATTTGTGTGTGTCTTACATTTTTTACATCAAAAACTCATATTTAGTCTATGATGACGTAGATGCGCAGTAGAAAATTTTTTTGTACGGCTGAGTGCGCAAACTTGTTTTTTTTGATTCATGTATAGAAACAGTGTGTATGTACACATGAGTGGCCAGCTTTATTTGCGATACCCCAGGTCTACACTCAATATAAATATCTCAGCAAGTTGGCAACAACGTCGGCAGAATAACAAAGCAATTTGCATGGTAAAACGTATTTATGTTAACTAATAATTTGAAGAAGAAAAATCAAGGAAGAAGGTGCAGATTAAAAACTAGCGCTATCTTGGAAAAATTATTTATATTAATATAAATTCTTTCTTATTCGACTTTATTATTTAAATGTACATATATTAATTTGCTTAAGCTAACACAATACATACAAAAAGAGTATATAAAAATATTAATTTTATTAATTTTTTTTTTGTTAAAGTAAAATTAATTTTTTTAATTTTTCCATATTTTTTATCAGGCTTAAGTTCATCAAATTTAATTTTAATTAATTTATTTTTATGAAGAAAGGAATTTTACAACATGAAAATTAAATAAAATTGTTATTGATAATCATTCATTCTTGACTGACCTGAGATTCGAACCCAGGCGGCTGGTTACCCTGACATGTTTCGATCGTTACCACTCGATTTTCTAAGAGGGATTTGCTGTCTTACACTCGCAGCCACCGACCACTGCTGACGTCAAAAGTCAAACATCTATTCTTAAGCCAAGTTGTATTTTAAGCTTTGGTAGATCGAAATTTGCTTTTTTGAACGATTATCAATTTTTAATTGATTTTACATGATTTTCCTTTACCTTAGTTTTTTCGTACTTTTAGTCAATAATTCTTTTTGAAGTCCAGAGTACATTTTTGTTTTTCATGTTTGTCTTTCCTTTTCCCTTTGGACTTTGGACTTCAATAAGAATTATTGACACAAAGTACGAAAAACAGAGGTAAAGGGAAAACAGGTGAAATCAATTAAAAATGGATAGTCATTCAAAAAAAGCAAATTTCGATCTACCAAAAGGGTTAAAATAGGTACAATTTGGTTTAAGGATTGATGTTTGACTATTTACGTCAGTAGTCGTCGATGGCTGCGGGTGTAAGACGGCAAATCCCTCTGGGGAGATCGAGGTGTAGCGATCGAAAATTGTCAGGGTAACCAGCCGCCTGTTTCGAATCTCAGGTCAGTCAAGAATGAATGATTATCAATAATAATTGTCAACGAAAATGGACTAACAATTATTGCAACATAAATTGCCGGCAATAAATATGTACAAAAATTGCTATCTGCATTAAAGATAACATGATTTTGACATTTACTGCAATATATGTGCCAGTAAATATCTCTGGTATAGACAGGCAGATAGGGATGAGTATAAAAGAGATATGAGGTGCCGCAGAACAAACTGAATTTTATCTCATTTAACATTTTTGGTAAATTGAGGTTTTTATTTTGCCCCTTACAAAAGTGCATTAGACTGTCAACACATTCTAACCGATTTTTGGAATATCTCGAACACGCTTCATGAGAAAAATAAATGAATGCCATATTCGTGTTCCCCTTAGCTTAAAAAAATATCTAATTTTTAAGGTTATTTTTTTTTTTTGTTGCGTAGTGTTATCTCATGATCTTCACGACATGTAACAGTGTGATTTCTATTCCCATAAAACTGTGATGTACCAAATTTTATTTTACGAGAGTGGGTTCCATGTTGGACCCCTGGTAAATTATAAACCGAACTTTACGCCGCCCGGAGTGCAGGGACCATTTGAAGGATATTTCACCTTTTACGGCAACATCCTTCGGGGATCAACTGGGTGCAATCCATGCCTGGGATTCGGCAAAAATCCAAAATTAACAGATATCAAGATGTCTGGTATAACGGGAGTCAGTAGCTCGCTTTGAGTCGGAACTAGACTGACTATTAGACCATTAGTATGTTTCATCCGGGTAATGCTTCCTATCTCTAAGAAAGATTGGGTAACGGAAAATCCTGTTACTCAACAAAAGCTGCTGGCATTTTAGAAAAATCAGCAGTGGTTTGATATCCCCAGCTTGTAAATAAGGAGCGAGTGAACAATCTTTCCGGATTGCTACCTGGGCGTGACGGTACCATTAACAACTGTTGGTAATCGTATTGATCGTCAGCAATCTGGTTGAAATCCACCAGGAGATAAGGCCATTAGTTAGCTGCTCATGTAAAGCTTTTCCACAACTGCAATCAAATGTTCCACCCGGGGATATAATGATATTTAATCTTTTGTTGTTACATACTCCTGGTAAGCCGGTGAAGCCATTACCTGTAACTATGCTAAAGCAAAATTGGTAGGTATTCCTGCTTTCTAAGAGGTGGTCCACGGCAGACCAGCGATCCTTATCTGGCACCACTGCAACCAGTAATCCATGTTGGTCTGCTGTTGGTGAGGATTCTTCGGGAATGAAGTAGAGGCTGTTTAAACCCAAAAAGCTTCGAGAACTTATTTTTCATTTATTGTGGGAATTTTTGTTTACTAGCATTTATCTTAGTGCTGTTGCATCAGAGATGTCAGTTCGCTTCTAGAGAAGCTCGAAAAATGCTCATGAAGTTATTCGCGGGCTGGAAAATGGATTAAATGCAGTTAATACTTCTCTGTCAACTTTTGGATTGCTAATAAGAGTTGAATATAAAACATATAACAGATATTAAATTTCCAACTATACTAAAAAACTGTCTGAAATAGATAAGAATATAATAATTATTGTCGTGACGTCAAAATAGACGAAATTATCATACATGTAGTCGTTTATGACAAAGTAGGCGACATTGTCTTTCTTTGTGTCGTGCACGATTTTCGCGACACTTGTTCGAAAATGTCGTTGACGATTTGTTCTGCTGTCCCTCACATGTCGTGCTGGAATTAACATTGTCGAGCATCCGTCTTCGAGGATGTCTTAAAGAATGGGCCAACTGGGTTTACATACAGATGTACGTATACATATACATACATACTATTATAAATTTATAATATACATATACATATTAATATGTACGGTACATATGTATGTGTGTAGATGCAGACTTGTGCAAACAAATAAAGCGAAAACCTTTAGTTTTTTGCTAATTTTTTTTTTGCTTAACATCATCCATCTATCTAGACGGAGCTAGATAGAGCTACAACAGCTAAAACGAGTTCATACTGTATCAACACAGTCAGTCAGCCAGGCACGTACAATATTTAAGTGGTTGTAATACGAGAACAATTTGCACGTAGTCTTTTCCAGATCCACCACATCCACTAACTAGAACAAGTAATTCAAATGCAAGGCAGTTTGTTAAAACATAACGAAATTGCCACTTAAAGTATGAGTTATCAGCTAATTTAAAAGTAATCATGAATATGCATGCACAACGAAAGAATACGAAAAACAACAAACAGTCGAAAACAGCAACACGATTAAAACTGAAAAACAACAAAAGAGGAAGTTAAACAAAACACTTGGCATATTAATATTTTTTTTTATTGTTTTTGTTTTTGGGTTTTGGTTTCTAATTTTTTATTAGGGACAGTTTCCATTTAATATGGCAGCCAACTACCATTCCAAAGAAACCGTAACCGTACGAGCTCAACAACCAGCAAAAACTAGAACAAATTTTAAATGCAACTTGTTTTACACTGGCTCACACAACACACACTGTCAAACTGAAGTGCTGCTCTCAAAAGTTCAAACATATTTTTCTTTTTGACTTGATTTGTTTACTGTTTATTTGAATGGAAATCAAGTCAGCATTTTGAATTTAAACATAATTTTTAAAGAAAATTTATTTTTGGCACTTTAAAATTTTGGGGAATTACAATTTTAAGAAAAATTTTTCGCATTAAAATGATTTTCAGTAGTGGGTTATATAAACAAATTAGTTATTAAATAGGACTACCATAAATTATAAACTTAATTAAAATAATTTGGCTTATGTAGGACAGAGTGGCCCTGAAAAAGATAACGATGTAGGACGCATATTAAGTCTTTTTTTTTATCAATTTCTTCGGCTTATATAATCTCTGGACACTGTCAGTTTTCTCACCACTTCGTTTAGAAACTTTTGATTCTTTTTTGATGTTGAATAAAATATAAAGTGACCTTCGGAAGGAAATAATTCCCAGTTTCTATTTGTTAAAATTGTTGAGTTAAATACATTCAATTTATAAAGTATCACTATCCAGTGTGACACAAAGAATGCTGACGAATGCCGTAGCGGATCAGAAAATGCTACATTCAATAATTGTAAATTTTTCTGTACATACATTATACCTCATTGCTTTCCAAAGGAAAGCTAAGGTAAAATGTAACAAGAAAATACAATTTAATAGTCTGGTAGTGTATAATGACATTTCTGAAAAATTGAAGGAATATGACTATTACAAAAAAAGCTTTATGAAATACATAACTGAAATTTAGCTCATAGAATAAATTCGAAAAAATAAAAAAAAATGTTGAATATAATATAAAGTAACCTTCGGAAGGAAATAATTGCCAGTTTCTATTTGTGAAAATAATTTTCTTTGAATCAAATTTGCGTTTTCTTTACTATTTGCTGCTCTAAGATTTTCCTGAAATTTAAATTTTTAATTTTTTCATTCTCCTTACAGAAATAATTAGAATTTAATGCATTTTCAGAACATAATTAAAAATATTTATGCAGCTGCATACATATCATTAAATTTACTGACGCAAATTTGAAATTGTGTACATATTTACTTCTTCTCTTCTCATGCAAGCTCGAAGCATCAAATATCAAACACTGACATAAATTATTTACAATTACGTCTGCAGTAAAGTTGCCATAATTAAATAAGAAAAAAATCTGGGGAACTTCCGCACAAAATTTCCGGGATTTTCTCCCGGAAATTGTGCGGGATCCCTGGATTATTGACCCGGGAAATCCCGCATGAAGAACACCACTCTTAGGGTAAAATAATATTTAAACCCTCAGTAATTGCAGCAGTGAGATCGAAAACATTTAAAGTCTACTTATTTCACAACATAAAGTTTTACAATATCCTTGATAAAAAGAAAAACAAGCTCATTGAATGAAGAGTGGTGAGATAATTAATTTTTAGTAAGTAAATGGAATATAGGCATAGATAGTTGAAAGAACGTGCTTTAAAAGGCGTGAACAATTCAGGATGATTTGCTGACTGCTTTAGCTTTCAGGAAATTCATACTTGGCAATAAGGTAATGCAAACCTTTCAGTTTTAGAAGATTAAGCCCTTTTTTAAAACTTACCGATAGCTAACGGTGCGGTTTTATCGGCCGTTTAAAAAGAGTTCCATTATTACAACTTTACTTTTATAAGGCCACTTAATGTCTACTTTTAGCTATCAGTAAGTTGTGAAAACGGGCCTAAGATCTTGATTCTTGTGTTTTTGAGTGTTATTGTTTTCTATTTAGTATCTGGTCGTTCGTTACCGATTTTCGGAGATTTTTTAAATAAAATTCCAACCTACCCAAATATGCCACGAGGATTGCTACATTTTGGTCTTACGAAAGTTCAAGCAACGCCAGCAACCAAAAGAATTCATAAAAAATGTAATTTCAATACTTTTTTGACCATTAAAAAAGTAACGCAAGTTAATTTATATAAATGCTGTTTTTAAATGTCGGAAACAAACACCATGTATTGTAAAATTTGGCGCAGGATATGCCAAGTAATATATCTGATTAAATACTTTGAAACGTTTTGTTTAATGAATGGATTTATTTTCAAACCAAAGCAATTAGTTACCTAAACAAATTTTTATTTTTAAAAGTAACGGTCGTTACATTTTAAAAAGTAAACAGTTTTTTGCGTTTGAACTCATTTAAAATGGGTAACTTGTTAGTATAAAGAAAATAAAAGTTAATCTTTCGGAAATTCACAGATACATTTATTTTGTAGTAATAATATTAGCGGAAAAAAAATTCAAAATAATAATTTCTTTTTTTCTGTGGAAACACCCATATCCAGCAGTTTTTTTTTCGAAAATTAATCAGTGGGCTGTTTTCAAAACATTTGCAGTGATTTTCTGAGGGATTTCTGGCCAGTTTGGAAAAACTGGATGACCCGCTAGCAGGGCTATGAAGTCTTAAAAAACAGTTCCAACTCCGACATCCATCCTCTGAAATATTTTAAGTCTCAGGTCCTTATTTGTCTTTAAGGTCACTTTGTAATGCTGTACCTTTTAAATGGCATTTGCATGAGGTAAAGCAAACAAAACCCATTCACTTACGATGAATTTGGAAACCATAATGACGAGGCTGCATTTAAGTTTTTATTTTTATAATTTTTGTCCAAGCTGTTCCATTGTGTTCACTTCCCAGCGGTAAAACTCAGAAGACCTTCTTACTTCAGGCCTTTTAAAAGGCCTGCTTAAAAATTGTTTTGATTAAATTCCTATTCTTATCTAACTGCTAACGAATGCCTCATAGAAGGCCTCGGCTCTTTGGTGTAAAAGATAAGATACACCTTCCACACTCGCTTCTATGAGAAGGGAGTAGAGAAGGAGTAACATTTTTTGTATTGTTTTTTTTTGCACAAGCAAAAGCAAAACAATTATTTTTTTTATCCCGTTGCCATTCTTATGTACCTTCTAAAGAAGCGAGAGCGGAAGGCCTTCTCCGCAATGACAACGTGTGTAAAAAAGATATGAGTATGGAATGGAGCGAGAAGGCCTTGTATATCCAAAAGAAGGAGTACAGAGGCCTTCTAGAAGGCATCCGTACCCCTTCTTTTTCCCGCTGGGTTGTTTTCCACTCATACTATAGTAGTATACATACTACAACAAGTACATAAATAACAACACGACACTGTATTTTATTTGCTGCTTTCGTTGATCGATATTTTAAAAACACAAGCAACTTTTGACATTTCTCTCTCTTAGTAAAAAGTGTGTGGAACAGCTGTGCTTACACCTGATCAAATCAAATCAGTCCGATTTTCCCTACGCTCCTTTTTAAGTATAAAAAAACAGACATGTAGGAATTTTTCCCTACTTTTGGCAACACTGTTCCCAAGTGCAATTTATCGGAAAAGCTTGATTTATTATTTTTTAATTCTTATTAAAAATTTTGCTATGCATATTTGCGCTTTAATGATCTTACCAAATTTTATTGCTCCCACACAAATGCTTCTCACGAAAATACCCTTTAATGGCATAGCTTCCTCATAAATGTTGGTATAGACAGAACTTTTGGCGACAGTAACTTTTACGATAGCTACGATATTGTGCTGGTAGGTCAAAAATTAACCATTGGTCACACATAATCCCCCTTCCTAAAATCGATTTAAAGGCAAATTAATGTCAAAAATGATGAAGATATAAATAATATCGAGCCTTTGGTGCAATATCGTAATAACTCAAAATTTGACTTTTTTGAGCTGGGTATGCAGAAATGATCTTTGGGGAAATATCTATCTAAAGAAAAAAAGATTATGATTCCATCTCTAACTGTTCAGATTTTACAGCTAAAAATGTCTTTATTGCCTCTAGCTATTTCCAACCATATTGATATTAATATAAAAAAAATATTTAATACATATTATTAATAATTGTTCACCTTTTTTTAATTACAAAACATTCCTCTTTATTTAAAAACTTGTAAAAACATAACTTTAGTAAACAAAAATGCTATCAAAAATATGGCTGAAAACTTCAAATGCATTTTTCTCAGTTCACGATTTTTTGAATTACTACGGTATTGCACCAAAGGCTCGATATGTACATACGTATTTATGTTAGAAAAGGATCTTTTTTATATCTGTTATTGTTTTCTTAACAGAACCTTTTTTCCTAAAAGTGAAAATGTTAGCTAAATACCAGATTAAAAACAAATGCCAAAAAAAAAAAATTGCTTCTGAAAATTTGTTGTTGTTGACAAATCTCCAAATGCGAATAACTGAAAAAATTTTAGGAAATTCTAACCAGAAAGAGGAGGGATATTTTTATTATTAAACAAAAAATAATTGAATTGCGTTGTTGCTAGCTGGTGGCAAATTGTCAACAACAACAAACAGCAGCACAAGAAAAAATGTAGGAATGTTTACAATTCACATCCTGCGAGAAAAACAACTCATTACCAAAAAAAACCCACCGGTCAAAATGTATTTGCTTATACTTTTATATAATTGCATTAATTTGTAGGAATATACCAGAGCTGTAAATGAATCATTCATTTTTAAATTAATTCGAGAATCATTCATGCACTGAATTAGCAAATTTTGAATCTTTTGTTTTTACACAAAAAAATGAATTGAATGAAATGTGAGTCAATTCAAATGAATTGCAATTCATTTTACACATTCATTTGAATTGAATTGATTTTAAATTGCTTCAAATGAGTTTGAAAAAATTAGCAATTCATTTCCAACTCATTTGAATGGAATTTATTTGATTTTATATGTAGCGGCAGAATAGGAATTAAACTAAAAGGTATACCAATCGTTCTTTTTTTAAGAGGACAGTCCTTTTTTTTGATACGATGTCCTTTAAGATTTTTTTCAAAGTAAAGGAAGTAGATTGTCCTTTTCCATTATGTTAGATTATGACTTCTTCTTTAAACTCAAAAACTATAAGTTCTATTTTCCAAAATCCCCAAAATTTCTACATTAATACAGCAAAACACTCAATCGGATTCTAAATTTGTTTGTGCTGGATATCGAAAACGTAATTTTTATAAGTTTTGTACGATTTGCCATACAATTCTTTTATTACAGAAAACTTATTAAAAACGACTTTTTAAATTTTTGCTTTTTCGATGAATATTTTCTCTCTCACAAAGCAGCCCTATGATATTGCAAAAATTATTTTGATGATCCCTGTGCTGGATTGTGGTTACTTAAGAATTACTTTTAACAACAAAGTGCAAATTTCAAATGGACTGTGCGGAATTTAAATTAGTTTTATGTTAAAACAGTCATATTTAAAAAAATACTGCTACAGAAAAATATCAATTATTTTTAATTAAAAATTTTTTTTTGTTTTCAAGACTTTTACAAAATGTTTTTATATGAATTTCTACATATATTTTATGGATTTTTCCATAGACAATAAAATAAGTATATGTATTAATAGTAGTTCTACTTGTTAATATAATATTCTTTGAATTAACTTATTACCTATCCAATAACCTTGATACTAATTATCCTTTTTACTACATTACGAAATGTCCTTTTTTCGTTTTAAAAATATGGTCAACGTAGGTATAGGCAATAATGTTTATTTGCTTAAAGAAACTTACATGTTTATTTTTATCAAATATGTAGTGAGAAAATATTATTAAAAGTGTGTTCAACAAAAATTTTTTGTTTTATTAATCTCATTTTTGTAAATATATTGAGGAAAATTGGTTTTTTTTTAATTTGCAATCGAATTTTAATGATTTAAGCAATTTTAAATCTCAACAACAATTTTTGCTGACAAAGCTGTATTCGTTTTCTCGAAATTCATACTTATTTTACTACAATTGGAAAATTTGTTTACTTTTTGTATTTAAAACTTCCAACTGCAATACAAAATAGTAAATTTTAGTAATTTCCACTAGATCTGCTCTTGAATTTGATTGATTGCAATTTATTTTGGATTTTATTAATTTGAATTGCAATCCATTTTTCTAATTCATTGGAATGAATTCAAATGAATCTGCAAAATGAAAAGCCATTCACTTTAACAAATGAATCTGTAAAATGAAATGCAATTCACTTTAACAAATTCATTTGAATTGGAAACGAATTGCAACTAATTCTACAAATTCATTTGAATTGGAAAACGAATTGAAATTAATTTCTGCCTTATTCGTTGGAGTTTTTATTTTTTTCAATTTTATTCAATTCTTTTTTGGTCTGAAAAGAATTAATATAAAATTTAGCTAATTCGTAACGAATTAAAACCAAAATAGAATGATTCATTTACAGCTCTGGTATATACATTTATTAGAGGACAGAAAAAAAACAATTCTTTGGTTTTTTTCAAGTGCTATTACCTCAAAGGTTTTTAGCAAGGCGAAATCTTACAAGTTGATCTTGTTTTGAAAACGGACACAACTATGAAATATAATTCAACGTTGTGTCAAAAGAATACAACCGTGTAGTAAACAAATATGCTGTCACATTTCAATTTGGTTTTCATTTAAAATTGTGTGTTTTAAAATGTAGTTATTTAAAAACGTTTTAAATTTCATAATTTTAAGTAACATAAAGGTGGCAAAAACCATGTGCACACCATTTTTATTGTGCCACCAAAAAATAAGGTTATTTTAGTGCAGAAGAGGACGCTGAAATCAAGCTACAAAGTATTCCAGATGATTTATGCCCTTAAACAGATAATAGCTAATTTTCAAATTTTACTATAAAGAAGTAAACATGAGCTGCATGCATAACTGTCAAGCTTTTTCCACGATTTTCATGCGCGGTGTAATTCGAATAGATCAAAATGTATCCGTTTATACATAGAAAAGCATACAAAGAAAACAAGTATTGGCAATTACTTTTCACGTGGCTGATGGATAATTACGATCAAAACTTTTGGCAGATTTCTCGAAAAGAACACCCAAATATGTCACAAATTGGATGGAAATAGGGTTGCCAGATGCATGTATGTAATAATACTTAAAAAAAGTAAGTTAATATTTCTAAAAAAAACTATATTTTTTTTCTTAAGATGCTACCTATATTTTGTTTTAAATAACACCTAAGTTTACTTTAAAATATATAAAGACTGCATTTTTATTGTTTTTTTGTTTATTTTATATTGTTTCTGTTATTTTTATTCTTATAGCAGCATCTACCTAACGGCAAGTTTACACGGTAATACAATGTATTACGACTTTGTAGAATCAAAATATTATGCAATTTTCTTCGTGTTAAAAAAAAAACAAAGGTCTGTTAGTATTTTTCATGTTTACACGGTTGGTATAAGTAAAATCCAAGTTAAGATATTTAACAGCTGAGTTAATAACAAAATAGAAGATGGTAAAGGCCATGGCAGATAAAACTTCATCGCTTTGGGTGACGTTTCTAACTTTGACAACACAAACGAATTGTTTTAAAAAAAAAATAAATAAAAAAAATTAAACTGGCAGACTGTCAAAGCACGCAAAAAAATGAGAGTTGCCTAACTTTTCGCTTCGCTCTGCGTTAAAAGTACTTTATGTGACATGTTTCGTATAAATATCTCATCTTGGATGTCAAAGCGAATCTCTAAAGGTCAGTTAGCCGGGAGTAACAGTAACAGTAACCTTACCGAAAAAACGTAAGACGAATCTTTTTCTTACAGATTGATACGTAACATCTTACTGCTACCTATAATCATTCTAATTGCTTTACATACAACAAAATAAATCAGCTGATTTGCTACGTTACTGTTACTCCCGGCTAACTGAGCCTTAACGCAGTGATAACCAAGGCCCAAACGCACACACACCAAGCTATTATGTGCTTGTGTGCGTCGTGTTGCTTTCACAAAGCTTGAACAGGGACTGATGTTTTGAAACGAACAAAGTTGTTGTATACATGTGAATTACCGATCGTGCCTGTAAAAAAAATACGATTATTGACAGCCTCGCGAGGCTAAGGATTTGCTATCACTGCTCTAGCGCAACGGTTAGCAAAAGTTTTATCTGACATGGCCTTTACAGTTTTACAACACTTACAAAAACAACATGAACATTTCCTGAGTTGATTTTGGTTGTTTTTATAATTGTATAAAAATACCGTCTTAAATATTTACTGTTATAATACAACTCTGGCGTGAGGAGAATACATAAGTTTCTAAAATAGTTTAGAAAGTTAACATTTACCGAACAATTGTCAAATGTTGCATCCCTTTTCTCTCTTACTCAATACATATTGCTTTTACATGATATGATTTTTCTCATTCTACATCATGTCGTAATACATTGTATCACCGTGTAAACCGAACAAACACGAAGTCAAACCTCAAACGTTTTTCAATTGTTTGATTTAACATTTAAATTCAAATTGATAATGATTTGAAAAAAATCATTTGATATCAAATGTTTTATCAATTTGATGTCAAATGTTAAAATCAAATCAAAAATAAACTTGGCAATACTAAAGCGAAAAATAAATGCAAGCATTAAAATGGCGATTAAAGTTACATTTTTTTACTTTATGGTTACATGTGTTTTACTATTAAAAATAAATTTTAATAAATATAAAGTGAACAGTTTATTTCTTGTGAAAAATAAAAATTATTTGTGAGAAATTACAATGATTAAAAATACGAAAAAAAAGAAAAATAATAAAACGGGAAAGTGAAGAAAGTTTGTTGAACGATCGCGGTGCTACAATCCTCAAAATAAAAGGGAACCAAGTATTTTGTCTTTCCAAGAATTAGAGGACGGAAAGAACACTATTTCATCTTATAGCTATGGTACCGAATGTTTATCTCAAAGTTTATTGAAATAAATAATAAATTTAAAATAAAAAAATTAAATAGTTTTTTTTATATTCCACATTGTATTATAATCCACATTTGAAAAACATTTGAGGATTACGTTTGAAAGCAAGTTGAAAATAAAGGCATTTTTCAATTTGAAAATAATTTCCCATTGTTGTTGAGAACGCTATGATTTTCAAATGATTTTCAAATCATTATCAAACGTTTGTCGTTTGAGAAAACGTTTGATTTCAAATCATTTTCAATTTGAAATCAAACCTCCGTGTTTGATGGGACTAGCCTTAATGCGATAAATATTTTAAACGATGCCCTACCTACGTTTACCTTTAAAATAATATTTTCTTTCAAAAATCCAAATTTACCTTACAATGCATTCAATGCAAAGTAAAGTAAACCATTTTTGTAAAACAAAACGTGCTTTTTAAATTTTTTGGCAAAAGGTACTTTTTCCAACATAACATTTCATGTGGGGAGGACTTATGGCAGTTTGATGCATCTATTGATAAGAAAAAAACTTGTTACCACTTCCAGGTTCATGCAGTTTTTTAGGGTGGCAAAATTTATCAGCCTCAATTTCTGGAAATTTTAAATGATTTTGTTATTCGTACTTAATTCCCAATTTTTATTATTTGATAAAAACACTGAAATTTATTGTGGATGGGATAAGCTAATCCTATGCGCATTTCACCGGTAAGGAGAGATAAACTCACTGTTTTATTGTTGATGATATTGTTTAAACTTCGATATTGTTACAAGTAGAACTTTTGCTGTAATTCTTATACGCTTAACAGTTTTATTTGGTTTAATATCTTTAGTTTTTCTAAAATCTTTATGGATGAAGTTTTCTGATGATCTGGCCTAAGCAACCAGTGAAATGCTCAATAAATTTTAGTGTTTTTATCAAATTATAAAAATTGGGAATTAAGCACGAATAACAAAATCATTTTAATTAAATTTTGTATTCCAACGAAAATTATTTTGATAAAAATCGAATTTTTTAAAGTTTTTTGCGATTTTGATCTTGAAGATGAAGTTTTTTTGATTTTATATGTTCACAATTTTTGTTCTTAATGGCAAGAGCTACAACTTTGTCTCAGAGGGTTAAGGCTCAGTTAGTCTTTACTTTCTGTTCTGTTACGAATCAGCTGATTTGTTTTTGTTATTTAAAAACCTGTGAAATTGATTAGTTTTTCTCAAGGCCCATTGAAAAGGTCTGCGCAAGAAGCCTGATGATCATTGTTTATGTTCTTTTTAGTTGTCAAAAGTTGTTTACATTTTGCTTACATGTGCATGTATACGTTTATGGTATGCCACACATACACGTTTTTTCCTTTTGCTTTATATATGTGGTAGTAAATTTTTGATAACTAAAAAGAATCGTTTTTTGTTTTTGTACAAGTAAGCAGACCTGATAGATGGGCCTTGGTTTTTCTGTTCTGTTGCGGTTCAGTTTGTTAAAATCAAAAACTTGTTAAGTGCCCATTCACATTATACGATTTTTGTCGTTGCGATTCTTACTTAATAGGAAAGAGGGGTGAGAGGAATTAAAAGGGGTACACAAGCGAGTGTACTCTTCGATTCGTTTTGTTCGCTCATTCGTTCTCTCATTGTTCTCTCATTTGACGAAAAATGTATTGAAGTTCGGTTGCACAGAAAAAGTCGTAACGACAAAAATCGTACAATGTAAACATCAGACCGACTTCAAAGAGGAAACGACAATAATCCCAACGACAAAAATCGTATAATGTGAATTGGGACTAAGTAATTGTAAGTGACAGCAAAATAAATAATAAAAAATACATATTTTTATTGAAAAAAAATTTTTTTTTGATTTTAAAAATTCATAAAATTTAATTTCTTCAAATTTATGTGCAAAAAACTTATTGAAATAAAACAATGGACGATGCAAAACTAATAAATTTGTCATAAATGGCTGATAAGTTGCTTCAGAAAAAGTAACTATTACAATTTTGACACAGAACGGCACGGAACAGAAACAGAAAGTAAAGACTAATTCTGCCTTTAATCAAAATTCCGAACGGTTTGCAAGATATGAGCCTGAGAAAATGATTTTGCAAAATTGACACTGAGGCCCCAAATCTTTGGGGGCCCATAAAAAACGTGCATGACTTTGGGCAAAACTGGGAGACACGGGTCTTTTTGTTGTATTTTATCGCGAAGTTTTGTCCGTATATGGTTATTTTTTTTGTGTTGCACTGTGTAATCGTTTATATATACGGGGGTTAAACTCTCTATTTTTCAAAAATGAAAATAATTATCCTTATGTTGTTTTTTTTATTAAAGAAATAGCTTCAAACATTAAAAGATATTAAAAATAATTCTTAAATAAGTATTGATACAAAAGTGTACATTAGGGATATAACTTTTTAAAATATCAAAATTGGCATAGCACAGTCTGATAGAGCAAAAACAACTATAAGGGAACGTATATTTATTATTTCGCTAAGGTCAAAAAAGTTCAAGCACTAACCGCGATGAAGGTTTGAAAATTTTTTTTTTAATTTTCTTTTTGGTTAAGAAAAATTAATAATATGTTCATTTAAAACAAAAAATAGCTCAAGTATGAAATTTCATTTAGTATTTAGAGATGGTAAGAGATTTTTCCGCACACCAAAACGTATCTTTAACATTTTTTAACGAAAAAAAATTAGTGAAAAAACAACGTATAAAATTTAAAAAAAACCAATTGGTGCGTGAACTTTTTTGAGAAAAATTAAAAAAGATTATGATTTTCGTGATTACTAGGACATGGTTGACCTCATGGTACTATGCCAAAAAATTGGTTATACCCCTAGTGTACATAATGAACAAATCAAAAGTTGATACAGGTTTTATTTAAATTTCTTCGTAAATTTACAAACAGAAAATGCGTATTCTTAAATCCACTAAGTTGTCAAACCTTTTTTCGCCTTCTTTTTTTTAAACTATTGTTTTAAAATTAAATGTATACATTTAATAAATCTAACTCAACTACTAATTTTAATTGCATAAAATATTCGATCCTTTTTAATCCTTACAGAATACATACCAAATTATAGTGAAATATTGCAATTCATACATAAGAGTTGCATGAAGAGTTTTTTCCCGGACTTTTTCGATTCCCGGGAAAGCGGGACATTTTTTTAAGTTTCCCGGGATCCCGGGATCCCGCTCCATATAAATAATACAAAGTAAATTTTGTTTTTAATTAATGAAAAAAACTTTTATAAAAATACGTAAGGGAACTTGTTTACAAAGAAAGTAAAAGAAATGGTCCAAGACTAAAAAATTAATAGAAGATTGATATAGGAACTTCAATTATTATTACCTTACGCTTTTATTACCTATTATTATGCTTTTATTCCGTATTATTATGCTCTAGATACAAGATAAAAAGATAACATAAACATAACAACTTAATTCATAAAACAATAATAAAAACAAAATAAAAATTGAGGTACTCAAGATATGAGATCAAAAAGTTAATTAATAAAATAGATAAAATATTTTAAATAAATACATAACATTTTAACGGCTTAGGAAATAACTTTCTGACATACTCAAAGCGCTTAGTAAGATGTCAAAAAGTATATTTCTGATTTTATTTACGAATTATCATATTACCGAAAAATTTCGTTCATTTTTTACCGAGGTTGGACAAATAGTTAAAAGTGCACCGTTGTAGCATGCTTCGGATTCACAATCAGAAGCAATTTTTTCTTTTTTATAAACAACGTCTATATCAGTCAAATGCACGTCAAGGTTTTTCAAGTTGTATGTTGTAGTATCTTACACGAGTCTTCAGTTTCCCCGCACTTCACTGTTATATAAACCAACACAAATTGAACAAATTTGTGTTTATCACCTAATAAACATATCGCATCTTCATTGCATCATAGTCATATCTCAAAAAATCAAAAATTTTAAGTAACCTTCTCGTATTATATCTCAAACTGAACCGTTATAGCAAAATATATCTTTAAATCGGTACATTTTGAAAACTTTAATCGCATTTTGCCAAGATCGTTTGTTTTTGTAGATATGACTATGTTGCAATAAAGGCGCGATATGTTTAGGTATCTTCTATTTTTAAGACTTGTTCATGGACAATAAAAATATAATGCCTGCATCTTATTTTGAATTAATGTATGTTCATTTAAAACAAAAAATAGCTCAAGTATGAAATTTCATTTAGTATTTAGAGATGGTAAGAGATTTTTCCGCACACCAAAACGTATCTTTAACATTTTTTAACGAAAAAAAATTAGTGAAAAAACAACGTATAAAATTTAAAAAAAACCAATTGGTGCGTGAACTTTTTTGAGAAAAATTAAAAAAGATTATGATTTTCGTGATTACTAGGACATGGTTGACCTCATGGTACTATGCCAAAAAATTGGTTATACCCCTAGTGTACATAATGAACAAATCAAAAGTTGATACAGGTTTTATTTAAATTTCTTCGTAAATTTACAAACAGAAAATGCGTATTCTTAAATCCACTAAGTTGTCAAACCTTTTTTCGCCTTCTTTTTTTTAAACTATTGTTTTAAAATTAAATGTATACATTTAATAAATCTAACTCAACTACTAATTTTAATTGCATAAAATATTCGATCCTTTTTAATCCTTACAGAATACATACCAAATTATAGTGAAATATTGCAATTCATACATAAGAGTTGCATGAAGAGTTTTTTCCCGGACTTTTTCGATTCCCGGGAAAGCGGGACATTTTTTTAAGTTTCCCGGGATCCCGGGATCCCGCTCCATATAAATAATACAAAGTAAATTTTGTTTTTAATTAATGAAAAAAACTTTTATAAAAATACGTAAGGGAACTTGTTTACAAAGAAAGTAAAAGAAATGGTCCAAGACTAAAAAATTAATAGAAGATTGATATAGGAACTTCAATTATTATTACCTTACGCTTTTATTACCTATTATTATGCTTTTATTCCGTATTATTATGCTCTAGATACAAGATAAAAAGATAACATAAACATAACAACTTAATTCATAAAACAATAATAAAAACAAAATAAAAATTGAGGTACTCAAGATATGAGATCAAAAAGTTAATTAATAAAATAGATAAAATATTTTAAATAAATACATAACATTTTAACGGCTTAGGAAATAACTTTCTGACATACTCAAAGCGCTTAGTAAGATGTCAAAAAGTATATTTCTGATTTTATTTACGAATTATCATATTACCGAAAAATTTCGTTCATTTTTTACCGAGGTTGGACAAATAGTTAAAAGTGCACCGTTGTAGCATGCTTCGGATTCACAATCAGAAGCAATTTTTTCTTTTTTATAAACAACGTCTATATCAGTCAAATGCACGTCAAGGTTTTTCAAGTTGTATGTTGTAGTATCTTACACGAGTCTTCAGTTTCCCCGCACTTCACTGTTATATAAACCAACACAAATTGAACAAATTTGTGTTTATCACCTAATAAACATATCGCATCTTCATTGCATCATAGTCATATCTCAAAAAATCAAAAATTTTAAGTAACCTTCTCGTATTATATCTCAAACTGAACCGTTATAGCAAAATATATCTTTAAATCGGTACATTTTGAAAACTTTAATCGCATTTTGCCAAGATCGTTTGTTTTTGTAGATATGACTATGTTGCAATAAAGGCGCGATATGTTTAGGTATCTTCTATTTTTAAGACTTGTTCATGGACAATAAAAATATAATGCCTGCATCTTATTTTGAATTAATGTATGTTCATTTAAAACAAAAAATAGCTCAAGTATGAAATTTCATTTAGTATTTAGAGATGGTAAGAGATTTTTCCGCACACCAAAACGTATCTTTAACATTTTTTAACGAAAAAAAATTAGTGAAAAAACAACGTATAAAATTTAAAAAAACCAATTGGTGCGTGAACTTTTTTGAGAAAAATTAAAAAAGATTATGATTTTCGTGATTACTAGGACATGGTTGACCTCATGGTACTATGCCAAAAAATTGGTTATACCCCTAGTGTACATAATGAACAAATCAAAAGTTGATACAGGTTTTATTTAAATTTCTTCGTAAATTTACAAACAGAAAATGCGTATTCTTAAATCCACTAAGTTGTCAAACCTTTTTTCGCCTTCTTTTTTTTAAACTATTGTTTTAAAATTAAATGTATACATTTAATAAATCTAACTCAACTACTAATTTTAATTGCATAAAATATTCGATCCTTTTTAATCCTTACAGAATACATACCAAATTATAGTGAAATATTGCAATTCATACATAAGAGTTGCATGAAGAGTTTTTTCCCGGACTTTTTCGATTCCCGGGAAAGCGGGACATTTTTTTAAGTTTCCCGGGATCCCGGGATCCCGCTCCATATAAATAATACAAAGTAAATTTTGTTTTTAATTAATGAAAAAAACTTTTATAAAAATACGTAAGGGAACTTGTTTACAAAGAAAGTAAAAGAAATGGTCCAAGACTAAAAAATTAATAGAAGATTGATATAGGAACTTCAATTATTATTACCTTACGCTTTTATTACCTATTATTATGCTTTTATTCCGTATTATTATGCTCTAGATACAAGATAAAAAGATAACATAAACATAACAACTTAATTCATAAAACAATAATAAAAACAAAATAAAAATTGAGGTACTCAAGATATGAGATCAAAAAGTTAATTAATAAAATAGATAAAATATTTTAAATAAATACATAACATTTTAACGGCTTAGGAAATAACTTTCTGACATACTCAAAGCGCTTAGTAAGATGTCAAAAAGTATATTTCTGATTTTATTTACGAATTATCATATTACCGAAAAATTTCGTTCATTTTTTACCGAGGTTGGACAAATAGTTAAAAGTGCACCGTTGTAGCATGCTTCGGATTCACAATCAGAAGCAATTTTTTCTTTTTTATAAACAACGTCTATATCAGTCAAATGCACGTCAAGGTTTTTCAAGTTGTATGTTGTAGTATCTTACACGAGTCTTCAGTTTCCCCGCACTTCACTGTTATATAAACCAACACAAATTGAACAAATTTGTGTTTATCACCTAATAAACATATCGCATCTTCATTGCATCATAGTCATATCTCAAAAAATCAAAAATTTTAAGTAACCTTCTCGTATTATATCTCAAACTGAACCGTTATAGCAAAATATATCTTTAAATCGGTACATTTTGAAAACTTTAATCGCATTTTGCCAAGATCGTTTGTTTTTGTAGATATGACTATGTTGCAATAAAGGCGCGATATGTTTAGGTATCTTCTATTTTTAAGACTTGTTCATGGACAATAAAAATATAATGCCTGCATCTTATTTTGAATTAATGTACTTTATTAACTCTTCACTTCGCTAAATGTAATAATTTTCAACTGTTGCACTGCCCATTATGCTTTTAGTAAATTTATTGCATCAGGAGACATTGATTTAAATATGTACTCACTTCTTGTAATTGATCTAATCCGCAACCCATCCACAGATGCTAATTTTTAGAGAATAGAAAACTAAATTTTAAAGTATAAAAAGCTGTTTTCTGAAATTATGAGGAATTTTTTATTTCCCGGGATCCCGCAAGAAAAATCCCGGGAAAACGGGAAATAAAATAATTGAAATTCCCGGGACGGGAAATCTCGGGAAAAAAACCCTAGTTGCATGTAATTTTACATGCGTTCAGTTATAAAAAATTTATTATAATGCAGGTATGTATTTAAGTAAATAAGTGCTAAAGCATGCAAATATTCGCTCTTCTTGAACAACTTAAATTTTTTTTTGCTGCGAAGAAGTACAGTAAAATCTCGGAAAAGTTAATCAAAATGTCCCAAGGGTAATTAACTTTTTCGAATTATTAACTTTTCCGAAGGTTTTTTAAATTTATCGAAATAAAGCTTAAAGCATATATTTCTGTAAATAATATTTTTATTTCATTTATTTTTAATATTATTTTCCTTGGTACCTGTTCATATGAGTTATTCAAAGCTTCCAATATTTCATTTTTCTTTTTTTTAATTTTTGAGATAGCTGCTTCTGTTACTCCATAATCTAATGACAATCTTTTACCACTAACACCTTGGACAGTCTTTTTCAAAATTTCTGATTTTTGTAGAACAGTCAGTCTTTGCTGCTTTTTATTTTTTGTTGACATTTTATTCACACACTTTACTACGCACTTTAAATAATTTTTGTGACCGCGTTCTTTTCACAACAAAGGCTTAAAATATTGTGAGACAAGAATTGCATTTTTACATAAAACAAATGTGCAATACGTAGTAAAAACAAAATACATATGTATTCGTGAAGTACCGTAACTGAAAATATTTCTCTTCACTCAGAATTTTTCGGTTTTTTTTTATGCACGCTCTAAAAAGTTAATTTTTAATTTTAAAGCGGCACGTGAAGACAGCCGCTCGATTAACTTTTCCGCGAGATTAACTTTTTCGAGACTTAACTTTTCCGAGATTTTACTGTATATTTTTTATATAAAATTAATAATTTTTACTTTTTTGCCCTTGTTATAAGTAATTAGATTAAAAAAAAAAATTTGTGTAGATTTTTCTCTTCAAGAAAATTTTATTTTAGCCAAATGATGATTTTTTTACCCAACTTTCTGGCAACGCTATATATTAATATAAAGTTGCAGCCAAATTCAGGTAAAAAATACGAACGAAAAACAAAACAAATTTGCGAGTACAGCAAAGTTTGTAATCCCCCGCTATTCTCCTTTTCCCACCCTTCTATAAACTCAAGACTTTGCAAAGTAAACTTTGTCTGTTTAAAAGACTACTTACTAGAGTTAAGGCTCATTAAGCCGGGAGTAACAGTAACATTGCAAATCAGCTGATTAAATTTTTTGTATGTAATGCAATTAGAACAATTATAGTTAGCAGTAAGATTTTACGTCTCAATCTGGAAAACTATTTTTGTCTTACTTTTTTACGGTAATGTAACTGTTACTGCTACTCCGGGCTAACTGAGCCTTTATGATGTGATGAAACTTAACGTCATAGCATAACTAGCGTAAATAGAGTACACTCTTGAACATTTGTCTCTAAATACTTATATCTTGGGTATCTTGACCAACTCTACTTAATTACTTGTTAGCTCTTGAATTTCTCTCTTTTGTCGGAAGAAGTGTGAACGTCATCATATGCATACACAGGTTAAGGAAAAATTTATAAATTTCTTTTCGTGTGGGTTTTTAACATCGAGTTTAATGTTAGCGGCAAACTATAATTAATTAATCTGAGAATAAATTTAATTAAGTACTAATTGTGTTTGCCGTTTTTAAGAGGTAGTTTAAACCTCGCAGCATTGCCATACTAAATAACAACAAATGGCAACAATATATTTAAAAATGGCAACTTTTTATCAATCCACTTAACATTTTATACAGAAGAAGAGGAATTTTAGCCGTTTTAATTCCTATAAAAAAAAATTAATTCTGTAATTATTTTTAAAAATTTTAAGCATCTGCTTTTGTTATAAGTTTAAACCACCAACATTGGCCGCTTAAACTGGCAAATAAAAGGAATTAATCCTCATCTTAAAAATTAAAAACACAGATTAAATATGACTAAATCTCTAATCTCCATGCTAAAACCCCACCCTTAAGGTCTTATTAAAAGTTGTTGATTAGTTAACCTGTAAGTTACATAGCTGAGTAAATAGTTTTCTTTTTTAATTTGGAGAAATAGAGAAGAGTTTATCACCACCCTGTACAAAAACTAAAATTGCTTTTTCCTGTTTTTATATGTCCTCTATTTGCACCAACTTATGAATATTATTTGTTATTTGGCATCAGCTTGTACTTATGGCTTCATTTTCATCATCATTATTTTGATGCTGTTCTTTATTTCTTCGAAATGTATATTGTTGTCGGATATAAAATGTATATTTTTCCATTTCATTGACACCCTACATTCATTCAAATAAATTTGAGAAAAGTTTTAACATGTTGTGATGAAGAACGTTATCGTAACCCTTAAAATACACTGTCAGGAAGATATCAAAAAGTCGGCGATTTCATACAACTGTTTTCAGTGTTTTCTTTATTTCTATTTGTCTTACTTGTTACTCTTGATTGTGTTTTATATTCTGCATACGTTTTAATAAATTGGTTTGTTTTAACTCAATGTGTTGTAGGTATGTGTATTAAATGAAAATGGTACCAATTTGAGGTAATTGCAATAAACTCGGATGTTATGAAATCTCTGCTGAATATTTAGTGGAACGATAAACAATAACACCTTATGTTGGTATTCTCCAATTAAGTTGGCTTAAAGGAATGAAATCATTTAAAGTAACTTAGAAAATTAATCTGTTATTTCCGTCTACATGGTTCTGAAGCCCGCTTAAAAGTATATAGAGAAAGATTTTTTTTGAAAGTGTAAGTCAGTTTGAGGGATATGGCTAATATGAAGCCACCAACTAGAGGACTGCACAATTCCATTTAAGTCTTTGAAAATGTTTCCAGCTCAATACTGTAGTGTTGCTCTAACAAACAAAGACTGAAGAGAAGTATAGACGACCAACTGACGTTAGTGTATGAATGTGTAGAAGCAAAAAAAATGCTTTAAGTGCAAAATATTTTATATGTTTAATTTCTTTGTATGCGTACGCCACGCCACATAGGACACAAAAGTAAACCTCAAAAATTCTCGCAGACTGCACAATATAATTTCAAATACTAGGAGGATTGGCAAACATTTTTTACTGTATTGATAAATTTTGAATGAAAGAAGTACTGTCTGGAGAGTATTTCTTTGAATTTTTGTGCACTTTTTTGCATGTTGCGCTGGTATCAAGCTGCCATTTTGTGTTATGAGCCCTGTTTAATTCTAAATAAAGTTTTTTGCTGCTGTTGCTGTTTTTGCTGACAGTGTTCAATATAAACTTCTCGTCTTCTGATGTTTCCTCGTCACTATCAATCGCTGTAACGACTTCTTTTACGGATCTGGCGCTGTTAACGTGTCTGTTGCTGTACGTTGAGCTATTTGGCATGCAAACGGTAGCATAATGTGCTCTTCTATTGCATTTGTGACATGTTGTATTTTTAGGTAGACACAGTTGTTACCTGCTGTGATAATCATTCCCGCAAAATTTGCACGATGGTTTTTCGGATTTTACTTTGTTTGTCTCGGCCTGGTTAGTTCCAATACCACGTTACTGTTCAGGCGTTTCTTTTATTCTGCAGATTTCAATGGCTTTTGACAAAGTTATACTGTCGTCGAGCCATAATCTTTCGCTTAGGTCAGGATTCTTGATGGAGCATATTACACAGCACAACACATGATTTCGGGACTTAATTCTGATAATTGCTTATGAAAGTAGACCCAAAAAGAAAAACTTCTGCATCATTAGTTTGGTCATGGTACCTCAATAAATAATTCAAAAATTAATTTGAAGTTAGTAAGTACTCGATGTTGCCTGTGATGCCAGAGTCTAGGTATATATATTATGACACTGGGCAATATTATTGTATCTGATATTCGCCATATTTTTTCCATTTTGTCCTATATTATGCAATAAGTCGCACTATGTTTTCATTCATTCAATAAAAAGGTGAACATAACCTATAGAAATAACATAAACAGCATTGTACAATGTTGCCAACACATTTCACTTTCTTTTCGTTGTGCAATAAAAATCAAAAGTATTTTGATTGTTGCCAATATATTGTGCCATCATCGTATAACACATACACATTGGCGATATAATTGTACAATACGTAAAACTGAACAATTTTATTGTAAGTGTTTGAGCCGCTTAAGAATTTTGCTAAATATTTTATATTAAAAATATTATTACAATAAATACAATTTTTAAAAGTGTTGAAACGTGTGTTAAAATTAGCATAATAAGGAAAAATAAAAAAAACCAATAAAAATAGAAGAGAGCAGAAAGTGCGCAGTTGCACACAAATATACCGCAAAAAAAACAAAGGGGGACATTGTGCTAAAAACTAACGTGTTGCATCCTCTTAATTAAATGTCTAAATTTTAATTGTAGCTAATATAGAGAAAATATATATTTATGAAAGTCAAAAATGCAGAAAAAAGTATTTTCTAATAAAAAATGTTCAGTTTTTAAATAATTTAAATAGAAAATAAATAAATTGTCCCACTATCATGTTTGTACATAAACATGACAGTTTGAAATCTAAAAATGATTAGTTAATGAGAAGGAAGGTTGTGTGACGTCACAGTTCCTGCAAGCGCAGCAAAAATTTATTTATCTGCCTGATGTCGTAATCTTTTTTTCTATCATTCTTGATTCGCAAGATACTAAAATGGTTATCAGAAGACATACAATTACTAGAAAAGATACATCATATGATTAAGAACCTTTTAATGTGACCAGAAATGGGCAATTCCACACAAAAGTCTACCATAAATGAAAAAAATTAATATCTGATTTTGGTAGTAAAAATACTTAAGTATGGTGGCAACATTATGTTACTTTTATGTTTTTATAGTGGCTGTATACCGACTTTTATACTACACAAAGTGATTGTAGTGTCGGACACGTTTTGGGCTGTAGTGTCAATCACAATTAATTTTACTAATAAATATTTCTTTAAATAACTTACCGCTTTTATTTCAGTATTTTATAATACATAGTTTGATTCTTGAACTTTCGATAAAAACACAAATTAAAGTTATTACAAAACTGCAGAGGAAGATTATTGAAGTCTAAAAACACTCTACATTCTACACAAGTGTGGAGCTAGAATTCAGTTCAGAGGGGTACATACTGTAAGCTTAATTGGGACAACCTACAAATCGACTTTATGATTTTAAAATGCCAGTGCTTGACTAGCCCAAGGGGTTAAAGACCTCCTTCCCCCTTTGGATTACTGCTTCATTTATTTCTATTTTAATAAATTTGAAGAATACATTTATTTCACTTTCTGTTTAGAAACATTAACGGTAGCTGGCTTTGGCACTTTACTTTTGATTAAATTTTGTATTATGTGCTAAATTTCATAAAATATTTTTAGATCTAAATCACTTGGTTTTTATTAAACTTCATACGAGCAAATATTAATAAATATGTTTATTGTTTTTCATTTTGGTAAATTCTAAAAATGCAAAAATTTATAAATAAATATGTAGTATATTTTTATTTCTTTCAATTTATTCAAATACATACATATAAGTACTTTATGTGATGAGCAGGGAAAATTTTTGAGATCAAAAAAAAAAAAAAATTATTTATGTGAAAAGGCCCAAAATGTAAAAAAGCATTTTAACATTAAAGTGGTTCGTTTTGGTTAATAACACTGTGATAGTCCAAAAAATGAACTTCGATGAATCCTTTTCGAACTATTAGGGGGGAGTCCCCTGAGTGCGAAAGTACATTTGGAAGTGTCACATTGACTCCAGTTTTTGAGAAATCGGTATATATCCATTTTTCATGGATATAGCTAATGCTACATTTACATTAGGCCGAAATCTTGTAGATTTGATTTAAAAACTTCTTCGAAATCTAGTGCGTTTACATTACACTTTTTTGACATTAGCGAGATTTTGTTTTTATAACAAAACAACTAACAGTGCAGCCACACGATCAAGATTTTCTTGATAGTCTTTTACATATTCTGATTGTCAAAATATGCAAAAGTTGACAACAGTGACGTAGGCTGCACGCAAGTTGGAAGCAATTTACTTTTTCAAGATGTCGTCGCCGAGAAAACAACTCAAAATGTTTGCCTCACTTAAAAATTTTATTAATAAACATATTTCACTATTTTTTTAGGGTTTTAGTTAAAATTTTAAAATTCCCGCAACATTTTTAAAAAAAAAGAACTTCAGCTTTTGCCGGCAAAATATTTGTGAAAAAAAACAAAAACAACTTTAAAAGAATTGTAATCAGCTGTTTTCTTGAACGAAAATTGATACACTCACTGGCAAGAGAATTTTAGAGGCAAGTTCGTATCAATTTTTAAAAGTATGAGTGTATTGGTAAAAAAGTGTGAGTGTATTAAAACTTGATAGGCAAAACTTGATCGTGTAACCCTCAAGTGCCGGTTCACACAAGTCAAGTTTTACTCGTCAAGTCTTGAGTTTTTAGAAGAGAGGGGAAAAGAAATGGCATTCTCTTTTCCCTTCTCTCCTAAAAACTCAAGACTTGGCTTGACTTGACTTGTGTGAACCGGCACTAAGTAACTAAAAGTCTTTTCGTAACACATACAAACACAAAAAGAAACATACATTAAAAAATTTGCATTGCCTTTTATTATTAATCAACAAGTAATTTCAATTTTTGGGAATACAAAATTTTAAATTTCAAAAGATTTTGTTATTCGTGCTAAATTCCCAGTTTTTATTATTGATAAAAACACTTGAAATATTGTTGATGGGATAAGCTATGCGCATTTCACTGGTTGCTTAGGCCAGATCATCAGGAAACTTCATCCATAAAGATTTTAGAAAAACTAAAGATATTAAACCAAATAAAAATAAAACCAAATAGCAACAGTTCTACTTGTAATAATATCAAAGCTTAAACAAAACAACATCAACAATAAACAGTGCGTTCATCTTATCAATATTATTCGCCTCTTTTCTTTTTTTACACTTTTTTATTTATTTATTTTATAAAACTTTTTAATTTTTTTTTTAACAATTGTTGTTTTGTTTTTTTTAAATGTCATTTTTTCTTGTGCATGGAAGTATTTTTTAGTGCTATATTGAAAAAACCATAGTTGCATCATTAAGTACTACTAGATTTTGAGTAGATTTCGTCGAAATCTAGTCACGAAGCAGATTTTGTTTTGTATGGGAAATCTAGTCAAAAACAACTAGATTTGGCTCGAAATCTCGTAAGTACTAGATCTTGCGTAGGTGTAAATGTTTTTTTTTTAAATTTCACGTAATTTAAACCATTAGTGTCGATCAAAAGTAACGATTTTTGACAATTTTACAGGTTTTTTAACCATCTTTTAAAGATTTTCCTAGCATAGGCCTCAAGTTAAGCTTTAAAATCAAAATATTGGACTTTTATTTATGTGTTTCGTTTTTTTTCTTGAGTTAATTAAATAAAATTAAACAACTTTAATAAAATATCTTTGTACAATAACGGTAATATTTATATGTTTAAATTAAATCATGACACAAAATTGTATAAGTGTATACTAAACAAATAAATATTAACGTTATTGTACAAAGATATATTATTAAAGTTATTTTAAGTTATTTTATTTATATAACTATCAAACGCTTTTTGTCTTAAAAACCTCTTATAAAAATTTGAATTCATAAACGTACATTAACAGCTTTTTTAGTTTCAACTGTTTGTAGCGATCTTGTGTTTAAGTATGGCAACTTTCTAGCTAGTGATGCATGAAACTTCAATTCGCTTCACATGATATTCTATATTTAATTTTGTTTTAATATTTTTTTTTTTATTTGTAGATCTTAAAAATGATTCTTAACAAATAAAACTACATATTATTTTAGTTTTTGAACAAAATATTGCCGAAAGGTATCATAAAAACTTTTGTTGGAACCTTTTGTTATTATATGATAAGAAAGTATTCGAATAAAAAGTTTGTTTACTTTTTATCAACAGCACTATTATTATGATTTGTTCATTTTACTTTTAGTTAAATATTTTGAACAATAATTTGTTGGTTTAAACAACAAACAACTAGTTGCATTAATTTAATAAAAAATTGAAGAAAATATCTGCATTTGCCCCTGAACATATTCATTTAAATCATATACATTTTGTTTTTAAAATAACTAAAGGTGCGTTTAGACTATGCTAATATTTGTGCAAAATCATAAAAATTTTGTTTGTCCTAGTGTAAACACTCGAATTTGTTAGCCACCAAATATTTTTCGACTGTTTGTTGGCTAACAAAAATCTTTGTTTGTGAAGAAAGCTTTGGATAGTGTAAACAGTTTGTCAGCACGTCGCAACAAATATTTGGCTCGATATTTTGTTTGTTCTCGCAATATTTTTGGCGGAACAAACAGCGACAAATACTTGTAGAAACTTGAGTTGCCAACAGTTATTTTTGACAGTGCTTAACATATAAAAAATTAAATAAATTGAAATGGCAATACTGGTCAATTCGTTTGACAGATTGGTAGGTAAAAAACACCCTTCCGTAATTCTTAATTATAAAGCATATTTTTCAGAGCTAATCTTTCAGACGCAGATATTGGTTCCCGCAAATGTGTGGTTTTCTTTGTTATAATAGGCGCCACTAGATTCAGCTTTATGTGAAAAACATGAACATATATTTAATGTTAATATACTGAATATTGTAATACAATTACCAAGTAATCGAAGTCATTTGAACCCATGCGCACGAAGTTTTTATGCAGCGAAGGTTCTTCAGAACGCAATTCCTTCAGAAGTTTTTGGCAACATCCTTCCATTTTACGGCGCTGCACCCAAGCTCGAACCCACATTCTTCTGGATCTTTTTTTCTTCTTTTTTCCTTTTTGCTGGGTTTCTGAAACTGCTATAGCTCCAGCAGTTATTAATAATAAATCTCCAATATCACTGTCACTAAACATTTTAACTTTTCACATTGCTCCACAAACACAATTTGATATTGTTTGACAGACCAGTTGTTTTTGGAGCTGTTTCGTTATACGTTCTTTTGACAGATTGGTCGAAGGGTATAGAAATATAAGGGGTTCAGAGTAACGAAAGCACAACCGGAAATTTAAAACTTTTTCTGGTTGAACTTTGACGCTTACAAAAAAGGAAGGAATAACAAAGTTATAAAGTGAATAAAACAAAAGAAAGACAGAAAAATAAGAAAAATCAATAAAATGGAGTGAAATGCAACACAAATAATCAGTTTTTAAGCAATTTTAATAATGTAGACAAACAAATGGTACTGAATAAGAATGAAAATACATACGTGTATAACGAATCGTGTAGTCACGACGGTACGTGTATGTTAAAAGAGCGAATAACGAAACAACTGAAAAAACAACCCATGTATTTAACCTCATTGTTTGACAAATGTTTGTCATACACACCGGACAAATAAAATTATTAGCATAGTGTAAAGAGGTATACAAATATTTGTACCAAACTTGGCTGACACAAAATTGTCTGTTATTTGCGCAAATAAAATTCAAACAAATATTAGTGCAATCTAAACCCATGCCCAAACATTTGTCACAAACCATACTATTAGCCCAAACCATTATTTGTTGTGTTTGGACAAATATTAGCATAGTCTAAAAGCACCTTAACAATACATACATATAACTTTCAATTGGTTGTCTTAAGTCTGGGTTCACATTATGAAAGTTTTCTTTCAGAAAGTCTGAGTTTATTGGTGAGAGGGGAAGAGAATATGCTTTTTCTCTCCTCTCTCACCCATAAACTCAGACTTTCTTAACTAAAACTTTCAAAGTGTGATCCCAGACTAAATAAAAAAATTTAGTAAAATGTATTTAACATGTCCATTAGGGGTATAACCAATTTTTGGCATAGTACCATGAGGTCAACCATGTCCTAGTAACCACGAAAATCATAATCTTTTGTAATTTTTTTCTCAAAAAAGTTCACGCACCAATTGGTTTTTCTAAAATTTTATACGGTGTTTTTTTTAATTTTTTTGCGTTAAAAAAGGTTAAAGGTACGTTTTAATTTGCGGAAAAATTTCTTACCTTCTCCAAATATTAATGAAATTTCATACTTGAATTTTTTTTTTTGTTTTAAATAAACATATTAGCTCTGTTTCTTTACTCTACTTTGGGATCCCTCGGGATCCCAATTTGCACGAAAAGCGTTCCCGTACTATTAATTTGTGTAAATGAGAGCGGAATTGAGAGAATAAAATTCTTCTTCTTCTTGCACGAAACAGCCCAGACTTTTTCTTCGTGCAAATTGTGTAAGTTGTGAAACAGCTGTAAAACATAAACAAAACAAAAAAGGAAAAGGAAAAAAGTTCATGACCCAAATTCTGGAAAATGTATTGTTGAATAAAACAATGTACTTAAATGAAAAGTTTTGTTCTGAAATATAAGGGAAACATAATGTTAGTTATTGTAAAAGTGTTTGTTTTGTTTTATTTTTAGTAAAAGTAGTTTAATTTTAGAGCCAATATAAAATTTTTCAAAAGTGCCGCAATTTTTTTTGGTGTTGTAAAGACGGTCAAAACACTGAATTTTTATTTTGTGCTTAAAATTTGGTTTTTTCTGTTCCCGTACTTTTGTGTAATGTTGTCTTTTTATGAGAGAACTTTATGCTTGCTCTCATTTGCACGAACTTTACCCAAAAAGTAAAGAAACAGAGCTATTATGTATTAAATTTTCTTAGACAAAAAGAAAATTAAAAATTTTCAAAACTTCATCGAGGTTGGTGCGTGAGCTTTTTTGACCTTAGCGAAAAAATAAATATACGTTCCCTTATAGTTGTTTATGTTCTATCAGACTGTGCTATGCCAATTTTGATATTTTAAAAAATTGTTAAAAAGTTATTTCCCTAATGTCTGTATTAATAAATTCAACATTTTTTTTCAATATTTGTGAACATATTTCACAAAAATAATATCAAATCCAACAATAAATTTTCTTACTTTATGAATGGTTTATTAAAGGCTTAATTGTTAAATATTATTTTGGGCATTTGGACGATATGACTTAATAGCACACCTAGTTAATCCCCCGTAATAAAATTTTTTGTTTACATCATCAAATAAATAATTTTTTATATCATCAAAAGTAAACCGTTGTCTGTTAAAAAGCTTTTGTAGATGGAAAATGATCTCAGCATACTTAAAGAATGCCAATTAATTTGGAGAATATTAATTTTCTAATTCAGATCTCACATTTGATTCCAGATCAAAAATAGTTGAAATTTGTTTAATTTTTGCATAACATTTTGGATTTTTTTTATTTATCGGGCTATTTATTCTTCCTTCCACATTGTTAATTTTACTTTCTGTCATATCAATTAATTTGAGTTGACTATTAAGTGAACTAAATCCTTCCCAATTAGTTATTGTTTCACCAATTTTGAAAAATTCAAATGCTAATTGGCGTTTGATGTTATTTAAATTCAATATTTCTTTTACTTTTTAACTGCATCAGCATCGGTAGCAACAAGTTCTTCAATAACATTCTTAAATTGCTCAAAGTTTTTCGAATAGTGTTCTAAAGTATCTAGCCAGGTTCCCCTTCTTGTTAATACTGGCTGCGGTGGTAAGGGTACCAAGGGACACATTTCATTAAAAATTTGCAACTCCTTAAGGAGCCTTTAAAAATATATAATCCCGTATGAAATCAATATTATCGAATTGGCTTCTAATTTTCTTTGCAACTCGGTGTAACATGTAAAAGTTTTGGATAAATTGTTTTAGGCAAATTGGCGGCTGCATCGGTTAAAAATTGAGGATCTTTTGTCCAAATCATGGATGTTAAGCAGAGATCCAAAAAAATTCACTATTGACTTAAAAAAAATTTTGGCCTAAGCAACCAGTGAAATGCGCATAGGAATAGCTTATCCCATCAACAATAAATTTCAGTGTTTTTATCAAATAATAAAAATTGGGAATTAAGCACGAATAACAAAATCATTTAAATTAAATTTTTTATTCCCACGAAAATTATTTTCATAATAAACTGGCAAGTGCACGGCCTAAAAAAACTGACTGGCAGCCCGATTTTTATTTTGTTTGTGAAAACAATAAGGCGAGTTGTCTTAAAAAAAAAATTTTTTTAAGGTTTCGTATGGAAGAATTTTTTTAAGATTTTTTTTTTATACAATTTTGAAATTTTTTGAAAAACTTTTTTTATAACATGGAAATTTAAAAAATATATCACTCAAAAAATTTTAAAATATGCATTTAAAAACAAAATATGCATTTTTAACAAAATATGCAAATACAAATCGATGCCATTTTAACGCAAATTTAATAATTCGGAAAGATAATATTGGTCGACATCGATCTTAGACAATCGACAAAAAACATGCATTTGCACGGAAATCGCATCCCTAGTTATAACTGATACTTAATTATAACTGATCTTGGGGAAATTTTTCGTAAAAATTGGTTTAGTTGAACTAAATTTATATGTAGTTTAAACTTAACAGCTGTAAACTAGTGCCGAATTTATTGCATGTAGTGCAAAAAATAATAATGTGGCAGCACTACAATAAATGTTGTCAAATTCATATGATTTGTGTTGATAGTTTAAACGCCGGATTTTCGCGTTTAGAGATGGCTTATATGTTTACTGAATTGAAGATTTGCTGGATTAAACACGCTTTTAACCATAAAGAGAGTTTAACTTGCACTGATCAATTAGCCCTTAAAAAAGAAGCTGTCATTTTTTTCTTCCTTGGAGATTTTAAGGGTTAAAACAAATTCCAACGAGAATTGAGATTGTTATACTGTATGTCTTTCTTATGCGACCTTATTTGCGGGTTCACTAACAACCCGCACAAAACGTTCAGTCTTTTGAGAATTGTTTTAAAAACCTGCCCTCGTGACGAGCACATACTTTTTACTCAATGTCTTAATAAAAACCAAAGAAATGTTAATTTTTTCTTTGTAAAGAAAATCTAAAACGTGTTGCACGGTTGTTACGAGTAAATATTAAATTTCCACTTTTGATTGCTATTTTGAACGATTTGCTTAATAAAACTGAGCATTTCTAATTCACAACACATGTGTTGTATTGGTATATATTTAGTATGGGTTTCGTATGGATCTGTGTGTGTGTGAGGTTTTCGATTTTATGGTTTAATATTTTGATTATTATAGATTTTTATTTTTAATTTAACATAAAAAATCGTTAAGCACAGGTGCATTCAATCTAGGTGATTTATTATGTTAAATGTTTTATTATCTTCTCAATCTTAGTTAAAATTTCAATGTGATGCTGTTGCGCTAATCGACAATTTAATAATGTATAAATATTATCAATTTTTCCATTATATAACATCTAAGTAAACAAGCTTAATCATTTTCTTATAGTCATTATAATATTCATGTTTGGCTATAAAGTTAAAGTTCTTTTTAATACCCACACCACAATAGTGGAGAGTGTATTATACGTTTGTGCTGATGTGTGTAACATATAAAATAAAATTATTTTTACACCCACCCTTTATTATACTGATATCAGTGTTCGAAAAACAGAACGTTATTGAGCGTTTGGCTCACACATCCAGGAACAATATCTAATTTTTTTTTAATACAGTTCGTAACTATTTTCAAGAAAGAGCCGAACATAAAATAGTGTTCCGTTCTTCGTTAAAAAACAGAACCATTGTAGTGATACTGTCGACAAACATTATATATTAATGTTCTTTACATTTATAAAGAAATTAACAAACAAAAAATTTTAGCAACGATATGTTTTGTTTGTGTAAAATTATTTTGCTGCCTTTTTGTTTTTTTTCGCTTGTGTATTTTGTTTTTGTAAAAAATTTTTGTTTTTTTTTCCCAGCCAAAAGCGACGAACATTAATGAGCCGAACCGAACACAATGAAGTTTGAGGTGTTTAAAAAAAACCGACCGGAATTAAATGTTCTCATCTTTTGTTGAGTTGGATACACTGAAAGAATTTTCTTCGCAATACCAATGAATTTTGACATTAATCCCATGAAAAATTGCATTAAAAAAGAACCTATACAGCGCTTCGTTGGATCAATGAAACCTGTTTCATTTAAATGTATTAAATGAAACATTACATTAGATCTATGAATATTATTCATCGGATGAATACTTTCAATAAAGTAGAAAAAAAATTTTTTTTTATTTTATTTTTAATTCTTTTATTTTTATTTTTCTTTTTAATTTTTATTTTATTTTATTTTTTTTCTGTCTCTGCCGGGTATCGATCTCGCAACCTCGATGATGATGGACTAGCTCACTACCAGCTTGCCTACAGGGGCAGTGTAGTTTTTGGATAAAAAAAACTATGTTTTTTACTCAACTGAGAGCGTAAATATGAGATTAAATTGTTAATAACAACAATAACAGCGTTGATTGAAAGTTTTTGTTTCATTACTATAATAACATTTTTCATTGTCATAATCAAAATGTTTTCATATATCCAATGAAAATTTTTAACGTAATTACGAAATCCAATGAAGCGATTTTAAGGAAAACACTTCATTAAAACATTGAAATTTCATTTAGACAATGAAAATTTTCATTTAACCACTGAAAATTTTTTTATGAAAGTGATTCATTAAATATATGAAGCATTTTTCTTTCAGTGTAAGAACAGTATTTTTTTCTGTTCGAAAGATGACAAACAGGGAAACGTTAATTTTTTAATGATTTACTACACAAACACTATTAGCGATATTTAGTGTTTATTTTCAAACACTGATTGATATACTCATAACCACTTTCTAAGTCGAACTAACGATGTCCGTCCGTCTGGTTGGCTGACATTTGGTCATATAGCTGGTTATCTGTCCATGTAGTCCGTGTGCACAAAGAACATGCTGCAATATGTAAGATAATTTGATGAAATTAAGTTCACAATAAATATCTGCCATAAGGACAAAGGCAATTGCAAACGGTTCAAAATTTCACATAGCTCCCTCCCATGCAAGCGTATTTTCGTAATAAAGTTTTTGTCCCCATAAACAATATTTTCATGCTGGTGTTAAGATTAAATTTGGTCTTAAAATATATTTTAAATAACCTTAATTACTTTACCAAATTTTAATCAAATCGGTTGACCCTAGCTCCTTTAGCAATACCATTCCCGAAAAAAGCTTTAAATTTCATAACTTCCTTAAAAATGTTGTTATTAATAAAAAAAAAATAGCAAAATTTTTATGCTGGTAGCTCTAAATTGACCATAGGTCCCAAGCACCTTTCCTAACATCTCTTTGAGATGAAAAATTTCATATATGTATGTATATATGTAAAGAACTAAATAAAATTCGGCACAAACAACTCTTTTATAAATATTAACTTTATACATTAATTATGTTTTGGTGGGTCCATCATTGCCTACGGGTATGGTAAACTTATTTTTTGAACATAAAAATTCGATATTCGAAAAATATTGTTCGTTGAATTTTATTTTAAATAATTTTAATATGAAACAAGTAAGACAGTTATTCGATCAATCGCGACCAAATGATACCTACACTACAGCATATAACAACAATTTTTGCTAGTGTATTCTAATTGGCACCCATGGGCAATCATTGACCCGCCTTAACAAAAATATTTTATGAGGTTAAGATGAACGTAAAAGTTCTTTGTTCCGAATATTATTTAGATATCTTCATCCTATGAGATTAAAGGATGGGTGTTTATATGGGACCTATGGTTAATTTTGGTCGTACCAGAATAACATTTTCTCATGACATTGTAGCTATCGTAAAAGTTATTACCTCCAATTGTTTTGTTAATACCAACATTTATAAGGAAGTTATGGCGTTAAAAGCATCAAATATGGACCGATTCCAATAAAATGTGGTAAAACGATTTGATTGGAATTAAATAGGTTGGACCAACTTTTATCTAAATAGCAATATAATTAGACAGATTATGGGCCTATTCCGGAAAGAAGCTTGTATTGGGGCTGTATGTAATTATTCGCCCTTTGTTCAATAGGCTTTGTCCATGTGCCAATTAGAGTCTATGCATTCATAAAATTATCTCCAAAATTGCGAGCTGTACTTTGCGCAAAAGGTTTACATGGACAGCCAGCCATCCAGCCGGACGGACATCGTTAATTCGACTTAGAAAGAGGTTCTGAGTCGATCGGTATACACGGTAAGAAGTTTATTTTCTAAAGAAATCAATTTCGTTTCTTAAAATAAGAAAAGAAGTTTATTTTCTAAAGAAATCAATTTCGTTTCTTAAAATAAGAAAATCCCACATCGAAAAATAATTACATGATTTTAACTTATCGTTCGTATGTAGTAACACAGTGTTACTAACACTTTCTTAAATAAAGAAACATTTTTTTTTTTCTTTAAAGATGTCAAAAGTTGTTTACATTTTGCATAACGTTATTGCTAATTTCTTAATTTTGTATGTGTGAACAGAACAATAATTATGTCCATAAACCGAATATTGACTCAATAAAAAAGGTATATCTGAACACGGTATTAGAATGATCAAGAAGTACTAAAAAGTTCACTTTTCTACTATCGAGATCACGCCTTACGTTCTCAGTCACTTTAGTAAAAGCTGTTACGCAACTATGTTGATTTCGGAAACCAGACTGCTTGCATGTCTATAATATTTGTGGTCATGTTTTAATTTTTTAGGAAACGTACTTGTTGTTATAATGATGTTGAAGAGATGTCGAACAAAGGGCATAATCAACGGAAGTATAATTCTGATCAATTTCGGATGCATGTTATCGAGGCCAACTGCATATGATTTGTTAGAAACGAAGCTAGAAATCACATCTGTTTGATGGACACATGAGAACTCGAATGGAGTGTGATTAAAACAAGAATCTACATTATGGTAGTCGTTCTGTACTCATGAGATGTCCGCAGAGTTTATGGGAAAATTGGTAAAAGCCTTGTTGAGTTAATTTGGGTCAAGTGTACAGATATTGGTGTTACACTTCCTGCAAATTCCTATATCCTGACTAGTTTGGCAGGTATTTTTGGAACTTACTGAAGCACTGGACTTGTCGGAGTAGAATTTTGACTTTGCCATACGTATTTTTTTATTTGCGTCACCTTTGGCAATGGTTGGTTGGTTGGTTATCGAGGTATCACGCACAGATCTAGGCGTGCTGGAAGTAGTGACTCCGACAGTGACTCCGTTTTAACACCACACAAATCGTCAAGGATTGAAACCCCAAATCAAACATGGCCCATGGCAATACCGAGGTGGCTAGAGCCAGCCCGTTGCGTTGAGATATCTCCGAGAGTCCGTGTAGAAGCTAATTCCCAAAAAGTACATGTCATGTTGAATTAAACGCTGCACAATTACAAAGAAGATGAAATACTGTCTCATCAGTTCCAGGTTCCCTGCAGCTGCGGCAGCATTCAATAAAATCGAGGCCATCTAAATTCTTCCATTTATCGTCAGCGATATCCAGATAGTGTCAGAAGATTTCGCTGTTGATGGTTCCCAGGGGTGTTGCGACTGGCGCACCCTGTTAAATATAAAGAGCGGATCCAGTCTTGGCCTGCCCAACCGCCTGTTCATTGCCGTAATGGTCCCTATGCGCAGGGACCCAAATTAAGGTTATGTCAGATAGGCTGCACAGTCTGGATAGTTCCTCCCTACACTGGCTGACGAGAATGGACGTTGTTTTATGTGACTTCAGTGACATCAGAGCCGCCTGGCTACCGACGAAAATGCCATTTTGCCGATTATATTTCTACTGTACAGTGATCTACATGCCTCTCTTATCAGCCTGAAATACGCTGGCCCAGTCCGGCAGGCAAAAAGCAGTTTTCAGACTCAACGTTCTAAAACGTTTCCAGCGGGAGTAAGACAAATGTCTGTTTTTAATCGTCTGCAAAACTTCTACAGAAAACCTTAATTTTTATTTTTTGTAATTTTCCTCTGTTTCAGAGGAGAGACGTTTGTTTCCAAAAAATCCAGTTGATCCTTAGCGGACGACTGGAGAGAGGAATAGTTCCAGTTCAGAGAATAAAATGTTTCAAAAGCAATATTAAAGTCGATGTTTTCAAAATTACGATATAGAAATAGGAACCCAATTAGCCCATTTGTTGACTTAAGAATTCACTTTGAAAATTGACCATACAACGTTGAACAGTTCTAAAGGTATGTTCACACTTAACAAATTTGACGAACAAACCTGAAAAAAGCGTGACCACTAGATGTATCATCTAATTTTAACTTTCTTTTCATGAATTTTTGTTGACTTACTAAACTTTATGAAAAAATTGCAGAAGAATAAAATTGATAAGCTGTTAAATGCTGTTGAATCTAGCAAACGTAATGCAAGATTAAGCAAATTTTTAATAAATGTATCAAATATTTTTTAACTGTAACCACAGCTTAATGCGCACACATGTCCTGCTTTCATAAACTTTGAAACCGCTCTAAATTGAAAATTATTGAAAATGATGAAGCTTAAAGAAATCACAATGCTCGTCGCAAAGAGCGTGATCGTTCATAAAAGGGAAAATAAAAATTCGACAAGTGCGTCTTACAGAAGGTTAATATTAGAAGGTTAATATTATAATATAATTTCTAATTGTATTTGTAACTTTTAATAACATAAAAACATAAATAAATAATTGCATGACTTCAAAAGTAGTATGAAATGGGAATTTAGCACATTTGAAAGAAACCTTGTTAATTAATTTTTGAATCCCAAGAACAACTTTGATCACTAATTTTTGTGTTGAACAACTTGTAACTCAAATGTATTATTTTGAGTATAATAAAAGTAAAAAAGACTCCAAAATTAATTAAAGAAAAACAAATACCCTAAAGAATATCTTCTTTATTCATTTAAACTCGAAACCGAAGATTTTTTTTAACTTTCGAACTTTAATTAAAACCACAAAGTTCATGCATGCATAAGAAGGCAACAATGTCAATAAATAAAAAGAAGAAGAAAATAATAATAATTAGAAAAAATTACCACCTGAAACTAATGTTGGGGAAAACTGAAATAGAATTTAATGGTGTGTAAGTTTTAATATCCGTTCGCAACAGAAGCTAATAATGTGACACATAATTAAGCAACAAAATACGCAGCATACGTACGACAAACACCCTGCAAATAATATTGGAAAACCTGATCCATTTTGATTAAATGGACTACTCCGTGGACTGGGCCGATGTAATGCAAGCATGGACCAATTCATTTTTAAAAAGTGTTTGTAGTGAGACGACATGTCTTCGTTTTTTAACGACAAGTTTTCGTTTTTAAACGAAGTTAAAACTAATCCTCTTGTGTATACAATGGAGTAGTTTTAAGACTACTCCTTTGTGATCCAAAGCTGGGTTATATGGTCCTGCCCTAGGACATCGTAATGTTAAACATGGTCTATTTTTTCCATACGTTTGGGTTACTTTTGGACTAGTCCTAGTCCGTTTTGGGCTACATTTTACACGCGTGTTTGGACTAATCCTATTATTTGCAGGACACTAATCCTCAAATACTTTCTAACACAGCTACACACACACACACATCCAAACATACACATGTTAAACAATTAACCCCGAAAAGCAATTAAAAACAAAAATGTTGTAGTTCTTTCCTTCTCATTTTTACCCCAAAATTTTCATTATTTTTAAACTAAAACGTCAACAACAATGATGTGTTTAGTACAAGTAGCATGTAAAATATTTTCATTTTTCCTCTTTAATATTTAATTTAATTTTAAAACAATTACAAGTATTTGTGTGTGTGTGTGTGGGAGAGTGTTCGAGAAGGCCTTGATTAACCTTTATTGTGAATTGCGTTCTAAATGTGTGTGTAAATAAAAACCTAAAACAAGAAAATGTTGTATACCAACAACTATGTTTTACAACAAATATATTCAAAGATAAATATTTGGTTGTTTATTTTTTTTTGTTAATTTTCTAAGACAACATACGTCAAACTACCTCAATCACTTGTCAAATGGAAAGATGTCAAAACTTCAAGTAAAATGAAATTGAAATGCACTATTCGCACCCTACAGAGCTGTGCAAACAAGTGTAAAGGAATTTTAAATGTTAAGTGAAGTTAAAGTGCCGTATAACTGACTAATGTATGAATGAATGCAATAGAATTTCTAATAGAAAAAAACACGGAGGCAGATTGGACGATTTTACGTTATACAGGGTGGCTATATTTTTTTTTTTTTTTGTTTTATGCAGAATTTTCTGAAGAAGACTTGTGGAGTTTAAAATGAATAACTACACTATCAAACAACGTATCCAAGCAATATATACTTTTTGGTCAAACCACCATTAAAGTGCAGATTGCCCCCACAATAGGGTGCCAGAAACAATATTGAAATAACTGGACAATTTAAAAACGCCTATATCAATCAAAAATGTTGGCCTTTTGGATTTTAGGCGACGATATATGTGACCTTCTCCGAGAAAATGGACCTAGTGTGTCAAAAAACGGGTTTGGACTTAAGAGTGGATTCTGGTACCTTAAAGGGTGTAGAATAAGATGAAATGCGTTTTTCTCAAAACTTCATTTTCACACACTACGTCCTTTTTCTCGGAGAAGATCTCATATATATTTTAAGATCACATAAAAAACGTATAAATATTTGTTTTGCCGCATACATATCGAGCCCTAACCGCGAAAATAGTGTAAGTGACATAAATTTCAGTTTTCGTTTTTTTTTAATAAATGACTTTATTGGCAACACTTGCATCATCTCCTAAAATGTCATGGTCACATAAGGTACCGTTACGATTTTATAGCAAGAACAATTTTATTGTAAGCGACAAATTTCATACAAAATTTATATGAAATAAAATAAAAAAGCTCTCTCCTGTAAAATTTGATTTTTGGCGCTTATCACATACATATGGATATGTATTGTTCCTGGGAGAATTTACTAACCCTTGTCTTAGTTACTAGCAAACAATTTTGCGGTGTATCGTCCGAAAGGATAATTGGCTCATATTTTATTGAAAACATTTATCGGTGTTTCGAACGATGTTGTAACATTTTGTTAGGCCAGCTGTGGAAAATCATCCAACATCCAAGATCAAGATGGAGGCACAGCACATTTTGCAGATGCCTCAATGGCTTTGGAAAGGGACAAAATTGGCAAACGGACTCTTTCACACACGAGCGTTATAAACTGGCCTCCACGTTTATCGGATCAAACAGATCCTGACAGTTTCCTTTGGGGATTCTTGGAAGAAAGAGCTTATGCGAACAAGCCAACAACCATCCCCCAACTTAAAATTAACATTCGTAAAAACAGTTTTGCGAAATGTGTTGGAAAATATGGTAAAAAGAGCACGTATGTTAGAAGCAGAAAATGGTGACATTCTACAAAATATAATTTTCCAAAGCTAATCAGACAAAATTTTTTCAATAATATACTTCTTTAAGGGAGAAAAATAGTAATACTTAGGCCCGTTTTCACAACTTACCGCTAGCTTAAGTTAGGATTTTATCGGCCGTATAAAAAGTGTTCATTTATTACAACTTTACTTTAACCTTCCAGGTAGGATTTGCTTTATTGCTCACTTTGGGTTAAAGAAAAGTTTTAATAATGGAATAGTTTTTATAAGGCCGGTTAAAGTCTTCTTCAAGCAGGGCTGGCAAAAACCCGGGATTTTTCAAAAAAAAACCCAACCCAGCGGGTTTTTTCATGGGTTTTGTTGTTTTTTATGTAATGAAATAACAATTGGTCTAAGCAATGTTGTCAACTAAGCCCTTTTCGGTACAGATTTAAGCCTAGTACTGTTAAAATTTGTGAAAAATGTTGAGCAACAATGATAATTTTTCACGGAAATTTTGACATGTATCAATGCCACCTATCTTGCGAGTTTGCACAATTGGACTTTTTTATGCCTGCAAAGTATGCGACATTGATTTGCGTATGTAAACAAACCCACATGTATTTTACTACATTTTATTTTTTTTAATAAAAAAGAATGTAAATATGGATAAAAAACTGTAACATGTTGTGTAATTTTAATTTTTTATTTCTTATTTAATAACCAGTTCATGAAATAAGTGCAGCTTACATTATTTTGCAGTTGTAAAAAAATGTTGCCAGAAACATTTAGGAACTTTTTCAAAAAATGAACAGAGTACAACTCTATCATCATTATTTCGTAGTAATTCCGCACAAGTTTTATTATGGAACAGAGTACCAGGCTTTAGTCAAGAAAACGTAAAGATAGCAGAAGAATGGATAAGTCAAAAGCACCTCTCATTTCTTGCACCCTGTTTGTTATTTAAAATTTCAGTTGCAGAATATTTTTCACAATAACGGTATTTAAAAAATGCATGTTTGCAATAAAAAAAATCTGATGTCAAAAGTTTTAAATATTTACCAGCAAACTCTAACAATTTTTTCACTTCAGTAATAAATTGCCCTGCTTGTTTAGCATCAAGAGATAACAAATTTCACCTTATTGTTTAATATAGAATAACCATAGAAATCGTCTTGGATTGGAAAAAGCATGAGCTCTTGTAAAAATGTATCAACATTTAAAATCTGAGCCACTTATGTACGTGTTTGCGCTGCTATTTTTTATGAATTTTTTAATTTTTTATGTATAAAATTTTAACTTCAATGTTGTCCTTTTCAAAATCAAATTCCGGTTTTAAAAATACAAATTCACAATTTTCGAAATCAAATAAAGTATTTTACAAATCATATCCCGCATTTTTTCAAATTAAATTCGGCACTTACATTATTTAAATCAATGTTAAGCAAATGTCAAGTAACAATTTCAAAATAGAGTTCCTAATTTTAAAATTTTGTTTTTAATTCTTAGGAAAGTTTGCATAAATGTTTTCATTTCCAGAAAACACAGTTTGTTTCAACTAAAGTGTTTTGTATGTAAAAATTAATTAAAAAAATTAGGACAAAAAAATTGTCATATTGAATACCTTATTCGTTAATACAATTAACTTTTTAATCAACAACTGAATTTGCAAATAAAAAAAACCTATTTTATTAATGAACATTTTTAAAATTCCAAAAGATATTTTTAACAATGAGTTTATAATACATATTAAATAAAATATTTGTTAATTATTTAATAAAAAAATTTCATTACTAAATTGCCATATTAACAAAATATTTTGTTACAAACTAAATTGAAATAAAAGAAGCGTTTAAAAGTTGTTTTTAATAACTTTTTAGTAAATTTTTTTTAATTACATCACAAGACCATTATTAAGAAACAAATATAGACCTGCATGTAATGCACTATGTGTTTCTGACATCAACACAACACAACACGGAATCTTGCCAATATTAACAGAATTAATTGAAAATCTAGAATTCTTAGAAGACCCGTTAAAATTTCTTTATGAATAATTAAGTAATTAGTTAACTGACCGTATAGATCGGTAAAATTTCAGAACAATCGCCACATCGCTCATTCTTCTAAAGATTTAAAATTACAAATACAGAATGTCTTATTTTATGTTTTTAACTTCTTGACACAAACTGTTTTTTCTATGACACATGAATTTTTTACAAAAAAAAAAAAAACAAATTGTTAATATGACAATTTTCAAACGTGTTAATTAAAAAAATTGTTAAAAATATTAAAAACATTTAATTTACATTAAATTATTTTAACGAAGAAAGATATTTTACAAGATGCAATTAATTTAAATGTATTGATAATTTTTCATTCTTGACTGCCGCGGGAATTGTAACATGTGAGGGTAACCTGTCCGTGAAAGCCTGGTTTCGATTTACTTGGCCAAGAAATTTAATTATTCGTTTATAATTTTTTTGCCTTTTTTTTGGATCAGGTACAGCTCTAAAATTACCAATGTTTCTATCAATAGTTTCGAAATTTCATGTTTTCTTATAGTAATACGATTAGCAATTCGTCTACACATTTGGTGTTAGTTTGGGTTCACACTATGAAAGTCTTCTTGCTGTTAGTTAATGTTTGTTGTTGAGTGGGAAAGAGAACATAAAGCGAGATTGACTGTGAATTTACTAAAACTAAATGTTCAAAAAGCAAATCTTGGCTGTCAAAAATTAATGGAAAAGTAGAACTTAAATTAAAATTACACACAGATTACACATGGACTACACATGCAAGTAAAAATTACACACAATATGTGTAACTACACATGGATTGGCAACACTGAATACAGGGATATGCAAGAAAAACATCAGTCGTGAACATAAAATTTAACATTGTGTCTCATGCGTAAAATAATAAAAAATTATATGTATTAAAAAAATTGTTTTTTCTTTTGTATTATTTGAACGATTATCTTTAAAGGCTGAGTTAGAAAGAAGTAATTTTATACCTCTTTCCGGTACTTCGTTACTGGAAAACTCAAACTAACGTTTTGGCTGCCATTCATTGCCTTCGACGGTAAAATTGTCCTGTCAACCATTACGCATTTGCACTCTGATGAACAAGAAAATAAATTACTGGGCAGCTCGCGAAGCCTGCATTTAATAACCTTTTGTTGTGATTCAATGGTAAATAGTGCTGTTTTTATCTTTTTTGTTCTTTACTCGCATCGATTCTACATAATTTGTAATTGTGTTTAATCGATATCATATTTCTTAATAATTTTGAGAAAAAACTTGGAACTGCAAACCTACGGTTTCGGATTTAAGTTTTGGCGGAACTTTATAGTAGTGCAAACAAAATTTTCGATCTGATCCACATTTTCCTTCAAATGATATATTATTCTTACAAAAGGCTATTGTCCTGTAGATAAACGTTTTTTTGAACCCCATGTCTTTAAAATGCTTAAATATTTCACTTTAAGTTTATTTGGATTTTCTTTACAAAAATTGCAAATTACTTTGCGATGGTTCAGGTTGTTCAGTGACCTTTTCAAACTTATTACAGTCAAATCCCGATAAATCGTTATTCCCGATAATTCGTAATAAACTGTCGGTCCCTTGAAAAAATCCCGTTAATTCGTATAATTTCCATACATTTTGGTCCCCTCGCTAATTCGTAATTTTTTTCAAATAAAATCTTTGCCTCTTATAAATCGTAATTGTTTGCTAACTACCACTTATAATTCGTAATAAAAACAACAGAAACAGGAAATAATGATTTTTTGTTTACCGCTATTTTTTTTTGTGTGGATTTTTTTCCTTGTGTGTTTCTTTATTTTCTTAAGATCATTTTGTTACATGAACAATTTTTATATATTTTTTCTTTTTAACCATTTTTTATGTTTTTTTTTATCGTTTTAGTAAATAAATTGAAAAAAACCCGTTAATTCTAATTTATTTTATTTTAACCCCGTTAAATCGAAACCCAGCTAAATTGGAAACCCCTATAATTCGTAAGAAATGGCCGGTCCCTTGCGATTACGAATTATCGGAATTCGACTGTATTAACTGACCGGAGCAAAACACTATAAGCGTTTGAGACAATGAAAACAAAAACAAAGTCATAGATATTTTGGAATTTTGTTGTTGCTTTCTACAGAAATTCAAACTGCCTTTTAAAATTTCAAACGCCTCATATGTAGTGGCGTTGAAAGTTTTAAAACGGTACATGAATTTATGTAGAAAGCAACAACAAAATATCAAAATGTTTATGACTTTGTTTTTGCTTTCAATCTAATTATTTGGCGCTGCGTTTTATATAATTAGGGTCGTAGTGTTTATTTTCGAACACTGACTTAAATACGATTTAAGTTTATATGAAAATTTACATAATATAGATTTAAAACCTAAGTATACTTAAAATTCGACATTAAAGATTGAGTGTATAAAAAAGGGCCTTTAGTGGTTTTTTTTTATTCGGCAGAACAGATAATTTTCTGTGCCTTAGTTTGGCAATGGTAGACCTCTTACTTATTTTTTAGTTTTAGGGATTGGTAAATTTTTGTAAATTCTGTGTCGTTGTTGAAAAACAGCAAACAACTATAGAAAAATATCTCAAGTAGGTGCTTACATAAATAATAGAAAATCTGAATTGTTTTAAGTACCTTTAGAGCTCAAATCCAAAAAATTAAAAGAATTGAAATAACAAGCTAAAAATTCACTTAAGTACTTGTCGATCATGGGTCAAAGCGAGGGCAACGCAAAAGTAATATAGAGAAATTAAAGAAAACAATGATTTTGTTTTATTACTTCTATATCTTTTTGAGGGTAAATTATTTTTAAACGTATGTTCAGCCATTTACTTTACAACACTTGACATCGCTGACATTAGTTTTACATTTTTCAGTAAAAAAAAACCAATAAAATTTTGTAATTCAATTTAAATGGATTTTTTAAATTTTCTTTCCCGTATCTTCCCAACTTTATAAAGTTGAAATGTAAATTATTTATGATTTTAATAGATTTAAATATTTCGAAAATAAAATTCATGTGCCCAACATGAATGACAATGATTCTGTTTAAATTTAAACGATTTTATTGTTTTTTTATAGACTCATGTATATTTTTATTTGTTCATTACTTTTCATTGTTGCTGTTGTTGTTTTTCTTTGCCCTCACCATCTTCATTTTTAAAATTATCATTTTTACGACCATAAAATATTTCGTTTTTTTCATGGCAATCAAATTTTTAAGTATTTTCAAATAAGGAAAAGGGTGTTTTGTTCTGCAACTTTAAAATACTCACCCTCATATGGATATTTAAGTTATTTAGACATTTTTCTATTGTATTCTGCAAGTTTAAAATATGGTAAAATTTTTATAATTATTGTACGTTTGTTCTGATTTTTATCCCATAAAAACATATACCAAAGAACATAAAACAAGTAAGAGTGCTATATTAAGTTGCGTCAAATCTTATGTACCCTTAACTTTTGTGTTAATAGAAATCGTATCACTATTTAATACTTCTTATATAAGAAATATCAGAGCCAAATTTGTCCCAACTATCTCTGATGATATGGGCGCTATTGTGCCAAAAGCATTATTTTGTGAAGAAAAAAGTTGTTTTAAGTCAAGGATTAACCGATTTTGTTCATATTCACTTATACTTAGTAGGGTATTCATTTAATTCGGCGTTTGCTTTAATCGGGTAATCACTCAATTAATTAACCAAGGTTTTGGTTTAATCGATTTATAATCGGTTAATGTTTCTTTTGATCGGTTACCCGATTTTTAAATAAGGCAATTTCAATAACTAAAAATTCTAAAATTATTTATTATTTTATGTTTATTATTAAAAACTGTTAATATTTAAAAACACTAACACATATAACAATTCTTAAAAGCGATCCAACCCTGCAAGCAAATGGAAGATATCCCCTAAGGCAATAGGTTCGCAATATCCCCAAATTGTCATCGAAATGAAAATCATCAAAGTAATTTTTTATTTTCTAGACAGAAAAAAATTATAACATATTTGTACGTCATAAATTAAAAAATAAAATTTATTAAATCTTAAAAATTCTGCAGAAGGTAAATATATAAATAAAATAAATCTGTTAAATATTAATCTTTTTCCTTTTTAACTTAATCAAGATATTACGCAACACTCATAATGGCTGCAATCTTAAAGGAGTTGGGTGATATGTTGGAAACTACATAATTATTTCAGTTTGCTTAATTTAATTATAAAATATATTTTTTGTAAGTATAATTTATATATATGAATGTAATTAAAAATTTAATTTTAAATAAAACGCTGTTTTTTTTACATAAATGAATATTTTTAAAATGCAAACTTTTCTTTTTATCATCCCAATGATATTTTGGCGATATCTCTATATTTTATCATTAGTGGTTATCTGGCAATATTGCTAGTTTATCATCTAGAAGAATCGCTTTCGTATTGCTTAGGAGTATTGCTATCGAGATTCGTTTCTTCCCGAAGGAAGTATCTTCCGCAATACGAAATCGATTATTGCCGCAATAATATTTTTCATCCTGGCAATACGTTTGGCAATACATATGGAGTATTTCTGTGTTTGCTGGGAACAAACAAAAATTCATAAATATGATACATATTTTTTGATTAATACATAGGGCCTGTTCGGAAATGCATCACTGCGCTGCATCAGAAAAGCAAACTTTTTTTAATGCCGATAAAAAATAATTAAAATTTTTTTTTATTGTGTGACTATTATTTTTATGGAGTATTTGACAATTTTTTGTTTCACATCTACTTCACTGATATATATTTAAGCATTTGAAATCACTGATGCAGCGCAGTGATGCATTTCCGAACAGGCCCATATTATGCTTAAATTAAAAAATAAACTGAGATCATTTTATTAGTTATTTAAATAGTTAAAGAAGATCTTATAAAATAACATTTTAGAAAAATAAGTTGGTTTAAATGTTTAGCCGATTCTTTTCTTTAGTTTTGACTTGGAAAAAATTCTTTCACTTGTCGTAGATGTTGGAGAAATCGAAAGCAACCCATAAGACAGAATATCGAATTTCTAGTCCTTTTTCTGGATTTCTCAGCTCAGCACCGAACATTCTTCAAAAAAGTTAGTTTCTGTTTTTGTACTGTATTCTAATAATATCGACCCCTTTGAGCGAAATTATCGTAATACCAAAGTTTACAGGACAACCATTTATCTACTTTTCTCTGCTTTCACTTGCAATATAAAAATTAAAATATACATGTGGTTAGATAAGATAAGATAAGACGAAGTGGAATTCGCCTACAATATTTTGCCAGGTCACGTCTCTCTGAATGTAGAACAAGATTGCATCAAAAAACAAATTTCCAAAAAATTGGCATATACGATAATTTCGCGCAAAGGGGTCGATATATGTATTGCTTAAAGAAAATATTGTATAAAAAAATATTTTTTAATCAGACGAAACAATTAATTAAAAACACAAAAAATTTTTTTACAATACTACAACAAAAAACACATTTCACTTTCTTTTCGTTGTGCAATAAAAATCAAAAGTGTTTTGATTGTTGCCAATATATTGTGCCATATCACATACACATAATTGTACAATACGTAAAACTGAACAATTTTATTGCAAGTGTATGAGCCGCTTTAGTATCCACCAAGTTTATTAAAGGTCAAAGTAAATACACTGAAAGAATTATGCTGTATAAATCTAATGAAAAATTGCATTACGGGAATGAAATTTTACAAATATAATGAAGAAATTTCATAAACACTACGAAATTGAGTTTCGTAATTTCGTTAAAATTTTTCATAAAATTAATGACAACTTATTATTTCTTCCAAAAGAAAAATTCAACTTATTGTTATAAATTATTCCAATAGGTTTTTTTAGATTAAAATGAACTATTAATTAAAATATTCAAATATTTTCAAGTTACTGAAAAAAAGGAATCTTTAGTAACTTTAAATTTTCCACGAAAAATGTCACTAAATTAATGAAAACAAGATAAGGTTCTCTAACTTCACATGTTTCGAGAATAACCACATTCAAATCATCAGAATTCTTTGCAGTTCTTAAGTTTGCGCCACTGCGGTGGCTGCTACGTTTTAGGCAAACATCATTATTTAACCAATGGTATTGGAGAATCGAAATTCGTTTTATTGATTATCTATTTTTTCAAGTAATTATTATTGTAATTAATTTTATTTTGCCATTTTTAAATGCTTCAGTTGAGAGAAGACTAGGCACCTTTTCACAATTGACAATTTTTAACATCTAAGTCTGGGTTCACACTATGAAAGTTTTCTCTTAGAAAGTCTGAGTTTATGGGTGAGAGAGGAGAAAATTAAAGCATGTTCTCTTCCCCTCTCACCAATAAACTCAGACTTTCTAAAAGAAAACTTTCATAGCGTGGTCCCAGACTAACATTAATTTGCGAAGATGTTGAAATTTTCCCAAAAGAAATACATTGGGCTTAAATCAAATTTTTCAACATCTTTACAAAATGTTCCTATTTCATTGTATTCCATTCTACATCTTCCGATTATTTTATGGCGTTTTTTTTTCTGAGTAAAATTCTGCATTTATTCTGCCTTTTACCTTTTTTAATGCTCTTTTCTGAAATACATGTGTTATTTTAAAAGTGTAAAGCGTTCTTTTCTGATGATGTTCCCTTTAAAAATAAAAAAATGCTACATGATCAACACGCATTTTAATTAAAGGGGCATGAGTGCAGCACTAGATTTAGGCGAATTCAATACAAGGTGGTGGCAAGTTTCGAGCCGTAAACACTAACAATGCAATTGAAATTATTGTACTTTATTGTTTAATGCCGAAATTTGTGTTCTTTTGTAAACGTAAAATATGAAACACTTCTTAAAACTTAGGGGAGCATTTAAAAATGTTGCAAAGTCACATGTAACACTTATGCAACACTTTTTTTAGAAAAGAAAACGCCATTAGTGTCAACACTACAAAAGTGGCAATAAATTCTATTATTATTGTGGCATCACTTACAGAATGCAATTTGCATTGAAAGCAGCGTTACCATTTCTAAAGTTTTTCCTTTCTGCAAGCCTTATTTTGCTTAATTTTTTTTATATTGTTAAACAAAATGAATTCTAAATTCATTTTGGTATTATCTCTTAAATTTTTGGAACTTTTGTAGAAAAAAAGTATTTGAAAAAAATAAAAGTTTTTTTTTCAGGAATGGTGACATTTTTTATTGATAATAGATGCTAGATGTTTCAAGTGTGAACGTGTATTTCACATTTTCAACATCTTCCATGCGTTCCTCCGAAATGTATGCAAGTGTAACAAGAGTATTAACAGTTGAGCAACAACCTGTTGCCTGAAACTATTACAGGAATGTTATTTACTATAGAAGGCAATTTACATTTTAAGCATGCCCAAGGTGACGCAGGATTTTAAAGGTTGGAATTATTTATTATTTTTGATTATTAAACAACTTAGTTTTATTATTTTCAAAAATCCAGACTCTTTGCAATTTGATAATGAACGACGAAGCCCATTTACTAATAAATATGCTACGTTGATAAGCAAACTTCAGAAATTTGGCTACTGAGGGCTAATAAATCTAAATCTATTTTTGGTTTAAAATCTGTTTACTGATTTAATGCTGTTCAGTTTAAGCTACTTATAAATATAAGTTTAGTTCAACGTTCAATGATTTATTATCCATAAGAATCCAATAATAATACCATGTTCGCACGACAGGGTTTTTTCGTAATTCACTCTCTCATTCGTAATCCACAGCCTAATTATGATCCAAATTGCATAATTCGTCATACAAAATTTAGAGAGCGGATTATCTCATTTGTACGTAACTCAATTTTTAATACCCTGTGGATTACTTTACAATCAATGTGATCTCTAATTTTTATTGGTTTTTTCCATCACCAGCTGTCAAAGCACAAAAAACAAACAAAATATAACATAAAGAAAGTAAACAAAAGTAAAGGAAGTAAATTTAAATTATAAAATTTAATGAATTCCAAAAAATAAAATAAATATTTTATATGTATGTATGTATTTCTTTGAAATAATATTTTTTTACATATTTTTCATTCCATTCTTAATACAAGTAACCTCAAACAAACAATTAAATTTAGCAATAAACAAAATTAATTTAAAAAAGAAGAAGAAGAACTGTCAAAACCGATTAGGAAAATGCCGTGCGAACATGGTAATTCAAATAAGTAATTAAAACAGAGAGCGAAGTAATCCAAAGCACCGTGCGAACATGGCATAAAAGTTGATTAGTTAATTAGCGACAATACACAAATTTAAGTGAACTGTTTGGTGTGGAATATCGTTTGATCGTAAAATTGGCCTATGTTTTTGTTGAATATGGCATTGGTGTTTTAATTTATATATTTGTTAGGCCAGCTGTGAATAATCATCCAACACTGTGGTTTCCACCACTGGAGCAACATCACGTACTGCATGTGCCTCTTTGGCTTTGATAAGGATCATATTCGACGCATGCATTATTTCACGGATAATATTTTTGAACCCTATAATTATTTATTATAGCAATTCCATATGTGACCGACTCTACATATGACACAGTTTTGTCTTATATTACGATTATTAATATTCTTTTATTATCAATTTAAACATGGCTATGTAGCAGTTTTAACAATTATCCAATAGAGAAAAAAATGGCAACCAACGATATTTTGAAATATCATGTATTTAGTAAAATGTAAACGTGACTGACACTACATGTAAAAGGAAGTCGTTTTCGAGAGTGTTTTTAAACTTCAATAATCTTCCTATGCACTTTCTTAATAACTTTAATTTGTGTTTTAATCGAAAGTTCAAGAATCAAACTATTATAAAATACTGAAATAAAAGTGGCAAGTTATTTAAAAAAAATATTTATTAGTAAAATAAATTCTGATTGACACTACAGCCCAAAACGTGACCGACACTACACTCACTTTGTGTAGTATAAAAGTCAGTACTTTTACATGAAACGTTAGAATTGAAATCACAGCGCATAAAATAGTAACTCAAAAATGAGTTGAAAGATACAAATTTGTAATTTTTGAAATCGTTATAATGCTATTTTTGAAGCACTTATAATAAGTTAGAAACCAAAATTGAAACTAAAAAAATTCAAAACAAAGCCTTTTTAGAAATAAGAAATATAAATGTTTCAAAAACTTAAAAACTTTAATTTTTTTAATAAATATCAAAAATTGTTGCCACTATAAAATCTTAAAAGTAACATAATGTTGCCACCATACTTAAGTATTTTTACTACCAAAATCAGATATTTATTTTTTCCATTTATGGTAGTTTTTTGCGTGGAATTGCCCATAATAAAGAGTGCTTAAATTTTAAAGGCCGATGTGAATTTTGAATACAACACAAATTATTTAGGAAATTATTGTCATTTCTTTCTATTATGATAATAATGGTATGGTTCAATTATGTTACGGAACCTCGGCCTCGGACCTGAGGCATAATTGAGGTGCCGAATTTTCTCATTCTTAAGCTCTTGAATTGTTGCTGACTTATCGACGTACTCCTTTTCTTTTAAATATCCCTAAAGAGAGAGAGAGAAATATCAAATGAAATGCAGAAATAAACCTGACGTTAAGGTGTGGTTCATATTCAGCATCGGCCCTTAAAAGTTATAAGAAAGGGGCTTAAAGCACAAGGGGTTTAAGTGCCATTTTTTTCTGAAATTACGTTTACATATGAAATTAAAAGATGAAGTTCAGAGAAATTTACAGCACAAAAGGTGAATGTAGTATTCTCATCCGGTAGCGAGATATGGCGCATGGAGCACAAAGGGGTACATGGGCACTTAAACCCCTTTTGCTCTAAGCAAATATTAAAGTTAATGTTTCAGATGGGATGAGATTTTCATGCACTAAAAAATCAAAAATATGCAATACAAATTTAAAAAAAAAATGCATTAAAAATATAAAAACTATGCACTAAAAACTTGAACATTTTAAATAAAAAAGCATTGCTTTTTTAATTTTATTCAAAAAAAAAGAAAAAAAAATCAAATGTTGTTTTTATTCCATTGTTATTCATAGGTACAATAATTGTTTAAACTTAATTTAAAAAACTACATAATTTTAATGATTGTTAACACAATCAAATAAATACTTTTTTATATCTTCAAAAGTAAAATCCATTGTCTGTTAAAATGCTTTTATACATGGAAAATGATCTCTCAACGTCAACCGAAGTTGAAGCATACTTGAAGGATGCCAATTCATTTGGAGAATATTAATTTTATAATTTAGATCCCACATTTGATTCTAGATCAATAATAGTTTAAATTTGTGTTATTGTCTGAAATCCCCTTGTTGTTGATCTAATCAACAACCTATCAACAGATGCTAATTTTTAGAGAATAGAAAACTAAATTTCAAAGTATTAATAGCTTTTTTCTGAAACTATGAGGAACTTTTATTTCCCGGGATCCCGCAACAAAAATCACGGGAAAACGGGAAATAAAATAATTGAAATTCCCGGGAAAAAACCCTAAATGTTTTTACTATAAAATAATAGAAAAAATAACTATTAAAACTTGAAATTTTTACTGTCCTGATTAGAGGCGATTTTTCCCAACTTCGTCTGGTAACCCTGTGTATAAACAGAAGCCATCTTCTTACAGGGCATTATCAACACTCTCGATTTATTTAAATTTACTTTCTGAGTCATGTTTCCAAATATATTTCCGTGATCTAGAGGTATTTATTTTAATAATCCTTTCTCATATTACTGTCAACTTTTGTACTCATTAAATACTTTAACAAATGCTAAACAACAATGTGTAATAAAATGAATTAACAATTATTAATCAACATTGTTTGACAACATAGTAAAAAAATAAGTAGGTAAAACATGTTTTTTAACGGTTTTGGAAAGCAAATAGACGGTAATAAAAACATCCCACAAAAAAAAATTAGCAATAGAATAACTTGAAACCAATTTTTACTGAGAAATTATCTTGAAATCCCGTTTGAAGTATTTTTTTTATAATTCAATGCCCGAATGTGTCATTAAACCATTGTTTTCTTAACTAAATTGTCAACAAACTAATTAATATTTTTGTATACACAAGTCAGCTAATCAAAATTTATGATGTGTTTATAATTTAGATGATGACACTAATTTGAATAAAAACAAGTTAGAGTGCTATATTCGGCTGTGCCGAATCTTTAATACCCTCCACCAACTGTTCGAATATTTCAGGAGGGATATCTATATGATGTCTATTTATTATTAATTTATCTTTATAAAAACAGACATCATCAGCATTAAAATTGGTTTGTTTGAGGTTTAGATCTATATTAAATTATTTAGCAATTTAAACTAGCTTGAGTAACAGTTTCAATTCAAATTTTGTTATGATAGAATTATTTTTTACGGTTTTAGGCGTACTAAACTGTTTTCCGGGAGTAGTGTTTATATGGGGCCTAGGGTAAATTATGGACCGATCTTCACGAAATTTCACAGTGTTATTTCTAGTCCAAAAAAACTGTGACGTACCAAATTTTGTTATGATAGCATTATTTTTATCGGTTTTAGGCGTACTAAATAAACTTTTTTCCGTTAGTAGTGATTATATGGGGCCTAGGGTAAATTATGGACGGATCTTCACGAAATTTTACAGCGTGATTTCCAGTCGAATAAAACAAATTTTTACAAAATCTTATGTCATTCCGTGCCTTGTTCCACCATTTATGTTTTTTTTTGTGTAACAAAATTATCATTTTTTTTAGGTGGTAGTTCCACATTTTGATTCATAGCTTTGGTCCTACTGCACCGATTTTACTGAATTTCAATCTCAAACTGGTTAGGATAACTACAAGCAATATGGCACCAAGTTTGTTCATTTCTTTTGAGTTGTTCGAAAGTGAGCGTGTTTTCAACAGACGGACAGATGCACAAACAGACGGACATGGCTAAATCAACTAAGAATCACTCAAGGACCCAGAATATGTATACTTTATGGGGTCTGAGATGAATAATAAAAAAGTTTCACACGGAAAGACAAACTTAATATACCCTCTTCACAACTTATTGTGGTGGAGGGTATAAGAATAAAAATAGTTTTTTGCTGATCGATTTTACTGATAAACACAAACAGCATTGAATGTTGTATGAAAATATAGGCCCGCAGAAAATCACTGCCACTGCGCTACAAGATAGTTATACGGGGAGACAGTATTAGATTATTCAATTAAATTTGGTACCAAAACTGGGCATGGCCTATTAAAATTTAGGAATTTGACCATAAATATGCAATTGCAAGTTTTTCCTTGTGCAACCAATGAAGGCAAAACAATTATTTATCCGTTTTAGGACTTTTTATGAATTTTTGCATCAATTTGTTAGTGCATATTTTACCGTTTGCAGCACTTCTTATGCCCAATTTTCAGGATAGTATTTAAATCTAAATTAAGTTAATTTTATGTAATATAACTAAATTTTCAAGCTTGAGGCCCTTTTTTTTTGGAATTGAATAAAAAATATTTTTCAATACAAACTTGATCTATTACAATATACAAAAATTTTTTTTTTACCTTCGGTTTCTATTTTTATAAATTAATTGTCTATAATTTTGTGCTACATTTTCAGTGTCAGGCTTTAAATTAATGCTCGACATTGTCGGTACATTTATGATTTGTAACATTTCTAACATAAATCTACGTTTACCAATAGAAAGGAAACGTTTTCCAGTTTTGAAAATTATAACTGAAGGAGAGGATTTAGTACAGACACTTAAGGAAAAAGAGGAAAAGGAAATAGCCAGAACAAAACTGACCACAAATATAGATAATCACATTAATAAAATGAGACTAACTAATAGGGATAAGTTTATATTGGACAAAGTAAAGGAAACAGATAGATTTTTGAGATCTAATAGGGACATTATTATTTTAAATGCGGACAAAGGGAATACAACGGTGGCAATGAATAGAGTCGATTATGAGGCAAGAATTAATGATATAATAAAGGATAATTCAAATTATAGGAGATTAGATAAGGACCCTACTAGTAAACTAGAAAGGACAAATAATAATTTAGTTCAAGAACTTTTTAATAATGAAATAATTACAAGCACAGAAAGGAATAAACTTAAAACAAATACAGCAATGGCACGTAGGTTATACGGTGTTCCAAAAATTCATAAAATCGATTTTCCATTGAGACCAATATGTTCAATGATAAATTCTCCATCATATGAACTATGCAAATATATAACAGGGATTCTTAGGAAAATTACAGAAAATTCAAAATACAATGTTAAGGATTCACTTCAATTTAAGGATAGAATTAAGAATATTGTATTGGATAATAATGAGAAGTTAATTTCTCTTGATGTAGCTTCATTGTTTCCAAGTGTACCAGTAGACTTAGCTATGAATATAGTAAAGGAAAAATGGTATATAATAAGGGAACATACGAATATGGAAAAAGATTTATTCTTACGTATTCTTAAATTTTGTATAATAGAAAGTAGATATTTCAATTGAATAATCATGTATATAGTCAACTGAAAGGACTTCCTATGGGCTCACCAGCTTCTCCAATTGTAGCAGATATAGTTATGGAAAAATTATTAGATATATGTGTTGGAAAATTAATTATAAAACCGAGGATATTGATAAAGTATGTTGATGATTTATTTTGTATAATTCAGGAATCAGGAATAGGGCAAATGTTAGATATTTTTAATTCATTTCATTCGGACATTAAATTTACAATTGAAAGGGAATCTAATTCAAGACTTTCATATTTGGACACATTGATAATAAGAAGAGGGAATAGGATATTAACAGATTGGTATCAAAAGCCAACATCTTCTGGTAGAATTATTAATTTTTTCTCGAAACATCCGAAAAGAATAATAATTAATACAGCTAAAAATTTTATAGAAAGAGTTCTAAGGATAAGTGATTCAGAATTTCATAGAGATAATAAAAGAAAGATTTCAAATATTTTAACAGATAATAGCTTTCCTAAACAATTAATATCAGATTTATTAATACAATAAGGGTCCTCATGATATCGTTTATAAGTCTCGTAATCTGTGCAAACTGTGCATTTTTACGCCCTCGTAAATGAACTGTCAAAAATTGTATGAGAATTCATTTACACAAACTTGGTAAATTTGCCCAACAATTTTGTCTCGTAAACTTGCGCTGTTCAATTGTGCATTTAATGATTTTAACGTCGTTTTCAATGAAAAATCCAAGTGTCTATAAATCACAAACAATAAATTCTAGCAATAATTTCAGCAAATTGGTCTTTTGGCTTTCTTTGAAAAGCAAATTTCTCATACATATGTACATATTAATCACAAATTTAAACACAAATTTTTATATTTTTGAATTTTAATTTTTAATTTATTTTTGTATTGACATTTCTTACAAACTGACATTAATTGTTTAAAATTACACAAAAGTAAAAAAAGGGGCTTCATGAAACAAGACTCGTAAGTTTGCGCATTTGCACAAATGGCAATTTTAAGCGACATCATGAGGACCCTTAGTATAATAATTGAAGAATATATAACCGAAATAGTATAACAGAACAGAGAATTTATAAATCTGTAACATATATACCAAAATTTTCAGAAAGATTAGAAAAATCAAATATATAAAATAGCTCATAAATCTTTTAATACAGTAGGTAAACTATTTACTAAAATGAAAGACAAAATAAAGAAGATGGAAATGTCAAATATTGTTTATAGAATACCTTGTAAGGGTAATGATAGTGGACAGTGTAATATGGTATATATAGGTTCAACAAAAAATAAACTAAATACTAGGATAGCAGGACATAAGTCAGATCAAAAATATAGACATATTTCATCACAAAAACAGCTTTATCATCCCATTGTGCTAATCTAAACCATTGACCAGATTTTGAAAATTCAACTGTTTGTATATTATAATAGATCAAGTTTGTATTGAAAAATATTTTTTATTCAATTCCAAAAAAAATTTTTTTAAGTTTGTAAATTTTTGTTAAATTTGTTTTATATTAAAAAATTGTTAATTGTTGTTAAAAAGAAAAAGAACCCTGAAGATGGCACTCAAAGAAGTGCCGAAATATTGGTTAAAATAAACATTTAAGTTTTTTATATAAAATTAAAAAGACCTCAAGCTTGAAAATTTAGTTATATTACATATAATAATAAAGGTCGAATAAAATACATATAATATTTAAGTTAATTTTCATAAGAACTTAATTCGTATTAAAATACAGATTGATTTTTGGAGTTTTATTTTAAAAGTCTTGTTTAAATAAGATAACCACTACTAAATACAAAAAAAATATCATAAAAAAGTAAATTTATTATCAAGGTGGTCTCAAAAAACAGCTGATTGTTATTGCTTTGCCTGTTGTTGTTTTATTGATGTGATATTGAGGCGAACTTGCTTAAATATTACAATGGAAACTTAAGTTGAAATTAAGTGTACCACATCGGTGAATTAAGTTTCATTTAAATATTCAGTGAAGAAGAGAATTTAAAACGATTTTAAACATACATAAATGTGTTTTAATATCAATCCTGAAAATTGGCCGTTAGAACAATATAGTTAAAAGCTTTTTGCAGCAATTTTTCAAGTTTTTTGCGCATATTTTGCCTTTTAAAAGGAAGCAAATAAAAAATATCAATTTTTTTAATGTTGACTATTTATAGATTAATTTGCAGCAAAATATTTTTGGGGCGAATTTTAAAAAAATGTTAAAAGCAAACAAATTATACCATGAAAAAATCAACCATGAACAAAATGCTTATCTCTTCCGTATTATTAATCATTGTATTTTGCATTTTTTATCCGTGGGTTTATTTGACAGTTCAAAGCGGGAACATTCTCACAAAAATTTTATAGAAACACTTTTCTGTAAATTGGTGAGTAATTTCCTTGCGTGACTGCTAGTACAGTTTAGTGAGAAAAACTGCTCTTTGTTTCACTATATGGCATTTTTGTTTCATTTCACACATTTCAATCGAAAAGTTTCTTGACCTGAGAGTTATGCCATGTCCGCACGGTGCCATTAACACAAGGTAGACTCATTTGGGAGTGTAGACATGCTGCTCTATAAAAATAACCGAGTGGAACCGAATTGTCAAAATTGTCTTAATATAAATTTAATGCACACATGCACAAATTTTGGTTCATATACATATACAATTTGACGTTTGTGTTCCAACTTAGGTAAACAGATGACAAACATATGGGCCAACGAGTTAACCTTACTTCGCTCTATGTTTTTATTACTTATTTGAATTACCATGTTCGCACGGCATTTTCCTAATCGCATTTGACAGTTCTCCTTCTTCTTTTTTTTATTTTGTTTATTGCTAAATTTAATTGTTTGTTTGCGGTTACTTGTATTAAGAATGGAAAGAAATTGTAAGAAAAATATATTATTTCAAAGAAATACATTCATATAAAATATTAATTTTCTTTATTGGATTCTATTAAATTTTAAAATATAAAAGTACTTCCTTTACTTTTCTTTGTTTATGTTATATTTTGTTTGTTTTTTTTAGTGCTTTGACAGCTGGTAATGAAAAAAACCGATAAAAATTAGAGATCACATTGATATTAAAGAAATCCACAGGGTAATAAAAATTGAATTACGTACAAATGAGATAATCCACTCTCTAAATTTTGTATGGCGAATTATGTAATTTTGATCATAATTAGGCTGTGAATTACGAAAAACGCTGTCGTGCGAGCATGGTATAACAGAACATGGTCACCGGTTTCCGTAGTAATTACGCAAAGTAGAAATGTTTACTGTCGTGGATTTGTAATTCTTTCGTTTTACGTTTGCATTTTTAAATTTATTTATTTACTTTTGGGAATAAATAATTTTTCTTTAATAACATTATATTTGTTGTGCTCAACTTTAATTTTTGATAAATACACTGAAATTTTATTGTTGGAGGATAATCTGGTTCCTATGCGCATTTCACTGGTTTTTTTTATTACGAATTAATTTATTGAAAATGGTTTATTTTTAAACGCAAATAATATTAAAAGAACAATTATACTAAAAACTGTATAGAATTTTATAATAAAAAAATAATTTGATTTCCGTAATAAAATGTTTACCATATTAGATATAATTGATCAAAAGAATGTACAGTATTATCAACCAAAGTCACTGTTTCTTTTTAAGAAAAGATTTCCATCATTCAATATATATTTACAAAAGCTTGGTAATGAACAGCGTCATCATGGACCTTAATATTTTGATTTACATGAGACGCTTATTGATTTAAAGCCCATTGCTAAAACTGATTTGAGAAACAGACTGTCGCAAATTGGGATCAATCGCAAAAAAATTGGTAATACAGTAGAATCTCAGAAATTAGAACCACTTTCTGCACCGGGCAGTTCAAATTTCTGAAAAGTTCGAATTTCGGGGCATTTTTTTACAGAAAATGATAAAATTATAATAAAACTAGTTGTGTAAGCTTTATTTTAACTCAAAATTGTTTTTATTTAATAACATTTAATTAATTGAACATATTAAATTCAAAGAAAAACATTTTTTTATCTTTCACACGTATGAGCACTTCACTTTGACCTTCAGTTATCAACTGACCCAAATTTGTACAAGCATATCAAATTTCATACGCATATGACCGAATTGTACACACCAGCAATACATTTTTATTTTTACTTTAATGAGCGAAAAAAATAATTTGTAGTAAAAACACAAAAAAAAAATTCCAAAAATTATAACCCCCTGTTCCAATTTTATAGCGTTTTTCGCCTCTTAAGTTCAAAATTATAAAAAAAGGTTGCTAGTAGAAAAAAACAACAACAAAAAAAACACTTCCAGAAAATAGCACCACAGGTTCTAATTTCAGAGCGTCCAATACATTGAAATGGCCGGTTCTAATTTCTGGACGGTTCAAATTTGTGACGGTTCGAATTTGTGAGCTGCTACTGTATATCTTAATCTCCTAAGCTACTGGCTAGATTGCAAAATGTCTCCATTCCTTAAGGGTCTCCCATACAAAGTTTAAAATTTATGAAATTCAAATAATATGGCCACACAACTCCTATGACGCCCATAAACGAATCTAAATTTATTTGCATCCCCATCATTAGTTTCTAACATATTTACCAGCAATCTGTCTTCACTAAAGGGGCTGTTATATATTTGCGAAATCCCAAATAAAATCAAGTTGAAAAAAATTTTAGCTGAAATATTTTTAAAACAAACTAAGTGAAATAAATTGGAATTTCTTTATCTGCCTTCTAGCTAATTACAAAGTTACATTCATTGAAATCTGTAAATTTTTGCACAATTTACAAGCTTTACAAAGTTTTCCCTACGCGTGGTGGTCAAATTTGACTCCGTGTACATTGCCTTGTACTCTAACAGGGTAGTCACAAAGCCTTTGTCCTCCTCTATGACTCGTTTTTACATCATTTTTAAATTCGACTAGTAGTTTAGGAGATTTATATTTAATCACTTTTTTTGCGATTGACCACTCTGTATGTCGTTAGAAACCATTGCAAGAGTCTTATTTACAAAAGAAGGCATACAAAAGCAACCGAAAAGGAACTATATGAATCTACCTAGTTCTTAAATATTTTTATTTATTTGTTTGTAAAGGGTTACAAATTATACTCGAGCTCACTACCGAGGCACATAACTATCTTCTTTACCTACATTTTTTGTTTTTTCTTTTTTTTTAGTTTTTTATAAAATAAAATGTCAATTTTTATCAGGTGTAATTTAATTTCAATCGGGTGCTTTTGTTTCCTCTCAAGTGTAATTTTTTATTTTCAGGTGGTAACACTGCTTAGCCCAGATACATACGACGCACACTGTTACGAGCTTGGCCAAAAACAGTTAAAACGTATGTAAAATATCCACCATTTTTGATCGTATTTTAACAGAAAAACTTTAATTAGATTATGTGCAAAATATTAATGAAAATTAAAGAACAATTTTCGAGTAATTGCAATTCAAAGTTGAAGTTTGGATGCAACATAGGAGATTTAAGTAATATAAAGGACAGTAGTCCAACTCAAAATATTTCTGTAACGGTCGCTAATAATGCAACCCTGGTATATTTCTTTAATTAGTCTGGGATCACAATATGAAAGTTTTCTTTCAGAAAGTCTGCCCTACAAGAAATGCATAACCAAAACTAAAAAAATTACTATTACTATAACACTATATTGGTCAACACTACCGGTCATATAACTAGTAAAATGACCGGTAGTCTTCTTGTAGGGTGAGTTTATTGGTGAGAGGGGAAAAGAACATGCCTTTCTTTTCTCCTCTCTCACCCATAAACTCAGACTTTCTAAAAGAAAACTTTAATAGTGTGAACCCAGACTTACACCTCTAATATTGTTTGCAATTGTTAATCATATTTATAGTACCGTTAGCGAAAAGCAGGTGTAATGTAAAGCCACGATTTTTCCACAAAGATAAATTTTAATAGAGAATTTAAAAAAAAAACATAAATAAATACCAGAATTGTGGAGTCCGAGTTGAGGTTGTTGTACCGGAGTCGGAGTTGTAGTACCCACAAAAACTCGCGACTTCGACTCCAAAAATTTTCTCCATAAAAACGTTTCTAATATTTTTCAAAATAAACCTTTTTTAAGAGATTCTGCTTTAAAATTTTGAAGTTATGAGTAGGCAGGCGAGTTTCAAAAATTGGGATAATAATTGATTTGGCCAAATCTTTTAACACTTTATGAGAATAAATATATAGATTGTATCGAATCGTGAGTGCAGGTGGTAACAAAACTGGTCCGATTCACTCACCAGACATATTCAAAACTATCTCTTTGCATTTTCTGTAACAAAACTCACTGGTTCACTGTTTTAAGCCTTCTGTTTGAAGTCGCCAAGGTATTGTTGATGAAATAGAGTCGAATTAGGGAATTTAAAAATGCAAATTTGTAAACAAGTTCGCTTGGATATATTTCGTTTTTAAATTCTTATATTGAAAATTTTTTTTGTAGCGATGTTCATATGCATCTATCATTCTATCACCTCTACTGTGGTTGCTTGCGGTCAACGGGATTCTTAGGTCATTTGATTCCATGGGCAGGAAAGTTGTTGCCTATGCGGACGACATAGTTCTGCTGGTCAGGGGAAAATTTTTGTCCACGATCGGGGAAATTATGCAGGTGATGCTAGGTGAACTCTCGGCTTGGGCAAAGGATAGGGGACTGGGTGTTAACCCTGTGAAGACTGAGCTGGTGCTATTTACCAGAAGGTATAGGATAGAGGAATTTAGGAGGCCAGTGCTAGATGGCGTCGAGTTACCTCTATCGAACGGAGCGAAGTATTTGGGTAACTTTCTGGACTGCAAACTGTCTTGGAAGAGAAATACTCAGGAAAGGATGAAAAGGGGACTCAATGCATACTACACATGCAGGAACTCCATTGGTAAGAACTGGGGTCTAAGGCCGGATATGGTAAACTGGATTTACACATCGGTTGTTAGGCCTATACTTACCTATGGATGCACTGTTTGGTGGGGTGCGTTGGGAGTGGATAGCTATAGGAAGATGCTCAGCAAGGTTCAAAGAAGTGCATCTCTTGGCATCACAGGGGCAAGGAGAAGCACTCCGCAGGCAGCGCTGGACATCCTACTATATCTGTCACCTATTGAACAGTACGTAAGGAGTGTGGCCGCTAGGAACTTAATTAGACTTTACGAGTCTTCGTTAGTTAGACCTAGGCGGGATGATCACACGAGAATCTTGTACGAGATGGGTCTGCTTGATCAGGGTATTTCTCTCGGGAGAATTTCGGATCATATGACTATGACCCTGGACTTCGGTGCAACACCACCAGTAGAGTTCCCGGATAGGGAAGTTTGGAGTGGATCCAATGGACTGTTTGAGGGGTGGGCAGTATTTACGGATGGATCCAAGATGGAAACCGGCACTGGTGCCGGTGTATATATAGCGGACACCGAGGTGAGGAGGTCATTCAGACTCCCCGATGAGTGCAGTGTCTTCCAGGCTGAGATCCTAGCGATCTGGAGGGCGACGGAGGTGATACTGGAACACATCGTGGGTGGATCTGAGGTGACAATTTACGTCGATAGTCAGGCGGCGCTTAGGGCATTGACGAATTATACGGTGCGATCGTGCCTGGTCGCTCGGTGTAGGAATGCTCTTGTTGGACTCATGGAGGCATTCAATGTGAGGCTGTGTTGGGTACCTGGACACTGCATGGTTGAGGGAAATGAGGTGGCGGACGAACCCGCGAGAGGGGGTTCGAGTATGGACTTAGTGGTAAGGGACAGGGGGGTAAAGCCTCCCCTATGTTACTACTATGGTGTGATACGGGAGAAATTCCGTGATGACGTTTACCGATCCTGGGGGGACAGAGTGGATTGCAGGGTGTCTAGGGCATTATGGCCCGGATTGGACGCGGGGGCAACCAGGGTTCTATTGGGATTGGATAGGAGTAGTCTTAGAACGCTTATAGGGTTCTTGACGGGTCATTGTCCGGTCAGGGCTTTTGTGGGCAGATGGGACAATGCCATACCGGACTTCTGCAGATTGTGCGAGGATTCAGAGGAGCTGGAGACGATCGAGCATGTACTTTGCCATTGTCCCAGGGTGCAGGGCCTCAGACAGAAGTGGCTAGGAAATAGGTTTCACGACGAACTGGGGTGCATCGCTGGATGTAGTCCAGCTGATCTACTGGGGTTTGTCAGGGAAATAGTGCGGTTGTTTCTGTTGAGGGGACAGTAGAGAGGGAATTTTGTTCTTCACATCACCTACTAACTTTCCTATATTCTATACTCTATCTACCTCATACTTCTTTTCTTAACCTTTCTCTTTTTCTGTCTTCTTTATCTATTCTTCATCATGTTGAAGGGATTCACAATGGACCGTACTGGTCTCCGAGTGGAAGTGTGCCCTTGGGCACATAACCCTTCTGAACCTAACCTAACCTAACCTCATATGCATACATAAATATGGGACGAAAAAACTATGGCGAGTACACTGATGAAAACGATTTAAATTTATTTGTTTAAAAATTCATACTTTTCTAACTCTACAGGTGCGAGATAAACCACACCCAGCCACACTTTGATAACTTTAGAGCATACCGCAAAAACATGTTGAAAACCACAAATATGTACTTCAGTTTCTGTATTAAAAATTTGCCTTTGTTCGAATAGTTTATATGACTCCAATATGTTTTGTATGCCGATGATATCCATAATAAAATTACGTCATATAAGGTAACATATATTTGCTTATTAAATTGAACTTGGTGTCCTTTACCTCCCATGACGGAATTGGTACTGCTCAATTCCTTAAGACAAACAGTACTAAGTCCAATAGCAAAAGGTCTGCTATTTCCCAAAAATAGTACAAAAGTCTTAGAACAATTTGTTTACCTTAATTTTCTATTCGAAATGTGTTACACAAATTATTCAAGTAAAAACTGAAGGCGCATCTGCATGTTTAAATAAAAATTGTCTACAAATTCAGTGGTAAAACACACTTAATAAATTTGATGCAATTGACTAGAGTTGGGCAAAATCGTTCCTTTTGTGGAATCGTTCCGACAGATCCGAAAGATCAAACGAACTAGGTCGTTCCTTTCGTTCAACGTTCCTGTTTTTTAGTTAGAACATTGGATGAACGAGGAATGTCAACCAACAAATATTTGTAATTGTTTGTTTTCATGGTGTGATTTGAAAACCGCATAAATAAGAATTATTTATATTTTTAAAGTTTGTAAAAAAAAACAACTAATTAAATATACATATTTCAAAAATGTTTTCAGAATGCCCTAAATTTGTACCTGTTTTATTCTGCGCTTACCTTAACGCCGCGGCCGTGGTGTACAAGTGGTATGTTGCTAAAATAAACTGCTTTGGATCACATCATGGTGACATAATAAAAACGGCAGCACTACGTCAGATGACGATTTTTTGCTCTTGCATTGTTTTTCTAGTATTATGTCAAAGTTTTGTTTATGTTTACGAAAAGTCCATGTTTTGTGCTGTAATTATTGTATTTTATTAAAGTTTTTGATAATTTCAAAAGATTTTGTTATTCGTGCTTAAATTCCCAGTTTTTATTATTGATAAAAACACTTGGAATTTTATTGTTGATGGGATAAGCTATTCCTATGCGCATTTCACTGGTTGCTTAGTCCAGATCATCAGGAAATTTCATCCATAAAGATTTTAGAAAAACTAAAGATATTTAACCAAATAAAACTGTTAAACGTATAAGAATTATAGCAACAGTTCTATTTGCAATAATATCAAAGCTTAAACAAAAACACATCAACAATAAACAGTGGGTTTATCTCATCTAACATTCCCCACTATATATTGATAATATTAAATTGAAATAAATAAGATTTTGACCATTATTAAATAAAATTGGCTACAAATTTATTTATATCATCACGTTCAGCGGCACGGTTTGATTTTTGTTTAATCCTTCACTGTTGTAGCAGCCAATTTTTACACTAAAATAAAATCTAGTACTTGCGAGATTTCGAGTCAAATCTAGTTGTTTTTGACTAGATTTCCCATACAAAACAAAATCTAGTTCGTGACTAGATTTTGGTTTTTTCCATAAAGCACTAAAAAATACTCCATGAAAAAAATTACATTTTAATAAAAAAAAAAAAAAAAAACAAAACAAAAACTGTTAAAAAGACACACATACATATGTACATACACACACTCACAATATTCTGTACGTAAAATTAACTGAAATTGTAATATAAAATAAATGAAAGTTCAATTAAAAACCGGTCTACCTATTTTTCATTTATTTTTAACAAAAAGTTCATTTAATTTTTACTGTCAAAAATTCAACACCATATTCCGTAAAATCAAATAAATATTCAGTTATTTTGTAAAATTTTACTGTCAAAAATTCAAAACCATATTCAGTAAAAACGATTAAATATTCAGTTATTTAATTAAATTTTCGTTTACTCCACAAAAGAGCCGAATTTCTAAAAATACCAGACAGACACCTGTCAGCTTGTTTTTCTTATAAGCGAGAGAGGGAGAATATTTTTATTTACTTTCCCAGTTACACACGTTTGTTTTACTTTTGTTGTACTGACCACGTTGCTTACAGAAGAACTCTCAATTATAAGACACCAGCAGCATGACCGATATGGCTTCGCAATTATTTTACTTTTAAAATTTGATGTATTTAACTAAATTATTTTAACAAAAAGCAAATGGGAATTGCTTACACAAAACAAGCAATTCATTTTTTATAGATAAGTAAAAATTAATTTTTGGTAGTAAAATTATATAAAATAACTGAATATTTAGTTGTTTTTACTGAATATGGTGTTGAATTTTTGACAGTAAAATTTTATAAAATAACTGCATATTTATTTGTTTTTACGGAATATGTAGTTAATTTTTTGACAGTTAATTTATAAAAGATAACTGAATATTGATTTGTTTTTACGGAATTCGCGGTTGAATTTTTGACAGTAAAAATTAAATGAACTTTTCGTTACTTTAAATTACATTTATATTTAATTTTACATAAAGAAGAATTTAACTTAATCAACGGACAAAATTAACTGCAACTGAAAATCCGTATTAATATGCACTTAGTTTTTTGAATAACTGTTAGAATCAGTTAAAAATAAATTTGCTTGGAATTTTAAATGTTTATTTATTTAAAAATGACTGAACGGAATATTTCTTAAATAAACTACAGTCCGTTACTGTAATAATATTGTGAGTGCACAAATGAATATACAAAATCAAGTGATAGGTGGTGGTAGGTAGTTCTGTCACGAAAAAACCATTTTATTTTTCATATTTTTTTCTTTTTTGTGGCATTGACACTTCGCCACATCTCTCTAATTAGCTCGTCTTGGTGTATTATTTGCTGATCTTTCTCTCCCAACTGTTGATCCTTTTCTCTGATAATTGTTTCCTTTTCGCTGATAGTTGCATCTTTTTCTTTGAGTTGACGATCCTTTTCTTGTAATTGATGATCCTTTTCGGCCCCGTTCAGCTCCACCGCATTCATAAGCTCCTGCTGCTTCTTTCCCAACAAAAACAGACTATTGGCAACTAGATCCATCATGGCATTTCCACGATCTAACTGGTGTTGATTCCATTCTTTACGCGTTAACCCCATTAGATTATGATTCGGCACTAAATGGATAACTTGTTCGGTGTCGAAGTGAAACACGTCCTCTTCTTCTTGTTGTTGTTGTTGTGACTGCACTGAATCGTCGTATTTAAGGGGGGCATGATTTATCATTTCGTCGTACATATCATACGGCGACATCGTGAAAAATTCCAAGTGTTTCTGTATTGGCACAACTATAGCCCTTTCACTATTCAAATGCTTCACTAAAATTTTCCACTTGCCTCCCATTCGTTTCACCAGGGCTACCTGGTTGTCTACATTAACATTTCCGTATTAACTGGTCAGCCATCGCTGAAATCCCCCCTTATACAGCAACGATAAGAACAGCTCAGTGAACGGCGGCATGGGATGAGCTACTCTTAACAATTTCCTTGTCTTTTTTGTGGTAGCGCGCAATCAGATGTCTGTGCAACTCTTTCTCACCGTCACAGCAGCACCAATATGGCAACAGAATACAAATAACACATAGCTTAGAGTACCAAAGTTAGAGAAAAGACTGACAGGCGGTAGCTCTCACACTCCAATGATCGTAATAGTATGTGTTAAACTCACAAACATACTTCGAAAACAAATTGTAGTCCAGATCAAATATGCGTCCATCAACATCATCATCCTGCTGTGACAAATCTTCATAGAATGATGCCTCAGAACATCTTGTTCGCCCCAGCATTGCACACGTCAACTTCTTCTTGTCTACCTTCATCCAATCGTGTATAATCTTGTTGTTTGAATAGCACTTAGTGCCCTTATGGTACTCCTCGATTTGACCGAACATTTGAGGGAGGGGGGCTACTTCAATTGGCCTGTTGTCGTCGTCGTCTTCTTCTTCTGTGATCGATGAAAGCTGGTATTGTTAAACGTTATTCATATCCGATGCTTGGCCTTGAACTTCATCAACTGAATTTTGACCTTGAACTTCCTCTTCCACTGACACTTGGTCACGAACATCTTCAACAGCTGTGGCTTGAATTTGGTCATCGGATGATGAAATCTCGTTCGCCTGTGTCTGATTTGTCGACTTGCCTGAAGAATCAAATTTTATGCGATTCAGCATGCACCAAAATCTATGTTTAAACTGCTCGGTACGAGTTCCACGTTCCTTGTATTTCATACTCATGCACCATTCACATAAGGCCGTCTCAATCCTATGGTCTTACCTCAGGTGCTTTTGGTACAATCTTATAGAAATGTCTCTTTTACATTCCGCACATAGCACTATGCATTTCCTTCGGCGAATATAATTTTTATACCGTTGATCCATAACAATGAACTTTATTTGAGCAAAAATTGCACCAAAATGATCTTTGTGAACAATGCACCTACCTAGCTACCTACCTACCTACATTTTCAATCTACTGGGAATCTCACAAAGAGTGTTTTTGATCGTCGACGAGCTCATTTTTTAATTGTAGACGATTCCTCGCACGGGCTGATTCGTATGAGAGATTCTTCCATAACGCAGCGAAAGACGCTTACACACACATACTAGTATTGCAGGGAATAAACACACCAATACTACTAGGAAAAAAGTGTCTTTTGGGTGAACAGTATATAAATATAGAGAAACGAATTTTTTAGCCAGCAAGACACACGTACACGGACACACCGATACTCAGCTTGCACTCACACACAACAACCAAAAAATAAAGCTGGTGGTGGGTGACGAATTTTTTGTGTGTTTTGTGTGCAGCCTGGCTAGAATATTTCGGGATATGTTCGTTAAAATAATTTGCCTCGAGTTTGATGATCGGCGGCAGCTCGAAACAAAAAGCGTCAAATCTACTGTTGACGGGTGGGGAGAGGGGGCTTCATACAAATGACACTGTGGCTTGTGGGAGAGGGGTATGTGTGTGTGTGTGTTTCTGAGTAAAATTACCGCCTATTTGTTGTTATGGCGCGAGGGGCTCATACAAATGGAACTATGGTATGTGGGCGAGGGACCATAACCGCAATAGTTGTTGTAAAAAAATACAATAGTAACAAATTTGTGCTATGGCTCGTGGACGAGCGGATTTTTAAGCATTTGTATAAAAGCTATCATTCAATGTCCACAAATTAACAGTTTGCCCGAGTTTTCATAGAGGTAACATTAAAGTATTTTTTGACGTTAGTGTCGGTACACACACGTCAAGTCTTGAGCTTTTAGGAAATAATGGAAAAGAGAATGCCATTTGTTTTCCCCTCTCTCCTAAAAACCCAAGACTTGAAGAGTAAAACTTGAAGTGTGTGAACCGGCACTAAACGCTGTAATGTTGTAATGTTGTATTTGTTGCCGTAAAGATACCACCTGCTTATCCCACCATGGATCACATTAGTAATTGATTGATTTATAAATTTTGTATATGTCACGCTATAAATACACAAAAGTCGGCAACACTGATCAATAGACAAAACAATTAACCTACAGAAATAAATGTGATGAATAAACGGATTGCAATTGCGGAACGAGGAACGATAAAAAAGGAACTGTTGAAAGAGTCCGTACCGTTCCTTTAAGGGAATCGTTCAATGGAACTAGATCGTTCCGGAACGACACAACTCTACAATTTACGTAAAAGCATGTTGGACTCGGTGTTGTTTTCAACTTTTCCATCTCGAAAACTTCATTAGATAAGACTTATGGGATTTTACACATCCATAGAGGAAAAATTCTGATTCCAACAGTATAAGAAACGTATTTTGAAAAAGATGTGAATTGGTGTAGTTTATCCCTCCCCTACAGAACTATTGTTACATTTTTAATCACTTCTTGCATCATTTTAATAAATTAAGATAACTTTCAAAAGATACTTAAGCTTAATGAACAATTTTCCTGGTGGTCTATAGTGTATTGCAAAACTAGTTCGATCCCATATGGATGGAGCAAAACTCGCTTCTTTCTTTCAAAACTTTGTAGCAAATCTTTTTTTTTTTCTATATTTCAGTTGGTTTAAATTTTTCAACTGCTGAGTTATTTAGTTATCAAGAATGGCATAAGAATCAAGAATCAGAATCAAAATAGTTTAACTAATTTGGTCCATTTAATCGGGCGTTATATGTTTTTTGTATTTTCCCAAAATTCGAATAAAGTGTAACGAATGAGTTTTGCATCTCACCTACTCATATGTCAATAACAATATTAAAGCTCAATGCGGCACGTGCTAAAATTGAAATACTGATTTGAATGTTTATAGAATCTTTTTTTTTTTTTTTGCTATATTTAACCATTTAAAAGATACTTCATTCAAAATAGTTTAAATTCAAATAAGGACTCGTCTCATATACACTGCGAATCAAAGGAGTCAGAATTGGAGTCGGAGTCGTACTTAAAAAATTTCATCAGATGGAGCCCGATTAGGAGTTATAACTTTTTCTTGACGACTCCACAGCCCTGACAAATACTCTTAATATTTTTGTATATAATTCCTTCAAGTATGTATTATAACATTTATAAATTTCAGCTGCATCTATTTGCACGAATTTCTTTGGTCATTGTTTTTTAGTATCCAGACCCGTTCGTATTTGCGATATTTTTAACCTGTTGTTGGAGGTGAAGCAACATAAAACATCTACCGTTGTACTTAAAGTACCACAATTTGTGGAGAATCGTTTGCAAAGAGTATTGTTTTACACTGAGGTGCAGTATTTAAATTTTACGCTTTTAAAATTCAGCCGTAATTGTACCAAACACTCGCGTAGGAGAAGTAGATTTGAAGCTTAGTTGAGCTACTAGCTAGTTTGTGAAATATTTATTAAAGAAATTTTGCATTGTGAGTTGTTTTAAATTTGTTTTTTTAATAAACTGAATAGTATGTATTCTGCTCACATTAGCATGCAAGCACAAGCTGCAGTAGAGGCCGACCCAATGTCATTTATGTCAAAAATAATTTTATGCAAACTAAAATCCCGGAATAATTCTCATCGTCGCAGATTTTTAAAGAACTATAAAAGCCCCCACACAAAAAAGTTCCATCCTGCAATTACTTTCACTGGAAAATAATTGCAAAAATATTAGTATAGAGAAAATATTTGGCACAAATAATGTGTTTGCAAGTCATAATTGACTAACAAAGTTTTGGAATAGTTAGTAGCTGCACAATGAACCACAGGTTTTAGAAAAATAAAACTTACTGCAAGACAAAACCCTGTCAAAAAATTTGGAAATCATAAGGCTACAATACTATATCAATGCCTCCTTATAAGAACCGGTGTAATAAACCCCACTAACTTGTCATACAGATTGTATTATTGCGAAATACTTAGGCAAGAATAACTTCCCAGTGAGACGAAATCAGATTCGAGGATTCCGTTCTTAAAAAGCTGGAGTTACACACCACGCGTTCAATGCGTTAATTCGATTATGCGCCTGTCAAAATAGTAAAATCACTGTTAAATTGCATTGACAAGTTCACAGCTCACGCTTTAGCTGGAGGTCCACACCACGCGTTACTCGATTTTCGCTGCATACGCAAAAAAGTAGAATCTGTGTAGTTATATGTAGCTAGTTACATGCACAAAAGTGTAGATTTAAATTTTTTTTACTTGTGCTGCTGCTGCATAAAAAGCGTTGCATGTAACTTGAAACGTATAACGCAAGTAAGGTTAGAAAAGCATGCACTACGTGGAGGCGAAAACGCATGATATGGACCACCAGCTTTAGAATGCATATACGTATCGAACACATAAAGTATACTCACAATATTCTGTACGTAAAATTAACTGGAAATGTAATATAAAATAAATGAAAGTTCAATTAAAAACCGGTCTACCTATTTTTCATTCATTTTTAACAAAAAGTTTATTTAATTTTTACCGTCAAAAATTCAACACCATATTCCGTAAAATCAAATAAATATTCAGTTATTTTGTAAAATTTTACCGTCAAATATTCAACACCATATTCAGTAAAAACGTTATTTTTATTAACGTTATTATTTATTAAAATTTTACTGTCAAATTGACCCCATATTCAGTAAAAACAATTAAATATTCAGTTATTTTATTAATTTTTTGTTTACTCCACAAAAGAGCCGAATTTCTAAAAAATACCAGACAGACACCTGTCCGCTAGTTTTTCTTATAAGCGAGAGAGGGAGAATATTTTTATTTACTTACCCAGTTACACACGTTTGTTTTACTTTTGTTGTATTGACCACGTTGTTTACAGAAGAACTCTCAATTATAAGACACCAGCAGCATGACCGATATGGCTTCGCAATTATTTTACTTTTAAAATTTGATGTATTTAACTAAATTATTTTAACAAATAGAAAATGGGAATTGCTTACAGAAAACAAGCAATTAATTTTTTATAGATAAGTAAAAATTAATTTTTGGTAGTAAAATTATATAAAATAACTGAATATTTAATTGTTTTTACTGAATATGGTGTTGAATTTATGACAGTAAAATTTTATAAAATAACTGCATATTTATTGCAGTTTTAAAGATAGTTTGATGAAATTTGGCACATAACCCAATAAAAACTAAATACATATATTAAACCAAATAAAACTCTTAAGCGTATAAGAATTATTGTTGATGTTTTTGTTTAAACTTTAATATTGTTACAAGTAGAACTGGTGCTTATAATTCTTACACTCTTAACAGTTTTATTTGGTTTAATATCTTTAGTTTTTCTGACGATGTGGCCTAAGCAACCAGTGAAAACCGCATAGGAATGCTAATCCCTTCAACAATAAATTGCTATGTTTTTATCAAGAATAAAAATTGGGAACTAAGCACGAATAACAAAATCATTTAAATTAAATTTTGTGTTCCCAAAAATTACTTTGATAATATATATTTTTTTTTTGGAAATTAATTTTTACAAGTTTGCAAAATTTTTTAATTTTTTAATTTTTGAACTTTTTATAACTCTGGACTTACTTTTCGGATGCATGTAGGTATAGCACGAATGCCATACTTTTCAAGTAGAATTTAGCTAAATGCGAATGCGTTTATTTTAGGACTTCCCTAGTAAAATTCATTAGTTCTTTCAGTAGAATTGAAAGATGAATTTTTATCTTATTCTGATTACTCAACACATTATATTGTCAGCGAAGTTTTTACTGGGGAGTTTCAATTGTCAAAATCACCAAGAGCCCATTGAAAACAACAAACTCCTTTCCGGAATAGAGGTTGTGCCCATTAACTATCTTATTATGTTGGGTTGGTATTAAGAATAGATTTTGTTTAAAATATTTTATGGCAACCTAAAGCATCTTAATACATTTTCTTAATATTGTTCCATATTTGACCATTGATTCAATAACCCTAGCGAAAATAGCTAATAGTGCCATAATTTTATGATAAATGTCAGTACCCCGCAGATAACGAGACTCGTCTATACATGCATGTAAAGAGTAGTCCGTGAAGCAGTAGGAGGACTCCAAAAATACTAAAAAAAAAATGGTGCAAATGTGGTCTATTTAACATTACTATGCCCTAGGAGTGGACCATATAACCCAGTTTTGCATTACAACGGAGTAGTATGTAAACTACTCCATGTTCATACATACTCTAGTGGACTAGTTTTGAAACTACTCCATGGTATACTCCAGAGGATTAGTTTTAGCTTCGCTTAAAAACGAAAACATTTCGTTTAAAAACGAAGACATGTCGTTTTATAATAAACTGTTTTTAAAATTGACATTGTCCGTGCTTGCATTACATTGGATCAGTCCAGGGAGTAGTCCATTTCATCAAAATGGATCATGTAGTCCAATATAATCTGCAGGGTATTGATATAATAAATACAAAGTCTTATTGAATTTTTGTGGTGGAAGATCGAACTCTCTCTCTAAAAATCTCTTTAACACGAACAAATATTTTATGGAAACCAAGAACTCCTTTGTGTTTTGTTTTGCCGGAACATTACTATTTTAGTTGTTTTCGCACTTTTAGCTTTTAAGTTTTTGGCATTTCGTAATTTTCAGTTTTAAATTTGTATTAAAACTTTAATACGCTTTAAGTTCTGCGTAATATGTAACTGCCATCGTTGTACAATTTCCAGCTGAAAATCTTTGAAATTATGGTATTCAATATTGTTTTATTATTTTCTATAAAAAATGTTTAAAAACAATTTCAACAAAAGCTGATTTGTTCTTCATTTCATTATGCGAAAAATAATGATTATTTTATTAACAATAACTGGAATATGTACGTATCCAAAGAAACTGATTACGTGAAGATATTTTCACGCAATAAAAATTAATGCTTAAATATTAAATAAAATAATAAATTCTCTTTTATTTACTCCATCTATATCCTTCCCCTGTTTCAGTGTACGATGTGCAAACATACTTGTAGTAAAACCTTTTAATTTCTCACTCAAATACAATTGTACATGTTTTCCTTCGTTCGTTTTTATTCATTAATACATAACAGAACATAGCAAATAAATGTCAGTGATGAATGCATACATTACGTGTAAATAGCTTTTTCAGCGATAATGTATTTAATTCATTTGACTGGTACACTGAAAATAATTTATGCTTGATTTTACAAAAAATATTGAAGTTTCTTATATAAAATGAATATTGAAGCTTTTAATTCCTCCATGCCACTTCATTTCCAGTATCGGCGCGACAATTTCTACTTCCCTAGAATTGTTAAGGGTGTAGTCAAGAATAAGAATTTCTGTCCGGTTCTATTCAAGTAGTTCAAGCCTTTGCGCTTTGATGTATTTTACAACATCCTCGCCATAATTGAGCTGTAACAGCTCTGCATTGCTCCCCAGGATGTAGTCGCCTATTTCATTTATTCTTGGGTCAGATATTATTTTAAGAATTTTTCTTTCGACAATTCTAAGAGACTCTTCGTTACAATTGGTTATGGAACAAACTTTTGGAACATAAGTACGTATAGGCCTTATGATGATGGTATTGCAAATTCTTATCTTGCTTCTTAGGAGTCAGACAGGATTCTGTATTATCGCCATTATTTTTCAACATCTACTCGTGTGTGAACCGCAAAATCTTCTGAACAGATAAGCCACATGTAGCTAAAATATGGATAAACCATAAACCAATCTTAAGATGGCTGTAGGGAAGACAAATAGCCACGCTATAACAACATTACAAATAAGTATAACTTATGTCGATAAAGTATACAATTTTAATCCTTAAGTGTATACCTGGACATGGCCAGACATTTGGACATGGACTGGCCCAGGAAATACCAACCAAGGTAAATACCATCCAGGATCCGCAAGTGAGCTATATCCTAACTACAGAAGCTCCCTCAGTCTAAGAAGACTTCTGGCTGCCATTCCCATCAATTTCGCCTTGTAAGGCATGGATTTTTTCAGTGTACAATTATAAGCATTTATCTGTAAATGAGTATGAGTATGAGGCTGTATGGATTCAATGCCACATGGCTGGATGGATGTATCCAAGCTCACACAAAACATTAAATACTACTAAAGCATTGTGTTGTCTTCTAATGCCTGGTTGTATTAAAAACCAACATTATGAAAATCTATTAAAACTGATCTAAATTGTGGTTATTTGTTATTTTGATGATGTAATTAAGTTTTCTTCTATTTTCGTTTTTCATATCTTATTATTTTTGGGCTGTTGTTGCTATTATTTTTGGTTAAGACCTGTTTGGCGTTCAGTCAGACCAGCTTTTTGTTACGTGACATTTCCTTTAGTCCTTAACGGTAATTAATTGTAAACAGTCACTCTAAAAAATAATTACCAACGACTTTTGTGTGATACGCTAATATTTTTGGAGTCAAAATTTAATTAAAATCTATTTCGCCAGGACATTTGTCATTTTAATTCACGTAGCATTTTAAGGCCTGTGAACTGTTCATACTTCTTATTAATTCCGTTTTCAAGTGCTATTGTAATTTTATCTACAATATAATGGAATGTTCTATAAATGGCCATATTATGCTTAAAAAGGGGATGAATTTTGTATAAAAAGAATTTAAAATTGAGACATTTATTATCCCAAAACTTAAGCCATTTTGCCTTTATTAATCCTGAAAATGCTAAAAATTATAAAATTTTTTTTCCGTTCTCTAAAATAAGTTAATTTTGAAATATAATAAAATAAATTTATATGCAATAATTAACATAATTAAAGTCATGGCATTTTGGAGCTGCATTTTGTTTTCTTCTACCTCTGAAACCCTGTGTAAAAGAAGTTAAAATTTTCTTTGTTAAATTTATCAATGCTGGAAACGTGAAACGGTTTAGGCAACAACTCGTCTACTTCATCTGTGGGAGCTACGAATAATTGAATTCACTGCTCCCAATAGAGCCGAACAAACATTAAACGATTTTTGTCGTTGCGAAATTTTTTTTTTCTTTAAACTCGGTCTGATATTTACATTGTTCGATTTTTGTCTTTACAACTTTTTTTGTGCAACGCAGTCGTCCCTCTAAAAATTGCAGTTTTTAATTAGAAATTACCGTAAGTAACGATTTTTAATCAAAACATTAATCTGCTGTTTCCAAATGACAGGCGATTGATTGTATAGTAAGGTTTATAAGTCCATCGGCTGTCATTTGGAAATAGCGCAAGAGAATTTTAAATGTGTCTTATGAAAAAATTTAAATGAAAATTGTTTCTTTTTTTGATATTTTTCATTTCATTATTTTTATTTACTTATTTTTACTGAAAGAAGGTATTTTACAACTTGCAATTTTATTAAAATTTATTGATAATTTTCTTGGCTTAGCTGGGGCTTGAACCTGGGTTGAATTTACATGTTTCAAGAATCACCACATTCTTTCATCAGAATTCTTTGAGTTCTAGCCCCTGCACCACTGCGGTGCCTGCCATCCAACAGTCAACCATCAAGAATTAACCAATGGTACTGGAGGTTTGAAATTTGCTGTTATGATCATTTTCAATTTTATATTACATGTTGCTTACTTTCCTCTGTTTTTTCGTATTCTTTCTGTCAATACTTTGGCTTTGTCAATACTTGGTATAATCACCGCATACGATATCGAGCAAAATTGATCGAAATTATTTATTTTTGTATCATGAATCTCGATATAGAATGAAATTTATTGAATTTGAAATAATAGCATTCGATATCGAGTAACTCGACATTACATTTCTCGAGTTTTCATTCGATACGTCAGTGTATGCAAAACATTCGATAGTTTATTCGATACGATAGTATCGAATGCGGTAATTAGACCCCTGAATACATTTGTTAATAATTTTTTTTTGTCCACTTTCGTCGACATTTTATTTGTACAACATGAAGTACAAATGTTAACATAAGAGCTTGTGCCGTTGCCATTTTTATAACAATTGTGATTTTTTAGGTGAACTGTTAATTTTTGATATTTTTAGTTAGGCTTGAGTTCATCAAATTTAATTTTCATTAAATTATTTACGTAAAATACATTTTTTACAAATATTATTGTATTTTTTATGAATAAGATAGTCAAATAATTTTAAATAATATATTCATTCAACCGAAAATATTTTTTTTAATACGCTAAGCGGAGATATTATGTATGTATGTAAAAAACTAGAGTTTGCTAAAAGCCGTAAAAATGTGAAACCGTGGTTTCGGTTTAAAAATGATTGAAACCGGTAGGAGTTTCGGATCCGAATCATATTATGAAAAAAAATTTTATCTTCATCAGCCGTTGGAACATACTTTCAAATACTGGCCATACATATGAATGCCTCAAATTTCAGACATAAAAATACTTGAATAAAAATAATATTAACTACAAAGATCTGAAAGGAGAACTACTTTCGACGTATCAAGCATTGGGTTGTAATATGTTACTCAAAATACACTTTATACACTCCCACCTCGATTTCTTTCCCGAGAACCTAAGATCCGTTACCAACGAACATGGCAAAAGGTTCCATCAGGATATTTCCAGCATTGAAAACCGATACCAGGTCACCTCGAATGTTGGAAGATTATTGCTGGACACTTGCTAGTTTAAAAAAACATTTTATCAAGTATAAGTGTATGTAAAGTATCAGTAATTGTTATGAAATATAAAATTCCTGTCAAAAAAAAAAACTATGGGTGTCAAATTTTCCTACGTCTGTTTCCCACCTTAAGAATTCAAAATAAAGTAAAAAAGACCTAAAAAGTTCATGTGACAAATTAAAAGTTAATTTTTTTCAATCAGTGTAATTTATTTTAGGAACCAACAAGTTTCCAATACTTTGTTCTCTCTGACGGGCTACGAATAATATCAAAATGGATCACGTAGTCCAATAATATCTGCAGGGTCCTTATCCATTTTTTTTTTCTGTTAAAAAATAAAGCTAATAAATAGGAATAAAAACCTTTTACATATGTTTTTCTGGCAAAAAACTAAAATTCAGATAATAATAATTATTTCTGCAAAAAAAAAAAAAAAAATATCAGAATTAAAATTGGTTCTGCAAAAAAAAAAAAAAATTAAATTTAAACCAATAACACGGTGCTACAGTGTAAAAAAAACTTGGAAAACGACCTAGCGTGTGTTATTGGTCTTGTTGAGTACATAAAAAATTGTGTCAAAAAAATTCAGAAACACCCTCAAATTCAGAAGTTATTTTAAAAAAACCGTTTTCAGTGATGTTCGTCAACTTATCGACCTGTAACTCAGTCAGTTCTTGTCCGATTTTTTTTAACGCGTTTAGAAAGAAAACTAATTACGCTTTAAAATTACGTGCATTTTTATACATTTGTAAGTTACATATAACAATTGTTTTTGTTAAGAATATCTACAAAAACAAACGAAAATTGTAAACTTTTTTGATTTTAGGTGCTTTTCATTGCTTATTTTAATATGAAAGCTTATAAAAATTTATATTAACGTATGAAGAAAATTTAGTTCTTAACAAAACATGGTTTTAATTTTTCAAATCGGATAAAAATTGTACAAGTTATTCAACTTTTCATTAACACCTGTTTTTAGTATTTTCTCCCCCCGCGCAAAACATATGAATAAAAAAAACAATTAACTATACAAGCAAATTTGTCAACTTAATAATTTGTTTGTTGTAATTTTACAGTTACGTTTTTGGTATTAACTTATGTGTGGATTACAGAACACGAATTCAAAATTTTGTTTTTGTTTTAAATGTAAGTTGAACGGACGAGTAAGGAGCTCGTGTTCTGTAAACCACATATTAATAAGTTATTGTTAATCTGTCTTTATTAAAAAAAAAAGAACTGGAAGATAATACAGATGAATAGGGTTTATTATGCCCTAGTTTTTTAAATCGTTAAACAAGTTTAGAATGTTTTTATATGCAATTTTTAGTTACATATATATATTTGGATAAATACATAAACTAATCGAATTTAGTACCAACACAATGGCAAAGTTTAAATACTACCTTTTGGTGAAGGATATTGTTTTTAGATAAGAGTAAAAAAAGTGTAACTAGTTTAAAATTTGTGACAAGTGAAGTGATATCAATATTTAAATTTATTAAAACAAGTAAGTTTGTAATTTTTGTAATCCTTTAACAAATTTTAAATTGTGTGTAATTTTTTCTGCAGGGTGTGATAAGCGTAATAATTTTTATTATGTTTGCGGTTTATTCGCTGACAAAAAAAAGCCTTGGTAAATGCCTTCAATACAGTTTTTAACTGCTCATACAGTTCTAGCAAATGTTATGAACCCGAAAGTATTTGTACAAGCTGTTTCAGTATGCTTAAGAAAACTTAGTCCGAAAAGTTTATAAGCCAGCCATTACCATTATCTTTCCCAATGATTTAGCATCATAAAATATTCCATAAACCACAAGACTGTTATTTTTGCCAAACAAACATCGCTGGTTATCAATATAAAAATCGTGATAGCATTAAGTATGCTAATGTGTTTACTGTTACTAAGCCAGTATTAAGTGCAATTAAATGTAATGAAACTTTACATAAGCAAAGTGATGATGAATCTGAAAACGAGGAATGCGATATGGAATATTTACCAAAATCGGCTGAGCCACATTTTGTGACAAATGCATATTTTTGCGATCTTGTGGGAGATTTAAAACTTTAGTAACTTTTGCAAATATAAGCCGATTTTAACAAATGATATCTCGTTTTTTTCTACATAAAATTATCTTAAAAATACAGTGCAAATAAAGGTTTTCATAGAAAAAAATTAAAATAACTCTTGTTGAATTTGAAAAATTAGGAAAAAAAATAAAAAAAATTAGATAATTTTGAGAAAAACTCTCCTAATTTTTTGGAATATATTTTTTATGAATACATTTCATAAAAGCTTAATTCTTTGCCTTTCCAAAACAGTTTAAAATTTTAAAATCGATCAAAAAATTTGTAAGTTAGAGGTACTAAAGTGCTACGACCTACCCTAAATCAGTTTTTTGAAAATAACTCAAAATTTTGAGGGTGTTTCAAAATGTTTGAAAACGGTTTTTGTATGTCCTCACCTAGGCCTACAACCCCCACTAGGTCGGTTTTCAAGTTCTGACAAAAAGTGTTTTTTTGTAGCAGTGTGTAATTAACTGTTATTTCTGTAAAAACAATTTTAAGTCAGAAAAGAAAAATTATTTCTGTCAAAAAAAAAAAAAAAATATTACAATTATTTTTGCCATAAAAAAAAGAATAATAAAAATCGGAAAATATAATTATTTTCTGATTTTTATATTATCGAAAAAATCTTGTAATTTAAATATTTCTGGATTTAGAATTATTCGATTAATTTTAAAATTTTATTCGTTTAATCGAATTAGTTAATAATGCCAAATATCAATTTATCGTTTAATCGAAAAAACCCCGATTAATTGAACACTCTAGGTTGTACTACTACTAAAGTATGCCCTTTATTTAAATGTATCATTATTTCATATTAATTTTAAATGAAAAATATTAAAATAATCTTTAATCACGTTTATTTAATATTATTCTCTGTTAAAAAAAAATAAAAAAAAAATATTAAAATATAAATAAATATGGATTCAATATGGAATCCATAAAAACCTGTTTTATATTAAAATCAAAAGTTTATCTTGTTAAATTAACAAGCATACATAGTTAAGTATGTTAATTTTTTTATTTTCATTCTTAAAATATGTTATAAAAAGAAGACAATTCCCGTATTCTTTTATTTTTTTATTTATTTATTTATTTACTTCTTCATTAATAATCAAAAACGCAAAATAGGCCAAATGCGATTACATATTCAAAATTTCGAGTAAGAAAAATTACACCTTAAAATAGATTAATTACACCTTATATTACATTATACTTTATTTTACCTTTACCTTAACCGCACTACTTTAAGTTCATCATCAATAATATTTGAAGCTAGTCAGTAACAATCAAAGCGCATTATCTTAAATATTTTTTAGAATAATATTCCTAAATCTTGCCAAACTTACTGAGACATTTTTGTAATCATACGGTATTATGGTATTCCACAACCTACATATTCTGCCAACAAATGATCTGTGCATAAACAGCTGGACTTATTAACGCTGCAGTTCTGGAAGAATGAGAAAACAAAAAGTCTCACTAGGTATTCAGGCTCACCAAATTTAACAAAGCTGTCAAATGCATGCCTAAAAATCAACTACAAATGAAGTAACGGGAGTAGTTACATTAACACCGTAAACGAACCTTATTATACGATGAAAACATTTCCTAAATTTCTCAAAATTTCCAGAATTTCCACTCGAATAAATCTCTAGCCCATACAGAAAGTGCGGCATTAATATTGATTTCGCTATCAATTTCCTTATTTTTAACGGAAAACGTAAACCTACACTATATATACGTCTTAAAGAAAAACATGTTCTTGATAAGAGTTTAGCTGTTTGAAAGCTAAAAGTTAGCTTATCATCCAAGTTAATTCCTAAAATCCTGTGGTTTGACACAAACTCAATAACTGTGTTATCCATCAGAAGATTCATACCATTTAAGTGAATGTTACCAAACATCATTGCACAAGTTTTAAATGGGTTCAGATTCATTTTGTTTTCGACTGACCATTGCGAAATTCTCATCATATCTCCGTTTATAGAATTAAGATATTCTGCTACAGACATCACATTTTCAAGAAAGAAAATTATGTGTACATCACCTGCATATATATTAGTATGGCAAAATGATAAAACATTTACTAAATCATTTATATTCATTGTGAAAAATAATGGCCCTAAAATAGAGCCTGAGGCACACCTCTATTAACAAACATCCTGCCAGATCTTCTACCATCTATTTGTACAAATTGTTGCCTATTATATAAGAATGAATACACAAGCCTACATGCTAACGATGCAAATTGAAATTGGCTGCACATTTTCATAATAAGCCTTCCATGACAGATAGAATTAAAAGCCTTGGTATAATCAAGAAAAATTGCAATTGCCCCACGACCATCATCTAAATATTTTGTTATCCTTTCAACCATACTTAAAACTAACGAAGTAGTACTATGATGGGATCTAAAGCCCGACTGATAAGGGGTGATTAAGCGACCAGTGTTCAGCTGTTGCGATATTCTGTTATTCTCGAAAATTGTAGTATAAATGGGCAAAATACTTATTGGTCTAAAATCAGAGTAACTGGTAGGATAGGTTTTATTTGGCTGATTTTTTTATATAATAGCTCAAACTGTTCTTTAAAAATCCTGAAACTTTGAAAGAGGTGTTTTTTTTTCTTTTGCAACCTTTAAAATATAATCTTAAAAGTGGTACTACTCGTTTTTTAGGTTAACATCTTTTGATTTTATGCACAAAAGACGAACAATTTTAATTAATTAAAGAATTTCATAAAACGAATAACAGTGTAGCCTCGTTGAACGCAACCTTTGATGTGTGCAACCCCTTGATTAACACAACACCCAATATCGTAACATTGCTGACTCTGTTAATGCAACTTTTCAAAAAACAAAGCCTCAATTAACGCAACTTTGCAAAAGCAAAACAAATAAGGCTTTTTTTGTTTTTTTTGGCTTGGTTTTTGATAAATAAATTCTAAACTAAAACGTGTGTATGTAAAATCTTATGCTTAAGTGCAATAGCCTTTTTATTTACCGTTATTCTTAGAAAGATAAGCAAAAATGAATTACATTTCTCGCTTGCACCAATGCAACAGGAACACATAAAGTTAAGCCTTGTGTAATTGGTAAAGCCCAAAACCCTAGAGCATTTAAAGGATTTGTCAATATGCTAATTGTTAACAAAGCCAACAAAAACTCTTGGATGACTTTATAATTTTTCATGAAATAGTTTCACGAAAATTTTGTACCAGAGGTAAAATTATTGCTTTCGTTTTTTTTTTAATTCTGTAATTTAAAAATGTAGTTTTAGGTAAACTTATTTCGATCCTCCAAACAACTTCCGTTAAAGGCCTTGTTACTTTTGCACAATGCGCCCTGTCATCCCAAAGAGAGAGAGAGAGAGAGAGAGTTGAGAAGTAATGATGGAATGATAACTGTTATGTGTTTTCTAACAAACTGCACTGCAATTCTTCAGCCTATGGACCAAAACGTGTTAAAAAAAATTACAAAACTTCTGTATAAGAAAAGTCTTTTGGTCCACATTTGCGTAATGCTATTTGTCTTTTGGCAAGCGCTTGGAATAAAATAACGCCCAGTACCACTGCGAAATGGTGGAAGGTAGTACTGCGCCCAAGTCATGGATGGACTGAAGAAGACGAACTGCTACTGAGCATTATAACTCGATAACAACCAACAGGACAAATTAACATACATTTGAATGTGTATTTTATTAATTTTTTATAAGATGTACTAGCGGGCCCGTAGCCTGCTTCGCACGGCAAAACAAAATAAGAAAAGAAACACACTTGTTTTTAATAAATTGCTATTTGCATCACTCCGTGCAATGCTCTCCAATACACAAACGACCAAAATGTATTCAATACTAATGAATGCTGTATGCGGTACAAAAAATGCCTGCGGCAAAAACACACTCATTTCACATACGCACAGCACACACATGCGTTATCGGATTTCAACCAAACTTCATATAAACCATATATGGGCCACTGCCTACGCAGTGTATAAGTTGGTTGAAATCGCACGACGCGTTTATGATTAGTTCGGCGACGTACATATACGGACTTATTTTTATATATATAGATATTTTGTTTTTCTGTTTTTATTCTTTATTTCAATTAATTTAATACGATTAATTAAAGCTAACCTTAGTTTTTTTATAATTCTTGATTAGTTTCAAATAAGCTTTTAAATAGAAAAATATGACTAGAAATTTGTGACTTGGTTTGCGCAACAACTCAGTTATCGCAACAGCCTACCATTTCTAATGGTTGCGTTCACCGAGGTTACACTGTATTTGTGTAGGAGCCCCCTAAGAAGTGGAGATAAAGGGCAAATATGTCTCGAGAAAATGTTAAGGACAAAAAACTAATTGAGGTCGGTCATACATTATACCCCACTAGGGGCGATTACTGGGCAGTTATGGGACTTGTTCTTTAATATATTTCTAGTCTGTATTGAACATTTTCTCTGCACACAGAGAAAAAATATGGTTGGGCATGGTTACGGCAACCACACTGTGTTTATTGTAACAATATATTGTTGTTGTACACAAATAATTGTTATTTTTATTAAATATCAGCAATATTATAGTTACTGTAAACATATTAATGTTTATCGCAATTATAAATTTGAGTATTGTTGACCGAAAAATAATTATTTTTCTAACAACTAAATTATGATAACTTTCAAAACATATTATATTACTCACAGCCATAACATGATATTTATTAGCCATAACATGATAACTTTATATACATTTATCATAATAAGTTTAAGATGCAATCAAAATATCGTTACTCTAATAATATTTTGGTATCGCCATTTGTAAAATAATTTTGTATCAGTTGTGTCGTGTTTTACATAAACATATCGAATTATTTGTTAGTGAGTGGCTAAATAATAAAAAAATAACCATTAAAACAAACAAGAAATTAAAAAAAAATAAAGAAAAATATTAAAAAAGAAATAACAAAATAACCATTGAAATAAACAAGAAATTAAAAACAAAATAAAGAAAAAACATTAAAAAAGGGTTGTAGTGTCACAAAATAAAATATCTTTGCTAAAAAATTTTAATAATCTTAAAGTGGTGGAAAAATTTGTGAAATATTGGTGCAAAATATTCACCATTACTGGTAAGTTTTGTGTTATTTTAAGAAAAAAATAATGAAAACTCCATAAAATAATTTATAAATAATTGCGTCCTACGACTAAAAGATTACAGTAACTATATTATGTTTTTTATTTTATCATAAGTATTTTTTTCCAATAAAAATATTATGTTTAAAGTTGTATCATATTATGATGTAAAAAATTTATGTATAACAGTTCATATCACTTTGCATCATAATATGATTACTTCTAAACTTATTATGATTGCCATGACAATAATATGATTACTTCTAAACTTATTATGATTGTCATGACAATAATATGATTACTTCTAAACTTATTATGATTGTCATGACAATACTTTGATTACTTCTAAACTTATTATGTTTGTCATGACAATAATATGATTACTTCTAAACTAATTATGATTGCCATGACAATAATATGATTACTTCTAAATTTATTATGATTGCCATGACAGTAATATGATTACTTCTTAACTTATTATGGTTACCATCACAACAATATGATAACTTCTTATCTTATTATGATTACCATGACAGTAATATTATAACTTCTAACCGTTTTATGATTAACAGGATAACAATATGGTTAAGGGAAAAATATTATGATGTAATATTACGAACATATTTGGTCATAATATGATTTAATAACAATCGTAATATGGTGACTACAATCATGTATGATAAGATTCATATGTTGCTCTTAGAATATGTTTACCACAACCATGTTTTTTCTTTGCGTGTGGGAGCCCCCTTAAGGAATGGAGATTGCGGGTGGGCATGTTCGAAATATAGTACGGAGATAAAAAATTAAGTGGGGTTAGTCATATATTTGACCGATCTAGGATCATTATACTTGCTGTACGGGCTTAATTTTAATTTCAACCAAACAAATATGGCGATTTAACAAAATTCTTTAATTTGGCGCATGCAGCGCGCATGATGTTTCTATACGGGTCGAATGTATGACCAATCCCACTATGTTATTTATTGCGGAATTCCGGTTTTTTTAAATTCCAATATCATTAACCGTTTTGAGTTACGCGAATATATATTTTGCAACCTCCTACATTTTTGAAATAACGGTATATCTTGAGAACTAAAGCTAACCTAAAAAAACGGTTTGCACCACTGGATGCAGCATACCCGAATAACGTTGCATAAATATACAATTGGGGGATTCACAAGGTATTTTACGAATTGAGAATTGTGAAAATAATTCATAATTACATATATTTTATAAAATAACAAATTTGAAACTAATTTTAACAATTGGAGGATTCACAAGGTGTGCTATCCAGTCATATCGTCATAATGTCCTAAATAATACTTTACAATTGTTTAAAATAAATGTTGTTGTATTTTAAACAAAATAAAAATGTTAATGCTGTGTTTATTGATTCGTCAGAGATTTTTGCGCAAACCAAAACGTATCTTTAACCTTTTTTAACGAACAAAAAATTAAAAATGAATAAAAAAAAACACCGTATAAAATTATGAATATTCAATATTGCATTAAGAAGGCCGCCTCAAAATAATTTTAAATTATGTAAAATAATATTTATGTTAGTTCAAGTCCGTGCTTTAATTAAAAAAATAATGAATTTTTAAATAATTTTTTATACACCTGTTTAGAAAAACCAATTGGTGCGTGAACTTTTTTGAGAAAAATTAAAAAAGATTATGATTTTCGTGGTTACTAGAACATGGTTGACCTCATGGTACTATGCCAAGAAATTGGTTATACCCCTAATGTACATATATTTATTATAGGATAAAAGGAACCTTCTTACCAAATTTCATTTAAATAGAAAGGGGTCGGATTCCACACTTGGTCGATTGGGCTTGGAATAAACCAGTTTTTTTTCATGATTATTATTGAATTTTCATATATGAGGGGTATAGATGCAAAGACTGCAATGTCCACATTTATAGTTTTCGTAATAAATAGTAAAAACCTCAAAGTATATTCATATTTATGTATTGTATATCATGCTATTCAGTAAATAAGAATATGATGAAGATATGACGCAAGTTTCAACCAAATCGATATAGCGGTTTGTTGGCAATTATAATAATAAAATTGGAGATTGCTGTGCTTGCTCTAATCAAATGGACATTGCTGCTTTTGAATTAATCGAATATGGATTTTGTATTGTTTGATTTGATCTAAGATAAATAATACAGTTTTGTTTTAAATCCAGTATTTTTTATTATAGCATGGGCAATGTACTTAAAAAAATCAAAGGTTATAAAATTCTTAAATAAAACTTAACAAAGGTTTAATTAAACCTCTTTAGACTTCTTGGCAAATAGCTTAAATTATTAAAAAATCAAATTTTTAATTTGAATTGCTTTTAGTTTCATTTGGGTTTATTTGGCTTCTATATGGCATTTCTATGTTAAACGCCGATCTAGATGAATACCGAGATATTTGACATGCGAATGTTGAGGCACTAGTTGATTATTGATTTTATTAGGGGGGCATGTTTTCCGACGCAAGCTGAATGTTATATGTACGCATTTTTTCTCATTGACCTTTATTCTCCATTGTTTTAACCATAGTTCTAGTTGAAATATATGACCCTGCAGGTATCGAGATGCTTCACGACTGTTCTCGTGTACGCTTAGAAAAGCTGTATCATTAGCAAATGTTGAAGTTTGGGTGTAGTTGTTTGTTGGCATGTCCGAGGTATATATAAGGTAAAAATGTGGGGCCAGAATGCTTCCCTGAGGGACTCCAGCTTCAATTGGCTGAGGAAAACTTAAAAAATCACCTTCTTTCTAACAGCTTGTGTGTATTAACCGGAAGGTTTAGCTTCAATTTATGTAACAAGCCTGCATGCCAGACTTTGTCAAAAGCTTGAGAAACATCTATGAAGAGAGCGGAGCAAAATTTTCTTTCTTCAAAGGCTTTTCTTATGGCGTTTACTATCCGATGGGTTTGTTTAATTTTGCTATGCTCTCTTCTGAAACAGAATTGCCATTTAAAATTGGGGTTAATTTTGACGCTGAGAGCTTCTCAAACAGCTTTGATATATTAGATAATAAGCTAATAGGCCTATATGACTCAACTTTTGTGTGATCTTTTCCTGGCTTTGGTATCATCGTTATTAAGGAGACCTTCCATTCTTGAGGGTAGTATTCAAGGCGTAAAATAGCATTAAAAATATAAAGAATACTTTTCTTTGCTATGCGAGGTAGCTCCAAAAGCATTTTGTTACTGATCTTATCAATACCAGGTGCGTTCTTGGTGTTTAATTGACAAATATTATTATCTATTTCCTTTATCTCAAATCTTAGCTGCTCTAACATAAACAGGCGGCAACTCGTCCGCTATATCGTCAGGTATATTTGGGGTAAATACGTTTTTCAAATGATTTACAAACAGGTTTCCTTTTTCATTATCATTTCTTGTCCAAATTTAGGATTATTAATGCACGCCATAATGAGTAGTCTGATTGTGGAGTTGCTTCCAGGTCCTTAAGATATTTTTCCACGGAAGCCGTTTTCTGAGTCTGCAGTTATTTTCTTAGCCTTTTTGTACACACTTTAAATTCATTTTTAAGTTAAGGGAATCTGTGCAATTGCCATTCTCTTCGCACTCTCCTTTTTTCATTCAATTATAATTGGTTTTTTTGAGGGTTTGGCTGGAATGTTGAACAGCTAGTTAAAGATAACTGTCAAAATTGACAAAAGAGAGATCCACACTTTCCGGTGTGCTAAGCGGTATATTTTCTGTGCAATGGGTACTGAGATATTTTTTATATTTTAATCAATTTATTTGTGTAGTTGACGTCGCTGTGAAACCAGAGGGAGATACAATTCTATTGGTTTTTGTTATAGGAACTATTGTAGGTGTGTGATCAGAGGATAATTCTAACGATGCTTCAACCAGAATAAACCAGTTAAAAAAAATATATAAAATTAAGGCATCTTTTTACAACAAGACTTTAAGTGAACATTAGCCAAGGCGCTTTATCATCATTTTCTTTTCAGGTATCTGTTAAAATACGATATAAGTAATTAGGCATATTTTTATAATTGTACAAGAGTGATACTTACCAAATAAATGCGCTTCATAATTGCTGGTAAGTAAATTATTTTGTATCGCTGTAATTTTTTCGTTTTGATTTTTATTTTTGATATTTTAATTATTTATAAATTTTTGTTATTTCTTTTATATATTGCTTCGATTGACATGTGACATTTGAATTAATGACAAGCTTCTCTTTTTTTGTCTTTTTATATCCTCCACTACCACTAGTAGTGAATGAGGGTATATACAAAATTTGTCATTCCGTGTGAAACTTTTTTATTATTCATATTCTGGCTCCTTGAGTAATTCTAAATCGATTTAGACAAAACTAACATAAATGGTGGAATAATGAAGGGAATGGTATAAGATTTTGTAAATATTCGTTTTGTACGACTACGCCCTACTCTCGGAAATTTATCAAATACGCCTAAAGCCGTGGCATATATTGATTTTGCAGTAAAATTTGCTCTTATATATATGGCCAGAAAATATGTCATGCAATTTTGTGATACATGGTGCATAATTTACCTTAGATACCATATTAAGCAGCCTTCTGAAATTGCCTAAAAACACTTAAACTAGTTTCACTGCTGTATTGAAATTTATTGAAATTAATTTGTTTTAATACCAGAAATCACTCTGTTGAATTTAGGGATGATTGGTTCATAATTTACCATAAACCCAACATAAAGTTACCTCCTGAAAATTATTTCAGAAAAAAATACCAATGTTAAAAATAACATGGCAAAATGTTGATTGAGAATCATAGTAAATATCTGCAAAAGTATGCCCTTTATTAAAATTTATCATTATTTCATATTAATTTTAAATGAAAAATATTAAAATTACCTTAAATCACGTTTATTAATTATTATTCACTGTTAAAATAACATTGTTCAATATTGAATCCACAAAAACCTATTTTGTATTAAATTAAAAGTTTATCTTGTTAAATTGACATGCATACATACTTAAGTATGTACATTTTTTATTTTCATGTTTAAAATATGTTATAAAAAGAAGACAATTCCCATATTCTTTTAATTAAAATTATTTAGTTAAATAGTATATCAAGTTTTCAAAGTACATTGAATGATGACGAAAACCATATCGGGGATTCTGCTGATGCTTCTGTTAACAAAGGAGAATACAAAATAAGTGAAACATTTGTTACAGGGGGTAAGTGTTTTAAATTATTCTTAAATAAATTCATATGTTGTTGTCCATTTGATTCTGCATGACGCTCACGTTGTTTCAACTTGAAATAACTTTCATTCAACGGGATTCGGATTGTTATTTCAATAAAAATTACATTTTGCTCTAACTTTACTGCAATGTTAAATTAACATGAATTATGGTTATTTTAAAAGAACAAAATGTTGTGCGCAAGTTATTGTAAAATCATGTTAAATTAACATGAAGTAACAATGAAGCAAAATCACTACCGAAAACAATAAAATCAACCTTGTTTTCGACGATTTTACATTGATATTTTCTGTGTGTGTTCATTAACTACAGGGATCCCACCTGCTACTTAACCTAATGCATGTAGTATGCTTAGGCCCTGCCCTCAGTTCATTTTATAGTGTGTTAAACCGAAGTAGTTTTTTCCTTAATCTTGTTTCGATATTTTTTTAATATTTAGTAGGTACACTAATTGAAAACTGAACGTTGTGCAGTTGGGCTTTTGATTATTTTTATTATTTAGTTTATTTTAAAGTTTTAGGACTGTATTTGTAGTACAAATGAATTGTTATTGTTTAACTAAATTTAGTTTTTTATTGTTTTCTTTTTATTAATTTAATAAAAGTACCATATTAAATACACATGTATGTTTTTACCATTGGATAAAATTTTTTGAACTATTCGAGTTAATCGATTAAATTAAAACTCTTATTTGACTAATTGTGCAATATTAAAATTTAAAAATCGGTTAGTTCCGTATTCGAACAAAACACAAAGTCAAATAATTGGATAGTGTAATAGGTATACCTACATATACCCATTCCACCTACGGTAAAGTGTATTATAATAAAAGAACGAAAAGCAATGAAAGACGAACAAAATTTAATCAAATTATACATACACGTAGAAAAAAATATGGTTGGAGGAAACCATATTTTGAAGCCAACCAATTATGGTTTGATTTAACCAATGTAAATATATGTATGGTTAAAAATGACGATAAAAAGCCTAAATTAACCACAATTCTGCCAAAATAAAGCATATTTTGGTTAAACTCAACCATAACATGGTCAAAATTAAGCAAAATAGGGTCACAATTAACTATAATTTGGTTAAAATAGCTATGATTTGGTCAAAATTAATATTAATATGGTGGTCGATGTGGGCAATATTAAGTTATTTATTTTTGACATTTTTCCCCTCTAAAAAAAAAATTTATAATTTTATTTGGATTGGGGACTTAAAAAAAAATTCGGGGAAAATTTTGGGGACTTTACACTTATTTAATATTTTCCCCTTGTTTCGTTATAAAATATGAAAAAAGTACTAAAGCTTTAATCTTACCCTTATTAGCAATCTACACGTTGTAAAGGATCCCAATTAAGATTACCATTTTTGTTAAGTGCGTAAAAAGTACTTAATAAACTGAAGTTATTTTACTTGAGTGAGTGTTTTAAAAAGAAGAATATAAAAAAATATTTTAAAACCGAAAGACAATAAAGTAAAATTTGGGAAAAAGAATGCTGGGCTTTGGTAAGTACTTATGATGCGTCTACGTATTAAAAAAATGACGGAAATGTGTATTTTATTGTTGATTTTAAGTATGGCTGACACCAATTGACCAAGCTCCAAATACTTATAAATTGGCTCATTCGTCTTCAAAAACAGCATATTGTTCTGCTTGTAATTCCTCACCGAAATCGAATAAAAAGGTTTTTAAAAAACATGCCGAAACCAGTCGCTACAAACAAAATAAAATAATTTTTTTTCTAGTAATTTTATTTGGGGTTTCTTATTAAAAATTTTCTTACATTTTAAAAAAAAAAAAATTAAATTTGGTCAGAAAAAATATTAATTTTCTAAGGTTTTGTTTTCTAATTTGGGGATTTTATTAATTTTTTGGGGACAAGGAAAAAAGTACCTGGCAGCCCAGTATTTGTCATTAGCCAAAAAAAAAACGGTTGCTTTTACTTCTAACACAATTTTAAAAATCGGGGATAACAGGTTTATTAAAACAACAACAATTTGTGTTAAGCCATTGTGGGAATTATGATATGGTTTTTTAGCTATACATACTTTAACCATATTTTTCTACGTGTACACTTTATATACACACCAAATACATACATACATTCTGTAATTGCACGTGTAGGAAATCCTTGTTTTTCTTATTTTGTTCTTATTGCTTTTTTGCATGGTCAAAAACAATTTTTTACAAAACATAAGAATTGTAAACAATACAAAACAATAACAAAGAGATTCATATTGTTTGCGAAATGAAAAAGGATGGGCAACTGGCTGACTGCCGAGTTAGTCAGATGGTCGCTTTGTTGACTTGTTGTTTTTTCTGATGCTGTTATTTTTCTACTTGTTTTTAATATGTTACCAAGGGCAAAAGCAAGGGTACAACGTTACAAATTTATGTGTTGTTATCAAAAAACTGGGACAAAAATTTTTTTTCTTGGATTATAAAATTTTTGTGTAATTTTCCCTGAAAATTATTTCAAGTAAATTTTCAATTAAAAGTTTTAATTTTATTTAAAAATTGTTTCACTTCGCAAATTTATAATCGAACATTTGTACCTATGGGTACATATTTATTTATCTTTTAATATTTCTACATTGAAATCTATTGGTCAAAAGTTGTTTAAATAAAAAAAACTCTGTTGGTAAGCCTTTGTTTCCAAATTCAAAAACTGTAATAACTTTTCTTCCTATTCTGTCACTTTCAAGCTGTTCAGTGGAAAAGACTTACAGCATATTTAAATTAACAATAACTGACATGAGGAACTGACATTAAAACTGAAGTTAACCCAGCTGTGGAAGAGACAGCTGATAAGATGGAGCAACAGTACCCTTTTATTGAAGGAGTGTAAATGCAGAAAATGAAGATAAACACTATTTATTATTTATTTTATTATATTTTTATTAGTATTTTATTTTGTATATTTTTCTTTCACAACACAAGCACTGATAAGTTATTTACAATAAATAATTCACAATACAAATATTTATTCCCAAAATATTGGCGATACCGATTTGTTGGGGATAGGAATAAAGGTTTGCTCCCATATAACATGTACCCCTAACACTCGCGATAGGGCTGAATGCTGTTGGTCAAAAATTTTGGAGAATTCTTTCTGTGTAACATTGGCGCATTAACTACCAGCCGTATTCATGACAAAAAGTTAGCAACAGCTTGTACACTACGTACTAGTGCCGGGAAACTATCGATACTATCGATAGTCTTAAAATATCGATACGAAATATATTGATATCGATATTCTTATTATTTAAAATTCAGCTATGAAGACATGTAACAGCAGCTATACACATACACGTTTTTACTTGCTAATATTAATTCGCGCTGAGTTACAGCAATGAATACAAACAACAATAATGGCAGGTGGTATGGATTGCTTAGATGTGCTTTTTTACTGCTAATTAAATGCCTTTACGTCGAAATTGTAAATATGTACATTTGTAATGTTGTAAAAAAAAATTGCAAATACAAATGAAATTGCGAGTATGGAATAAATGAATGATCGACCATTAGAGGAAAAGTCTGCTAGATTGAATACCTTTTGGGTTGAGAGTCAAAACCAATTTAGAACATTATCTAAAGTTGCAATAAAATATGTTATAGTCCCTGCTACTTCAGTTCCTTTAGAATGGTTCTTTTCAGCAGCACAATTTTTAAAAACTGTCATCTAAAATAACGTGCGTACATGCATGCATACGTCTCATACCTACGTTCAATAAAGTGATAAAAACAACGAACTGTAGCCTGATAAAAAACTGGTTAAAGTTTTCCTGCTCAAGTACAAACATTCAGTAGATAGTAATATTGATATATCGATTGGGAAATCTGAACTATCGATAAATATCAGATTTAATTCATAACGAACTTTTCTCCATCTCCGATTTTTTAATTAATCAACTCTGAATTTTTATGATGCCACATTGTATTACTCAAAAATGCAACACGTTTTGCATTAATCATCACTGTATTTGTAATTTTTTTGTTTTTTCCTTCACATATAAAAATTTTAAAAAGTTTTTAAAATTAAAATAAATTAAGTAAAAGACAGTTAATTAAAAAAAAACAGTAAATTAAGAAATACCAACAAAATTGTTTGACATTAAACGGCTTTTTCACAATTTGGCAAACGTTTAGCAGCTCGTTAACAAGAGTTTAGCAAATCGTTAGCCAGAGTTTGGTTAGTGTATTATGAATAAACTTTTTGCTAACTTCATGCCAAATTTTCATTATGAATACGGCTGTATGTATCTAAAGATAGTTAATGCGCCAATACCTATAGGTATGAACTATTTTTTAGTTTCGACTTTAGTTATGATTTCTGAATATGCGCCATTAACATCAAAACCAACTGTTCAAGAAAATATTTTGTCTGTTTATAGCCTAAAAAATCTGAACTGCTTTAGAATCTTGTTTAGACCAAAAATTAGGTAGAATATGTGAATTAGTTCTTGTTAATACACAGTTAATTTTTTAAGGTTTCTTTTAAACCTAAATTATTTTTCACATGCCTATTCTTATGTGAAAACATTTGCATTTAGAAAATATGAGCCAATTTCATGACTCCAAGCTAAAACACACATCATAAATCATTTAATTTAATGTATTATTATCGAACAATTGAGCGATTTCAATCAATTATATTTGGAAAGGATGATGAAGATAGACGATGGCATCAAAAACTTTAAACAAGCAATAAAAGAATTATGTAGGTAGGTATTAGAAATATGTTGCTGCTGAATAAGTAAGTGCAACACAATAATCGAAAACTCTCCATCACCCAGTGCAATAAAAAACATTTCTTTAATCATTCCAAATGTCTGTCTTTCTATCTCTCTGTCGGTCTCTTAGTGCAGCAGCAAACACTGTCACTAATTGCATTGATATCGTTACAACTTACAACTTTTAAACTGACTGACTAATATTTTGAATACATACCAACCTAGTTGTTGCTGGTTTATTTGTTTGCCTCTTAGCAACAGTAACAAACAACGTTGCAAAGAGAAGAAACTTTCTAAATGTGTTGTAGGTATGTACATATGTACGTGTGTATTAATTTTTGTATGGGGTATTGTAACAACTTGGTTGGTTTTCCAGTTGATTTTATATAGAAAATACATATGTGCATATGTACATACATACATATACCTATGTATGTATTCACTTGCACACAAACATGTTTGTATTCATACCTACTTTCAAATAGAAAATACAAGCTATGTGCATTCATAGATGAACACAAATAAACATTCACATTTGTAGAAAACAACATCGAACAAATCTTGTTGTTGCCAAGTCATAAATCTACGAGGAGGCATTGTTGTTTATAAAACAAAAATGTACATATGTATGTATGAAGTTTTAACAACACAGCACTTTACTACACAACGTGTAGAAAATAACAAACAAAAGTTGCAGTAGCAGCAGCATCATCATCATCATTATCATCACTGCATAGGAAGCCATTAAATATAGTCTTGGAGTGGAAAAACAACACAGATTCATATGTATGTATGTAGGTATGTACCTATATGGAAAACATTATTATATGTACGATGGCAGGCTGTTAAGTTTTTAATTAAACTGAAAATAAATGAAGTATAACCCGGTTAATTACCCCACGCTTAAATGCCTTTCACGCTTATTTATCTTAATTTTTAAATCCCCGGTTTTTTCTTCCATTTTTTCAAATAAAAATCAACGTTTAATTGCTATACGCTCAATTACCCGATTCGGGTAATTGCCTTAAAAATTAAACTCCCAAACCAAATTACACCTAAATTTCATTCGTTTAATTGCCTCCGTACTATTTGACAACAAAACAGCAAGTAATGCAATCAAATTTATTTATTAATAATTTGAAAATATGCACTTAATATTTAAAAAAAAAAAATATGCCTAAAAAACAAAATATGCATTGATTAAAAGCAAAATATTCCACAAATTAACATTTGATTTAAAATTTATGTTATAAGGTTAAGATTCGATCCCTTTAGATTTTAATGAAATTTGGTGAGAAGGTTCCTTTTATCCTATAAGGAATATATATGAACTAGGGATGCCAATCGGGACTGGTTTTCGCAAATCCCGGGATTCGGGATTACAAAAAATCAAATCCCGGGATTTTCCGGGATCCCGGGATTTTACGGGATATCGGGATTCGGGATTTTTAAAAATTAAGAGATAAATGCTTTTTATAGATATTTATTTAAAAAAAACGTCTTTAAAAGAAGTTTACAAACGAAGGTTTTATAATTAATATATTATTTTAAAGTTATATATTACTTAAATTTAAAAAAATTTTAAATTGTGACTTTTCTTTTAATAAAAAATATGATAAAAAATCGTATGATTTTAAACAATGTGTTACTTGATTCAATAAAAAAATAATTACCATTAAAGCTATATTTGATTCAATTACCTCAGTTCATTCAAGCTAAATAAAAAAAATAAATAATATTCTAATTGAACAGCGCAACATAGAAGTTGATTTATTTGTAAGATTCTATTAAAATTTTATTAAATGAATTAAAATAAATAATTGAAATTTGAATTCGAAATTAACTAAAAAATTCAATTTATTTAGTTAACCATTTAAATCTTATTTTAACAAAAACGCATTTTTATAACCACCGCTACTTGCGGTAGGAATTATGTAGTGTATAAAATACATTACTTTAAAGGTATTGTGAAATCGCTCCATTAATTACCGTAGGTTCGATGTCAACTCTCGGAAAACACTTTAATAATCTTAACCCTGTAAAGAGTACAGTTTAAATTTAGTATTTGGTGCACCAGTGAATTGTTTTGTGCATTTCAAAAATATTTTTTTCTTTAATAAATTTTCTTGTTTAATTATTTTCAGCACTTCTCACGTTAAAATTTCTTTATAATTATTGGACACGCTTGAAAATAATATCAAAGTGTAACTATTTTCTTACGTTTTCAATGACAGTATTAACAGAATTAATCAAATAAATATTAAAGATCAATATTGTGTTCCCTATCCTCTCCTGGGGAATGTCATAATGAATTAATTTTTATAAAAAAAGGTAAAACAAAAAAATTAAGTTAACAATTTCGGGATTAACAAAATCCCGGGATTAAAAAATTTAAGTCCCGGGATTCGGGATTCACTAAATCCCTAATATGAACGAAAACAAATTTTAAAAGTTTTTTGCAAAAGCTATGTCATATTCAAAATGTCATAATTTCGCCGAATTAGCCGAATGGGTTGAGATTATTTCTTCAATATTTCGAAAACTACTGAACATACGAAGATGATTTAAATGTAATTTTAAACAGAATATTTGAAGCTATAAACCAGTGCTATTCAACCTTTTTGGCTCGTGTACCACTAAATTCACGACAAACTTTTCGCGTACCACCAAAAAAAAATATAATGTAAACAATTTTTGCTCATTCGTTTATTGGTATGGTTATCATTCGCTTACGTTTGTTATTTTTTATTAGATGTAGATGACAGTTACTACGTTTATACGCACCACTTATTCGCAAATAAAATTATTGCAAGTAAAGAAAATTGCCGCATAAACAGTGAATTTAAATTTTATTTGCGAATAGCTAACTCACGAAAACAATTCCTGATTAACGACACTATTTGCAAATAAGATTTAAAGCATTGTCACACTTTTAACCGTTTTACGTTTTTATTTTGAAGTGGCACATTCTTACGACAACAAAAGTAAGATTCACAAATACACAACAATTTTTAATTTTTTTATTATTCATTAAAAAATAAAAAGTTTTTATACATACAGTGCTACCAAATGCATAAATTTTCCATCCAGCATCACATAAAAATAAGAATTTTCGGTAACAAAAAAGGACATATAAACAGTAAGTTAGTTTTTCGCAAATAATTTTAATTTGCGAATAGTCTACGTATAAACGTAGTAAGTGTTACTTAAATTTAAAAATTCAAAATTTCACAAAAAAGGTATACTTTTAGGATGATTTTTCTTTTTGTTTCCAATTGCAAAATAGAAATAGTTAAAATTTTAAAAGATTTCGCATACCACCTGGAAATTTTTCGCGTACCACCAATTGGTACGCGTACCATAGGTTGAATGGCACTGCTATAAACCATATATTGAATATATTTTTTTGAAAAATGTTATATGTATCTGCAAAATATAAAATTTTAAAAACGGATTAAGTCAAAACCCTATTTTTTTATTTGGCTGATTTTTTTTATATAATACCACAAACTGTTCCTTAAAAATCCTGAAACTTTAAAGAAGGTGTTTTTCTTTCTTTTTTAAGATACGATTTTTTTTCGCAACCTTTAAAAAATAATCTTAAAATAAAATTTTAATATTGTAATTTAGAGCAATACTGTGCTAGTGTTTAAAAACGAACAAGCCGGGCACATAGCATTTTAACCTAACTGGGGCACGCTGAATCCAGTGGTGCTAACCGTTTTATTAGTTAAGCTCTTCTTTTTAATATATATACTTTTATTTCGAAAATGATGGAGGTTGTACTGTACATACCTATTCGCGTTACTCAAAAACAGTTTTCTTTATTGAAATTACTCAAAAAACCGAAATTCCGCATTAAATAATAAAGTAGGTTGGTCATGCATTTGACCCATGTACGAACATCCAACGCGCTGTACCATATCAATTTGGCGGTTTAATAAAATTCTTTAATTTAGCCTCTGCAGCGCGTAGGATGGAGAGGCGCAACATTAAATGCATCTGTTAGCCAGAATTTTAAGAAATTTTTTTATTTGCTGGACATGTATTAAGATATGATTCAAATACTAAAATCATGTGTGCAACCAAAAATGCAGCAAAAATAAATTATTCACAAACAGATCGATACCAAAATTCATAAAAAAGCTCTAAAACGGATAAATATATTGTTTCTGCCTTGTTTAGCACAGACTTTTACCACAACGTTTGAGATAAAGAAGATGATTTTTTAAAGTCCTTAACCAGACTATTCAAATTGTTAAAAAATCAAAAATAGATTGAAGTGGTATAATAGAAGACTACCAATTTTTAGAAAGACAAGCAAACCGTTCAAAATTCAAGAAAACAATCAACCTCAAAAATGTACCTAAGATCTAAATAAGCAACTTTCTCGAACATATAAACTTCCTAGGAATGATTCTAAACACCGTTTAGGTAGCGCTTAGGTAGCCACAAAAGTGAAAAATTTCCCGAAAATTTTACTGTGTGTAATTTTTTAAGTCATGGAAAAATAACCACATGCGGACAATAAAACCTCGGTGTAATTTTTGCAAACAAGTGATAATTTTCTCAGGCTCATATCTTAAAAACTGTTCGGAATTTTGATTAACCCTCTCAGACAAAGTTGTAGCTCTTGCCATGTAAACATATAAAATCAAAAAAACTTCATCTTCATGATCAAAATCGCAAAAGACTTAAAAAAATTCAATTGTTTTTACCTTTTTTCCCCTGTTCAGGTCCAAAGGTAGGAAACCGTTCAAAATTCATGAAAACAATCACAATTTTTGTTCTTTATGGCAAGAGCTACAACTTTGTTTCAGAGGGTTAATCAAAATTCCGAACGGTTTGCAAGATATGAGCCTGAGAAAATTATCACTTTTTTGCAAAAATGACACCGAGGCCCTTAATTTTTAAGAGCCCATAAAAAAAAGTGCATGACTTTCGGCAAAACTGGGAGACAGGGGTCTTTTTTTTTGTCCTTTATGGTTATTTATTGTCCGTACCTATATGGTTATTTTGCCATGACTTAAAAAATTACACACAGTGTAATTCTTCACCATTCGGCAAAAAGGTCTTAAATCAATTTTTATTGGCTTTGATTAAATATTCTTTTTCTCTTTTGTTTGGCATCAAAAACTTAAGTCTATAGCGACTGCTTCTAATCGTAATCATCTGTTCTTTAGAAAAAAGAAAGCTACTCGAAACCAGTTAGATGTTTTTAAATTAAATTTAAGTCATACCTATAAGCTTTATTCGTCTTGACTTAAAATTTTTGGCCAGGATAAGGAATATTTTAACATAGTTTATAGGTAGGTACCTAAAAAACTTTTCAGTTTGCCTATTACCAGCACACATTTGATGCATATGATTGTTGTTTAAAAGCGATGAATAGGGGAGAGGGGGGCACCTTTGAACACTTTTTGCTTTCAAGCCTCATAAAAATTAATTTTGTTTAATTATTAACTTTTTACATAACTCAACTAATGTGTATGGATATAATCTTTAGTTTATGTATACAAGTAACTTATTTTTAGTTCGGCTTAAATTTTTATTTATTTTTTAATGGATGAAGTCATTGTGTTCAAATGTGCCCCCGATACGGGGCAGCTTTGAACTAGGCTGGGGCAGCTTTGAACGGCAATTTTTTCTTATAGCGTTTATGTACAAAAATACAATAAATAGTTCTATTTTTTTTATAAAATAAATTAGATTTATTTATTAAGAAATAAAGTTAAAATATATAATATATAATACCCATTAACATTTAAAAATAAAAAAATTCAGTTCACAAATGAGTTTTATACATACATGTTAAGTAATGATTAGCTAATGCTAATGATTGCTAATTAACATTCTTTTGTGAAATTCTCTAATTGATCAAACAATTAGAATTAGTTCAACTAATTCCCATTAGCTAATTGAAATTTTTATTCCAATGGTAAAACTAATTGCAATTAGTTGCCATTAGCAAAAAAAATTGGTTTACCTTTACAATTAGAAATCTAATTGACTTCTGCTAATGCAATTAGATATTCAATTAGGAAATTTAATTTATTGTAATTCGAGCTAATTGAATATCTAATTGCATTAGCAGAAGTCAATTAGATTTCTAATTGTAAAGGTTAACCAATTTTTTTTGCTAATGGCAGCTAATTGCAATTAGTTTTACCATTGGAATAAAAATTTCAATTAGCTAATGGGAATTAGTTGAACTAATTCTAATTGTTTGATCAATTAGAGAATATAAACTAATTGCATCAATTGCTAATTCTAATTGGAATTTGAACATGTTCAAAGGTGCCCCCTTCTTTTTGTTCAAAGCTGAACCCGCGTGCTATTTCACGGAAAATTTATAATATTTTTTTTTTGTTTACATAATTATTAAAGAACTTACATTAATTCGGCGAAAAACGTATTTTAGATTGCAATAAATTTATTTCACGAAAGAAAGCGATTACCAAATGCTTCTCAGACTCTTACAAAAAAAAATTGAAAAATTTACAATGGCACTATAAAAATGTGTTCACCCAACTACATTTCGTCGACGACTGAAAAAACTAGCGAAAGTTGTTGACGTTGCTAGAAAACAAGGTTGCCATGTGAAAAACTCAGTTAATGGTCGGAAAAAATTTGCAACAGAGATTTTATTAACATTGTTCAAAGGTGCCCCGCGTTCAAAGGTGCCCCCCTCTCCCCTACCAGTATTAAATTAATGATGAATACAATGCAGAGTTGAAGATGACGAAAGTATGTACACTCGTATTTAGAGCCAAACAAAACAATTGTTTTTTATAACTTGACAACAGTGACACAAAACTAAACAGCAGCAAAATACGACACCCCTTTTCTATCAACAACAATAACAACGAACAAACACCACTTTCAAATGAAATAGAGTTATGTGGCGTTGCACATTAAGCATTAGTATCAACACCACATTATGTGGCAAACATACATCAATGTCACCCAAAAATAAAAAGAAAAGAAACCTAAATAAAACTAAATAGAACAAAACAAGAAAAAGGCTCGTTTTGAAAAGAATGGTTTGGTTGTTATGATGCAGCCTCATCCACTGATGCAGTCAAAAATGTGTGTGAAATTAAAATGTTTTATGAAAAAAAAAATAATAATACATAATGAGCAAGAGTGCTTAACTCGACTTTATAGAATCTTATCTACCCTACACAATCGTGCAGCTTCAAAGCAAAACTTTGTGCATTTAAATCAATAAATCTAATGATAATATCAAAAAGATGTTAATAGTATTTACTTTTTTATTTAAAAAAAGTGACTCTGGCCTGTTTCACTATCACACTAAAGCGCCTCATAACCACACAACAAAAAAACTTGCCAATGTGCATGTGGTATTCGAAGGTGCCACAATAGATTGGCAATAATCAAAAGTCTTTTGATTTTTATTGCACAACGAAAATAAAGTGAAACGTATTGGCAACATTGTACAATGCTGTTTATGTTATTCCTGCTTTACACACAACAAAATGAATCAGCTGATTTGCAACGTTACTGTCACTCCCGGCTAACCGATCCTTTAATGTCAAAATGGTGAGCAGTACGACAGCTTGGTAAACAGCTAATCTTTGATTGCTCTATGATCAATATTGCTAAGATCACAAACAAACTAACAAACTTTTATTAGCTTTTCAACTGTTTTAAAGGGTATAAAAACAAAAAAACCTAACCGAGAGAACATGAACTAAAAGGCCAATGGGACATATACCTATTTAGCTTTAAAGTATGGTGCAAAACAAAAGTCCAGATGCTACTTAAACATTTAAGTGGTGTAATAAATGCGTTTTTAAAACACACTGCATCACATACTCAAAAAGATGCAATCAAAAGTTCGTGTACAATATAAGTACCAAATTGAATGGTGTAATTGTTAAAGGGTGTTCAATAAAATGTGTAATAATGCAGAAAAACTACATACATATTTACATATAATATTCGATAACTTGTCCTCTGTGGAATCTATGGAGCCACCATAAAAAAGTTTTTAGTGAAATGAAGTTCTTTGTGATGCATTTTATGGTGATATGTATTAATAAAATACAAGAGATCATTTTTGTGGTTTGCGTAAAGTTTAAATATGAGTTAGGGCTAATAAATCAGAGCAAGTTAAACTCTCTTTTTGGTTCAAAATGTGTTCAAACCAACAAATCTATACATAAATCAATAAACATATAAACCATCTTTAAGCGCATCAAATTGGGCGTTTAAACAACCATATGAATTTACCAAGATTAATCGTAGTGCTGCCACATGTAATTTTTTTTAACTACATATAATACATGGGAGACTGATTTACAGTTTAAGTTTATTTCAACTAAGACAGCGTTTAACCATTCATTAATTTATTAGACATTAGTTGGGTTCTAATTCTGTCTAGATATTAACATTAAATGTTAATTAACAAAATAATTCTTAAGCTTAATTTTATATCAGGAGTTCCAAAACAAAACGATATAATTTTCCATTTTGAAATGTTTTTTTTTTATTTAATTACCTCAATTTATTAATAGCACAGGCCAACAAATTTTGAACGAAGAGACCAGAAAAGGGTGGAAAATGACTTTTATAATTTTGTAGGTACCAACTTGTACTTTTCTGACCATGACCATTTTTTTAAACAAAACTTAACATAAATTTCAATAAATATTATACACATACATTTGCATACATTAGTCATTACTGTTCTAGTGAGTAGTAAAATAGTAACAAAATTATTTTTAAAAGAATTTTGCCACATACCAAAAGTCAAATAACTGGACAATAGAAAACATTCACCTGGATTTTGAAAAAATAACGACAACTTTAAGTGCACTTTACTACAAGAAACTTTGAGAGATCAAACCTTTTTGAAATAGAAATGGTTGACATTTCGAGCCGTAAGCACTAACAATGCAATGCAAAAAACATCAGTTGCCTTTGTTGTTTTTTTATTGTTTTAGTATTGCTGCCACCTCCCAACAAACGACAAACGTTTGATAATGATTTGAAAATCATTTGAAAATCATAGCGCTCTCAACAAAAAGGGGAAATTATTTTCAAATTGAAAAATGCCTTTATTTTCAACTTGCTTTCAAACGTAATTCTCAAATGTGGATTATAATACAATGTGGAATATAAATAAAACTATTTAATTTTTTTAATTTAAATTTATTATTTATTTAAATAAACTTTGAGATAAACATTCGGTACCATAGCTAAAAGATGTTCCTTCCGTCCTCTACTTCTTGGAAAGACAAAATACTTGGCTCCCTTTTATTTTGAGGATTGTAGCACCGCGATCGTTCAACAAACTTTCTTCACTTTCCCGTTTTATTATTTTTCTTTTGTTCGTATTTTTAATCATAGTAATTTCTCACAAATAATTTTTATTTTTTACAAGAAATAAACTGTTCACTTTATACCTATAAATTTTAATAAAAAGTGAACAGTTTATTTCTTGTTTTTTTAATAGTAAAACACATGTAACCACAAGGAAAAAAAATGTAACTTTAATCGCCATTTTTAATGCTTACATTTATTTTTCGCTTTAGTATTGCCAAGTTTATTTTTGATTTGATTTTAACATTTGAAAAACATTTGACATCAAATTGATAAAACATTTGATATAAATTGTTTATTTTCAAATCATTATCAATTTGAATTTAAATGTTAAATCAAACAATTGAAAAACGTTTGAGAATTGCGTTTGATGTCAAATGATAAAGTCATTTCATATCAAAGGTTTGACTTCGTGTTTGTTGGGCGTATACATAAAATCGCCTTGGTATATTTTAATTTTAATCTTATAAAAAAGTATATATGTATAAAGCCATGTTATGGAATTCGAAATCGAGTGAAATTTAAATCAAAATCGATGGAGATTTCCAGTTAAATTTTTTGGAAAATTGCCGTCGTTTTTCCTGATTTTAAGATAAGTTCTGATGAAGATAAGTTGCACTTGTAGTATAAAGTGATAAAACATAATAATTTTATGACAGTGAAAAAATGTGAGTGTATTGAGTTTTTCGAACATGCACTTGCATGTGGAAACGGGGGCTTAGCTACATATTTGCAGATTTTAATAACTCTATTACCTAACCTTTATGTGGTCGGGATTGTAAACTTACGTCGGCGGTCGGAAGTCTTCATTTGTAGCAATGTATGTATTTGTATTGAAAACAGAGTTTTATACTTTAATGCAAATTTATAAAATCTAATAAAGTCAAATATGCAAGCAACAGCATGTACAAACAAACGTGAACAAGAAAGCAAAAGGTAAAAAAATACTTAATGGCATGTTCGACATGCCGCATTCCAAAAAGCCTCCATGTGAATTGCCTGTTAAATAAGAGAGTGATGTGAATTTCCCTACATTTTATATGGTGTCTACATTTGTAGCCTACCGGCCAGGAGATGGTCATTTTGAAGATTAGGGTCTGGGGGAGCTGCTATTTATTTTTTTAGCGTGTTAGTGGTGAAAACTGCTTAGAATTGATTTTTAGGAAGCTACTGCAAATTTCGGACCCTGCTGTTCTGGAAATTAATTTTTTATTCCACTTTTTTTTTACCAAAATGCTACAAATGTAGACTTCGGAGCACAGAAAGGTTAAGTTTTAGGCAAATATTTTTGAAACATTTTTTCAAAACTTCGTCTTATTAATATTGTAGCTTTTAATCGGTCAAAGGAATGGATTCTTTTGAGTAAAAATTATTAAAAATACCTGAAGTCCTTTTACAAAAAGTATTGCTAATTGGCATTAATAACAAACGAGATCGATTTTTATAGATTTTGTACGTTATTTTGTATCGCATTTTTGAAAAGCTGGACCGAATCTTGTTATCTTAGAATAAGATTTTATTCTGTTCAAAAAATTAATTTTATTATTAAAAAATATATTTAATAAAAAAGTAGTTTTTCAAAATTATATATCGAGCCTTTGCTGCAATAGAGTAGTAACTGAAAAAACCAAATATTTGAGCTAATGTATTTAATTCGTTAATTCCCAGAGTAACATAGGGCCGCCTACAGGCAAAAAATGTTGAGTAAATCGCCATATCGATTCTTCATATTGTGTAAAAATTTCATACAAATATGTTATATACTCAACTCTTGAGAGGAGAATTAAATTGTAAGGTGTTAGCAAATTCAAAATTAATATTAATATTACTCTATTGCAGCAAAGGCTCGATATTTTTTTTTTTTTAACAGTAAACATATATTGTAGTTTACCTGGCACTTGCACAATACCTAAAAAAAAAACTGGGCAATCCAGGTCATTCCAGGCCATCTGGCAACCCTAAGTTTCCACATAGTGCAAAGTTTGAATTTTTAAATTAAACAAAAAAGCCGCGGTAGTACCACGGTACCAACAAAGTTCAAAATGTACCAAAATAACTACAATCGTACCCTGATTTCAATCCGTGGACTAATTGTTTGAGTTGCACTGAAACCGACAAATTATTGTCTTCTTTTTTTAGAATAACTTAAATGAATTTATATTTCGTAATTCGTTAATGTTTTTTTGTTGTTTACTAATTTGTATAAGCTACTAGCTTAACCCAGTGCGCTTTGCTACCCCAATCAAAATAAAATTGGTAAAATTGTTTTAAAACAGATCTCGTGTATTAATAACATAGCATATTGTACGAAATTTAATTGCTTTTGCAGGAACCGCTCTACAGAGATAATTGTGGATCCTACAAAGCTTGAAGAATTTTTTCTTCAGATATTCGGTATTAAATATTTTCGTTCTATGAGGGGTACTGCTCAAATTGATAATTTTGATACTAAAACTAACATAAATGGTGGAATTATACACGGATTGACCGAAGATTTGGCGTTAATTCGTTCTATATGACTAGAAATAATATTTTAAAATTTTGTGAAGGTCGGTAAATAATTTCCATCGGTCCTATATAAAGCCTACTCTCGGAAAAGTGTTCATTACGACTAAGACCGTAAATAATAACGCTACTGCAATACAATTTGGTAGCCACAGTTTTATAAGACTAGAAATCCCACTGAAAAATGTGAAGATCAATCTGTAATTTACCATAGGCCCCATATAAAGCATATTCTCGGATAACAGTTTAGTACGCCTTAAAGCGTAACAAATAGTGCTACTGTAATAATACTTGGTGCGTCACAGGTTTATAGAATTTAAAATAATTCCGTTAAGATCAGTCCATAATTTTCAATAGGCCCCATCTTCTATATATATAAAAATGAAAAATGTTTGTATGTTTGTTTGTTTGTTGGCTTATAGACTCCTAAACTACTTAACCGATTTTCCTGAAATTTTTACAGTGGCATCACGTGACCTCTTAAAATTAAATAGGCTACTTATTTTTTCGATAGGAGCAGGGGAATTGGTACCCCCCATTGGATGCCAATAGTAAATATCGCATATCTTAAGAGCCGCTGCACGCATTTTGTTGAACTTTTGGTAGTAGGATCTTCTGAGCCCCAAAATTGAAATAAAATAGCAGCGGGGGAAGTGGTGCCCATCATAGGACGCCAATGTTTAATATCGCATATCATAAGAACTATTATAGTGAGATTGTTCAAACTATGTGAAAGCCACTCTTATGGTATACTACACTTTTGAAAATAAAAATAAAGCGGGTAGGCGCAGGGCGGAAATACCTCCCATAGGATACATATATTAAATATCGCTCAACTGAAGAACTATTAAAGGGGGAGTCTTCCAACGTGGTTAAAGCTACTACTATGGCAAACTATAAAATTCAATATACAAATGGGCGGGGTAGACAGGGTAGGAGCAGTACCCCTCATAGATAGAAATATAAATAAGAGCCGCTGCATGCAATTTGTTGAACTTTTGGTAGTAGGATCTTCTGAGCCCCAAAATTGAAATAAAATAGCAGCGGGGAAAGTGTCACCTCCCATAGGACGCCAATGTTCAATATCGGATATCTTAAAAACTGTTATAGTGAGAAAGTTCAAACTTTGTAGAAGTCACTCTTATGGTATACTTCACTTTGAAAATAAAAATAAAGCGGGTAGGCGCAGGAGGGAACTACCTTCCATAGGATGCATATAATAAATATCTCTCAACCGATAAAGTGGTTAAAGCAGTGTAGCGAAGCGCACCGGGTTAAGCTAGTAACTTATAAAACCCCTCTCGGAAAATAATTTAGTACGCCTAAAATCGTAACAAATAATGTGTTTGTATTAGAATTTGGTCTTTCTTAGTCTCAAAAGGCATCAAATCACAGAGGAATAATATCTGCGAAATAATTTAAATACGCCTTAAACCGAAGCACTGTGTGTCGGTTTTTTGACCAAATGTATTTGACACCTAATCTTTATGTAAAATTGCACGCTGAATTCGAATATGAAGTCAGAAAGCTCAAAAGTAGAACAGTTTTCGAGATATTCCATGACCGTTATTTGTATTTTTTAAAAAATGCAAACTTAAATGCAAATATCTTCAAAAATATTAAACGGATTATGTATTTCTTTTTTTTAATGAAAGATAAGACAGAGTTACAGGGGACAAAAATTCAAACTTCATTGAAAATTTTATGGTTTTTTGCGATTTTGTTCTTTTTTTATACCAAGCAATTACAAATTGTTACGTTTTATTGCACGGGGCATTAGTTTATTCCAATGGGAGACCTAGATTGGTGCAAAAATGATAAAGCTACAGAAGATTTAGTGAATTAACGCACATAGTAATTTAACAGGCCGTTTTCTCATTACGCGATTATCTTTTTTCCCAACGAAGAACTGCACATTAAAGAAATTTGGTTTTGTCAAGGACTCATTTGTTTTCTATTCTGTCGCAAAGCTAACCAGCACTCATGAATCAGCTGACTTCCAACTTTTACATGTATTTTAAAAGGTGTTGCCAACTGAAAACAATGTTTTTTGTCCGTATATTGAGAAACCCAAAATCGCTAACGGACAGTTTATCGGTCTAATAAATTTATGTTGACATTAAGTGCTGGTTCACACACGTCAAGTTTGACTCTTCAAGTCTTGAGCTTCTTTTCTCCTCTCTCCTAAAAACTCAAGACTTGAAGAGTCAAACTTGACGTGTGTAAACCGGCACTATGTAACAGACAGCTTGGCAAAACATTGAGAAAATCGCTATTAGGGTTTTTTTAATATTTTTTTTTAACTACTAAACATTTCGCTATGTGTGAAAAGTGGGATATTTAAAATAATCTTTTGTACTTTAAACTATTTTATTGTTTGCTTTTAAAAAATAAGTTGAAAAGAGCAAAATTGCAAAAAAATCATTAAAGTTGTTGTGCAATTTTAACTTTGGTACAATGTAACTTAGGCATTTCTTGACCATTTTTACGGACGACCTGTGGTTATTTTAGTAATTACATTTAATTTGAATAAAAATAAATGAATAAAAAATCCGTCGAATATTTTCGAAGATACTTTTATTAAAGTGTCATCATCTTTTCAAAAACCGCCAATAACGGCTATTTTGGAATATCTCGAAAACTGTTCTACTTTTGACATTCGGATTCGGCGGACAATTTTACATAAAGATAAGGTGTCAGATTGCTTTGATCGGATTCGGCGGATTCGGCGGACAATTTTACATAAAGATAAGGTGTCAGATTGCTTTGAGCACGACTTTGTTGAGCATTTGTAACACAGTGTATTTTACCCTAGGTCCCATATTAAGCAGCCTTCTGCAAACCCCTTTCAATCTTTAAAACGCTATAACAAATTTCACTTCTATATCAATATTTGTTCTAAATTTTTTTATACCAGAAAACACTCTACAAAATATTTGTTCAAATTAACTTTTAGCTGACTAGAAAGGAAAGCATAAAGCTTTATGATTGTCAGTCAACAAACTACCATATGCTGGTCTAAACCGCGACGAATTTTAATACTGACTTCCGTTTTTATAAAGATAAATTAATAATTTATAGAACCCACGTCTGAAATACTCTAACTGTCGGTGAAGGTTATCAAAGATTTGGCACAGCCGAATATAGCACTTTAACTTGTTAAGGTTCCATTTAACTTGAACTTTTTTACCTGACGAATAACATTACTTTTATTAAAATAGACATGATTATTTCCCCTATTTCTATGTCTATGGGACAAATCACTGTGCGACGTGGATCAATAAATTTGAGTACTCTATCCCACATACACCTACATCGACGATGGCTGCTAAATATTTCCTAAATGGGTAAATGCGAACATGAATTGATCCATACTAATGGATATTAAACGCTCAGATGGACGATTATGCGATCAACTTAGCGAAGTGCTTGTGATCAGAGCGCGAATTTCGGAAATAAATTTCCACGATTTTTAAACATTTGTTTGTAGTTTTTCAGCTATCCCTACCGGCATTTCTATACGTTTAAAAAAACACCCTTTATATGAAAGTTATATTAGAAAACTAAAAATTAGCTGATATTTTTATTTATTTTTTGCTTCTTTTATTTTGTTTAAAGATTCACCCCAATATTCATAGACATCTTTTCAGGTTTCAACAAATTTTCATAGAAAATTCGTTTCATAAACCTTTTATAAATCAACATTTTTTAAGAATTTGGGGGTAAATTTAAAAGCAAAAAAAATAATTTTACTGCCTTGTTTTATATGACGAACGCAAAATTCTTTGGCTTAACTTTAAAAACATTTAAAACAGAATCATAATATGTACTGGTTTTTATAAGTTCAACGAACGAGTTTTGCGTTAGTCATCTTAAAACAGGCAGTTGTTTTATATTAGAAATATTCATTTTGATATAACAATATGAAAATGAATTTCATCGGCCAAAAGTCCAATTTTTTGCTATCGCCGATTTCAACAATTTAATTGCCGTTCGATAGCAAACATGTAAGAACTAAAGTATCCAAAAACCTGCATAAAAATATTACAAATATGTTATGTTGTTTTAGAAAAAATTTAATTTTTGTAAATTTTATCAGAACTAAATTATGATTTCTCGCAAACAATTATAACTAATGGGTTTTTTTGTTTTATTAGTGGGATAGTAGTCTTTAAGAAATGGTTCTTTTAATTACTGTATCATTTATACCTGGTGTGTAAATGAATGTTTCCCCAGGTCTTATATATTAGTTAAATCCTAAGTTTAAAGGAATAGAACTTGTTAGGGTCAAAAGGGGTTAAAGAGATTTTGGTGCCATCGGAAAGCTGAAGGTGTCCGTCCTTCTTAGCCCCATATATACTTTTGGAACTGTCTGTTGAACACTTTTTCATTTTGATTTTTTAATTTCTCGCAATATAACACAATGGCTTACGAACATTTTGTTTTAAAAAATAACTAATGCAATACTTGAAAGTTTTAAAGCTGGGCATCTTTTGAGTTGATTTAAAAGAACACGGCCCCATAGAGGGTGGTGAGAATGACTTGTAGTCCTCTGAAATTGGTAGCCTCGGATATTCAAGACTTTAAAAAATTCGCCAAAAATATATGAATTAATGGTTGGCGAAAAAATAAGACTGAAGCCTACAAAAAATATGCTTAAACGTTAAGTTATCTTCTTTGCTTTTGGAAATATTTGAATAGAACGTATTTTTTAGGAATTTTGTGAAGATTTGTCGAGTTTTTTAATCGGATGGATTATGTTTAATATCAAACTGTTATCAATAATGCATTGAACATTTTTTTATACATGAAGGTAGGAAAGGTGACTTTAAGCAATGATATTTTGTTTTATTAAAAGGTTATGCATTTAATATTCGAGGTAAATGTATATACCTATAACTGCCATTTTCACCAAGTTCGGTTAAAACTAACTTTAAATTAAAGTTCCGGTTACCAATATGTTTTGACAGCTATAACCGATAGTTAATTATAACCGAACTTGGTGAAAATGGCCGTTAATGGAATTCATATAAATCTTAAATTTTTACTATTTCACCAAAAGAACGCTATGTTCTTTCGCATATGAAACAATATTTTCAAAAGCTTTATCAATATTAAGTCAATTGCTATGAGTTACGATGGGATTCATCCCAAGTTTATTAAATTAATTTTTCCATCACTATTACCTTCTATTACAAACCTGTTTAACACTATAATAACAAAATCCACATACCCAACAATTTGGAAACACGCGAAAGTTGTGCCGATACCAAAAACGGCAAATGAATTCCGCCCTAAAGCTATACTTCCTTTTTTGTGTAAGATTTTTGAACGATTAATTCATAATCAATTAAGCAAATTTGCAGTATAACGATTTACTTACTGCCAGACAATCTGGATATTGACCCGAGCATAGCTGTGTTTCTACTTTAATTGATATTTCTGAGGACATTAGATCAGAAATCGACGACGACAAAATGGTTTTCTTAATACTATTAGATCACTCAAAAGCGTTCGACACTGTCAATACGGAAATTCTTACTTTAAAATTGATGCACGGTTTTAATTTCTCATCAACAGCTTTAAGGCTTATATGCTCATACCTAACGGGTTTTTCACAATCTGTGTTTTATGAGAATAGAATGTCTAACAGAATAGAATTGACAAGGGGAGTGCCACAGGGTTCAATTCTTGGCCCTATGTTGTACTCTATATATGCAAATGTCCTTCCAGTACAGGTGAAATATTGTAACGTACAAACGTATGCTGACGATGTTCAAATCTATATTAGCTGTAAACCTTCGGAGGTTGATGACTGTATTAGTAAAATTAACTATGACCTTAATAGCATCAATGTCTGGGAAAAATTAAATGGTTTAAGTCTCAACCCAAGTAAATCGAAATACTTACTTATAGCGAAAAAGGTACCTATTATGGGCAATATTTCTGACCTTATTCTTGGAAGTTCCAGTATTGAAAGGATAAAGTTAGTAAAAAACTTTGGAGTAATTTTTAACAATAATCTCACCTGGAGTAATCAAATAAACAGCAACACAGGCAAAGTATATGGAATGCTGCGAAATTTATGGTTTACGCAACACTTATTAACCATCCAAACTCGAATTCTAATTGCCAAAACATATCTTTTGCCTAAATTACTCTATGGTTGCGAAATTTTTGCCAACTGTGATTTTACCAGTAAACGAAAACTAAACGTGACATTCAACAACATTACACGGCACATTTTTGGCCTACGAAGGTATGATAGAGTATCCTTTTTACTACAGTGTAAAACAATATTGTATCTGCATAAAATAATATACACTCGTCAACCAAAATACCTTTATGATAAGATCCAATTTTTTAGATCAAATAGACAGATACAAAAGTCAAATATCGAATCAACAATTTTTTTTAAACGCTATTAGAATTTGGAACCAATTACCCCTGCAATTGCAAACTATCAGCAACGCTATGCATTTCATTTTAAAGATACATATATAATTATTTTGTGAATAACTTGATTATTTTATATTTATTATTTTTTTATCTTTTTCTATACGTATGTACCAAATCCACTATATAATATGTACCTAATTATTGTTTTTTTATTAACATTTTATTTATTATTATTTTTTTATTTTTGTCACGTAAATTGTATTGTATTTTTTTTATTATTTTATACACTTATGGCATAATGACTCTTTTTTTAACATATATTTTATCCAATACTTAAATGTTAGATTGAATCTTTGTATTGGGTTATAAACAAGTAAATAAATAAATAAATACATAAATAAATAAATAAATAAATAAATAAATAAATAAATAAATAAATAAATAAATAAATAAATAAATAAATAAATAAATAAATAAATAAATAAATAAAATATTTTCTTCAGAACTAAATAAAAATGTTTATATTTTTGACATTTGTTTTTCCAAATGCCCTTTCCAAAAAAATTAAGTTTTTTAAACAAAAAAAAATTATTTAAGCAAAAAATTTTAGTATTCAACGCACCGATTTTTATAAAATTCAAACAGAAATATTTTCAAATATGCCTATGATTTTCTGGATAAATATCGAGTGGTAAATAGTGGCAGTTTTGCGATTTTTATAAAAACAAAATCAATTTTTAAAATTGTTTTTCTTGGATTGGGAATTTGTGGTATTTCTTAATCAAAAATTGGGATGCTCTCCACTGTCCACTGTTTTAAGATCTCCTCGGTCTACATAACTTAAAAATTTCATTGCGATATCTCTATCTATGTCTGATTCGTGGAATGCCAAAATTATTATTTCTAAAGTGTAAATGAATGAAGGGGTTTTCAAGCTGAGTAAAATAATAGTAATTTTAAGGTTTGCCATTCTATAAATCTGACATGAATAAAGACGATACCATAATGAAATTTGGCAGTTATGTAGATTAAATAGTTCTCAAAACAGTTCACTTAAAAAACATCCCCTTTTTGAATAAAAAAGTATGTATTGCAATTCTCAATCTCAATGAAAAGAAAATGCTAAAACATCAGAAGTTAAACTTTGACCTTTTCACAATAACTGGTAAGCCGATTTTAATAAAATTTAAACTGTAGGAAAGTTCAAGAAGCCTTCTTTCCACAAAAAAAAAAAAAAAAAATTATCTCTATCGGTTCAAACCAAGGTCTATCCAATAGGTCTGCTTAAGAAGCCAGATGTTTATTTTGCTTGTTCCCTAAGGTTGTCAAAAGTTGTTTACATTTTCCTTATACATGTATATTTTTGTTTACGTTTTTTGTTTTTTGCAACACACATGCACACAAAACACATTTTTCTTGTTGTTTTTTGTGTTGTTGAATTGTTGTAGAGGTAAGCAGACCTATTGGTTAGGCCATGGTTCAAACGTTATAGGTTTTTGGCCGATGAAAAACGATTTCAGCCACTGTGCGGTGTATAAAATAGAGTTGTATCGTGTTGACGTACGACGAAGACACGATTTTACGTTGTGTGCCTTTGACAACTTATCTACGTTCATACGGTGCAATTGTGTTCCTACATTGTTGTATGTCAACAAATAAATCCGTTTTGCGCTTAAGCAAAAATTCTTGTCTATTATGTATTCGATAATTTTCTATTAAGTGTCCTTTGCATCTGTTACAATTTAGATAGAAACATTGCCACTTAACGACATACCCTGTAGTGTGTACTTGTAGAGCTGGTAATGAGAAGAAAACAACAACAACAACTAATATAGTATTAATGAACAATGCAGAACAGTTCTTTGTTGTTTTGTTTCTAAAGGAGCCCAATGATGAGATTTTAAATGCCGCTTATGATGACGATACTAATATTGAGTTTCCATTGTATTCTTAACATCATCTTGTATTTGGTGGTTGTTTATACACATTCAACGCATCCTGAAAGGAGTAACAACAGCACTTAACACAGCCAAATACAAAACTATGAACATTTTATTAATAAATAAACAAAAAAACCATTGAAATAAAATCATAATTATTTTTCACTGCTGTAATTTTTTTTCTGATTGTGCAATTTTCCAACAATAAATAAAAATTAAATATTATTTATTGCTATATTGCTTATTCAATCGTGTATGAGTGTGTGTTCGAGTACATAAAGTTGAGTTTTCAATGCATTTCCGTTTTCCTTTATTGCTGTTGAGCATCTGTGTGTTTGTCTGTCTTTCCGTCCGTCTGTTTATTTGTATTTTACTTTTATATTCAATAGAGAAAAGTGGTAAAACTAAAGTGAAGATTAATTTCATTTTCCATAACAATAACAATAATAATCATTTATATTTTATTTAATATTTTGTTAATAACATGCATCACCAGACAATAGATCTTGTCCCGTTTAAATGGGATGTTACTTTTATTAATAAATCAATTTTATTCATTTTTTATTTAATGTCTTCCCAACCAACCACATCTGGGAGTACAGAGTTCAGAATTTTGTTTATAAAAAACTGTATTTTTTTTAAACGGTTCAGTTCTTGTTGTTTTTGCTTTTTTAAAAATTGATTTATATCCTTGAGAAATCACTTAAATTAACATAATTTATTTGAAAATAAGACAACCCTTTTGTAGGGAAGTTATTTAACAAAAAAATATTTTCACATTAAATTAATCATAAATGAGCTTGTGAATAAAGACAAAATAGGTATAAATTTTTCGCTTTTAATATTTTTTGCTCTTCAAAAAAAAAAAAAAAAAAAAAAAAAAAAAAAAAAACCCACAAGAGGTATTTCTATGCAAATGTACCCCATTTCCATTAGAAAAAACATTCAATATTTGAAATAATATATCTAAACTTTTCAAGTCTTTATTACCATAGCACTAAAATTAACTAAAATGTATGCAAATTTGTAAATCAAAATATTTTTAAGCGCCCTTAAATTGTTTTTTTTTTAATGACGTTTACAAAGGTTTCTTAAAACACATGTACGATTGTATCATAATTTTTCATTTATTCCAAATCTAAATTTTTTTCTGTTCCTCATACATATTTAAAAATTACACTACAACACTAAATTTGTAATATGTATTTTTAAATAATTTTTTGGCACCAAAACTTTATTTTTCTTTTGTTTTTGCTTTTCTGCACTTGCATGTTGCATACAATTTTTTTCTTTTTTTTCTTTTCTGACATGTTTGTATTGCGCCTTACACTGTGCATATGTGTGCATGAAAGTGGATATTTTGGGCTAACACCCTATTCCAAAAAAGATGCATTCATTAGTTCATGTAGTTGGCAAGTTCTTGGAAGTTGGAGTCTAGATGGAAATGAAAATGTTGACCCTCTTTGAATACGAAAACATATTTTAGAAGAAAATTTTCATAAGTACTAGAAAGGAAAACAAAAACCCCATTTTCAATATCAAGGAAATTGTTAACTCAAATCTTAAAAGGGCAAAGCCCAATTAAATAAATTTTGCATTTTACACTTCCAAAAATGTTTTGTTTCCAATAAATTTTAAAGCTCTGAATGCAGTTTTGTTTTATTTTGGTTAATATTATAGCTGTTTCAATTTTGTTATAAAATTTAATATTGAAAGGAGACTTACCACTTTTTCTTAAAAAAAAAACCCAATGAAATAGTATTTTTATCCTGCGAACTTTTTTCTTTTTTAATTCTATAGCACTTCATCAAAAACAGAATTTTTAAAAAAATGTGAACTTGGCTCCTTCTTAACTGATCTATCTGTCTAGCTGTTTGTATTGCGCTACCGTTGCAATTTCTGGTTAAATATTCAATAATCCTGCAATGGCTTTTCATTTTAATTTAATAAACTGTTTTAATCGTTTTTCTCAAAATGTTGTTTATTTTTTAAGTAAGCGGTGTTTGCAAGTGGACTTCTCATACCTTAAAGTGGATTTACTCTTATTTATCGAATAGAGTCCAAACTTTTTTTTTGTTTTTTTATTTTTTTTTTATTTTTAATTTCCTAAGCTATTCCCGCGAAGCTCTTCGCTTGTCTGCAGGAAATAAACCAGAGTCTCTGGCGGGAATCGAACCCGCAACCCCGGCGCTGATAGACTAGCTCTCTACCAGCTAGCCTACCGGGGCACTTTTTAATAAAACGTTTTCTAGAAAAATAAATGTGCCGTCAGGAGTACCCCAAGGCAGCCACCTTGGACCTTTATTATTCTTGCTTTTTATAAACGATTTACCTGGAGTTATAAAGATTTCAAATGATCTGATGTATGCTGACGATGTTAAGATATTTTTAACTTACAACCATGTGTTAAACCACCAACGTCTACAAGATGATCTAAGTTGTTTTTATGAATGGTGTAGAGCAAACTTAATGGAGCTTAATTTAAAGAAGTGCAAACTAATGCGTTTTTCAAGAAATAATCCAGCTATAGTATATTACTTCTCAGGTGGTATTCAAGTTGATACAGTTGAAAACTTCCTTGATTTTGGAATACTACTTGACCTTAAACTTAGCTTTAATTCGCATATTACTTTTAAGATAAATAAAGCTAGAGGAACACTTTGATACATAAAACGCTGGGCAAGAGAGTTCGATGATCCGTATATTACAAAAACCTTATATATGGCACTTGTAACGCCGATTCTATAATATGTATCGATTATATGGGACCCCATTTACCAAACTTATTCAAATTTAATTGAATCTGTACAGAAACAATTTCTGCTCTTCTGTCTTCGCGGATTACACTTTAACCCGCTAACGTTGCCCTCATACACATCAATAATACAGATTTATTTAATTTATCGGTTGTCGGCTTTGCCTTTTAAAAAGTTAAATGTAGAAGGCGTAATTAAATCAATACGTTGGATACACAGATAGATATTAAAAACAGTAAAGCCAGAATTTCGCAAAAAAAAAAAATAAATTTTATTTGCGGCGAAAGCTTGTGGACATTATGACACTTTGCAAAGTGTCATAACGTCCGTGGATGTTATGTCACTTTTCTGATGGACATTATGACACTTTTAAAAGTGTCATAAAGTCCATGGACACTTTGACACGGGACATTATGACATGCCACCGTTTTTATATGCGTTACATAAAGCTTAAGTTAGCGAAGCTGGTATTTGTTATACCATAGAAGAGAAAATTGAAGGGCGGCCATGCTTTCGAGTTTGTAAACATGTTGTGGACATTATGACACTCTGCCAGGTGTCATAACGTCCGCGGACATAACGACACTGCTCTGATGGATATTATGACACTTTTAAAAGCGTCATATTATCCATGGACACTATGACACTTTTTTGAGCGTCATAACATCCGTGGACACTATGTCACTGGACGTTATGACATGCCACCTCTTTTTAAACAATTTAATGGTAGTTGTGCTAATAATTTTTAAGTATTTTCCCTCTTATTTTTCAATCGTTAATTATACAGTTATTGATTATATTTTAAATTATTTTTTCATAGTCATGTTTTAGAGTTTTTCATCGATAAAAGTATTATGGCTCTTGCTTATTTGAATATATTTTATTTTGAACCAAACAAAAGTTATTGGGTTCACGCAAAGAAAAGTAAAAACCATTCGCTCTCTCATTAATTAACAATATCTTTTCGGCAATGAATGCAGATGTGACGATTTTTCGTCATTTTGACGATTTTTTTTGAGAAAATAAAGTAAATTGACGATTTATTTTAACTAAAACTAATAGTCAGTAAAACACTTACAAGAAATATTTACAATTATATTGGGAACAGTCCAAAACGTAAAAATCAATTTTTCAATATACAAACATTTTTGGAAATTAAACAAAAAAAAATTCTTCCCCAATCACAAAACAGGTGGCTTTCATTAAAAGCATTATAAATTCGAGTTCTACAATTATATGAATGCCATCGATACTGCTAAAAATATACACTAGGGCCCGATTTGTGTCGGTTCTATTTGGTCCGCTTTTTAAAAATTGGTTAAATCCGCTTTGCATTTTTATGATTTCGATTTCTACATACGATTGCATTTTTCGATGAAGTCATAATCACATGTGAAGAATTATTCTATTTGCGTGTAAAAAGGCGATATTTCGAAATTTTTTTTTGTTTCAATGTAAGTTAAACGGACGAATTTTGCGATCGTGTTCTATAAACCACTCATTAATGTTTTTGTGAATATGTATAGTTGAAAGAAATAAATTTTTGTCATGTATTTATGAAAATATATTTTTTCTTATGCATTTCTTTTTAAACGATAAATATATTTCAGCCCACTTGCTGAAATAAATGGAATAAAACATAACTACATCAATTTCTTGTTAAAAATTTATATTTTTGAACCAATAAATGCAATAAATTGTCTCTAATTTGTAAAATTTAAATATTTGACGAATAGTTGAAGATTGGGTTAAATTTTCGTGACGATTTTGAAGAATTTTGTTAAAATTGTTGACGATTTGCTTAAAATGTGGGTATTTAATCAGTGGTAACAAGAGGTCAAACCTTCTACCTTTGATGAGGCGTGTACCCCAGGGGTCAATTATTTGGCCCCTGCTATTTTTGCTTTATGCTGATGACCTTCCGACTTACACACTGCAAAGGCAGAATTTATGCTGACGATGCTCAGATTTACATCAGCTGTGATATATCTGAAATTGAACAATGTGTCTTAACTCTGAATACTGAATTAAAACATATACATGAATGGGCCACTGCTAATGGTCTTGGTATAAACCTAAAAAAATCTAAATATCTTGTTATCCAGAAACGAACTACTATAACCGATCATATACCTGATATTTTTCTTAGTAATGAACGTATTGAAAGGGTAAATACAGCAAACAATCTTGGTATTATTTTTAATAAGAACCTGACATGGTATTCCATGCTTAGAACTCTCTGGCAAACGGAGTATTGTACACCTATCAAAATAAGAATACTTCTTGCCAAAACCTATTTATTGCCAATTCTGATGAATGGATGCGAATTATTTGCCAAATGTGATGCCGCAAGTGCAAGAAAATTAAACTCAGTATTTAAAAGTATTGTAGGGTATGTATATGGCGTGAAGAGGTTTAATTCTGTTTCTCCTTTTACTGTAAAATTATATGGTATTCAATTTGATGACCTTCTCAAAACAAGAGTACTGGGGTCTAATCACCGCATACGATATCGAGCAAAATTTATCGAAATTATTTATTTTGGTATCACGACTCTCGATATGGAATGGAATTTATTGAATTTGAAATAGTAGCATTCGATAAAGAGTAACTCGACATTACATTTCTCGAGTTTTCATTCGATACGTCAATGTCTATCGTATGCAAAAACATTCGATAGTTTATTCGATACGATAATATCGAATGCGGTGATTAGACCTCTGATATTAATGCACAAAATCGTGTGTGCGCAACAACCACTACATCTTTATAACCGCTTAGCCATATCTAGCTCTAATATAGGCAAACGAATTGTATTGTTTAGACACCAAAGTTTAACTTCCTTAATGCAATCCGTCTTTGGAATCTTCTCCCGCATAATATACAAACAATTAGTAGGTTAGGTTCCATTGGCAGCCGTGATCAAGCACAGCTCACGTGGGTCCATTAATTAGTTCTTGATGTGTTACCATGTCACACCGTCTCCCATGGGTCCTATGTTATCTGGCTGCTAGTATTCCCATGCAGCCATCCGGTCGATTCAATAAAGGAGTGGATCGTGTTTACATCAACATCAGAGAGACAAGTTTTGTCCCCAAGCGCTCTTCAACCAAACATTTCTATTCTTAAATCTTCGAATGCCGAGCAATTACAGAGAATATGTTACGTCGACTCTTCCTCCCCCTCGTCGCCGGCACAAGTAATTTTAAGGGAGCCCCAGCCTCTGGGCGTGCCCCTCAATGGGCCAGTGGCCAGTTATAACCGCAATTAGGTTTCTTAGATGCTGTAATGCCCGCCATGTCCTTTTTTCATCTATGATGTGCCACATTTTCCTGGTTTCCCCACAGGTAGTGGGGATGAGCAATGATATGAATCTTGTGCGCTATAAGTGTCCTACTTCTTGGAAGTAAAGCACCTTCATTATATGTTGAACCGTCTCAATTCAAGGTGGTACCTAAATACGCCAACAAATCTCGGACAATTCTCGATGTGATGATTCTCCATGGATCTTATGGCCGCCTTGCCATCGGTAGGGTTGCCATACGTACTGTTTTAAACAGTACATGTACTGATTTTTTACAATTGTACTGTTTTATGCATAATGTCGGAAACAGTACGCAAATGTACTGTTTTTTACACTTTGTACTGTTTTTTTTGTGTTCAGTCTACAAAAAATCCCTGTTAAACTCATATTTTGAAAATATCCTAATATTTAACAGTACATAGCTTAATAAAAATATTGTGTTCCAAACAAAAAAGCTCTTAAATAATAAAACTTTTTACGCTGTGGTTATTGTTTTCTCATAAATACGCAGTAGAAATCTAAATTATAATAGGTGACTCGCAGCAGTTGTATATTTTCATGTTATTATTTTTAAGACATATGATTTTATGGCTACCTCTTCCAATAGTTTTTTCCTTTAAACACCTGAAAAAGACAAAAACAAAATCGAAATTTTGTTAAAAATTTTATATTTTTTAATTACTTATTCCAACACAATTATCTTTAATTCCTTTAATTTAATATTCGGGCAAGTTCTGGAAATCGAAATCACGTGAAATTGAAAACGTACAAATTTAAAAATTCTCCGGGCTCAAAATTTATAAAAATACCTAATTGCTTTCAGGACCACTTTTCTCCACCTAAACTGCTTTTGAAATATGTTTTTTGGATTTTATAGATTATAGCTGAACTTGGTCAAATTGGCCGTAAATAATTTAAGAATTGTTTAAAATTGGAAAATTAACTTAGGACACATAAATTTTCTCAAATTCTATATGATATGTGCAACTATGTGTGTGGTGAAAATTGCTTTAAATACAAATATAATACTTACACAATCAACGAGTTAATAGTTTTAAGCTAAGTTAGGCTTTTCTCCTTTCTTATATGGCTTACAGGAATGTTATGGTTTTCCTGTCTTCAAATAAAAAAAAACCTTTAGTCCAAATGCTTCGTTTTAGTGTTTTTTTTTTAACGCAAATGGAGTAATTTCGTATACGTATAAAATGCCATAAAACGGAAATCATTCATTTGGTGTTACACATTTTAAGTGTTTTTCGTTATATAATTGTTGCATATTCAATCAAAAGTTTTAAATATATAATAATTTAAATAAATAGTTGTGTTTTCGCAAAAAAAAAATGTACTGTTTTTTCTTGATTGTACTGTTTTTTTGTGTTCAATGTACTGTTTTTCCGAATTTAAAATCTGGCTACCCTAGCCATCGGTAATAATGTGAATATCCCTTCTAATAATTAGTAACGCACCGAGCTTTTAAAAAAGCATTTTCAATTTTTTGCTTGTTAATTTTTTTTTTTTTTTTTTAATTTTTATGATTTTTTATATTATCATTTTGTTAATTTTCAATTTAAATTATTATTTGAATATTTTTTTTCTCTTTTAAATTTGTTTCCCTTTTGTTTTAAAATTTTATCATTCACAAATTATAATTTTTAATGTTTCTGCTAAAACAATGTTCTATACCAGAATGTACTAATAAAGTGACCTCACAAGCGCAGCTGTTTGCAGTGATTTTCTTCGTGTGTGACGTTTGTCGTAATTTTGTTTGTTTATTTACATTTTTTATAAAGGCATTTTGACATTTGCCGTCTCAATTCTAGCCACAAAATGCCTGTTGTTTTTTCTATTGTTTCATTGTTGTAGTACTGAGGTCACTTTGTTAATACATTTTGTTCTATACTGTAATAAGAGGTTTCAAGTCGTGTGTATAGAATTGGAAATAAATATGGTTTAATTTGTATGGATTTAAAAGTTGTATGGATTTTTGTAGAGACAATTTTTTTAGCGTATAGGAAATAGTAGGGAATTTTTTTTGGACTGCGTAAGGACTTTTCGAAAAATCGTATAACATCACTGCTCGTGGGTATTTCCACAAAGTACTTGGAATACACCAGTGTGCATTGTTAGCTAAAAATTTAACGTTTATTTAAAAGAAAAGAACTTTTACTAATCAGGGTTATTTCAAAGAACAAAAATACAATGTCAGTTTCCTGTATGAGCGACCATTTTCATAATAATTTTACAAGGTTGTTAATTATTGCAGATAACAATGAATCTTGTTTAAGAAAATGATTGATATATTTTAGATTTTTTGACATTTTTGCTTTATTTCGATGAAATGTAGTAAATCACTGATACGGTATGGCCGATCATTACTTTTTTACATGTTTGGATTTTTCGTTTTTATATTTTTATAACTTGTTAAAACATAAATCATGGCATATATTGCATTTTAGTTTCTGTGTATGATTTATTACCAAATGAATTACAATTGTCAGGCCAAAAAGAATAGACCAGGAACAAAAATAATAAAAAGAAACGATGACATAAGCCGGGCTAACTTTTTATTTTTTTTGGGGCTACAAAAACAAAATGTTGTTAAACTATTTATATTAAAGTTAAAAACAAAAAAACAAAAAATCCGAATTGCAAAAAGTAGGTATAAAAAAATTAGTGTTCAGAACATGAAATTTTAAAATGTGTCCAAGTTAATGCCAACAACAAAATACAACTACAAAATGAAATGGAATGAATGTTTAAAAATCATGACACTTTGTGTTGCAATTTATTTTTTTTTTCTAACAAAGTTTTATGTTCTTTTTTCATTTCATTTCATAGAGACAACGTAAGTTGGAAGGATTAACGATAAATAAATTATATTTAAACGAAAAACAGAGATTAATATCAGAGTGTAAATTATTATGAACATGTTTCAAACAATAATTTTGTATGTAGTAATATTTGGTAGATTGTCTACATGCAACGTACAACATGTATCACAGTCAGTAGTCACACAGGCAAAGCAATGCACCCAACCAACAAAACAGCCAGCCAACCAACATGAATGCATGCAAGCACAGTTATTTGTTGCTTGTTTGTTTGTTGGTAGCCTGATAAACGGAAATGACAGCTTTAATTGATTACTGGTATTTGTAGTAGTAATTTTTTTAGCAATAAAAATGTTCATGCCTGCGTGTTTGTTTGTGCAATTTCAGTCACCAGCAGCCTACAACACTTGCATTGTGGGAATAAAACCAACCGATGAAGAAAATGCGAAAAGAACTTGTTTTTTTCTTCACTGGTTTGGTTTGTCCGATCTGAAATGTATGATTTTCTAAAGCTGCAATTACTATTCTTCAAGTGTTGATTTCAAGACAGGCACTTGCATCAAAAAAATTGTAACACAAACATTTACCGTAAATTTAATGTCTATTTTTTACATTTCTAACACTAAAGTAACACTGGCACGAATCTAGATAATTTTATATATCTAAAGTTTTTTTGTGAGTTTAATTTAAAAACTATCTTTTTTTTTGCTTTAATAAAAGTTAAATTACCTAAAATCATTTTAACAGGAAAAATTGTTACAAGCTTGTGCGGATAGTTTGTTAAGCGCTCAGCAGGCAAATAGTTTAAAATTTACGCTTCAATGATATTAAAAGGCGATAAAAGGATCGCTTTTTACAGAAAGAAGGTAAACCAAAGATTCAGGAATTGATTTAACTGTTTAAATCCCGACTAGCTAACTAAAGCTTCTCTGCATAGCCGGCAGGATTTTCTCCTCAATGGTATAACACACACCGGACTTTCCTATTAAAGCCTCTCTGCATAGCCGACCTTTGGCAGGGCGTATGTCCGAATTTAGAACCTTAAATTAGCGAAGCCGATGTTTGTTATATCATAGAGAGAAACTCCTTGCCGCCCGAATGCCGTGTGTGTGTGCGTCTGCCATTCGGTATTTTTATAAATAACCAGGGATGATAAATATAATACAATTGTAATTTTTTCCGTACTATTTGCATTGCAAAAGTACTGAAGTACTCCAATTAAATGTTTATTACCATTTAAAAATTTCCAAATATCAGAAGAATTGCCAAAGGCATATTGTCTATATAACATTCCTCGGCGAATATGGAAAGTATATTTTTATAGAAACATACGATAAAAACAAATCGAAGAAACCGCCTTTTTGTGAATATTGCATCGAATTTAATTCTGACAAAAGATATGATCCAGTCTAATTAATCTTGTTGCTATAAATAGACGAAAAGTTTTAAACTTGGTTTTTTAAAGTATGGTGAAACATGGTATTTTTTGCTGCGTTAGAGGTGTGGCTTACCAACGGTTGTTCATCTGTTGATTTGATATATTTGATTTGAGCTATCAAATTGGTACGCGTGATGGCGATTTTTTTCGTTTTCATTTTCATTCTGACGCTTTGAAAGCAACAGCGTATATAAGAAATTCCAATCCGCAATTTTAGTAAAGAATGTAAAAACTTCCGCACATATTATTTATTTTTCTTTTCTTACTTCGCCAAAACTTCATTTATCGCACCTAGATCTAAAAAATCGCTACTAATGTTGACTCTATAAAAATAATTTCTTAATAAAGTTTAATGAAAAGTTGGTTGAAAAATTGAAGCCTGTGCTGCAAACGATCAGATGGTATATTCAACTTAATTGTACCAGTTACAACGTGTATGTGCCTCATAAGGGCGTTAAGGCGAATACCAAATCCAAAAGAAATTTACTTTCTAAGACAGTATATTTTCGGCTTATTAATGGGTTAAACGATTTTTACCCTGTTACAATATCAACTCAAAAACAGCAAGTTTAAAAAGCATCGTACATATGTTCGTACATTTTCTTTTATTTTAATAATAAAACTAGTAAAAAATCTTTTTTTGGGTTTTAGTACAATTAAGGTCAAAAAAGTACGATTTTTCACTTAATTTAGTTCAATTTGGAAAATGTCATTTATCATCCCTGTAAATAACGATACTGAAAACAAAAGTTGTTTTACTATATCTTACAGCCTATTATCTAAATCAAGAATTTGTCAAAATAAGAAACTATTTCTCACCCATGTTAAAATTTAATTATTGCTCAATAATGCAACATCATCAAAATTTGTATGGAACTTTTTTAGGCGATTTTGTGGCCGCCTTTGCTTGATACAAGTAAGCTACGGTGTCAACAGTTAAAGAGTTTAAGAATATGACAACCACAGAGCCTGGTGATGGAGCTAATCACAATCAATGCCCATACGTTGAACAGAAGTAGCAAATACAATTGAGGCCTTTTTATAAATAAGAAGGGATAGTATCAAAATCCCTAATTTAAAAATCCCGAAATGTCGGTACAACATTTTTTTAAACACCGAACTTCAGAATTCTGAATCTCAAAATCTCAAAATCTCGAACTTTATAATTCTGAAATCTTAGATTTAAAAATCCCGAATTTAGCAATGCCAATTGATTGCAGCTTTTTACAACACTGGCATTAATTAATATTTAATTATTTTGTAACCCCATAAACCAACAAACAACATCGATTTTAGGAAAAGAGCTGAAGCTATTCTTTTAACAATTCATATTAAGCTTATGTTTATTTTCAGAGCATTAAACAATAAACATTAATGCAGCATTAAAATAAATTGCTACTTGTGTTTAGAGCAGAAAAAACCAGTTTAATTTGTTTAATTAATACAAATTTGTGCGGAGATCTACACACATGAATTGGAAGAAACATAGTTCTTATATTTTTGAATTTGAATGGATGTAAGTCTAAATGTGGTTTCAAGTTAATTAGCATTAAAGTCGTTAAGTAGAAATGAACACTTTTAATTAGACAGTTTAATGGTTTACTAATGCAACTGCTGTCTGCTGTCGGATGTTGTTTTCATTTGTTATCACGGGAGTGACATATGCGTCATTGAATCGACCCATGTATCTGTTAATAGAATTAATTAATTAATAGTTATCAATACAAACAATCAAAAAGAAATAATTTATGGAGGCATAAAAAAAACTATTTTTATTACTACACAACATCTTTTTTTTTTTTTAATAGATTCCCAATAATCAGAGGCAAAAGCATAAAGGCAAATAATACTCGTAATAAGAAACACAAGAAATCTACATATTATGACAATAATTAATTAAATACAACGCATAAACAAAAGAAGATATTAAAAACAAAAAACCAACAAAAAAAAAAGCATTTAACACATTTGGAGTCTATTTTATGACTACTTACTTATGGATTATTGTATAGCAAACAAGAAATATTATTTTTTCAGAAGAGAAATATGGTAGTGCTAAACTTTAAAACACCTTTTACTAAAATAAAAGACATTTTCATTTTAGGGAGCGATATGTATGTATATCTTCCGAGAATATGGCCTAATTTGAGCGTGGAAATATACTTCCCAGGTGTTTAACTGCCTCTTTATCTCTTTTAGTAGCTTTTTACCAAATTTTTTATTAAGCAACATTTGATATGTAGTGGCGGCGAAAAAATTGTTTGTCTGCCAACTTATGCGCCCCATACACGTTTCAATTCAATTGTCAACAGAGTCTTTTAACTGAATTGATGCTTGGCCACACACTTCATCAATTGAATTGAAAGATTTTAAATTAATTTTAAAATTTAACGAAATGAAAGACACTTTTTAAAATACTTAACTTTTTTTTGCATAAGAAAACTACAAACATTAATTTTGACAGCTGATCAAGTGACTCGAGTACACACAGTACAATCGAATTGAAAGGCTTAGTAGTCAACTTGAAAAAATCAAATTATTTTGATTTTTCTTCAACCAACTCGATAACCGTCAAACTAATCAATTGACAAAGCCATACTCCCTTTCATTTGGACAACAACCGACTCAGTTGTCAATTGAATTGTGTATGGTCTGCTTTAAGGCTCTTTTTTGATGTTATTGATTTTCGGAATCGCATGTGATCCAAAGGGCCAAATTTGTTCTATGCTCTGCTTTCCCATTTTCATAAAATGATATTTTGTGCGTCCTCATTGCAATCCCGGAAATAGCGTTGGTACTGAATTCTTTTGAGCAATAATTTCATGATTTCGTAAATTTTGTTTCATATTTACAGCCAGAGCTGAAGGAACGGACAGATATTTATTTATATTATGTACAATTTTTTAGAACATTTTTAGAACAAAAACAAAGTTTTAAGAATTAGTTTTTGTTTTATATGTAGCTGTGCGAAAGAACGATGAAAAGTGTACAGGCAAGTTTGCATCGCTTGTTGTTGGAACGTGTATGACTTTTTAAGGCTTTGGCTTCATATCAGGGCTGTCAGATATGGCGATTTCTCGCCAAACGTGGCGATTTTGAAACGTGTTTGGCGGTGTGATTTTCCATTTGGAGATTGGCGACTTTTTTTTTTTGGAGATTTGTGATATAACTTGCGATTTACTTGATTATTTTTAACCATTTATTTTAATTCAGCGATTTTTTTTTAAGTTTGTTATATTTTGTTATCACTACTTATTTAAAAAAAAATCTGCGAACTTTCTTCACATGATTTTTGTTTTGCTATCAATTTAAGTGAATTTTTTATTCAGTCCACTATTTATTTTTAATAGTATGCATGCAGGTCAAAACACTAGTAATGCAATCAATGAGGCTGAAGTGTACGATTTGATGGACTTGTGTACTTAGTTTTAGTTTCCCAGTAAAAAAAATTTGGATTTTTTGAAGCATTTAAGAGAAAAGGCGCATAATCGACCGCTTCAATAAGAGAGCTCTTATGCAACAGTAAATGATGAAGAATAAAATATAGAAAAAAGCTGCTATTTTAGTGCTGACAACGATGAGGTTTTAAAGCGAAAATAAATTAAAAATAAATGTAATGGTTTACGAAAATTATTGAAACAATGCGTTTAAACAATAAAAAGCAGAACATCAATGAATATAGTAATATAGTTAGCTCTTAAAAAAGGTATGAATTCATATATAAAACCTGCTCCCCATTTTTTTTTATTTAAACAAATTAACAGAAATTAAACAAAATTTACTTTCGGCGACCTTTTTTATTTTTTCTCAGTTTTTGGCGATTTTGACTTAAATATTATACTAGCTTTTTTTGTATACAGAATTTATTTAAAAAAAAAATTTTTAAAAACTGAACAAAATTAACAAAAACAAAAACTGCTAGGCACTCGGACATGGTGGAAAGCATGGTGAAATAATACAGGTGACATCACTACGCCAGGTGACGACTTTTAGCTCTTGCACTGTGTGTCCAATCTATTGAAAAAGTTTTGTTTATGTTTCCAAAAAGTACACGTTTTGTGTTGTGATAAAAATTAGTAGGGAAGCGATTTCCATGCAAATTCATGTTTTTTGTCGATAGTCTTAGATCGTTGTCGACCATTTATCTTTCCGAATCATTAAAGGTGCATTTAGACGACATGTTTTTTACATCTGACTTGTCAACTTTTCAAGTCACATGTAATTGTGCATGTCTGTCAAAATTGCTGTTTTACATAGGGTTTATAATATTCGGTCACAAACGTACATGTAATTTGCTTCTGACATTGTCTATATTTTTTTCGCATAGTTATTGCAGAAACCAAAGTAGTTCTCGGTTTCAAAATAGCGTGCGGCCGCCATACAAATTTCTGTTTGCGCCGAAAAAGAGTTCAGCCATCTAAACATTTTTTTCTTTAAATTGGAAGATACCAATTGAGGATATTATAATGAAACGTTTTTTCTTAATATATGTACATAATTTCTATTCAATGGTGAAATTATCTTACATATAGCGGTATTGTAAATTATTAACTTCAGCCGGATAATAATTCCGTCAATAGTGGACGCCGCTGCCGGTTTCTTCCCGACATAGATTTCTGATGTCAGATAGTTTGTCAGAAGAAAATACAGCACGCTCTAATTGAAATTTTGTCAGATGACTTTGCGTCTGAATTTTACAGAAGCAAAGTTAAAAAGGTAACACACGACATGTATGTATTTTGCAGTGGGAAATTTGACATGTCAGATGACAAATACATGTCGTGTACGGTCGCCTTAAATTTGCATTAAAATGGCATCAATTTGTTTTTGTCTTTTGGTACCCTTACCACCGCAGCCATTTTTAACAAGATGGGGCCCCTGGCTAGATGCTGTACAATACTATTAATAAAACTTTGATCAATTTAAGAATGTTATTATGCTAATCTAATTAAATTTTTTTTGGCCTGTTTAGGCTTATTGTATAACTATGAAATGATTAAATAAAAAAAATTAAATAAAAAAGTAAAATAACAATTTGTATTTGTATTTTCCAACTACATACATACATATACGCAACAAACACGAAGTCAAACCTTTGATATGAAATGACTTGATCATTTGACATCAAACGCAATTCTCAAACGTTTTTTAATTGTTTGATTTAACATTTAAATCTAAATTGATAATGATTTGAAAATAAACATTTGATATCTAATGTCTTATCAATTTGATGTCAAATGTTAAAATCAAATCAAAAATATACTTGGCAATACTAAAGCGAAAAATAAATGTAAGCATTAAAAATGGCGTTTAAAGTAACATTTTTTTACTTTGTGGTTACATGTGTTTAACTATTAAAAATAAATTTTAATAAATATAAAGTGAACAGTTTATTTCTTGTGAAAAATAAAAATTATTTGTGAGAAATTACAATGATTAAAAATACGAAAAAAAAGAAAAATAATAAAACGGGAAAGTGAAGAAAGTTTGTTGAACGATCGCGGTGCTACAATCCTCAAAATAAAAGGGAACCAAGTATTTTGTCTTTCCAAGAATTAGAGGACGGAAAGAACACTATTTCATCTTATAGCTATGGTACCGAATGTTTATCTCAAAGTTTATTTAAATAAATAATAAATTTAAATTAAAAAAATTAAGTTGTTTTATTTATATTCCACATTGTATTATAATCCACATTTGAAAAACATTTGGGAATATAATAATTTCCCCTTTTTGTTGAGAACGCTAAGATTTTCAAATCATTATCAAACGTTTGTTGTTTGAGAAAACGTTTGATTTCAAATCATTTTCAATTTAAAATCAAACCTCCGTGTTTGTTGGGTACATTGGTAAAACAAACACTAAATTGGAGCTCAAATTTATTGATATTGCAGAAAGTAAAATTAACAATGTGGAAGGAAGAATAGGCCAACAAATTAAATAAAATTCAAAACGTTTTGCAAAAAATATTTAGGATTTCAAAATAACAAACAAATTTCGACCATTTTAGATCAGGAATCAAATGTGTGCTCTGAATTAGAAAATAAATGAATTGGCACCCTTCAAGTATGCTCCAATAACTTCGGTTGACGTTAAGAGATCCTTTTCAATCTACAGAAGATTTTTGCGTCCGATCAGGGTTTCCTTTGATCATATAAAAATGTATTTATTTATGCAAACAAAAATTTTTATTAAGTTTTGAAAAATATTGTACCTTTAATGCTCGTAATTTCTACAAATTTCGTTCCTAACTGTTAAATTTACCGATATCAACCAACATGTGGCCAACGTGTCTTAACCTTGAGTTTTCTTTTAAAATATGACAGCTCTTACACCATTATTTCTATACACAGCTAGATTTCTTTTTGTAGAAATTACGGGCATTAATAAGAATAGACTGATTTATTGTTTTAAATAAAACTAATAAAACACAGATTTTTTATTGAAAATGTTAAAATTTTTAGTGCATATTTTTTATTTTTTTTAATCCATATTTTGGAGTTTTTAGTGCATATTTTTGATTTTTAAGTGCATGAAAATCTCATCCCTAATAATAAGTATTGTTGTTATTTTGTTGAACTGTTTATGGGGTTTAATCCAATTTTTGATATTTTAATAAGTCTAAAGTTCATCAAACTAATTTTCATTTAATTATTTTTATAAAGAAATGATCAAAAAATTTTAATTGATTTCATGTTGTAAAATTCCTTTCTTCATAAAAATAATTTAATGAAATTTAAATTTAATGAACAAAGCTTTTGATCATTTTAAATTAAAATAAATAAGATATTGACCATAATTAAATAAAACTTGGCTAAAAATTTTTTTATTCCATTACGTTCAGAGGCTCGCTTTGATTTTTGTTTAAAATATTTTTTGACGTTAGCTGGAACCTATTTCCATTTTTGTTGTGTTTGTTGCCGTAAAATTCTACCTGTTTATTTTGCCAAATTGTGGCGACAGAATCTGCAAAATCTGGTCAAAGGAGAGTGAATGCAGAATCCAACAGACCATTCTCTATCCGATGTATTCAACTCCAGGAACTGCAGCCCTCTTTCTACTTGTATGGTACAATAAAATTAGCTGCCAGTTCTTCTGATGATATCTTAAGACGCACGATGAGATCACGACAACGTTTTTCCTAATTCGCTCTTTCATTCGTAATACACAGCCCAATTATGATCCAAATTACATAATTCGTTTTACAAAATTTTGAGAGCGAATTATCTCATTTGTGCGCAATTCATTTTGAATCACCATGCCAACTACAAACAAATCATTGTCATCACTGATTTTTATCGAAAGCTGTAAAAAAACAAAATAAAACAAATAAGAAAACAACACAAAATCAAGGCGAATTCATGTAATATGTATTTGCCTTCCACAGAATCGTAAAAAAGTTGTTTTTTGTGAAATTTCAAACAACAAATATAGAAATAAAATAGGAATTGTTAAAAAACGAGACATTTTAAATTGTAGCTTGCTTTTGTGTTTATTTGCAAAGCAAAACAATTTTCATAAATGTAAGAAGAAGAGTTCTTGAATTAAGCCGTGTGAACAGCGTAATTCGTATTCGTAATTAATAAAGCATTAAGGCCCAACCATAATCATAATGTGCTTAAGTTGGCTTAAGCAAATGTGCGAATACATGTTAATTCTATGAGGATAACCATATTGAACTTAAGGAAACTTTTTGCTAAATTTAATGAAACTGTCATTTGCTTAAGCAAGGTGCAAATCTAATCGCACATTCCGTACGGAATCAAATGTTTTTTTTTTATTTTGTTTTTGTTTTTTTAAATACATTTGAAAGACTTTTTATTAATTTTTGACAGTAGATTAAGCAAGGCTATGCATATTATGGTGAGGCCTATAGAATAAAATAGAGACTAAATATAAAATTCACTTAAAATGATAACAAAACAAATATCATGTAAAAAAAGTTACCAGATTTTTTTTTTAAATTAGTAATGATAACAAAAAATGACAAACTGTAAAAAAAATCGCTGAAATAATATAAATTATAAAATATAGCCAAGTAAATCGCCAGTTATATCACAAATCGCCAAAAAAAAAGTCGACGGTCGCCAAATGAAAAATCCCACCGCCAAACACGTTTCAAAATCGCCAGTTTTGGCGAGAAATCGCCATATCTGACGGCCCTGGTGGTTCGGTGTTAGAAGGCATATGTCGTCGGCAGTCAACAGTGAAGTTTGTTGTTTTTTGTTGTGTGTGTTCAGTTCCAAGTTAAAGAGTAACAGCGTAAGAAACAGCCTTCTCGCACACCAGCTTTAACGGATACCTTATCGCTTACAGAGTTCTGGTGAAGTATTTGACAGTTTGCGTTTCAGTATAAATCATTTGCTTTTGCTTCCCTGCAAATAATAGGACCTGTCCAAACACGCGTGTAAAGAGTAGTCCACAAGGGACCAGGACTAGTCCAAAAGTAACCCAAACGTATGGAAAAAACATGGTCTATTTAACATTACGATGTCCTAGGGCAGGACCATATAACCCATCTTTGGACTACAAAGGAGTTGTTTTAAAACTACTCATTTGTGTACACAAGGGGATTAGTTTTAACTTCGTTTAAAAACGAAAACATGTCGTTAAAAAACGAAGACATGTCGTCTCACTACAAACACTTTTTAACAATGGCATGGTCCATGCTTGCATTACATCGGACCAGTCCATGGAGTAGTCCATTTAATCAAATTGGATCACGTGGTCCAATAATATCTGCAGGATTATAACTCGATTTCTAATTGCTATAAATGTAAATAATTCTAGAACATAGGAATTATATAGTGAGTGCTGTTAAAGAACCAATTTGTTAAATCCAATTCAATATTTAAAGAAAAATCAGTATCAAACACCCCTAGTGGCTTCAATAACTTATTTATGTGTATGCCATTTCCGAGCTTAAATTAATTTACTTATTAATTGAACGAAATATTGTAAGCAACAAAGTTTTATTTTTGTTTTAAATGTGTCGAATTTTGTTTTTCTTTACTTCAATAAGTTAAGTGCTTAATGAAGCTAATCTTGAATATGACCAATTGATATTTGAACATTCGAGAAAAGGTTTTTACATTTCAGAAAATGTGATTTTGACTCGAAGCTCACAAAGATAGGGGATGTCTACGGCCGATTCGGCGTACTTCTCACATTCAGACCTTATTAAAAACCATATAATTTGATGAAAAAAAATGTTTTGCTTATAAGGCATAGGAAATACATTGTATGTATGTATATTGACAAACATGCTGAATGTATTTAACATGCTTGCTACTTTGAGATAGTCCACTATTGAAACAAATGAATTAACATAACAAATGCAGACGCAGTCAACACTGAACTCGTAACAAATACAATAAAAAAAACGACAATAACTAAAATCCTAATACAAAAAGCTACAAAGAGACATTTGTTCACAGTTTTCGATTCAAGGCATAAATATAGACGATGAGTTATAAATGGCGCCAGTAGATGTTAGTAACTTTCCATAAAATTAACACACTAATTTCTCTATACTTTTTATAAGTGAATACCGTATCGAAAGCAGAAACACTGAAGAGTTTCCAAAGCAAAATTTATTTTCGATTTTTTATATGCAAAAACAAAATCTATGGATCATGAATTAATTACTGTGACTAAAAGTCAAAATAAAAAATATATTTCCAACGCCCTGACAAATAATCCCATTTGTCAGTCGTATTTGGAATAATAAAAGTAGGTATTTATTATGTTTTAAGTAAAATTTGATGTCTTAATACCAGGGTTGTGGAGTCGGAGCAGAAGAGTCGGAGTTGAGGTTTTTGTGCCGGAGTCGGAATCGTAGTACCCACAAAAACGCGCGACTCCGACTCCAAAGTTTTTCGACACAACAAATTTCCAAAATAAAAATTATCTTCTTAAAACACATTTAAAATTTAAATAAATGGTTTATGAATACTGCTCTTATGTGCTGTTTCTAAATGACAGTCGATGGATTGAGTGCTTTTCATATACATTTTACTACATCATCAATCGCCTGTCATTTGCAAACAGCACATTAATGTTTGCATACGGTAATTTCTTCTCAAAAACTCTAATTTTTAGAAGGCCGTATGGTAATAAAAACATAAAAGTTAACATCACTGAGTCTCATATACATTTAGCATCAAGATTATAGTAGCCCAACAAACACGAAGTCAAACCTTTGATATGAAATGACTTTATCATTTGACATCAAACGCAATTCTCAAACGTTTTTCAATTGTTTGATTTAACATTTAAATTTAAATTGATAATGATTTGAAAATAAACATTTGATATCAAATGTTTTATCAATTTGATGTCAAATGTTTGTCAAATGTTAAAATCAAATCAAAAATAAACTTGGCAATACTAAAGCGAAAAATAAATGTAAGCATTAAAAATGGCGATTAAAGTTAAATTTTTTTACTTTGTGGTTACATGTGTTTTACTATTAAAAATAAATTTTAATATAAAGTGAACAGTTTATTTCTTGTGAAAAATAAAAATTATTTGTGAGAAATTACAGTGATTAAAAATACGAAAAAAAGAAAAAATATAAAACGGGAAAGTGAAGAAAGATTGTTGAACGATCGGTGCTACAATCCTCAAAATAAAAGGGAGCCAAGTATTTTGTCTTTCCAAGAATTAGAGGACGGAAAGAACACTATTTCATCTTTTTGCTATGGTACCGAATGTTTATCTCAAAGTTTATTTAAATAAATAATAAATTTTAATTAAAAAAATTAAATAGTTCTATTTATATTCCACATTGTATTATAATCCACATTTGAAAAACATTTGAGAATTACATTTGAAAGCAAGTTGAAAATAAAGGCATTTTTCAATTTGAAAATAATTTCCCCTTTTTGTTGAGAACGCTATGATTTTCAAATGATTTTCAAATCATTATCAAACGTTTGTCGTTTGAGAAAACGTTTGATTTCAAATCATTTTCAATTTGAAATCAAACCTCCGTGTTTGTTGGGAGGAGTCGGTGTCGCACTTAAAAAATTGCAGCGTTTGGAGTCGGAGTTAGTACTTTTTTCGGACGACTCCACAGTCGTCACGGAATTCCATTTTGATCGAAAATGGAATTTAGTAAAAGGAAAACGGAAATGATTTTTAGCCAAAACAATTTTGGAGTTGATGACCCGAGATTTTGTGGGTACTTTGTCTCCAAATCTGGTACAAAAATTTCAACTACGACTCCACATCCTTTGTTTTCATGCACAACATTGTCATACTTTATTTGAAAGCAAAGATTAAATAATTTTTGGAAATAAACAAAATCGTTTGGAATCTGATGAACCAAAAACCAAAGCCATTCAATCGGAATGTATGACATGCCTGATAACCAAACTTTTCCTGAGTCCCCTGAAATGATTGCAAAGTTTTTTTTTATACGAAGAAATTAAGAATAGTTTTTTAAGCCTCCATATTTAGCGAAGTATTCATTCAAATGCTTCCATGTAAAAAATTTGGATAAAACAAGATTAAATTTGAAGCACGATTGTAAAGTACCGTTATCAAAACCACAAAGTCTAAATAGGATTGAAAGTTTTTTGGTTCTCGCAAGCATAAGAACTTTGTTTTAACAAAGTTTGACTGATACATAAGTACAGCGAATCAATAACCATAACGAAGCAAAGTTTGTCCCCTTCAGATTCGTAACAAAGAATTTTCTCTTTATGTCAAAATGGGGCCCAAGGCCCCCAAAAACATTAACCTACATTATTTAAAGAAACCTTGTTAATATAATACATGTTTGTTGCTGTTATAGAATAACCTAAATCAGCGCGTCAAGCGTAACGCTTTCTATGACATACTTAATAAAAAGCGTAAATTTTGTGCCATGAACAGTAATGTTGCCCAATCTGGTTTAATGAAACCTACAAACTAAAAATAGCTAAATTGCCAATAATTTTGTCAAAACATGGGATTTCAATTCCAAACACACCTTTTATATACTGGAAATTGAATGACAGACAGACGAAGTTTGAACACGAAAGAGGAACAAAGAAAAGGGTGTCACGCATACAGTATCGCCGCCTTATCAACAAACTTCGACTACCTCCAGTTCAATTTCCAGTATGTAAAAGGGTTCAAAGCGATGGTCCGCTTCATACATTTTGCATAAGCAGGCGAATTTTGACAAATGAAAAACGCTTGACGCGCTGATTTAGATTGTTCGTCAACGTTGGTTTAATTGTTTTTAGTGACATATAAAAACTTGTAACACTTAAGTGGGGAACTGAATAGTCGCTGTAGTATAACGTAACGAATAGCGCTTCATTTTTTCAAAAGTTAAAATCGACAGTTTCAAAGTACTGTCAACAGAATATATAGTTGTAGTAGTCGCTGTAGCTGAAGTTAAAGCACAAAATTCGAAATTTAGAACTTTGTCGCGCTACAAAGCACTCATCAGTTTCAGCTACTACTACAACTACTTTATTCTGTTCCAGGCCTTAGATGCACTATCGGGCGAATCGCACAAGTTGTTTTCAATTTGGTTGAGCTTTTATTCGATTTTTAAATAACATGTTTTCTAAAATATATGACATACATTTTGAATACATTTAATTTGCTTAAAAATCTTTTCACATCTTAATTTTCATGCTTTTTTCAAACACATTTTCAAATTTCTAAATTCCGCTTCTTTAACTTAAGTTCAAATAAACTTTGACTGGCAAAATTATCTTAATAAATACCTCTTTTTTTTTTTGCTAATTGTCCAATATTTCTACTCAATGTTTTTTAAAGATTTAATTTGTGTTGTAAATGTAATTTCAATATAAAAAGTTGCGATTAAATGCAAACCCTAATCTTGGCCTCCCACGATTAAACAACCAACCATTAAAAGTACTTTGTCACATCTTTCATGTTTGGAAGATGGTTTCATCACTTTATTCTTACGAGCATTAACTCATTTCTAAGGCGGTTAAACACAATTTAAAATGTCCAAATTTATTTTTTTATTGTATACATGGAAAGTTTAATAGACAAAAGGTATTGTTTAACTACACTTGAGTATGAATCGTAAAATTAGGTATAAAAAAGTTATAAATACCAATTAGAAACTTTGTTTTTTTTTTTAAAACCTTCAATGGCAGTGTATTTTCAGAAAAAAATTTCTAAATGACTGTCCAAATATCTTAAAATTACACTGTACGTCAAATGAAGTCTTTTGCAGAAACACACGGAACAAACATTAGAGATTCGATTCTAATACTAACGGCTAGTGCAAGCCTTAACTCAGTTTGACGATTTTGGTAACCAATTTTTTTATAGACCTCCAACAATTCTGGAAATCATTGGGCCCTCAAAAAAAAGTGCCTTCAGTTTTTTTGCCAGCAGGTAACTTCCATGAGCTCCTAATCTTTATAGCTCGCAAATATCTTTTGCACCTTACAAATGTAGTTGACGTCAAACGAAAATGTTCTTACCCTTAACCGAAGCTAAAAGGGTACATATTAGTTTGTAATATCTACAATATTGATCTTAGACCCTATAAAGTATGTATATTCTGGGTCCTTATGAGTATATATATTCGTTGAAATGGGTTTTCCGAAGACCCCAGATATGATGGGGACTTTGTAGTTATATATTTATGTCACATATTGTCCCTTACTTTTTGCTATTCAAATTTAGCTTGATTGGTGAACAAATGTCTGAGATATGAGAAAAAAAACCAAGACTGCCTTTAATTTTACCTAAAAATCCCTTGTTGTTGTTGGTTTCTTTATTATATTTTTATGAATTTCTGGAGAACGGCAAGAGCTAAAGTTTCGACATAAGGAACAATCATCGTAGTTAACAATACACAACATCCGACAACACGTGGGCGGGATCGGCCAAGTAGACGTAAATTTGTGAATGTGAACCACACCTTAACGCCAAGTTTTTTTCTGCATTTATTTGAAATTTCTCAACTTCAGACTAACTCAATTTGAACCATGAAGAGATACACAAACAAGCAACGAAAATGGGCGTTCACATTAAAATGCATTTCGAAGAAAATCATTTTCTCTCTTCGTCAATGAGCAGAATTGCCGCATTTGGGCGAATAATAATCCAAGAGTGATTGTCGAAAAACCAATGCACCAACAAAGAGTGACTGTTTTGTGCGGTTTATGCACTGGTGACATCACAGGGCCGTATTTTTTCCAAAATTATGCCGGTCAGGCAGTTTCTGTAAATGGTGTTCTCTTTCGTGGAATGAAAACGATCTTTGTATGGCCCGAATTTGAAGATATGGATGTGGACGATATGTGGTTTCAACAGGACGGTGCCACTTACTACACAGCTAACGAAACAATGGCTCTTTTGCGTGACAAATTCAATGGCCGTGTTATCTCACATGGTGGCGATGTCAATTGGCCGCCAAGATCATGTGATTTGACACTGTTGGACTTCTTTCTTTGGAGTTATTTGAAAGAAAATGTGTACGTCGATAAACCAGCAACAATTCAAGATTTGGACCATGGGATGGAGGTGTGCCGCCGAAGTTGCGGTGGCTATTTTGCCGATATTTTGTTCTATACATAATTGAACCATACCAATTTTATCATAATTAAAAGAAATGACAGTAATTTCCTAAATAATTTGTGTTTTATTCAAAATCAACATATCGGCCCTCAAAATTGAACCACCCTTTATATATATATGTTCCCCTCGTTCCTATGCGGAACATAGGGCCTCAACAAACTCGCTCCAACGTGATTTAGCTTGGGCAATGAATTTTATTTCTCCCCAACTTCTGTTCATGGTTGCAGATTCGGTATCGATTTGTGACCTCAACGTATGAGCAGGTCTCCCAATTCTACGGTTACCCAGGGGTTCTAGTCAATGGAATTTCTGGTAATGTCGTTTGGGGATCATCTGAGTATGCGCCCAATCTAGTTCCACTTGCGTTTTTCTATTTCAGTTGAGACTGGTAGTTGTTTTGTTTCCGACCATAATCTGCTGCATTTGGCCAGAAGATACGTATTATTCTGCGGAGCCTCTGATTTACGGGAAAGAATTCGAGAGCCCCAGATAGATTTAAGTCGACCAAGGGTTGTATTTCTTATGTAAAAATTTTAGCATGTTCGCAATTTGATGGTAGATGTTGACAAGTGTGAAAAGGCTTTCAAACAAATTCAGTGAAAACTTGGGCAGCACAAAAGATTTTTTGAGCCGCGGTGCTTTGCCCTTACATAATAATAGCTTAAGTGACCAAATTTATTAAACTTTTCAGTGGCATTCAGGTGCGAAGTTTATATGTATGTATGTAATTTAGTATTTCAAATTAATTTGAAATACCGAGTGGCGCTAGAGTTCAAATACGATATTCGTATTCGGCGAATACTGGCGCAGATATTAGTATGCGTGTTCGGGAATATTAAAAATGTTTATTCGTAACATCACCATTTTTAACTCTTAAAATTTTTGTTGTTGTTCTTAGTTTGTTATTTGTGGTTGTTGTATATGCTAATTCAATTCCTTGTTTAAATGTTTTGTTGTGTGGCATGTGTTTTGAAAACAATTTAACTGTTTAACGGAATGATAAATCAATAAATCTTTATTTGGCGTAATAAATATGTAGGTACCTACATATTAAAAATTTATATTTATAGTATAAATACAGACAGTCGCAGAAAAAAACCTTGATACAAACAACTTGTTTGTTAAAAAAAACAAGAAAAAAAATGTTTACCTTAAATTTTCAAAAAAAGAACTAAAAAGTGTTTAGAACAATATAAACTAATTTAGTATCTGGAAAAAAGTAATAAATTTAATAAGGGCTCGTTGGAAATACAAATTGCTGTACAATTTTTGTCTGAGCATTTTGATATGTTTATTAAAGTCAAACCTGTTTTTTGCTAAATGAAAATGAAATAAAGGGTCCGACAAATAACTTTTTTTTTTTGAAAATGCTATAAAAAAAAGCTACTGAATATTTTCTCAAATTTCTTTTTTTATTTGAAAGTACAATCCTTCCGGTTTTTTTAAGCATATTATCGATTGTGTGCAGCTGTATTTCACCAATGGCTTCACGAATATTGTCCTTTAAAGCGTCAATTGTCTCTGGCTTGTCGACGTAACACTTATCTTTGACGGCATCCCACAAATAATAGTCCAACGGTGTCAAATCGCAGCTCCGAGGTGGCCAAACGACATCAGCTCTGCGGCTGATAATGCGATCTTCAAAAACAGGGCGCAAAACATCTAGTGTAGCTTCGGCTGTGTGGCACGTCGCGCCGTCCTGTTGAATCCAAATGTTGTCAATATCCTCCTCTTCAATTTTTGTGAACAAAAATTCGTTCAACATGGCCCGATAACGATCGCCATTGACTGCAAAGGCCACTCCTTGTCCATTTTCGAAGAAAAATTACCCAATTATGCCTCTGGACCAAAATCCAATTTCTGTATATTTTGTGCAAGTAAATACAGTATTGCCTTGTAGAAAAAAATTTAAAAAATAGTGTTTTAAATACTTTTTTCATTATTAGTGCTTGCCAATCTATGTTTTGTATCAGTTAATTTCTTATACCCCCAACTACTAGTGGGTGAATTAAGGTATACTCAGTGATAGATTGCGCCGATTGTTAATAAATTTTGCACAAACCCGCTTAATGTGATTAGAAATCACACTACTAAATTTATCGATGATCGGTCCATAATCCACCATTGACCGTATAGAATGCTCAAAAAAAAATATATGTATAGTATGGAGAAACTCTAGAGTACAGATGAAAGCGTACTGAATAACGGTACATATTGCAGTAAAATTTGGCAGGTCATAGTTTCACAAGTCTAGATATCAGAAGTTTAAAAACCTAAAAAGAAACTCTGTTGTAGTAACATGTGGTCAGCCACAGTTCTACAATACAAGAAATTTCCAGGTTATCGGTCCATAGTTTACCATAGACTCCTCAAAAAAACTTACTGCGTTACCAGTGGGTTCGGATGCAATTCGAGCCTTTTTAAGTATTTTACTGCATATTTCGTAGCCACAGTTTTAACTAATGGAACATTGAGATCCTTGTGAATATTTAAGTTTTTAACATACCAAGGGGCATCTGTGATTATTCGAAGAAGTTTATTTTGGCGCCTTTGTATTTGTTCGATATTAGAGGCCGAGGCAGTGACCCATAACTGAATACCATAGCACCAGATTGGCTTTAAGATGGAGTTGTAAAGTAGAAGTTTGCAGTCGAGACTAAGGACAGAGTTTGGTTCCAATGAATAATCAATAAATCTGTATAATTAATTGAAAGTGATAAACCTTCTTCTAAGAGGGTCAGCATAACCATAATTAGCTCTAAAGAATTTAATGGATAATGGTATGAAATTTCGAGATGGTCGTTGAGGAATATTAAATGAAATCTCATTAATTAAAAATCCAGCACAGATATCACCATTAATAATGTTCAGAATAAACGATACATTCAGCATTGTTCTACGACTTTTTAAAGTATGGAGTTTTATCAGAGCCAGTCGAGATGTGTATGAGGGCAACGTTAGTGGGTTAAAGTGTAATTCGCGAAGACAGAAGAGCAGAAATTGTTTCTGTACAGATTCAATTAAATTTGAATAAGTTTGGTAAATAGGGTCCCATATAATCGATCCATTTTATTGAATCGGCCTTACAAATACCATATATAAGGTTTTTGTAATATACGGATCATCGAACTCTCTTGCCCAGCGTTTTATGTATCCAAGTGTTCCTCTAGCTTTATTTATCTTAAACGTAAAATGCGAATTAAAGCTAAGTTTAAGGTGTAGTAGTATTCCAAAACGACTGCCAGAATTAGGCCCCTGTTTCGCTCTAAAAATGTTGTATGGCAAAACATGTTGTTTCATGTCCGTGTGTGCATGGTTTAAGTTAAATCAAAGTTTCTAAAATGTGTTGTTTTGATATACATACATCAGTAAAAAATTTTCTCTCTGAAGATATCAAGTGGTTGCGATTGAAGCATGTAAGGGTAACCTGTCCGTAAACGCTTGGGTTCAATCCTCAGGTCAGTCAAAAATGAAAAATTATCGATAAATTTGCATTAAATTCATGTTGTAAAATTCCTTTTTTCATAAAAACAATTTAATGAAAATTAAATTTGATGAACTTAAGCCTGATTGAAATATCAAAATTTGGATTAAAACCATAGAACAGTTCAACAAAATAACCACAATACATACTAGTAATTTTCATTTTATTTAAAAAATTAGATTCTTCTAAGCTTTAAATTTTAATGAAAAACTGTAACTAACTCCAAAACATCTAACTATGTGCAAATGTCAGCAATTATTTGGATGATTGAATAATTGTAGTGGTTTTCGGACATTTGTTAACAAAAAATATTTGGGTTAATTTTCCAAATAAATGTTTAATTTATCTTGAGCTTGGAAATACAAATTTCAAAAAAGATTTATATGTTTATGTCCATTCTGTCAAATAGGCCAACTTAAAATAAAATGAGCTTGGAAATACAAATTTCAAAAAAGATTTATATGTTTATGTCCATTCTGTCAAATAGGCCAACTTAAAATAAAATGAGCGTGACCAAAACTATTAATTTCGAATGGTTGGTACAATAATTAATTACTTTCTTAAGGAAAATAGTCTTAATTACAATACAATAAATTTTGAGCATTTTAAATAAATGATGCGAAACCACGAAATTTGTGTGTTCAAATGGCTTCTTACAAATAATTCGTATATTTTACAAAATTATTTCTTAATTACCTAAATTATACATAACACTATATAGTTTTAAGTAAGTATTTAGCAAAACCAAAGAATAATTCTAAATTATATGTGAATTAGTTTCAAATTATTCCATCAAAACAAAATTTGTTAAATTGTAATTAAACATAGAATGGAAGTAAATTATTTTTTATGTGATGGTGATGAAATAAAGCGAACTTTTCTTAAGCACTGTGTATGAAATAAGCGAGTTTTCATATATGCTTTTGATGTTTAAAAGGACGTGTATATAATAAAATGTATGTCAGCGATAAATACTCGTATTAGTAAAAGCATCCAAGTTAATATCGTCAGAAGGTTCTAACTCCCACTCCGACTCCAACTACTGAAATTTTTTAAGTCCGACTCTGACTCCTACTCTAACCTTGATGCTAAATTTTCTGCATTAAAAAAAGAGTTTAAAGTAATATAAGGACATTAGACTGGTCCTTATCAACAGTTAAATATGATTTTACTCTCATAAAATAAATAAAAATCTACTTATTTGAAAATTTTGTTAATACAAATTCTTTTTTACAAGCCCAGATGATGATACTCAAAGAGTATCAAAATATTGGCATCAAATAAAAATAAAATTGATTTTAACAAAAATTAATTAAATCGAGTTCCAAAAAAACCATTTTTATTCATTATACAATTTTTTTAAATTTTTTATGCCGAACTATAAAAACTTCGACACCGACTCTGGTACAAAAACCACAACTACGACTCTACACCGAAAGAATTATGCTTCACAAATCTTATGAATCAATTTCATTAAATTTTTTCATTACTTCAATGAAAAATTTCATTACGGGAATGAAATTTTACAAATATAATGAAGCAATTTCATTAACACAACGACATTGAGTTTCGTAATTTCGTTAACATTTTTCATTAAATTAATGACAACTTAATATCTCTTTCAAAAGAAAAATTCATCTTATTGTTATACATAATTTCAATAGGTTTTTTATGATTTAAATAAACTATTAATTAAAATATTCCAATATTATAAAGCTAATGAAAAAAAGAATCTTTTGTAACTTCATATTTTCCTTGATAAATGTCATTAAACCAATATAAACAAGATAAGATTCTTTAACTTCAAAATACTTATAAAAAATTGTCTTGCTGTTACTGTTGTAAAAACGTTTTTTTTTTTTTAATCAAACTTCCCAATAAACCATAGAACGATATGATAGCGAAAACGATATTATATTTTACGGCGTTTATAATATTATGTACTATTATTTAAAACGTTATCGTTACGATATCACTTTTCGAAATATTTTTTCCAATTTAAAAACAAACATTTTTTAATCATAGAAAATTATTTACACAAAAATACATATAAAAATTTTAAGAATATTATTTTGTTTCTCTAGCTTGAATTTAATATTATTATTATTATCACATATACATACATATATAAATTTGCAACTTTTCATTAGCTAGATATCATTATCAGTATAACAAAACGATAGTTTTTTAAGAAATTTAAAAATGCGATTCCACTATCGTTATTTTTGGAAATTATGATATCGAAAACGATATTATAATTTAATGGAAAAATGATATTATAAGGAAAGGTACAATTAAGTCCGTAAAAACTATCGTTTTCGATTCGTAAACGATTATCACTTGTGATACTTTCTATCACCTATATGATATTGTTTCAATATCGTTATAATATCGCTTGGTTTACTGGGTTTAAGCGGTAGACATGAATATATACGAAAAAATTGTAAATTTTAATGTTTCATAACATTAATGAAAAAAATTCATTACGATAATGAAAAACTGATTTTAGATCAATGTAAGAAATATTAAGGTTCAAAAACAAACAACGCGAAAGAAAAAACAAGAGCCACAAATTCTCACATTATTTTTTCTTTAATTGTTAATATAAATACACAAAATATACGCAGTAGTACAAGCCAGTCAAATGGAAAGAAGGCAATTGAAGGTCGTCGCGGGCTGGAAAATGAATAAAGTAAGCTTATGAAAGTAGAACATAACATGATGTAAAAGAAATATAAAAACGAAGCAAATTTTTTATGTTTCTATTTCACACGTTTCATAACAAAACAGCTGGATTAAACATACTCTTCTCTTCTTCTTTTTCTTTCGATTAGGTTTTTTTTTAGAATAGCTATTTTCGATTCGAGCGTAACTGAATGCGGGAACGTAATCGAAACGCAGAATAAGGGTGAATGTAATTTTCCATTGGATTGATGTCAAAATCCATTGGATCTGAGAAGAAAATTCTTTCGTTGTACAACTTCGATTTTATAGCTCTGCTCTCAAGTGTCTATTGCACATTGGGGCAGAATCAAACATTTTGGGAAATAACTTTGCGATCATAAGTTTTGTCAATGGACCCCAAAGATTTCTGTTCAACTGCACTAAAAGGTCGCAAAATAACAGACCGTGGAAATTAAAATGTTTACAGACTTTTAAATTTCCAATTTTATACATTTATACTTAAAGATCTCGCTAACTCCCGTTTCCACATGCAAGTGCAAACTCGAAAAACTCAATACACTCACACTTTTTCACTAACATTCACACATTTTTTTTACTTTCATCCAATCGGCCGTTTGCTTGATATTTCGTTGATAACACAGTGCAACACGACAAAAATAACCATATACGGACAAAAAAACCCATAAAGGACCAAAAATAAAAAGACCAGTGTCTCCCAGTTTTGCCGAAAGTCATGCACTTTCCTTTTTAAGGGCCCTTAACGATTTAGGGCCTCGGTGTCATTTTTGCAAAAAATTTATCATTTCCTTAGGCTCAAATCTTGCAAACCGTTCGGAATTTTGATTAACCCTCTGAGTCGAAGCTGTAGGTGGCATTTAACAACATAACCAGATACGTTTTTGGTCTTCGCAGCCGTGTTGATATAACGCCTTTTTCGAAACAATTGTATGGCATGACTTTCTCAAATCAAATTGACAGCAAAACTTTAATACAACTGCACAAAATCATATATCACCATCATACTTATCACAAAGGGACCAATAAAGGACCCAAGTGAGCTGTCTTTTGATGGCTGCCCATGGAACCATCATACTTGTACAACGGGTTGCAATTTGTAAGATCGACTCGCGGGTATAAACTAACAAGTAATAGATGCAAGTGTTAGGTCTTAGAGCGGCAGTTTTTCATTAATGCTTTCCCTTTGTGGAACAGACTTTCAAACAGAATTCAATTAATTAGCAATGCGAATATTTTCCAAAATTAATTATAAAACTGTTTTCTTAATATTAATAATTTTTCAATCTTTTTATGTTTTAATATTTTCTTTTTATGCATGTTTTTAAATTAGTGCCGGTTCACACACATCAAGTTTGGCTCGTCAAGTCTCGAGCTTTTAGGGAAAAGAAATGACAATCTCTTTTCCTTTCTCTCCAAACAACTCAAGACTTGACAAGTCAAACTTGACGTGTGTGAACCGGCACTTATTCATAAATGTTATTGTAATTCATTTATTATTATTATTATTTTTTTCAACACTTTTGTTAATTGTTTTATATAAAAAAAGGTACTATGTTATAAACAATTTATTGTATACTACCTGTTATCCCTACAATAATCTAAAAGATTTTTATATCTTGTTATATGGGTGAAACAATAATAAATATCAAATAAATAATGAAAGATATCCTAAATTCAATGTTCTTAATAATTTTTTCATTGAACCTTTTCTTTAATTCAACGAATAACTTTGTTTTACAAATTTGTTGACTCAACCAACAAAGTACAATGTCTTAATTCCTTCGCAACATTATACCATCTGCCCGCTCCATCATAAATTAATTGTTTATGTTTTAACAAAAATGGGACTTACGTCAATTCTAATTAGTTAGACCTGCGATTACAAAGTGTTGCTTTTATACTCTGGCTATTATAAAAGCAATTTTTGCCAAAAAAATAGCAATTCCAATATTTTAAAAGGATTTGTGGTAGTTAAAGCTTTTTTCGGAAGTAGCAGTTCGAAAGTGACAGAAGTATATCAAATACAGGCGGGCCTCGATTTTCCGTGATCCGGTTAAATGGTAACCCCGATTAACCATAATGGCTTACGATCAGTCTATTGTTTTTTGTTTGCAATGTTTTCAGATTGTTTGATTCGATTAACCGTGCTTACCTTTATTATCCATGATGGCAGTAGAAAAATATTAGACAAACAACATCACACGACTTTTTTTTAAATTGTTTTCTTTTTTTGCTGTCCTTTTTCGTCTCATGTTTTTTGTAGAAAATTTTATGTATTTATACCTATTTAATTTAAAAATGAACATTAACTTCTTGAATTAATTTTTTTAAATATATATGTATTTATATTATTATATTATATATAAATATATTTGTAACTATGTATGTACACTAATGTTCACTTGTTAAATAATAAAATTATTAAAAAAACCTGTATAATCAAAATTGTTATTCGATTAACCCGACCATCACGGATAATAGGGGCCCGACTGTATAGATTAATTTCTTAAAAATGCTTAAATGTTGCAACAAAATAGTAAGTACACTAAAAGACTTGTAGTTTGGTACCTTATTAGCTTTAGCATAAATGCAAAATACTCTTCCATCAGCGTTACCGTGGTGATACAAAAGTATAAATTTTACCCTTTTTCGACGGTCTCGATATCTTTTATGACCCTTTTTTAAATTATCCTTTTGTATAATTTTTACCTATTTTGTGCCACTTTTTGACCCTTTTTGGAAATAGCACACACATTTTGTTTTTTGTCAACACTGCTGAACGTTGGTGCTAAACAAATGTTTTCGAAAGAAGCGGAAATAAAGGAATGGACTTTAAGTGAGGATTTAATACCAAAGTATAGAACGCACATTCCTAAAAAGTAGTTCGTATTCGTAAAAATTTTGTGTTAAAAGATTTTTTACGTATTCTTATTTAGATTTTCGAAAGTAAAGAACAAATTAAAGTACAATTTCCTTAATAGCAAACATTACTTATATACATATTTGTTATTTTTAATTAATTGAATAACTTATGCTGGTTTCTTAAAAAAAAATTTTTAAATTTTATTAAAAAATTCAACTATGCGTTCGTTTCTTAAAAATTTGTTGCTCTCTTAAAGAGTAGCAAGTTTTATGCTTAAAAATTCACCCATAATAACGGCATAAGGCATTGAACTTTTCGCCCGCTTTTAAATCGACGATGTTAAGAGTGCCCAATAAAATAGGTGATTTCGGTTTATGTATGGGGCTATTTTTAAAAATGGCGACGATTGCCTAAAGAGCAACAAAGCTTCGAAAAAATTTAGAACTCGAAAAAGTTTTCAAAAATAGCGCCATAAAATTGACTAAAAGCCCCTAAAACTAACAGGAATGAAAAAATTCGGTGAAAATTGCAGAAATTCCCAAATATTTGTTAACAGCGGTATGAAAGCAAAGTCTAGTTTTTATTAAAAATCGTAAAACCGTTAAGAATTAGAAAACTTTCAGGAAAAAATCACTTCAATCGCGAACGGGGCTAAAATTCGCAAACGATTGCGAAAGCCCAATCCATAAAAAATTAAGTCTTTTAAAACATGCCTACCTGAAATAAATATTTTTTTTTGTTTATAAAAAACTTGGTCTTATTATATTTTTTAAAATGGAAAATACTGCTTTTAAAAAAATTTACCCTTTTTTTTTTTATTAAAAAACACTTTGTTGACCTCTTTTTCTGGAATATCCCATTTTTGTGACCCTTTTTGAAAAATTTCCAACGGTAACCCTGCCGCCCATACATAAAAATATATTATGAAATTTTAAACTAATAAAAAAGAAAAAAAAATAAATTTAGGTTAAGTTCATTTACAGCATTTGTATTTTTTTTATATAAATGGCCGTAAGCAACTTTATTTCAGTAAAATGTTGGAGAAGTGTGTAAAATCTGTCAATAAAGAAAATTTATGTTGCCAAGCGAATACCGCACGCATTTGTATTGTGCGAGTTTATTTTGAAACCACAATTTAGTAAAGTAAACATAAACTCAAATCCAGTTACAGAATTACTTCTCCGAATTAAACTATTTCCCTTTAATCTTTGTGAAATTCTTGCGTATGAATATAAATACTCAACCCACCAGAAGTTATGTATTTTACAATAGGAATTTGAACTCACCTTATTTACCAAAGGAAATGGATTTAAGGATATGTTTGTAAAAAGTTACATAAAGAGGAAATACCACACATGAACATACATACGTATGTACAATCATACATTTCCATGAATGCTGTGGAAACCACAAATGTAGAAAGTACGAAAGATATTTCGCATAAAAACATTAGATTTTGTTTTGTAGAACGAGTAAATTTTGGAAACACACGAAATAAAACAGAACAATTTTGCCACGTGTAAAACGTGATAGGAATGTCTAAAAATTAATTTCATGTAAAAACACACAAAAACAGCTCAATTTAGCTGTGCCAACGAATCGTGAGTACCCTTCACCAAGTAATATAATTATCGGAAGTGGACCTTATTTATCGAAATAACCTACAAAATAATAATTTGGTGATTAAAACCAAATGTGTTTCAAAGTTAATGAAAGAATTTTCCGTGGTTATTCATTATTATTGAGTGCAGGGGTTGCGGGTTGGATTCCCGCCAGGGACTCTGGTTCCTGCAGACAAGCGTAGAGCTTCGAGGGATTAGCTTAGTGTTCAGGGCGTATTTAACCCTTTCGGGACGGAGATTTATTTCAATATTTGTCGTGGAAATTTTTGCATATTCTATTTATAAGCATTGTGGTAATGCAATCAGGGTTTTAATTTGTGGAACGGTCCAAAATATTTGTAGCAAAAAGCGTTGTTGCAGCCTCAGCATATCATCTTCGTGCGCTTTTCGATACCAAATAAAGTACAGCGGGCACAGCGACAATGCCTTCCTTCCTCTACTGGCAAGGGGTTTTTAACATTCAGACTATCAGTCTTTGGGCGTTTGGGAGTTCTTCCGCCCGGGAGACGTGGCATTCCCGCATGTCTTTTATTTCCTTCGAAAATCATAGCTTCAGCAAGTGGGACCAGAAAGTTTTTCAACGATAATTTTCGTTTCTTACGTCGGTGTACACAATCCACGAATTTACCCCGCTGGCCTTCAGCAGTTCGAAGAATATTTTCTTCCACAATTTTTGGAACTCCCGATTGAAATCATAAACGGTCGTTTTCTAATCGGCTAAGTCGACTCCCCCCATAATTCTCTTGTAATCTTTGCTACTTTCAGGGCTCTTGAAATTCTTCTTCGAGCCGTCCTTTTGCATCCTATAAATGTCTGCAAGCGATGGTGCATGACACTTAGAAGCTAAAAGGACTTCTTTTTAATCCATCTATCGAACTGCCAAAATACAACCAGAGTTAGTTTGCAGTTGGCTTTCTCCTTCCTTCAGCTTTTCTATGAAATTCGGAGTATTTTTTCGGTTTTGTGTATATGTTCCAAGTGCGGGATACGCAATTGTTTCCAATAAATTTATTGAAGTAAAGAAGCGGTCAAGGGCCAGACATATATCTTTCTCACGAATAGAAGAAACTAATTTTCCTCCAAGAGTTGTGACCTTAGACTGCGCAGTATTTTCTTCTTTTCGAGCATACACATTGAAGTCGTAAGTGTACCCTGTCTTTGAGTCACCTCGCATCCAAATTTTTTATTCCGCTTTTTACTGGTTCCATGGACATGTATTCCTTCATGCTTGATCCGCCTTTGAACTTGACCAGTCACTCAGCAATAGACTGGAAAGACTATCAATACGAGCAGCTTCAATTGTAATAGTTTTTGGATACGTTCATGTGCTTTTCGCAGTTATTTAAATATAACTTCGATGCCAATAATAAAAAGCGATCTCGTGATATACCGTTTTGTATAAATCAATTACCCATTGATGGATTTTTGCTACAATAGTCCTTCAGAGAGAAATACATGGGTTTCGTTAGGATCTGTTAGGTTTCGCTTTGAAAACGCGCGATGATTCAAAGCTATCAAACGCTGATTAGTGCATTCAGCAATTCGAATACGCAAACTGTAAGGAAATATCTTTGAAAACATATTATACTCGCTGCAATCGTCAGTAAGGTTTTGATGGATTTTGCAGTCTCGTTCTGGCGGGAGTTCGTACTTGGGCTGGAAGTCCTGGCAGCCATCGGGGGTAACATTTACCCAATGGACAACTGGGTAAGACACATAACTTTTTTCATCGATATTAATGGGCACATCAAGATTATCGCAAATTTTCGAGCAAGATTCGGTCTCGTCGGAACTCTCAAACGAATATTCACTGCCACAGTCCTTAAAATCGCTATCAGAGTCTAAATCTCCGCATTCAATACGCTCAAGATCTTCAAGCTTCCTTTTTGACATTTCAAATGCGTATTGGGACAATTAATCCCACGTAAAAACGTATTGGGACTTGATATCCCAATTTTATAAAATCTACCAGAACTTATCTCTTATTATTGTAAAAGACCATGAACCAATTTCTGCAGCCACTTTCAGCAAATTAACGATCCAGACTGTTGAAATTTCTACGATGTTGTTATATTCATCAGCAAGTGCAATGAAAACGCTGACATGTACAGTTATGTTTTTATTAACATTTAATAAGATACACTTTAACCTGGTTTTGGGACTATTTAAATTAGAAATTAAATTGAAAATGCAGAAAATACGAAAGTTTGAAAATTAGTTGGATGTATTATTCCAGTAGTCCTGGAAGGGTTAAGAACTTGTTCGTGAGTAATATTTTAATGGGACCTTTTGTATATTTTGAATTTTTAATAATTTACAAATGTATGTATAACTTTTCTTGCCCAAATTTCAGAACAACGCCATAATTTTTGTATACATAACTTAATTTTTAAGTTTTAGTTTCCCATTGAATCTGCGTTCCTAGGCCTAGTAACAACCCTAGAGGGAAGCGAACTGACACTAAAGTAGTCCCGTGATAGGTCTTTGGTGGTAGAGAGCGGTTCTAGTTCTAACACTTTATATGAATAAGACCTATCACTTTTACATGGGGTTGTCATTGGAGGGGGTCAATTGACACCATTTGACCAGTCGCAGGTCTATTCTCAATGAACGTGCTTAGTGCCAGTTACTAAAATGAAGTAATATTTCAATACAATGTAGTATTATTTCAATAAAACAAGTCCTAGAATTAAATTTAAGATCCAAATTTTAGAAATTATCAAAACATGTGTCACAGCACCAGTTAAAACTGTACTGTAATTCATTACTTTTTCTACCTTTTTGTTCTTTATAAACCAGTTAAGGGATTGGTTCTTCTTTCACTGGTCATGAGTCTTTTCTTTTTGTACTTGTTCTATTTTCACAAATCCCAGGACCAGTCTGTTGCACCAATTGACACCAATTTCCCGCAGGGAAGTTATCAAATCTTAAAACAAAAAAACTAGTGGCTCATTAATGAGATCCTGAATACTTTCACGATCCTGATAAATCAGCCCTACAACCCTTAAAGTTTTGTATAGTTTTGTATGTATGTTTTGCTGATATCAAACCAGAATGCGTGGAAGAACGTTGTTTCAGGCATGAGAAAGAATTAATACACTAGATGGGGCGTTATTCGGAGTACACTCAAGGGAGTTCAACCTCAATTTATAACGGAGACTTCCGAATGACCGAAGCGTTTTCCTGGCATTGAAACTTGTACACAAATAATCTGTAGCAGAGATTATCCGCTTTATTAACGACTACTCTGGATATTTATACAGATAGCCGTGCCGCCGTTGTGCCCTTGGACTCCCTCTCCATAAGAACGAGAGCAGCCATTTGACTCGTGATATTGCTAACGATATATGAGCCGTGCACGGATGTCTCTACTGCCAATGACTAAAAGGGATTTTTGTTTGGTATTTGTTAACACAGGGCATTATCTTATAGCTAGGCAGTCACAGCGTCTGGGAGCCGGACACAATATGGAGCTGATCTTGTGGAAGAGCTTTTTTTATACCTGCTAGAAACTTTTGAGATGTTAGGATTTTTTTGTAACCCCCTAATGTACACTTATGCCAACATCGACCGATTTTAATTCTTGGATGGTGTATATAACACGGTATTTATTTAATCGGGCTTTTGCTTTAATCGGTTAACCACTCGATTAATTAACTGAGGTTTTGGTTTAATCGGTTAATTTTGTTATTGATCGGTTAACCGATTAATAAAGTTTTGCTGTAAATTAAGTTATTTCAATAAATAAAAATGCCAAAATGATTTATTATTTTGAGTTAATAACCAAAAAACAAACAATGACATAACCAACGAAACAATTCTTGGACTAAAACGAGCAAAAAAATAGTTTTTTTACTTATCGTAGATGTTGGAGAAATCGAAAGCAATCCATAATACAGAATATCTTTTTTCTCAGTCCTTTTCCAGGATTTCTCCAAACATATAAAATCTTCCATTTTGCCATTACAGTTAACACTTAATTGTTTCAGAAAATTCTGTTAAAAAATAGTTGTGTTCCTAGCAAGATTTTCTTCTGTTGTTAAGTCATCTTTTGACTCGTCCTGGCAAAGCTCAGCACAGAATATTCCGAATTCCTTTGTTTCTGATGTTGTACTGAATTTGAGGAATTTATTGCTCAAAGAAAATATATTTTCTAAACACATGCCTTTTGTTTATGAGACGAAACAAATAGTTAAAATCATAAAAAACTATGTTAAAATACTACTTATTTTAAAAGTTTTGTGGCATCGGTTAATCGGTAAATCGACTGAAATTAACCGGTTAAATCGTTAATCGAAAAACGCCAATTTTAAATTAACTGGTCAGTTAATCGGGTAGTAATTAATCGGTTAACTAAGTAACGGTTTACCGAATGAATACCCTAGTATATAATGAAATTTCGTAGATCTTTTTTTGGAAAACAAAAATATAAAACATATTAATGCCAAATTTCATGACATTCCCCCATTCCGCTATAGATGTGATGCCTTTAACGAATATTTCCTTATGCTACATACGTAATGATAAACTTATTATACTGTCCTTCACCACTCGTGCTGGTAGAGATAAAAAATAAATAAACCCAAAATACAAAATTTTACCAAAATAGGGCACAATACAATTTTAACCGAATATTAAACAAAGTCTGGTAAAGACTTTAGAAACATCACAGAACCTAACCTGAAATGGTGTCATGCAATGGAAATTGTTAAACACATGTGTTTTATGTTTTTGATGTGGTATGTGACAGTGCTACAAATCAAATAAAGCACATTAGATTTGTCTTAAATTCCTCATGGAGAAAAAAAATGAAAAACAAAAAAACGCAAGAAAAATTCGTTAACTAAATTGAGAAAAGAAATGTTGAAAATCCACGTGTAAGATCTTTTCTACGACACAGAGGTGTTACAAATATTTCGCAGTGGCAGAAAGTAGTTGTGAGTTGTGTTGTTCTTCCAAACCAATTTGCACTAAAGTTGTAAAAAGATAAACAAATTGTAGGCTAAAACAAATATTCAGCAAATATGAACACCTAAAGACCTTTTTTATTGGGTTAAAAATATATGTAAAATTGGAATAGCCTTTATAAAAATATGAGAGAAAGAAGATTTTCTAAAAATCACTAATAAACTGTGGGCTAACGATAATATTTTTACATACAAAATTACTAATTAAGTTTATTCTATAAAAAAGTTGCCTTTTATAAAATTATAATGACACAGGTCAGCAAAAAATAAGAAGTTTGGGTTACAAAAATAAATGGAACAAAAAGAGTTCAAGGCGCGAAAGTTAAGGCCCGTTTTGACAACTTACTGATAGCTAAAGTTAGGATTTTATTGGCCGTATAAAAAGTGTTCCATTATTACAACTTTACTTTAACCTAACAGGTAGGATACACCTTAAATTACTTTATCGCTCACTTTAGGTTAAAGTAAAGTTTTAATAATGAAACACTTTTTAAAACGCCGGTTAACGTCTGCTTTTAGCTATAGGTTAGTTGTGAAAACGGGCCTTCAGTACTTCAGGGATAAGTGCATCACGCTAAAAAGATTCTAAAATGAAACATTTTCCTTAATCCATTCGTAACAAAAATAAAATATCAAACAAAATTTCACTGTTAATTGCACAAAGGAATGAATTTCTTCATATTTTTATGTTTTGTTTGTAATTTTTATGGAATGTTATTATACCCTCCACCACAATTAGTTATGAAGAGGGTATATTAAGTTTGTCATTCCGTGTGAAACTTTTTTATTATTCATCTCAGACCCCATAAAGGAAATATATTCTGGGTCCTTGTGTGATTCTAAGTCGATTAAGCCATGTCCGTCTGTCTGTCCGTCTGTCTGTTGAAAACACGCTCACTTTCGAACAACTCAAAAGAAATGACCAAACTTGGTGCCAAATTTCTTGTAGTTATGCTAAGCAGTTTTGGATTGAAATTCAGCAAAATCGGTGCAGTAGGACCACAGCTATGAATCAAAATGTGGAACCACCACCTAAAAAAAATGATAATTTTGTTACAAAAATTGGTTTTATTCGACTGGAAATAACACTGTGAAATTTCGTGGAGATCCGTCCATAATTTACCTTAGGCCCATATAAACCCTACTACCGGAAAACAGCTTAGTACGCCTGAAACGGTAAAAAATAAGGCTTTCATAACAAAATTTGAATTAAAACTGTTACTCAAGCTAGTTTATATTGCTGAATAATTTAATTTAGATTTAACCTCAAACCAACCAATTTTAATGCTGATGTCTGTTTTAATAAAGATAAATTAATAATAAATAGACATCATATAGATATCATATAGATATCCCCCCCCCCCTGAAATATTCGAACAGTCGGTGGAGGGTATTAAAGATTCGGCACAGCCGAATATAGCACTCTAACTTGTTTTTCTTTATGTTTGTTCACAAATTTTTAACTTTTTGCCATAACGTCAAAAATGAGATGTTTTCTAAGATAAATCGGGGCTGCTGAACACTAATATGACATTCATTTATTTTTTTCAATAAGCGTTTAAGAGATATCCGCGAAAAACCAGTTTCTTGCACTTAATAAGGCTTTTTCCAAAAATCTTGAGAACAGATTTTTGTAATGACACACATTTTACACTGTTACAAAAATATACCATACTGTGTTTATTGGATAAAAACTCACTGAGTTATGTACGTTCAGATTGGAAAAAATTGATTTTTCCTACGTTTTTTTAAAATTTAACATTTTCTGATCTTCCGTTAGGGCATTTTTTTGTAATTTTTAAACCCATATCTTAAAGACCAGAGTGTTCCAAACATAATTGTAACAAAATGTTTTTCATCGGACAAAAAATAAGAAAGTTGCAATATAACTAGCAAAAACATACAAATTATAAAATATATACATATGTACATATGTATGTACATATATCTTTTTGAAGAAATAGTTGGTTGACGTTTAAGATTTATTTTTTTTATATTAAAATTTAAAAAAAAAATTTATAGCAAAAATTTTTCGTAGCAGTCCGTCCATGGCCTATAACTAAACTGTAGAAATAAATTTTGAGTAGTTTTTTTTTTGTCTCTCTATTCATATTTGAAATTTGGGTATTAATTAAATATTACAGATGCTGTTATTTGTTTTTTCTTCTTTGTATTTATTAGTTATTTATGGTATTTATTTAGACAATTAATAACTAAAAGAAAATACATATATTTGTAAGAACTAAAAAAACTGGTCATAATTAATTTGTGTAAGAATTTTGTATGAATGAAAATAATATTCGACACACTCGAATAGTGCCGAATCATTAACACCCTACAGCGCGAGTGGGCTTTATATGGTATCAATAAACCCTTTATAAAAGCCGCACCGTATTATTTGAACTTTGCGTCTCATGTGTAATATAAGGCTAATAACTAAATATTTTTTTCTTTTGTATTATGTGACTGATTATCTTTAAAGGCTGAGTAAAAAAAAGTAATTTTTTTTGTACCTTTTGTTGTTTTAAAAAGAGTTCAAATTCGTATCGAGAGAAAAAGAATTTTTATTTTTTAATAAAACGCTAAACTAAAACAGATTTTTGTTTAGTTTTTACTTTAAAAATTGTTCCGCTAGAATTTATTTTTTGAAAAGTTCGTCGATTCGACGAAGAAAAACCTTAATGTTCTAAAATGAAGAGTAACCTTCCAGGGTTAAATAAAACAGAAGATACATATTCAGTATTTTACGATAGTTATTCTATAAATTATTTCGTAATACTTACGAAAAATAGGATTACGAAAGAATAACTTACTTTCGTAAAATAAAAAAAATGCTAGAGTAAACTTATTTTTATTGTACCGGAATGACGAGAACTTAGTTTACCCACATTTACCAATTGTGGTTGACAGCAGAGAATGGCAATGTGTACTTTCAAAAAATGTAAAAATTATTTTAAATAGCAGATAAGTAGATAATATAAAAAAAAAATGATGCTTAAATATTTTCTTTATTATATAAACAAACTCTTGACACCCAGAGATTACACAAATTTATTCATGTGCAGCGAAAGAAATATGAATTTATTTAACACTTAAATCTTGTTTAATTAAGAGCCGATCCAACCTCCTGCTCAGTGGGGTGGAGGGGGTTATATATTGGAACAGCTGCTCAGCAATTTTTTTAAGCTTTTTTACATTACATTTACATTTTTGGTAATACCAAAGTTTATATAAGTTGAATGTAGTGACACTTTAGTTGAATACCGTAGCACTAGATAGGCTTTAAGATAGAGTTGTAGAGTAGAAGCTTGCAATCGAGACAAAGGACGGAATTTGTTTCAATAAGCCAATGATGATTTTAATGGCTTTTTGTTTTCATTTCAGTTAATTTTGCCTCTATTTAAATGTTAAATATAAACAAATTTGCAATATTTAGTTCGAAAATTCTTTATTGTCGTCTTTTCGACGGAGTTAAAGAGCAAAAACGGAATCATAAAAAATGAAAATTTGGTAATAAAAAACAAGTAAGTACTTCCGTTATAAATTTGACAATTTGGAGCTTTTGCAAAATATTTTTTTTATAAAAGTTTCTCCGTTTTCATTTTATTTAAATGCTAAGGCATTTAATCCGTGTAAGAACCTATTTAAGGGCATGACATTTTTATAACATACATACATACATACATACATACATACATACATACATACATACATACATACATACATACATACATACATACATATTTTGAACAAAAACTTAATAAAAACATTTATGTGTATCCTAAAATTTTCCTGCTAATTACGACTGTGGATAATAAATGATAATAAGGGCATTTACCATTAGTAATAAAATACTTATATACAATACTACACTCAAAGAAATCCATGCCTTAGATGTACAAAAATTGTTGTACATTGAAGAAATCCTTCGGGATTTCGCACCACGAAATTCTTGCGTACAATCATCACCGGATGGTATAACTAACTGAATTTGAAAAAATTGTGCAGAATACTTATGTATTCCTCTTACAACTATCTTCAATAAATCTATTGAACTCGGCCACACTCCGCCTGAATGGAAAAAATCATATATTACTCTGTTGTTTAAAAGCGGAGTAAACTGGAAATATCTAATTATAGAGGAATTGCAAAGCTGAATGCGGTTCCCAAGCTTTTAGAAAAGATACTGACTGATAGTTTATATCATCTTATCTCTTCCCTTTTATGATCTTGTCAACATGGTTTCAGGAAATCACGCTCCACTGTTACAAACATTTTACAATTAACAACTATTGTAAATGAAGGTTTAATTCATAATAAACAAACTGACGTTATTTACACGGAGTTTAGTAAAGCTTTTGATAGAGTCAACCACGATATTTTACTTTACAAGTTATCACGTATGGGATGTAGCAACAACGCATTACTCTGGCTTAAATCTTTTCTTTTAAATAGAGCCCAACAAGTAAAATTTAAGAATGCTACCTCAAAACTTATCAAAGTTCTCTCTGGCGTGTCTCAAGGAAGTCATCTTGATCCCGCTAGCAATCAAAATTTTTGTAACATCTTTACAAAATGTTCCTATCTATTCTATTCTATTCTATTCTATTCTATTCTATTCTATTCTATTCTATTCTATTCTATTCTATTCTATTCTATTCTATTCTATTCTATTCTATTCTATTCTATTCTATTCTATTCTATTCTATTCTATTCTATTCTATTCTATTCTATTCTATTCTATTCTATTCTATTCTATTCTATTCTATTCTATTCTATTCTATTCTATTCTATTCTATTCTATTCTATTCTATTCTATTCTATTCTATTCTATTCTATTCTATTCTATTCTATTCTATTCTATTCTATTCTATTCTATTCTATTCTATTCTATTCTATTCTATTCTATTCTATTCTATTCTATTCTATTCTATTCTATTCTATTCTATTCTATTCTATTCTATTCTATTCTATTCTATTCTATTCTATTCTATTCTATTCTATTCTATTCTATTCTATTCTATTCTATTCTATTCTATTCTATTCTATTCTATTCTATTCTATTCTATTCTATTCTATTCTATTCTATTCTATTCTATTCTATTCTATTCTATTCTATTCTATTCTATTCTATTCTATTCTATTCTATTCTATTCTATTCTATTCTATTCTATTCTATTCTATTCTATTCTATTCTATTCTATTCTATTCTATTCTATTCTATTCTATTCTATTCTATTCTATTCTATTCTATTCTATTCTATTCTATTCTATTCTATTCTATTCTATTCTATTCTATTCTATTCTATTCTATTCTATTCTATTCTATTCTATTCTATTCTATTCTATTCTATTCTATTCTATTCTATTCTATTCTATTCTATTCTATTCTATTCTATTCTATTCTATTCTATTCTATTCTATTCTATTCTATTCTATTCTATTCTATTCTATTCTATTCTATTCTATTCTATTCTATTCTATTCTATTCTATTCTATTCTATTCTATTCTATTCTATTCTATTCTATTCTATTCTATTGGAGTATTTTAGAATCATTACTAGAAAAGTGGCAATAAATTCTATTATTATTGTGACATCACAGACAAAATGGCAATTGCTTTGAAAGCAGCGCTACCATTTCTCAAGTTTTTCCTTTTTTGCAAGCCTTATTTTGTTTAATTTTTTTAAATATTATTAATTCTAAGAACATTTTGGTGTTGTCTTTTAAAATTATGGCACTATTATAGAAAAAAGGTGTCATTAAATGTCATAGAAATGGTTAAATTTTTTATTGATAGTAGATGTTAGATGTTGCAAGTGTCGCGTTCACACATTTTCAACATCTTCCACGCTTTCTTCCGAAAGGTATGCAAGTGTACAAAGAGTATTAGGGGTTAACCCACGCAGACACGGTCTTTGACGTAGCCCCACAAAATGTCTAATGGCATCAAATCGCGTGCCATTTAATGTCGCCAAATTAAGCGTTCTGGAAGCTTTTAATGCAATAAAGACAAAATCGATCGTTTTGTGTGGCTAGTGATCGTCGGAAACACAGATCGTCCAGCTTATCATCCAAAAAAGTAGGTTTTCGTACGTTCATAGCGCTCTTAATTAACGGTAACGGTTCTCCCGATATTTTCAGTAGTGCGCACATTACGAAGATAAATAGGCATTACCTCACTGTAACGCTTCCAGTATCTTTAAAAATCTTTATCATCTTGTCTAATCCTTTCACAGTAATTGTAATCTTGTCTATTACTTGCACAGTAATTGTAAATGGTACGAGAAATGTAACTACGAAATTATCTTTCGTAAAATGTGACATACATTTTTTTCAGTGTATTACTCAGTATTTACATGGGGGGAAGAAATTACTTACGAATCTAATAAAAATAGAACTCCCGCTGTTATTGTGACTGTAAATGACATTAATTACTACACATGCATCAAAATTTAATACGACTTATGGCAATAAAACAACATCAATAAAACAATAAAAATAAATAAATAAATAACATTTTGTAATTTATATGAAAAGTATAAACAAAGAGTTCTAATAAATAATATTTATACAAGTATGTCCATCTGTTTTGCAGTTTATTTTTATGAATTAATGGATACTTTAATAATTGAAATTAGAAAACAAATAGCAGAGTATAGTTGGGAAAGCCCTTCACAACTTATGATTAGTACAAAATTAACTTCGAGTAACGACCCCATTTGTGTATGATTGGCAAATATGGACCTCACAATACAAATTCTATTTATAAACTCTATTAAAAGTTATCATAGGCACATTTTATTTAGATTCCAACATCAATATGAAATTAATTAGCTTAAAAGTGATTTTCGGGAACAGTTCTATATGGGACTAAGGGTCAATCTACTGTCCTTTGTGGACATGGAAATAAAAATGCATGCATGTTAAGTTTATAAAGTGATCGGAATACCGATCGGACCCCGATATTGCACACATTACCACAAAAGCATAATACTTTCCCCGTTAATATTCAAAATACGAAAAATCATTAGAAAATTCCTAATAAAAATAACAAATGTCGTATACGTTTTATTTAAAAAAAATTTTAGAGATAATTTTTATTTAATACTTAAAATTAATTATGCGATCTTTTACAGCTCTTGTACCATACAGTAGTGAAAATTTTGTAGCGTTTTATAAGTTTTAAAGTATTTTTAAGAAGGCTGGGTTGTATGGGACCTATGGGTCGAATTTTTACAAAATTGCATGGCATTTTTTCTGGGCAAATACAGCTTAACTGGACCAAAGTTTACTACAATATTTGTATTTGCTACGACTTAAGGCGTTTTTAAATGATCTAACAGAGTGGACTGTATATGGGACCTATAGTATATTATGGACTGATCTTTACGCAGTTCAGTACTGTGATTTATAATTTTACAAAACTCTCACAGCCCAAATTTGACTTTATTAATATATAGAAATATATAGATATTTTTCAATGTAATTTCGAGGTTTATAAAACCAATTTGTGCAAAATCTTATATTAATCCGTCTATTATACCACTATTTAGGTATGTTAGTTTTTGTAACAAAATAAAACAAAAATTGCCGTATTTTAGGGCGTGGCAAATCCTTTTTTAATTTAAGAAACTCAATTGATTAATCTTTCATACTAGGGCGTGTCTGGTGCAAATTCGTTTGTTTTGTTTTGGGATCGACCTCGATTTGGCAAAAAATAGTTCTACCTCCGACTCAAGCCGCTGAATTTTTCAAGTCCGACTGCAACTCTAACTCCGAGTCCAACTCCAACTCCGGCTCCTACTATTACATTGATGCTAAATGTATATGAAAGTGGTCCTTATTTGACTTTAAACTCTTGTGATACCCACACCATAATAATGGAGAGGGTATTATGCATTTGTGCTGATGTGTAGAACGGCTTAAAAAATTGGTCATAGACCAACCTTAAGGAAAACCGATCGACTTAGAAACAACTTCTGGCGATGTCCGTCCGTCTGGCTATTCATGTAACTTTGTGCGAAAAGCAAAGGTCGCAATTTTAAAGATAATTTAATGAAATTTCGTACAAAGTTCCTAGTTGGCACAAGGACCAAGCCTTTTGGGGCGAATCATTCTATAATTTCATATAGCCCGCAAACAAGCTGCTTTCCTGAATAGGGTGCTCGTACCCACTATCAAACCAATTTAAATGAAATTTCAAAAACACAAATAGACCCATATCTATAAGGACGCATAAGCTATACATTTTTTAAAAAATAGGACCACGAGAGAAGATAGGGGATAGTGTCTGCCTCTCAGAAACTATCAAACATGTTTTAATGATATTTAAAACATACATAGATTCCTATTCATAAAGCCATACACTCTCGAAAATTTGTTTTTGTATACTGCGGTGTAGGGTTTCATATGGTCGGGCTGGACCGACCATACTTTGTTACTTGTTTTTTATTAAGTATCTTTTAAATGGTTCAATATAGCAAGAAAATTATTCTCTAAAAATTGCAAATAGTACTTCGACTCCGACTCCGGTACAAAAACTTCAACTTCGACTCAACAGCCCTGGTTTAATGTTACATTCGTGTGAAAAAGAAAAATTGGCACAATTTTGAGACGTGTTCGAAAAGTGAGTATATTAAAATCTCTACATGTCGAGTTTCAGAAGGACTTTCTTCGCTCGAACAAAAAATTGGTCACAAGGGGGGAAGGATCCGGGATGGAATAAGTGGCGTGGTAAAAAGTTACCAAAGGCAAAAAAAAGAAGCCATTAAAAGTGATATACGATATGTTAGGATCCGACTTCAAATGGGGGTGGTAAATATAAAAAAACAAAAACCGTTTTGGAGCATGAAAACAACTTATTTTCCTATTTTAGAAACTTCAGTGACATATCTCTCATTCTAGGGAGTGACTGGTACAATTTTTTTCCAACCCACCTTATTGTATATTATGTACGTATGCCTAATGTAATATTAAAAATTATTAATTAACAAAAAGAAAATTGTGTTTTCTTATATTTTTTGTTTTTAAACAACATTGACGTTTATAGGGATGTCACATAAAACTGTTGACGTTTATAGGGATGGCACTTTAAAATAATGTTGAGGATGACGCTTATAATGACGATTGTTTTTTTTTTTTTTGGTATACGAACTATATAAACATACCAGTGTTACCAACAGCAAAATTCAAAATTAAACTTGAGATGAAGAAAAATTACGGGATTCAAATAAAGTAAAAACTCATATCAAATTAAAGATTTTAATTTGTTAAAACTTTTACAAAAACGAAAAAGGAGATTAGTATTAATATTATTAATATTCTTATAATAACTTAAAATAATTTCAAAAACGTAATTTTTGGGAGTACAAAACTTTTCATTAATAAGATTTTGTTTGTAGTGCTTAATTCCCAATTTTTATTCTTGATTAATACACTGAAGTTTATTGTTGGAGGATATACTAGTTTCCATGCGCATTTCACTGGTTGCTTAGGCCAGATCATCAGGAAACATTCTCCCAAAAAATTTTAGAAAAGCCAAAGATATTAGCAAACAAAACTGCAAAGTGAATGAGAATTGCAAACCGTCAAAAATTCGTATTTTCAACGATATCAAAGTTTAAAAAAATACCAACAATAAAAATTGAGTTTATCTGGAATGTAAGAAAAGATAAACTACACCTTTCATAAAACAAAAATAAATAAATGGGATAGGTGCGAGGAAGCAATAAATTTATATATAAAAATTAAAACGCGTATGTTTCTGTGATTGTTCCCTAGAAACTACTAAACGGATTTTACTGAAAATTTCACAGGTGTTTTCTGATCCGCCGGGTAAAAGATTAAAGGTTAAAGTAAAAGCTTCTAAATTTGAAACAAATATTTTGGTCATCAATGCAAAATATCTTTTAAGAGCGAGCCAGACCAGGAAAGGACAAAAGGTAATTTTGGTATTTGGGGGTAGTGAAGGACACCGGGTTAGGCTAGTGTATGTATATTTATATATAGATCCACCATGTGATAACGCCATACGACAGATGCTTATGTAAATCAAAATCACAATTGTGTATTCTTTGGATCAACAATACCTGAAATAGTAAAAATTTCATTACTGACTCCCAGTTCAACGATTTCGAACGTTATCGTTCGCATAGAAAATGTATATGGCAAACACTCAGTTTTAAAAATATTTTCCATATGTAATTCTAAGCGAACGTCTACGTTCGCAATCGTTGAACAGTCAGTAAAGCTTGATTTTATTTGGGAAACTATTTTAAAATATAAAATTCTCTACAGCCTTTAAGTATAATTGTTTTAAAACAAAAACCTATTAAAACTTTTTAATAAGCCTTGTTATTTTGGTAAATACGTTACTTTTTCGAGTTTGTCCATCACCTTTTATATATAGCCTTGAGATGTATTTATAATTTTCGACAATTTTCGACATGTTTTTGAGCAAAACTTTTTATTTGAGTTTTTCGAACATGAAAAATGTAGGATAAAACCATTAGCAAAACACTATTTTTGCTAGTGTTGAGGCCCAAAACACGAACGGGGAAATGTGCTAAAAAATAAGTTACCCACACAGAAAAAATTATTGGCAGTTTCTTTTCAATTAATGGTGATTTTTGAATTTTAAAATAAATTTAATAACGTTCTTAATTGATTGAATAAAAAAAACTATTTTTTTTTTCAATTAAAATTTTACTTGATTTTAAGCTTAATTTTAAGTAAATGTTTAATTGAATCAATCAACTCTGTTGTTTGAATTGAACACTTTGTTGAAATAATGCTAACACAAACATAGTATAAGAACGTAGATATTACGTTTATTTTCATATAAGTTGAGTGCGCCGGTAGGCTAGCTGGTTGTGAGCTAGACTATCAACGCCGGGGTTGCTGGTTCGATTCCCGCCAGAGACTCTGGTTTCTTTCCTGCAGACAAGCGAAGAGCTTCGCGGTATTAGCTTAGGGAATTAAAAAAAAAATTTCTGTGTTGTAATCAATTACGTCAGTAATTCATTCAATTAATATATTGATTTTTTTTAAATACTTTGTTAATTCATTCAATTAAAAGATTGTTTAATATTAATAATTTTTTCAATTATTTTTGTAATTGAAATATAAAAACTTTTTAATTGGAAAAAAATCACTGTTTTACAATTTTTGCAATTTTGAGTAATTGGTATAATCATTTCGGTGATAGGTGCAAAATTAAACAATTTTTTGCTTGTTTCAATTATTTTGGTGAATAAAACCGGTTTTCACTTTTTTCTGTGCAAGCTCTGCCCACGACAACAAAAATTTAACCCAATACAGCTAACTAACTACGAAGTGGCAACACTGATACACACGCTTACGTATACGTAGGAATATTGTGATGTTGTTGATACATTCGAATTATGCTTAAACTATAAAACAACACGCACATTTTGGGCAGAAAACATTCACGCACGTTAATAAAAATTATCTACATTTACGTTTGTATCTCTGATATCTAATAAACAAACACAATCGCACTTTTAAAACATGTATTTCCACGACTTTATGAGGCATTTTCTTAGTATAATGTGTGCATTATTAATAATAATACCGTTTTCATTTAAAACGTAATTACCTACTTGCCGCCTTCCACTACAGTCATACACATTTTGCCAAAACATACATTTACTTTGTCAGACTGTGAGAGACTTTAATCTTTGCCCTACATCAGCGTTACATTATTCTTTCCGCACGGAATTTTTTTTAAAAAAATGTTCGTGCTTAGATTGGACAAATAATAAATTTAGAATTTTAATACATACACATGTGAAATTAATTCTAAATTTAACAACAGCCCTAAAATTACTTCGCCATCTCAACATTAATTTCTATTATGGTATTCATTCGGTTAACCGTTAATCGGTTTTGAAGAATGTTCGGTGCTGAGCTTTGCCAGGATGAGTCAGATCCCGACACCAAAAGAAACTCTCGAAAGTAACGCAAACCAAATCTGTTAACAGAATTTGCCGAACCAATTAGAAGTGTTAAAAATTTTAAAAAGTTAAAACAGGACTCTATTTTATATCTTCAGATTATTTTAAAGGAAGATCTTATCAATTGAAATAATTAATAAAATAATCACACAGTTTGATTAATAAGTACATTATGTGTATTAATTAAAAATATGTATTACATATTTAGGAATTATTTTGTTGTTGTTCGTTTTAGTTTAAGAGTTGTTTTGTTAGTTGTGTTATTTTGTCAAATAAAAATAATTTTTGCATTTTTCTTCATGAAATTACTTAATTTATAACAAAAATTTTATTAATCGGTTAAACCAAGACTTCGGTAAATTAATCGAGCAATTAACCGATTAAAGCAAAACCCCGATTAAATGAATCCCTAATATAAATACGTATATTAAATTTTGTTTTTAAACTAAATAAAAAAGGATCTCAAATTGCAGTAATAATCTTTAATACGCCAAAGCCCCGATTTGCGTCGGCAATTAAGACCGGGAAAATGCGACGCAAGTCGAATCACTCTTTTCTGTGAAAATGCCCCGATTTTTTTTTATTGAGTTGGTTAAAATTTAAAAATTTAGTTTGAAAACGTTTTTTCATATTTATTGCAACAAGTGTTTTAAATTATTCAAATAAACAATAAAAACAAGTAAGTAAGATCGCTATGATTGGCTGTGCCGAATCTTTAATACCCTCCACCGAGTGTTCGAAATAATTATACTATTTAATTGTTTATGTGACGTACAACCTTGAGTAATTCTAAGTCGATTAAGCCATGTCCGTCTGTTGATGACATGAACACTTTCAAAAACTCAAAGGATAGGACCAATATTATTGTTAAATTTTTCCAAGTTATCCCAATATTATTTCCATAAAAAAAATAATTTTAGTTACAGCATTTTAGAGGTCTGTGGAAGAAAAATCGTTTGCTGTAAGCCGCAGAATCACCGGGAGCAATTGACTTGAGAGGAAATGAAATAATCTCAACACATTCGGCTAATTCGGCGAAATTGTGACATTTTAAATATGACATAACTTTTGAAAAAAAATTTAATTGTTTTTTCCTTCATATGCATATGTTCCTTATAGGATAGAAGAAACCTTCCCACCAAATTTCATCAAAATTGAAAGGGGTCGTGTCCCACTCTTGGTCGATTTGACATGGAATAACCAAAATACAATTTTAGGATTGCTTTTTTTTAATTTAACTGTTATTAAATTGTTTTTGAACATTTTTAATCCAAATTTTGATATTTAATTAGGCTTAAATTTTGTTTTCAAATTATCAATTTTTGAATTTTTTTGGGACATATTTTCAAGTTTTTGCTGCATATTTAATACACATAAAACGTGTTTTTAGAGCATATTTCTGGTTTCCCTTGTAATGAGTTACCACGGCGCTTACAAGAAACAGAATAAATATGAATGTAGAAAAGAGAAAATTAGTAAAAAAATTTTGTAAACTTCTGAAAAATCCTATTTTATTATTTTTTTTTGTTTTTGAGATCGATTATTTGACATTTTTTAAGACCCGGTTTTAAAATATTCCGAATTGTAGCTATTTTAAAAAACCCGTTTTTGGTTTAAGCATTTTTAAAATAATCGGTTAACCGATTTAATTCGAATACATACAAATACAAAAATCAAATTAGTTTTTGTAATAAAAAGTTAAATTGAAAAAAAAACCAAACAATTCACGATGGTAAGGAACCAACAAAATACATAGATATGACTAGATAGACCTAACAAAAATTTGACGATAGAATCCAAAAAAGCATGAACAGTAAATTGATCAAACTTAAGCTTTATTTTTTATAACTTCTATTTATTTAAATTCAACATTTTTTATTTTTCGAATTTATTCAATGAGCTAAATTTCAGTTATGTCTATCTATCTATATATATAAAAATGAAAAATGTTTGTATGTTTGTTTGTTTGTTCGTTTGTTGGCTTATAGACTCCGAAACTACTGAACCGATTTTCCTGAAATTTTTACAGTAACATCACGTGAGCCCTAAAAATAAAATAGGCTACTTATTTTTTCGATAGGGGCAGGGGAATTGGTACCCCCCATAGGATGCCAATATTAATTATCGCATATCTTAAGAGCCGCTGGACGCATTTTGCTGAACTTTTTGTAGTAGGATCTTCTGAGCCCCAAAATTGAAATAAAATAGCAGCGGGGGAAGTGGTGTCCACCATAGGACGCCAATGTTTAATATCGCATATCTTAAGAACTGTTATAGTGAGAATGTTCAAACTTTGTAGAAGTCACTCTTATGGTATACTACACTTTTGAAAATAGAAATAAAGCGGGTAGGCGTAGGAGGGGAAATACCTCCCATAGGATCGATATATTAAATATCGCTCAACTGAAGAACAATTAAAGGGATAGTCTTCCAACGTAGTTAAAGCTACTATTATGGTAAACTATGAATTTCAATATAGAAATGGGTGGGGTAGCCAGAGGAGGAGCAGTACTCCTCATAGATAGAAAAATTAATAAGAGCCGCTGCAAGCAATTTGTTGAACTTTTGGTAGTAGGATCTTCTGAGCCCCAAAATTTAAATAAAATAGCAGCGGGGGAAGTGTTACCCCCCATAGGACGCCAATGTTTAATATCGTATATCTTAAAAACTGTTATAGTGAGAAAGTTGAAACTTTGTAGAAGTCACTCTTATGGTATACTACACTTTTGAAAATAAAAATTAAGCGGGTAGGAGCAGGGCGGAAATACCTTCCATAGGATGCATATATTAAATATCTCTCAACCGATACAGTGGTTAAAGCAGTGTAGCGAAGCGCACCGGGTTAAGCTAATATTTTATAAAGCTTTTTTGTAATAGTCATATTCCTTCAATTTTTCAGAAATGACTTTATACACTATCAGACTATTATATTGTATTTTCTTGTTGAATTTAATATAAAGTAACCTTCAGAAGGAAATAATTCCCAGTTTCTATTTATTTACTTAACTTTATTCCTCAGATCATAATTGTTTAATGTTATTTAGCCAAACGTTTCGAAAACGCATACAATTCTTTAAGAAAACTACGTAAAATATATTTTAATCAGTTTTAAATTGCTGTCACGTAAGGAAATTACCCGCCAAATTAACGGAAAAAGTGTGTCCGTATCATTTTTGTGAGAAAAAGTTCCCGCTTTGAACTGTCAAATAAACTCACGAAAAAAATGGGGCGTGAAACAATTTTACCACTAAAAAACGATTAAAAATGCAAAATGCTTAGAATAATATTAATATTATTTTGTTCTTGGCACATTTTTTCATTGTTTAATTATTTTGCTTTATAAAATGTGCGATTTTTTTAAAAGTTTTATTGCAATCAACAAACATTAAAGTTGCACTTTACACTATTTGGTATAGCCGACGGATGTATTTTTGCCGGCGTCGTTGAAAATGTTTCAATTTTAGTACATTTTGATCGCCGTCAACGATATGTGTGATTATTATGACATTTATTACGTAACGACGTAATCTTTTTTTAAAATGTTCGAGTTTGGGAAAACTAAATTAACCGGTTAAAACGAATGCTCGAATACTATCCGTCCGATCTCCCTAGTACTTATGTTATTCATTATGATAATGACTTACATAATACCTTATAAGAAGTAATTATATAGTAGCTGTTTTGTAATGCAAATGGTAGCGAAGAAAGCTACTAAATAATGAATTAATTTTGAAAAAGTAAGCATAGTTTTTACTAAGTATATGTATATTGATTCTAAGGTAGTGTAATACTTAGTTACTCTTGCTCACCTGTTCCAAATTTTGTTAGTTTTCTGCGTTGTTTAAGTTTTTTGATTCTTTCAGAAAAAACAATTAAAACACGGATGTGTGCGTCAGTGACCAAAGCATTGCCCAGTTGGCCACGACTTTAAGACGGCTACAAGAAATACTGAGGACAACTCAATACAAATCGTCGAAGAAATTTTCATACAAATGTAGGCTGGCCTCAAAATGTCGTCGACGACGACTTTTATTCTTAACTACACGCAGAGAAAAAAACATGTTTAAATATGGTCGCTTACAACAAAACTATTTTTAAACAAAATGTGAAACATATTCCCCCGTATTTATAAACGATTATTTAATTTAACAAACGTTTATTAAGGCAAATTTTCATACAAAATTTGTTTTGTAAACCTTTATTAAATTTAAAATTTTTAAATGATTTTGTTATTCGTTTTGTTATTTGATAAAAACACTGAAATTTATTGGTGATGGGATAAGAAGCTATTGCTATGCGCATTTCACTGGTTGCTTAGGCCAGATAATCAGGAAACTTCATCCATAAAGATTTTAGAAAAACTAAAGATATTAAACCAAATAAAACTGTTAAGTGTATAAGAATTACAGAAACAGTTCTATTTGTAACAATATCAAAGTTTAAACAAAATCATCAACAATAAACAGTGAGTTTATCTCTCCTTACATTCCCCACTACAATTGATTGGAATTCTTCCAACATTAATTGTAGTTGTAAGTAGGTTAAGAAAAAACAAAAACAACTCGCTTTATTTAAAAAGCGGGTTGCAAGTCAGTTTTTTTAGGCCGTGCACCTGCCAGTTTATTATCAAAATAATTTTCGTGGGAATACAAAATTTTATTTAAATGATTTTGTTATTCGTGCTTTATTATTTGATAAAAACACTGAAATTTATTGTTGATGGGATAAGCTATTCCTTTATAAAGATATTAAACCAAATAACATCAACAATAAACTTCAGTGTTTTTATCAAATAATAAAAATTGGGAATAAAGCACGAATAACAAAATCATTTCAATTAAATTTTTTTTAAAATACGGGCGATTATGTTTACTTTAACTTCAGTATTCCACGGATAATTACCTCGGCCAAAATGCCAATATTTTTGGGTAATTATGCGTGGTAAGCATTTAAACGAATACGCTTAACTACCTCGTTGAGGTAATTATAAGAATTCGTTTACCTACCTCATTTTTTTTGTATTTTCATAATTTTTTTTTTTAATTTTTAGTGCATATGTTTAAATTATAAACATGTAAACTTGGTTGCAATTCTTGCTTTGTTGTTGTCAAATAGTATTGAAGCAATTAAACGAATGAAATTTAGGTGTAATTTTGTTTTGGGAGTTTACTTTATAAGGTAAATACCCGAATCGGGTAATTAAGCGTAAGGCAATTAAACGTGGATTTTTGTTTGAAAAATAGAAGAAAATAAACGGGAATTTAAAACTCAAGGTAAAAAAGCGTGAAAGGCATTTAAACGTGGGGTATTTAACCGGGTTATACTGTATATTATTGTCACCGACAACTATAATTTGGTTAAATTAGTTCCCCATGAAGAGGTCACAACCATATTATGGTTGCATCAAAACATGTTATGGTTAAAAATGACAATAATTTGTTTTTAAATTAACAATATTATTCTACTCTTTTTCGAGAGCACTGTGCTATGGTTGAAAACCAACCATGCTATTATAAATGTTAAACATATTTTAGTTATTATTCAACATAACATGTTCGGAGGCAACCATAAAATGGTTGTGGCTTCTTGTTGGAGGCCTAATTCAACCATAATATGGCTGTCGGTGACAATAATAATGTTAAAATAATCATAATATGTTTAACATTTTCTTTAAAAAATAGTTTTGTTAGAGGTGACCATATTTAAACATGTTTTTTCTCTGAGCAAGAAAATATCTCATGCTTTGTCGCCAGCGACTCCATGCACGACAATGTCGTCTATTTTGTCGTCCACCACAAAAATTATTGCATGGTTATTTATTTTAGATAATTTTTCCATGTGCTTTTTATGTATAGCTACAATTTTATTTCGCTTGTTTTATTTCTGTTACTGTTGTATATTTGACTCTTATAAGCAATGCTTAAATTGGCAGTGAAGTAAATTTTAACAGCATGTAATCCATTTTCCAGCCCACGATTACCTTCATCAGAATATTTTCGGTTTTAATGGTTTGTACTTATATGTATGTAAAATTACAATACAATGTAAGTGGACAAACACAACTTATAAGAGAATGTCGCTCATACTGTGCCGCATAGTGTTTGATAAAATACAACCTATCAGACAAAGCGCGCATACTGTTCCGCATAAAGTTTAATAAAAGCCAACTTATAAGACCAAGTCATACCAAGACCAGCTCATACCGTTGTACACGACGATTACATCTAAATTGTCTTTTAGAAATCCTTAATAATAGGGGCAAAAGGGGACAGATTGGCCAACTGGGTAGTAACACAATATTTTTCATATTTTTCGTATTGTTATTTTTTTTTTTTGCATTTTTTTGTTATTATGTATATTTTTCAGTTCAAAGCTTTGAGGAGGGCAAGTTTTACAATGATATATTGTATGAATGCTTGTTTGTTTATGCAAGAATGTTTGTAAAACATAGAAGAGTTGTAACGCAACGTACACATATCTTAATTAGGGCTGCCAGATACTTTTTCCCTTGTCCCCAAAAAATTTAAAAAAAATCGCCAAATTAAAAAACAAAACCTTAAAAAGTCAATAATTTTTTTGTTTTTTTTTTATCTGACCAAATTATAAAATTTTTTAAAAATGGTAAGAAAAATTTTAATAAGAAATCCCCAAATAAAAATTTTTAGTAAACAAAAGCACGACAAACAAAATCTTTTAAATTAAAAATTTTTGTATTCCCACAAAATTAATTTGATAATAAACTGGCCAGTGCACGGCCAAAAACTAAACTGGCAACATGCTTTATTTTTTGGAAAACAATAAAGCAAGTTGTGTTTGTTTTCATTTTGTTTTTCCTTAACGTACTTAAAACTACAATAAATGTTGGAACAATTCCAACCAATTGTAGTGGAGAATGTAAGAAAAGATAAACAAACTGTTTGTTGTTGTTGTCTTTGTTTAAGCTTTGATATTGTTACAAGTAAAGGTAGAAGTACATAACACGCGTTAATTCGTCGACGTTTGTTAAAAACGGATTGGAAAGTATATCAAGATTTTTTTACTTTACTGAATTTATTCTTTTTATATAAATATTGTATGTTTTTTATGCTCTTCAATAAGTTTTTCTTGCATGATTCGCAAATTTTTAAAATTTTTCCTTTTATTGTCAGCTTGTCAAAAATGCACAACGCGTTAACAATTTTTATGTTGTTCGATTAAAATACACGAGTTTAACTTTTTTTGACAGAAGTCTACAGAGCGCGCACGCACTAACGCTTGTTATGTATTTCTACCTTAAAGCTGTTGCTTATAATTCTTATTCGCTTAACAGTTTTATTTGTTTAATTCCAATTTTACCAGAACTTTTTTGTAAAGAATTTTGTTTTGTTTGACATAAATAATGTAATGAGGTTCAGATTGATGTAAAAAAAAATTTCCGAACAGTGCTATATGCAGAGTGGAGAAAACTGGTGTGTCTATTCGTTTACACCGTGCATAAATTTGTTATAGTTGATTATTGAGAAAGAATCGTGGAGGAAGCATGACAGTTATGCAGCTCATCTATTGTGGATGGCCTACGTCTCGTTCTTAGTATAATTTCACAAAAAGCTTTAAGTTGTTTTGGGCATACATCATTTTTTTTTATTTATTTATATTTCACCTTTATTTACATTTTATACTTAGTATACAAATATTTACAATTTTCGAGATTTTATCTAAAGATACTACAACGAGTGATTATAATGTCGAAATAATCCTGATAAAATTTGTTTAATTATGACATTGTTAAAAGGAAAAATACCCAGTAGTTCGATTTTAGCGTCACCTTCTCCACAAAAATAAGCTTTATTTTCTTGAGGCACAAAAGAATGGTATGGACATTGTTTTCTCCACCTTCATCTACACTACCAAACTATTCTATATAGTGCAAACCCATTTTTTCTAGCGCCAATTTACTTTTAAATCGTCCAAAAATAAGTAAAAAAAAAAGCAGAAATATATGTTTCGTTGAATATTTATTTTTACTGACTGTCTATATGAACACACCTACATATAAAATTCTTTAAAAATATAAGTCATAACAACAAAATTTTTACAAAGTCACAACTTTGTTTTATTTAGCAACCCTGTAACTGTATTATTTATAGAAACTTTCATGATAACAAATAATATATAAACAAATATTACGCAATACTTATTTATTCATCTCAAAATATCGTAATTTTTGTTGTTTTTTAATTTACACCCTTTTGTTGCCGCGCTGCTTTCCTCAAACATTCATCAAATGTCTACAAACTCAAAAATAGGCGGTATGTACCGATATCCAAAAAAAAATTTGTTTGCATTTTCTGACTCTTTTAGGAACAGCTTACTTTTGCATCCATATGGACACGCGGGATCTTTGGAGGAAGTTTCCTGACGATCTGGCCTAAGCAACCCGTGAAATGCGCATAGGAAAAGCTTATCCCTTCAACAATAAATTTCAGTGTTTTTATCAAGAATAAAAATTAAGCAAGACAAACAAAATCTTTAAAATAAAAAATAATTATATTATTTTGATTGTAACGACTGGTTTCGGCCCGTTTTTTTAAAATCGTTTCTATGCGATTCCAGTGGGAAATTACAAGAACAATATGCTGTTTTTGAATTGAAAAGAATTTGTAGCTTGTTTAATCGGCTTAAGCCATCCTTAAAATCAACAATTAAATTACACATATCCCAAACTTTATTATATTGTCCTTCATATTTACTTTTATTGGGGAAGACATATTTGCTTGAAAATTGCCTTTAAAAAATCCAAAATTGTATGTGTTGTCAAAGGTTTTAGATTCGATTTTTAAATTCTTCTTTTTTAAAACAATCGCTCAAGAATAATAATATAAGTTTATTAAGCACCTTTTACACACTTAATAAAAACGGCAATCTTTATTAGGACCCTTTACACTGTATAAGTTGTTGATAAGAGTAAGATAAAAGTCTTGCTACTTTTTTTCATATTTTATATATGTACATACCTACGAAACAAAGAAAAATAAGCATTAATAACAAAAGAAGGGAAAATATATTAAAAATTTGTAAAATCCTCAAAATCTCCCCGAATTCTTTTTCTAAATCCCCAATCCCCAAAAGTCTGGCAGCCCTGTTCTAAATGAACAACAAGAGTAACTAAATTTTGTATAAATGATATACATATTGCATACTTTATTCACGTTCATACATTTATACAATATAAAACAATTTATGCTAATGGCGTGCAACAAATGCGTGCTTTGGCAAAAATCCAAAACAATAAACAGCACACGCAGCACGAGAACAAAAAATAAATTGAAAAAACAAAACAACAAACCAAATTCAACACACAACAAAAATTAACAATTTATAATAATGTTGCAATTGATATTCATACATACAATTATAGAAACATGTTTAGAATCATACAAACATCTACAGTCATGCTTTTAAAATACATTTTTATGCATTCATATCTATGCCATCGTCATCATTATACACTTTAAAACATTGAACATCAAATTTTTTTTGCAAAATTATCAAAATGTAACATCAACTCATTCATGCCAATTAAAATCGTATTAATTTAGATCTTTTATTGTTGCTGTTGTTGAATTTGAAACCAATATTTGCTACATTTACTTCACAGCCATTGCACATTGGGGCAGGATAGCCTGTAAAATTTTCTGCCAGAAAGTCAGATTTAAAACAATTCGAATTTTACAAGAAAAATATCGCGTAAATATTGTTTTTGGATTTGTTTTTAGTCAGCATTATAAATGCGTTTTGAATGGAGTACAACTGAACTAGCTTTTGTACACGTAGCCCATTCTTTTCAAATGACAATTTTAATTAAGACACTAATGAGAAATAGGGAATCTAAGTTTTGAGACAGAGATTTTAATGGACTTAAACATTTACCCCCATATTCACAATAAACATTTCTATGAAAAATTTGAAACGAATTTTCTATGAAAATTTGTTTAATAAACCTTTTAAACATCAACAAATCTTTTTATGAATATATGTAGGGGTAAACCTTTAGATTTTTTTAGCAAAACACCGTTTCTTATCCCACCAAATACCGATCATTAGTTTAATCGTTGGGTTCGCAAAAGGGTCACAAAAAGGGGATTTTCCTGAAAAAGGATATTTGAATTAAAAAAAGGGTACAGTTTTTTATAAGCAGTATTTCCCATTTTAAAGAAAATAATAAGGCCATGTTTTTTTAAACAAACAAACAAAAATATTTATTTCTGGTAGGAAGTTCTCAAAAACTTTATTTTTTTATGGGATGCCTTTCCTGTTTTTAACACCTGACCAAGAGGTTGTTCTTTATAATAATAGCTAATTTGAATGTTTTTTATGGTATATTCCGACATATTCTTTTTTTTACCAATTCAGCGATTTCAAACAAATTTAAGGCTTCATATCCAATTTTGCAACTGTTCGCGAATTTTAGTCATGTTTCGCGATAGAAGTGTCTTTTTCCGATAGTTTGATAACTATTTATGTCACATTTCATCGGTCTAGCTCAGCTCGTGTAGCTACAATCGTGCTCAAACCTTTATTTCTGGGAAACTTTCGTACCTAAGTTTTACGGATTTGAAAGTGACAGATTTTTTCCTGGAGATCACATTTATTGATAACAAAAACTGTCAATTTAAACTGGCAAAATAATTTTTTTTAGCTTATTTTGGAAGAAATATAATATGCAAAGAAGGGTAAAAGCTCCCCCTCCCTATATCTTCTTAATTAATCAACCGATTTTCTTGAAATTTGGCAGGCAAATAGTGTAACATATGGAGGGAACTATAATTTTTATTATTTAGGGCGTGAAATATGGCAAGAGGGGTGAAAGATCCCCCTCCCTATATCTTCTTAATTAATCAACCGATTTTCTTGAAATTTGGCAGGCAAATAGTGTAACATATGAAAGGAACTATAATTTTTATTATTTAGGCCGTGAAATAGGGCAATAGGGGTGAAAGCTCCCCCTCCCTATATCTTCTTAACTAATCAACACGTTTTCTTAAAAATTGGCATGCAGATACTGTAACACCTGAAAGATAATAGGGTGAACGTGAAGTAGGACAAGAAGGGTTAAAGCTCCCCTGGAAGGAATTATAGCCAATACTTTTTATTATTTAGGGCGTGAAATAGGGCAAGACGGGTAGAAGCTCTCGCCCTCCCTATATCTTCTTAACTAATCAACCGGTTTTCTTAAAATTTTGGCTACAGACACTGACAAAACAACGTTTGCCAGGACTGCTAGTATTCTATAAAAATTAGCTTTAATTTTAATTATGTAATAGTACAAATACAAATCTATGTTGGACATGGCCATTATATTAAATTAATAAACTTGTTTATTGCTCATAACCAGGGAAACCGCAATTAATCGCAAAAAAGGTGTTTTATTCCCATTAATTATGTAGTAAAAGCTTGAAAATATGCCATAAAAATTGGAAAAATATGCCCTAAGAAACAAAATCGGCGTATTTGAAAACAAAACATTGAACAAGTTAAATATGTTCGTCTGTCAAGCCCGATCATATGATGCAATATACAAAAATATTTACAGACAACTATCGGAGTGTTTCCTATTTAGGACACATGAGCAGTAATGGACACAACATAACACAATTATTTTAGGACGTTTATATTTGTGCAAGAGTCATGTATGCCGAATAGTATCTAGATGTGTATATTTACTTCTTTAAGAATTTTTTCGTCGTAAACTGATTTAAGGAAGACGGATTGTATATGTGTCAACTCAGGACTTCCACTTGCGAAGATATTGCAGCCAAATACACTAGAGCAGTAGAGCCCAGTTTTGCGTCCATTCGGAGTCGGTTTAAGTGTTTACTGAATTATAGATTTGCTGGTTTAAAAACATTTTAAACCAAAAAGAGAGTTAAACTTGCACTTATTTATTAGCCCTTCAACAAAGTTTCACACGGATTGATAAACTTAGTATACCCTTTTAAAACCAGTTGTAGAAGGTATAAAAAGGTTCTCCATTTGGTGTTTCGCTTGGAGTTACGCATTATGACATTGGGTAATCACATTAATTATAAAGTAGCAAATCTAATGCAATAAAAGAAAATTTGCTATTGTTAGTTGGCATTCTGACACACAAATGTTAGTTGAACTAATAGGAATAAATTGGATATGAGTTGAAGTGTTTGTTCGCATTGGAACATGCTCCACATGTATTGTGCTGTGAATTTTTCTATGAATTTAATTTAAATTTATGTTAAGCATAAGAGCATATTTGTGTAAGTATTTCTTTTTCGTTTTTGAACAGAAATTTATTAAAGCAAAATATAGCATATCAATTCACAATATTTATGTATTCATGCATTCATTCATTCATTCAGCCAGGAAAAATAACATACTAAACAGTGAGACTTTCATACACAGGAAATTAAAAGAATATTGTTCGTTAACACGCACTTGATTAGTAACAGAAATTATAATTATTGTTCAAGTATTCCACTATAACGCAGTTAAAAAGAAAATCCGACATGTAATTTACTATTCCATAAAATAAAAAACAACAAACTACAACTGAAACAAAAATGGGTAGAAGATAAATAAAAAAATATGTAGTGAATATTTATTATAAAATGAAACTGTTAAATATCACGCGTTTTAAAGCAATTTTTAATATTTATTTGCCACAAGTGAAGCAGATTTATATTTCTAAGCCGGAAAAGTGTCAAACTTGTTGGAAATTCTTGTTAGTAATTTACAATGCGATAGTAATTGGATATTAACGGTTTCCTTTAGAGTAGGTACAACTAAAGAAACTTTTGTAAAATGATTTTTTGTTTGATTTTTGTTTTGTACATTGGGAAAATGTGCGACGATTTTTTAAATTCTTCACTGCACGCAATGTTTAGGAACATTTTAAAATTTTGCTTAAGCTTAAGTTTAACCCTAGCAAGACATAATTTATACTTGTATGTCTTCGGCATATAAGGAAAGCTTGAAAGATGATGCTGCCTTTTAAAATTTGATAAGAAATCTTTGCAAGTTGGCTTCAGTTTCGGCTCCAATAACTGCAGAATCGGCGTAACATATTATCTAAAATTCGTCTGTTGGCGGTCTACACCCAGGTGCAGCTGTTTTCACCTTCGCGATGATTGAGTCCATTATGACGTTTAATAGGATTTTTGTTTTTGCTAAGCACAAGCAAAAACGTCGGCAGAACCATGGCGCAATGATTGCTGATTATATTGCTGGAGAACACGTGAAATTGCTTGCCATAAACAAACGTACAGAGAAATGAAATGTCAGATTAATGACAACTCATTTTACAGCAGATTGCCAAGCAATAATTACTCAACCAATCAGAAGAGCAATCATTGCGCAATGGATTGCCACTCATGGCAATATGCGGTCTATACGTCGCAAATTTAGTGGAGCAATCAAATTTGACGTTTTCCGCAATAAATATTGCTACATGGAGACCAGCGGTACGGCATTGATGTCCATTTCAGCAAACAATTGTTTTTAAGCCCCACCAATTTTTTTATACAATATCTTGGAAAAAAATTATACGCACATAGTAGTGTCGCCAACTTTTTAACGACAAACAACTCTGGATACATATTTTTAAGCGATTTATTACTAAAAAAACGTCTTTTCAGCATTTATTTCATTAATAATGCGGTGTGACGAAAAATCCCTTAATTTTGGAGATTATAAAAAATCTGTCCGATTTTCCCTACGGTTCTATTTTCTGATGAATGATGTTTTGAAAGATTTAAGTGAATATGTTTTAAAACATAGATGGGGAAAGTTAGAAGAAACGCAAAAGGGTTTTATTTTTTTACTAACATTATTCTCTTTAAGTTAATGCCATAAGCGCCTCAATCCAAAGGAAAGCCCAAGTATTCACTAAGGTAGATTAAGGTTACATGTAAAGCCAATATGTCGGTCCTTTTTCACACATTTAATTTTTTTCTTTATTTTTCTTAACTTTACTTTAATTTTAACTCAACTTTAATTTAAATTTGGCGAATGAGATTGTCGTGAAATAGCCGAATATTTGACGATACGATTACTAGTATTTATTATGAAGATGGGTTCATAAATTATTACTGATCCACTTCCAAACTTAATTTTAAACATTTTAGATGTTGCTGAAAGCTCATGTCCTTTAATTTCAAAAAAAGTTTCTCTTAAAAGCTGATACAACATTTTACATTTGATAACACAGTTTTATTTTCTTCTCCCATTTAATTAATTATAAGGAACCACTGAACCAGAGTCTAAACCTTTTATTACAAGTAAGTTATTTTGTTATTTAGTACAAACATTCAATGGTAATAAGATATCAAGCTCTTATCTCCCATATCAAACCACTTCCGATTTTATTATTTGGTTTTTATACCCTACACCACTATAGTTGGGGAGAATATTATGCATTTGTGCTGATGTGTGTAGCACCTCAACTTATAATCACTTTCTAGATCAATCTAAAGATGTCCGTCCGGCTGGTTTTCTGTTTAAGTAAACTTTGTGTACAAAGCGATGGTTGCAATTTTGAAGCTACACATTAAAAATAGAAAATCGACTTTAATTAAACAATTCGTTCAGACAATTAAATATTTAACTAATTTTGCCCCTGCAGATGAATTGATCATATCAATTAACGGATTTGTATTTTCGAGTCATGGGACACAAATTAAGTCAATTAAAAAATTAATTGCATAAACAAAAAATACACCATATACACACACATTTAATTTTATGGGTTTTGATTAAAAAAATTAATTGCAGCAAAACAAAAAATTAATTGAATAATTAATGTACACCAATTAATTATTTAATTGAATAATTTTTTGCAAAAATTTTTTCTGTGTAATCATCATCACCTTAAATGCAGACGGACGTAATTGCACCTTTGCAGAAGCAAAAAACTTTACAAAGTCAATAATAATTAAGTATTCTTGGCGTCTAAATTTCTTTAATAATGTCGGTATTTTTGATAACAGGTAGCTAAAAATTTTCGCAAACATGTATTTTGATACAAATTAACCATAATCAATCAAAATGTCAATTTCGATTTTTTGTGCAGTTACCTCCGTTTGCATTTAAGGTGGCGATATGTATTTACTAGAAGTCTCTGTGTGTATTCGTCTTAAAATATTCTACTACAAGCTTAATAATTTAACCATTATTTTTAAATACAAAATTCGACGACAAAACCTTTTAAACAAGATAATATGATATGGAAAAAGTAGGTCCAAAATTTACCACAAAATCACTTTAAGACGGACTGTTTTTGCATAAATGTAGTTATCTAAATAATATTCGGCACCAAGAACTCTTATATGAATATTAATCCTTTACCATAGTTTTATTCTGGTGAGTCCACGGTTGCATATGAAACCTGTGCCTGTAAATACTATGGTGTAGACGGTATCATATAGTCGGGATTGACCATCTATACTTTTTTTTCATGTTTTTGGGTTTTTGTTATTGTAATGGCCAAAAAACTCATGTTTATACAGAACATTTATTTTCAGCTTTTTGTGTTTTCTTTTTTGTATTTTTTTTTGTGTTAGTTCAAATTCGTATGTGGAAACTGACCCTTTTATTCAAACCAAATAAAAAAAACCTAATGCAAGAAAATCTAAAAAAAACAACATTTTAAAAAACATGATGTAGACAATTTACGAAAAAAAATCAACTAAGTGGATATAACATATTCATACAAAACATACATACTCGTTCATTGTGTCAGTCATTTAGATCCCACAGACCGAAAAAAACAAGTAAGAGTGCTATATTCGGCTATGCCGAATCTTATGTCCCCTTCACCATGGTGCGATGAGAACAGAAAGTTATTTAAATACCGTTCTTTAGACATAAATAAATCTATTTTTTGCCATGCCTACGTATCCACTCCCTCCGAAATTTTGCCGGATGTTGTCTATTAGGGTTAATCGATATTGTGCCATCGATTTTTTTATAGCTTTTGGCATGAGGTAAAAAAATTCAACTACGACACATTAAAAAGAATAATTTTCGAAGCGTCCGAATTTAAATTTTTTGACTTTTTCTCAATTCCTATTTTTAAGGTTTTTTTAGTATGTAATTTGTCTAAATTTTTTTTTTTCAAATATTACCTTTCCATTGTGAAGTTGGAGGCTTAAAATGATGGCGTTGTCTTTTTTTTGGAACATTTTTTTTGGGGGGGCTTAGATGAGTTTTTATTAATAAATATGTATGTGTACTTTTATGTTTTTTGGTTATTTTATATGTAAATTTTATTTTTTTTTTTGTTTTATTTTTTTCTATTTTCAGGAAAAACATGAAAAATTAGCCACTGAGTCTGAATCTTAGCCCCATAGGACCTTAAATGTATTTTAAAACTCGAATATTTACAAATGTAAATACTGCCCAAGTTAGGGTTAAGTATTTCGACAAGTATTTTCGGGAACCATAGATCTTCCCGAGTCTAACTTTTATTACAAAAGTAAATGGTAAATTTCTTCCTAAAGAAGTCGGTATTTAAATCTATCAAAACAATGAAATTCCAAAAATTACACTTTTTATACTTTTTACCAGAGAGAAAATTAATACTCCAAAATTACACCAACTTCATTATATAAGAAAAGAGTAATTTCAGTATTAAGATTTATATACCGACGTCTTTAGGAAGACATTTACCACTTTCTTTTGTAATAAATGTTGGACTCGGGAAGATCTATGGTTACCGAAAAAAGGTATTTTAAAAAAAGGTTTTTAGAATATATGCTCTACACTGATAGAAAAATTCACCTTCACCGATGTTACTGCGTCATCGCACTGAGGACATGATCGTAATTTCTGTGATGCCGATATGTCATCCCATTGATGACATAATTTCTGAAGACACTTTGGCCAAGTGATTAAAAGTGTCAAGGAGTCAAAAACGAAGACACTTGTCATAGTACTGATGTCAAAAACATCAGCATTATGACGCCTTTTCTATTAGTTTACTAAAGTTTTCTGATCTTTTGATATACATACATACATAATACGTATCCTTAGGTACCATTCCTGCTCTAAAATTTTACTTTTAATAACAAAAGAGAGAAAAAAATCGATATAAAACGTTTTTTCGACAAAAACTAGGCTACAAAACCATACAAAATCATAACGCCATCGTTTTAAGCGTACAATTTTTACCTTGGAAAGGTATTATTAAAAAAAAAAAAACTGTCAAATTGTTTTATTACCTACTAAAAAAAAAAACGCTTAAAAATAAAAGTTGAGAAAAAGTTAAAAAATTTGGGCGCCTCAAAAGATATGTCGTAGTAGAATATTTGTTCTTCATGCCAAAAGCTATCGAAATATTGGCGGCACATTATCGAAATTTTTGTCATTACTAATCGCAACGCTCTGTTGTTGTCTATTGATAACCAAACCAAGATGCTTGCACCTAATTTAGAAACTTTTGCTGTTTCATCGTTAAATCAACTTCGCTGTACATGTATGTATTTAAATGTGTAAAAAAAACGCAAAAACTTAAAAAAAAAATATAGAAAAAAACCAACTTATACTATGTTCACACTTGGGTTCTTAAACGCTTTTAAGCAACCCGAACGTTATTAAGCTCTAATCACATCAAAATCGAGATGATTTCCCATACATTAAATTGATTTGTTAATCACTTCAAATTGACATGTTTACAACTAAATCACTTCATTAATCACATATAATCCACTGAACATACCTCAAACTGAGTGTAATGTAGAATCGGCCAACATAAACTGAACAACCGGCCACGATTCTGCTTAATGATTTTATTTTTATCCTTAAATAATTCATAAATTTTCACAATTTCATCATTAATATGTTTAAAATAATCTTCTGATAACTTTATAAAAGTATCAGATTTTTAATACTTTAAAGAAATATAAATTTGTTTGTTTTGTTTTTTTCTTAATCATCTGTCATCTTAATCATCTCAAATGTAATGTGAACGGGTTTGATTAACTTAATCAACATTTTGCTTAAACGCCTTTAAAAACTCAAGTGTGAACATAGTATTATACAAGGTACACCTTGTTACTTATCACTAGCGATGAGATTTTCATGCACTAAAAAATCGAAAAATGCGATAAAAAAAACTTAAAATATGCATTAAAAATAAAAAAATATGCACTAAAAACTTGAAAAATGTCCAAAATAATCGTTTTTTTTTTAATTTGACTAAAAACAAAAATATAAAAAATTCGGTCTCTTGCTATTCAAATACATTTCTTTAAAAAATTCAATAACTTATTAAAATTGTTGATGGTTTAAATAAATAAGTACTGTTTTTATTAAAAGTAAAACTTTGTCTTGTACTTGGAGGGTGCCAATGATTGATTTCAGATCAGCTCAAAAATATTTTAAATTTATTTTATTTTTTGAAATCCTTAATTTTTTTTTGCAAAACGTTTGGAATTTTTTTCATTTGGCTGGTTATTCTTCCTTCCACATTGTAACTTTTCAAGGTTTTTTATATAAAATTCTGAAGCATCTGGCTAGGCCGCCATCTTCTTACTACTGGCTGCATTGGAAGGGGATTCAAGGGAAACATTTCATTAAAAATTGCAATATTATCGAATTGGCTTCTGATTTCCTCTGCATCGCGGTATAACCCATGTGCAAAGCAAGAAATTTGTAACAGTTTTGGATAATATACTTTAATCACATTGAAAGCCTTGTGAGGTGCTGCATCGTTTTAAAAAAGAAGGATCTTTTGTCGAAATCGTAAAAATTTCGTGTTTAAAGCAAAGCTTCAAAATAACATATTTTTTTATTACTTTTTTAATGCTTTTACAAATTTTTTGGAAGGTTTTGTTGTGTATTTCAAAATTTTTTTTAAGAAAATTTTTTATAATATGAAAATTCAAAATCACTCAAAAATGTCAAAATATGCAAAAAATAAGCATTAAAAACCTAAATATGCAAAAATAAGCATTTTCACCAAAATATGCAAAAACAAATCGATGCAATTTTAACGCAAATTTAATGATTCGGAAAGATAATTGGTCGACATCGTTCTTAGACTATCGACGAAAAACATGCATTTGCATGGAAATCGCATCCCTACTTATGATGATGTGTATAAAAACCAACAGCAGCATGGTTTTTGTCATATTTTAGCCACTTATGAACCGAGCTGGCTAAACTTCAATAGAATTTCAAGACAAAAGTGATATAATATTTATAAAACAATCTAGTCCCCCCATGATTACTGTGGTCTTTGCAAAACCCATTTGAACGGGCACATGGACAAACGGACAAATATATACTTGATAGGTTGTTAGATCAATATTGTAGAAATAAGAAACGGAATGACAAACTGATATAAACCCTTTTCCACCTGTGGTGAAGGGTATGTAAATATGTTAAAATGAATAAAATTTGTATTAAGGCCTTCGAAAAATTCTTTAATAAAAGTGGATGTTCATTGTACGATAGACCGGGTCGACCTCCATACAAAAAAAAAGTTGTGCCAATCACCCCCTAGAATGAAAGATATGTCAATGTAGTTTCTAAAACAGGAAACATTTTTTATGCCACGTCCCAAATACAACCCTTTTGGTTTTTTAATTGCTGCGCTGCTATTTAAAGTCCGATCTTTCTGAGAAAAAAATGAGCAACTTTAAAAACAGAACTCTGGACTAATATTTTAGTATATCGACTCAGAATCACTTTTTAAAGTGACATAACGATGTCCATCCGTCCATCTGGCTAGTTGCTTGTCCATGTTAACCTTGTGCACAAAGCACAATTTGCAATCATTCAGACAATTTGATCAAGGACGAAATCTATGTAAATAAAAACTTCTTTCCAAATTAGACTCTCTGTGTCCACAAACTATTTAATTTATTTGGTATTTAGATAAGGTTCGCCCCAAAAATATTTTACTGTAAATTAAATTCTTTTTGAATCGGTTCACATTTGCCCAAAGCTCTCATCTATAAATAGCTTTAACTTCCTTTAAAATGTTTACATTAATAAATAATTTATAATTTAGTTTCCGTCCCTAAAATCTCTTTAAGACTAAAGATCTTATATGGATGTTAATATCTAGATAATATTCGGTTCCAAATAGGGAAAAATCTCGAAAATTCTTCTTAAAAAAAACTTTGTGTTTAAGATTTACCGATTATAATTTTAGGACTATTTTTATTAATTGGAGCTGTTATTCGATTGTGGAATATTTTGTTTTCAAATTAGCAATTTTGGATTTTTTTGGGATATATTTTTTTTAACAATTTTTAGTGCATATTTTCAAGTTTTTAGTGCATATTTCTGGGGGTCTTCTCTCTAATGCGATGCGAAAACAATTTCGATGCGAAAGCGAAATGCCAACTTGGTACTCTCTATCACTTTCGCAAAATGTTCTAAAAATTAAGCAATAGTGGTAATAAAAATTAAAGATGACGCGGGTTTACAGTAATGAAATGCCAAAGTGTGTACAAATATTTGAAATTGAAAAATTTAAATAAAACAAAATGATGACTTAGAAAAGAAAAAAATTTAAAAGATGCGAAAGACACATGCGCAAACGTATTAAAGAGTACAAATCGATAGATTTGCTAAAATTTTCTTTCGCATCGCAATAGAAAGTAGCCCCCCTGGTTTCCATGATAAGTAATATAATATTGCCAGTATAAAAAATATTTGGTTCAAAAAGGGGCAAAAGGGGCACAAAAAACTACAAAAGGGGATTTAAAACTAAGGGGCCAAAAAAGTGGCACTGCAGTTAAAAAGGGGCAAAAATACGACTTTAGTCGCATAACGGTAACGCTGTTTATAGTGCATGCTATAAGCATTTAGTCAAATATTTTTTAAGCCAACTTTTCAATAAATCAAATTTACATTTTTTCTAGAGTAGAGTGTTTTTAAAATAGAAATTATACATTGGTTTATTGCTAAACTACAATGCCACCACCAGTGTTGTAGCAAAAAGTTAACACTAGTATTAAGTTAAGTAAATACTAGGGTTCCTAAGAGTGCATTTATTTTTTTCGTTTAGTGTCCGGAACTTTTTTTTTGCGAAACTTTTTCGTTATTAATTCTAAAAATATATCGTTTTTGAAATGAGCCGTATTTATTTTTAATTTTTCGATCTACTAATGGGAAAAATGGAAAAAAAATTATGAACACAATGTTATCGATAGTCTACTACCAGTTATCGGTTTGATTTTATTAAAGAAATTATAAAAGAAAACATAAAACTAGTTCCATACTTCATAAATACAAAAAAAATATTATATAGGAATATTAATATTAATATACATACATATATTGATTCCTACGGTTCAAGATTGGAACAAAGGGCCACGATATTAATATAATATAAGAAAATAATCATCTAACCAGTAAAAAAAATCTGAAAATAGAAATCGACCGAAACTAAGATAGAACAAATTTTTATAACTTTCCTGTTTTAAAAGTTTATAAAAATACTTTGTTTTATTTACCTCATATTTAAAGTAACACTTATCTTCATCAGAACTATGCTTAAAATCAAGAACTACTGTAGTCATTTAAAAAAAGCTCAATCGAATTGAATTGATTTCTAGAATATGGCCGTAGTGATGCCATACAAATATCGTTGTGCTCTCATTTTAATGTAATTATTAAGCATATTTGATACTATCAAAATTGATAGTTTAAATGGCATTCGATATTTACGATATTTCTTAACTATCGATAGTACCCTCGATAATTTCCCATCATTTATTCAGATATCCTCCAGCATTTGCTTGGAATGCGAAGTTTAAACATTCCTATTTTTTTATGTTGAACATTAACCAATTAACCTCTTTAATATCATGGCTTCGCTCAAAGGTCATCGATAGAGTTTTTCGATTTTTGCTTAACTTAGGCGTTCTTTTTTGATACCTTTGTATTTATCCATAATTATGGATTTATATTGAAACTAAGAGGCTTTTTTTCAAAGGAATACAAAATTCAGCTGTGTTTAGTTTTTACTTCGGTCGTAAAAGGTTTGTTACTTAATACCATTTGTACACTTGCATACATTTCATAGGAACGCACGGAAGATGTTGAAAATGGGAAATGCTGCAAAAGTGCCAAAAATTTAACAGATAATACCAACATTAATTTAAAATTCATTTTGTTTTACAATAAAAAAAAAATAAAGCAAAATAAGACTTGCAAAAAAGAAAAAAATTTGAGAAATGGTAACGCTGCTTTCAAAGCAAATGCCATTATGTCAGTGATGCCACAATAATAATATAATTTATTGCCACTTTTGTAGTGATGGCACTAAAATATTTAGAAGATGTAGAATGGAATACAATGAAAGAGGAACATTTTGTAAAGATGTTGAAAAATTTGATTTTTAGCCCAATGTATTTCTTATGGCAAAATTTAAACATCTTCGAAAATTAATGTTAGATGTTGAAAAGTGTGAAAAGGCTATTAATGTTATATTTTATCTGCTGTACTTTCAAGAATCCCTTAAATTAAAATTCCACGGGATTTTTTTCCCTTTTCCCATTTTTACAGTTGAATTAACATAGGAAAATAACGATAGGGGTGAATATAAAGTTCAAAACTTCGCCAAGAAATTTTTGGAATTCCCAAAAATTTCGAAAATAATTTTCCCTGATTTTTTTAATGGTGTAGTAACTCTAGTCAATACAGCAAAATGTACACAGATACATGTATAAACCCATAGAAAGATTTAAGTTAAATGTCTTCCATAGCAATATAATCACTTCTCACGGTTGTCAGTCTTTATTTTCGAGGTTGACTATTATTTTTCATTTAATTTAATTCATGTAAAGCAATTTCTTTTTATTTTAATACATTGATTAATTAATAAAATGACACTAGCTAACTTGTTTGATCAAGTGTAAGAAGACTCCGTCATAAAAATAAAAATTTGGCTATATACTGTTAAGAACATAATTTTAAGTGATGTGGATGAAAATGCTTTTAAACAGTGTTGCCAATTCAGCCATTTAGTGGCTTAATTGAAACAGATTTTTTCAAAAATTATATTCGCGGTGATAACATTGTGCTCGAACCGGAAACTTTTCTTTGCAACAAGCGGGACACCCAGCGGGTATACCTAATTTGAGGACGCTGAATATAGTGATGCTAGCCGTTTCTTTTCGATTAGCTATTGTTTTAAAAATAATTAAAATTGAAGAATATGGTTAAAAGTATCTAACAACTCATTTTTTTTTAGTTTTCTACCATATATTAATTACAGAGGTCGACAACAACGAAAACTGACTTGAAGGTTTTTGGCTTGCGTAACCCGAATATGAGCTCAGCTTTTCCCTCTCTTTCAGCCGCTTTCCATATTCAAAGTCTGGTTCAATTAAAATTTTTTGTATTTTGTTTGAAATGCTACTAAAATACGAGTCAAATAATGGCTAACTGACTCTGATCGGATTAAAAATGCTGAAGTAATAGTGGATCAAACCTAAGATTTTATGAAAATTTTAACGTTCTTCACCAATTATTGTCATAATTAATAACAAAATCCATAGTTTTATAACTTTACTAGTTGTTTAGACTGTCCCTGCCAGTAAATTTAAAAAATTAAAAAAAAAGCCAGAAAATACGTTTAATTATATAAATTCGAGTTTTAATAATTAATTTTTCTTAAATTTTTTAATTTTTTTTTTCTTTATTTAGCTGTTAATGAATTAATGGAATTGTCATGTTTGAGAGTTAATTTCCCCTACTATTCCATGATACCAATATTTTCTCGATCGAACAAATAATATTATTATAAAATACCAACTAATGGTAAGAGAATTTTAATAAAATAAGGATTTATTAAAAGCAAGACCAAACCTCAACCTGGCTAACACAAGAAAACTGGAAAGAATTTTCTCGAGACCCCGAGTTATTATTAAAAGAAGTAATGTTTGGTATCACATTATTTGTAGAAACCGATGGTATATTGGTGAGGACATTATTGTTTTCAAACTCGCAATTAACGATATACTTAGGAGTCAATATCGCAAGTGTGGGTAAACTAGTTTTGAGTCATATAAAACATTACCAAACAGCATATATTAAAATATTTGCTTCAATTACATGTAACCACAACTGGAAACGCAGAATGTTGGAACTTTTTTTTGGACATTTCCACAAGTGGTTGAAAAATATATATTTTGTAAAATTTGCTTTGATTCCAACGAACATGTGATTAAAACGCCACACAGAGGGGGGTGTACAGTACCAAAAACGAGGATTAATTAAAAAATGAAGTTAGTTTTTCGTATAAGTATTGGGTAGCCCATAAAATAAGATAAAATTCAACACAAATAACTGTAAAAATTATGGATCTATGTTGCTTACTTATTTTGTTATACACTGTAAAAGCTGAAATATATTTTATAATTTGGAAATATTTTTTAAAAAGTAAAAATCAAGATATTTAATTGCGATTTGGGAGAATTGTTTCTTAGAAAACACTATTTTTTAAAATATATCCATCAACTTCAGGTATTTATTAATAAATTTTTGTAAAGAAAAATATCGCGGAAATATTTAAACATTTTTTTTTAATTGGTTAAATATTGAGTTTTTCTTAAAGAAATGTTGATTTTCAAAATGTTTGTGAGAATATTCTAAAAATGTGGTATTTCAGCTTGTATAATCAAAAAAAAAACCCCCTGCCCGTTTTTGCCCCATTTGATAATATTTGAGAATTTATGAAACACATTAACTTGTTTTTTCTGTTTTTTTCGTTTGAATGATTATTTTAGTTTTTGTTATTTTTCCGAAATGCGGAAGTTTCTGCTAAAATTACAAAAATTGATAGAAAGGTTTCATATTTATTGTTGTTTCCTGTGGTCACGAGATTTACTTCTCTCGACTTTACCCATAACACCGCAAATCTTTTAGTCAAAACTTTACCCATGGTTTTATATGCCTTCCACTTTACACAAGTTCTTAATTCATGTTTTCCCGAAATATTATTTTTTGCTACATTGCCAATAAGCCAACTTTCTGAGAAGGCACAAGATGCTCGTTATAAAGATTTTAAAAATTTAAGAGAACAATATTCTCGTAAATGCAGTCGCATAAAATAGAATGAAGACATTTTTAATCGGTTTCTTATAATTTCAGAACCTTTAATTTCAAGCAAAATCAAACATTATGATAAAAAAAAACTACAAAATTTAAATTTACCACAAACAGCACAGAATAATGCCATGTTCGCACGGTGCTTTGGATTACTTCGCTCTCTGTTTTAATTACTTATTTGAATTACCATGTTCGCACGGCATTTTCCTAATCGGTTTTGACAGTTTATATGCTTCTTCTTTTTTTTGTTAATTGTGTTTATTGCTAAATTTAATTGTTTGTTTGCGGTTACTTGTATTACGAATGGAAAGAAAAAGTAAGTAAAACATATTATTTAAAAGAAATACATACAAATAAAATATTTATTTTCTTTTTTGGATTCCATTAAATTTTATATTATAGAATTACTTCCTTTACATTTGTTTACTTTCTTTATGTTATATTTTGTTTGTGTTTTAGTGCTTTGACAGCTATTGATGGAAAAAAAACCGATAAAAGTTAGAGATCACATTGATTTTAAAGTAATCCACAGGGTAATAAAAATTGAATTACGTACAAATGAGATAATCCGCTCTCAAAATTTTGTATGACGAATTATGTAATTTGGATCATAATTAGGCTGTGGATTACGAATGAGAGATTGAATTACGAAAAAACGCTGTCGTGCGAACATGGTATAAGAAAGTCTATTCTGCTAAATATTTCCGTTGTTGATGATGATAACATGAAGATTATGATTTTGATAAAGGCTTTCCCGAATTAATCCCCGTTTTAAATATGTTTCACCCCACTGTGCGCCACTCCCACCGACAAATAGGGTGTCCAGATAGAAACAAGAATGTATTGAACATTTCGAAAAGAAACCATTGATAACTCCAATGGAAATAGAACTATCGATAGTACCATCGTTTGTTTGTCAGCACTACCTGCCAGGCAGGAAGAAAAACTACTTTAAGGTAAGCCCCAACGTCAGTACCATATGCTTGTCAATACTTAGCTTCGTTGGTCTTAAGGGGCTTTCAAAACCAGCTAAACTGTAATATAACAAAATTTTGCCACACCCCGTTTCCTTTCAATTTTCACAATCTCTCAATTCCGGCTACGTTAGGATTGGGCCTATGTGTTTTACGATATGCATGCCAATTTTCAAGCTTAGAGCCCACCAGTGAGAGCCAAAAAAAGGTTGACCCAAATAAATAAATTATATAAAAAGCTTATTATGTAGTCCATTTGATTACAAAAATCAAATGACCAAAATGGTACAAAACTAAAAAAAAGTAGGCAACGCTGGATCTTAATATGCTTTAACGTACCAAGTAATGCACTCACTTGCTTGAACTTAGTGCTTAGTAGAACTCTGATTGATTTGGATTCCTCAGTATTACAACGAACGTAATGTGGCTTAGAATATTAAACTAAATCTGGCTCTAGCATTAACCAAACATATTCTGGCTGTTTTTGACCTTGAACCAGAAGTTACCAACCAGTTTGGTAGCTCGTGTAGTGTTTGATACAAGTATTTAATCTCTTCGTTAGAATATTAGGATATTTAAATTTCTTAAGCTATGGTCACACTTATCAAATATTTGACCAAACAAGCGTAACCCCTACTTTTCTTAATAGTTAGTTAGATTAAAGATTGTCTTAATTTCATAAACTGAAATTATTATACTACTAGATATAGCAACAAAGTGATTTTTGTAAGATGTGGTATTAAAATCATAATATATATTAGAATTCAAATAATTGACAAGTGTGACCGTAGCTTTAGTTTTAAGGAGTCACACCTAGAGAGATTATTTTCTGGTGTGCATTCGCCCGCTGCGTTGTTGCGATAAAACGTGAACTTTTATAAAAAAAAAGAAAGCATACTTATATAAAGCTGACTTTACTCTTATTCGTAACATGTCAAAAACGAAAAGGGTCGCATTGTTACTAAAGAAACTACTCCTCCCCCGATATTAGGCGATGATCAGAATAAATAACAAGATACGCTAAATAGTTCGGTCTAGTAATTTTGGAGTTATTACTCTTTGCCTAAGGGAAATAATATATTCGCTTATGTTGATAATTGTCAAAGAGAAATACAATGCGTCTTCTAGGGATCCCATGTGTGATACGCACAAGGAGACAATTTATTACATGACTGTTAAACATTAGTGTTTTCTTTTCTACAAAAAATGTGCCTTTTTGAAATTGAATTTTTTTAAAAAAAAAGGCACATTTTTTGGTAGAAAAGAAAACACCATTAGATTTATGCTCTCACCCTTGCAATTGTAGTGTTTCTGATATAGAAAGGGTATACAGTAAAACACGCCAGCAAATTTGCTTTTAAATCACAGTTACCTCGCGAAATAAGGTAGGTCTCTTGCTAGCAGCGATCTTTGACGATTTTCTGATCTGAAGCCTACGACCAGCTTCTGGTGTTGACTGTCCTTATTACCCCTGAAATGATAACACCAGTAGGTTGCTCTGTCTCTAATGTACCCAATAAAAAATTTTCTTCTTTCGTGAAGCTCCCATTGCACATTTTAAAAACTAAGCGCACATTTATACACTACGCAGTACGACATACAAATATGCTGGAAGGTAAGTAAACGAATTCTTAACGTATAATAAAAAAAACATTGAAAGGATCCACGACATTCTCCTTTTACGAAACAGGTTTGTAATGGAGCATGAAACAAATAAAACAAGATAGCTCATTGCGCAGGCCCGTTAACTTTTAACTCTCATTTTGACGTTTTTTTTTACGTCACTGCAGTTAAGAGATTTCAATTTAAACAAACAATTAGCATACTACATACACGTGTTTGTGTAATCATGTTTCTGCTCATTTACTGCTATGACGTACATGCGCAGAAAAATAATGTCTTTTAAATTGAAATGCACCATCTTGTTTCACGGTTGTGGAGCATATTTTACAAAAAAATTCAGTGTGTAATGGTGATCGTTACATTTACCAATTTTGAAAGCGCTTTTAGTTTCAAAAATGTACTGCTTCAAAGTTGGAACTCGCCATATACATATAAATCATTTCGTCCGTAAGCAATATGGTAAGCGAAACTTTTACGTTTTTCCTTAGCATACTTGCTTCGTTGAAAGCTCCATTTTTAATTGCGTTATATATATGTGTGAGGAGCTAAGTTCCAATACTCGCTACTTGTAACTGAATAAATTTTTCCCAAATCTCAAAAAAAGTTTAATAAGCTAAACATGAATTTTTCGGTTGTTTTATTTGACTGGCGGCATATATTCCATTTTTGGAAAAGAAAAATATTTTCCTCGAAAATATAGGGACAGCATATGATTTTAAATTGCAAAGGGCGAGTTTTAGAACTATGCACCGCAAGAAAAGAGTTTTGGAATTAACTTTTCTACAAGGAGCAAGTTTTGTTTTTTTCAGATTATTTAAGTCGGACTGGACCTACTTCCCGCTCAAGGGGTGTAAAACAGGATAATTGATATGTATTAAATAAAAAAAATTATTTTAATGAATATTATGTAACAAAACTGAAAATTAAAGTTGAATATAAATTGAATTCTGTATAAAATTAAAAAATGCATATTCTTAAATCTTCATTATCCGCAAAATTTTAAATTTCTTTATCGTTCTGGGTTTATTTACACTGCTTACCTAGAAGCAATTTTTCTATTACGGATTTACTTACCAAGCGCATTTATAAGGCATAATTTTTGTTCGAGATGAGTCGCTTGGAAGCAATAATTTTTGTCTGTTATACATAATTCTTAAACAATTGTTTAAGCATTCCCTACCTTTATCGCATCTTGAAAGCAATTCTGCTATTAAAGCTCAATTCACCCATGCGTTCCGAACAATATTTTTGTCCGGACAAATTTTTTTTTGTATATTTTTTGCATAGCCTTGCTAAACCTACTGTCAAAAATTCACGAAAAGTGTCTTAAATCTATTTAAAAAACAAAAATAAAATCAACAAACATTTGATTCCGTGCGGAATGTGCGATCAGTTTCCCACTTTGCTTAAGCAAATGACAGTTTCATAAAATTTTACAAAAAGTTGCCTTAAGTTCAATATAGTTTGCCTCACATGATTTACATGTATTCGTACATTAAGAACATTATGGTTGGGCCTTTACTTTTAAGAGAGGGAGATAGAGCAATGATTTTGTTCGGCAAGTTCTTTCTTGAATTGTTTTAATTTTGCATTTATACAGCCGTATTCATAAAAACTTGTTTATGATTAATTAACCGTTTTTAAGCAAAAATTGCTAAAGTTGTATTCATAAACGAAAAATAGTCTATTAAGCTTTTAATAAACCATTCATAAAGTAAGAAAATTTATTGTTGTATTTGACCTTGTTTAAACCAAAAATAAAATGACATTTTTATAAGTGTTTGCATTTTATGATATTTTTTTGTTAAATTTTTAATCTGGACATGTTAAACACATTTTACTAAATTTTTGTTTTATTTTAGACAACCAATTTAAAGTTAACAATAATTATTTCAAAACTTTTTATATGATATAAAAGAATATGTTCAGGGGCAATGCAGATATTCTTTTTAATAACTTATAAATTGATTGCAACTACGTATTTTTTTTTTTTGTTTAAAACAACAAATTATTGGTCAAAAATGTTAAAAAAAAAAATAGAATAAACCAGTGTTCGGAAATAAACACTAAATATCATACCTTAGTGTTCGGTTCGGTAGATTTGTGTAGAAAATCATTAAAAAATAACGTTTCCCTGTTAGTCATCTTTCGAACACAAAAATAATACTGTTTTTATCAAACACAACAAAAGATGAGAACATTTAATTCCGTTCGGTTCGGCTCATTTATGTTTGTCCCTTTTGGCTGGTAAAAAAACCAAAAATTTTTTACAAAAACAAAATACACACACGAAAAAAAAACAAAAAGGCAACAAAATAATTTTACACAAACAAAACATAAACACAATACACACACGCTGTTCTTGGTGTGGTCGTTGCTAAAATTTTTGTTTATTGATTTCTTTATAAATGTTAAAACATTTAAATATAATGTTTGTCTACAGTATCACTACAATTGTTCCGTTTTTTTAAAGAAGAACAGAACGTTATATAATGTTCGGTTCTTTCATGAAAATAGTTACGAACGGTAATAAGGGTTGTTTTCGTCTTTACAATCACTAAAAATAGATATCGTTCTTGGGGGTGTGAGCCGAACGTTAAATAATGTACTGTTTATTTTCGAACACTTGAATAAACAAATCATAATTATAGTGATGCCAATAAAAAGTAAACAAAATTTTTATTCGAATGCTTTCTTATCGTATATTTAAAAAAGTTACACACAAGAGTGCTTATGATACCTTCGGCAACATTTTGTTCAAAAACTAAAATAAAATAAAGTTCTACAATTAAAAAACATTAAATATAGAATATCATGTGAAAGTTGCCACACTTAAACACAAAATCGCTACAAACATTTAAAAGTTAAAATCTGTTAATGTACGTTTATGAAAACAAATTTTTATAGGAGGTTTATTAGGCAAAAAGCATTTGATAGTTATTACATGCTTTAAGTTTAAAATAAGAACTTTTTATGAATATGGCTGATAGACTTTAACTGCTTCCAAATCTTGATAATTTTTTGCTGAGATAGTGCTTCTACCCCTGTACAAAAATTAATCTATTGTTTTTTTCTCGATAATGAAAATGCAGTTCACCTGTTGCTTTGAACACAGATAAAACCTCTGCTTTCATGACCTCACCATCAGCTTCCACAATGATTTTATATACTGTTACGAATTCTGAAAATATGTCCAGGTACTATTGTGCTTAATCATAATATCGATCAAAAAACCTCTATCTGCCGGTAGGAAGGAGTGTCCGACAATAACACAAAATTTTAAATATAGGCATATTATGGCTGCAAAGGACGAGTTTTGTTCTGCTCCATGCAAGGAAGTAATTTTGTTTCTCACTAGACAATGCAACGAAAGAGTTTTGGAACTCACTTCAATTTTCAATGTAATTTACAGAGGTAAAGTAGATACTTTCGATTAATTTTCACTTCAGATATAAAGCAGCGCAGTGGTTTCTGTCAAAAGTCATTGCTATCATATTTTTTTAATGCAAGTAACGAGTTTTGCAGCTCAGCGCCTCATATATATACAAATATGGTATAGGTCCCAAGACGGTTCCTTGAGGGGCTCCAACATTAATATTCTAAAAAGAACTTCAAGTTTTTTATATTTATTAGTAATTACTTTTTAAAAGCTTACCATAGCTTTTTTGTGTTTATGTTATATTTCAATACAAAAATTATTCAGTTTATTTTAAATATTACAGAGATTTTACAACAGGTGTAGAAAGATACATTTTAATGGTATCTGTTTTATACATACCATGTTGTAGATAGAATCTTTAAAAGAATGTCTAAATGTTTTGGTATGTTAATTTTTTTTCTTTTCATTTATTTATTTATTTAGGTTTTTTTTTGCCGTTTTGTATTGTGGAATACTTAATATCAGAACGCTGTTTAATGAAAAGCTCAACCAAAAAAATAAAATAATGGAAAAATATACAAAAAAACAAAAAAAGTGAAATATGTACGAAACCATGCAACAATGTTTCCGTTTCCATGTCAGTTTTTAATTCGTCGTAATACATACTCAGCCCCTTTTCTTTTTTTTTTTTTTGTTAGAATTGTTGTTAACATGTTCGCATATCCGATTTTTTATGTTTTGTTTTTGCTTCAATTTGTATAAATTTATATGTTTTTCTTTCTTTTTGTTACGCATTGTAGAGTTTTGGCATTTCGTTGAATTCTTTATTCTTTTATATTTTAACATACATTTTACGTTTGAACGTTGCCTTTGTTGGTTGTTTTGATACACAAATCATTTATACATTCCTAAAACTTCATGTTTTAATGTGAGTCATCCCAGTAAGCAAATTATTTGGTTTGTAAAACCCAATTTTAACGATTTCAAAGGAACAGATATACTACATTTCTTCATCTGCGGGCAAAGTCAAACCTTTAATTTCGTTAGCCATGTTTATTTCTACAAAATCCAAATTGTTCGTTGGTTTGTTTGTGAAATTTATCTTTTCCTGCTATTTTCACTGGCTTGATTATTGTATTTAATGTTAAAAACTTATGTATGGGGAATTTTTGTTAATTAGTTGTTTATTTTTCTTAATTAACACAAGTATGAAATTAAAATCAGAACAAAAATCAAACCATTTGTTAACCAGTATTATGGTTTATTTATATGAGAAACAGATTTAGAATAATTTCTTTGATAAATTAAGTACAAGGCGAATTAATGACGCAAAAATGTATTCACTTGTTTATTGAGATTATAAAAACACATACTACTTTTTAATTGAAAATAATATAGAAATCAGGAAGTACGAACTTAATACACTTATGGTATTAAGATAATAGAATATATGCAATTTTGAATAAATTTTAAGTTTAAATTATTTCAAATCTAAGATAGGATTAAGTTAAGCCTTGCTATTTTCCCGTCATTTTCTGTTCCCATGTTAATTTTTTTTTTCAATATACCCAAAAAGTCCCGAGAATATTTGTAAAAGAAACGTGAAAAATAGATAAGAATAACGCTACTGTTGGAGGGAGTTTATACGGTGTCTTTGCAGACATGTCTGTTTTTGGCATTCTCTTTTAAACATACTACCAAAAACCTTTTGTTTTTTCACGATGTATAATATGTAAGTTTTCTTGTATAATAGTCTAATACACATACATATACATACAAATTAGAAACATGAAAACTCATTTCGTGTCTGTTAGGCAACCCCTCTTTCTTCTCTACCCTGATGGCCAACAAACAAAACAAACATGTTTGTTAGGTTTGTCTGAAAAGACACCGTGGGAACTTCCTCTCGGTAATCTATTGTTGTTTTAAGCAGGGCTGTGGAGTCGGAGTCTCTTTCTTTAGTACTATTTTCATCCATACATGATCTAGAAACTAAATCCGCTATCATATTAGAGTTACTACAAAATTGCATTTATATATATTCCAGAGCACCGTGTAAAATGCATCTAATTTGCAAAAATCTAAATTATAATGTACTTGGCAAAAGAAAAAATTTGATTTGAGCAATATGGGGCCATATTTAAAACTAAGGGTTGCCACCCCATTTCATTTTTGTCAAAACGCGAACGAGCTCGAATTTCCAAAAAAGCGGAAACACGTATTTAATTAAATCGACTAGAGATTAAAATATGTTAATTTGGCATTTTTATTACAAACAACCCCGAACAAAAAATTCAAAAACCGTTTTTTTTTTACAGAAAATCCTTAATAAAAGGACATGGATGATCGTCCTTGGACAAATTGTATATACAGTTGGACGCGCCTTAAAAACCCTTTCTTATGATACCCAATTTGTATATGTTAGCAAGGAAACAGATTCTCAAATTAACAAAACATGCAAAAATAGACCCTTTTTCAAAATGGTTCAGCTCACGGGAGGTCAAAGCTGAAGCCGAAATATTTAAAATGGTATCTTAAAAAAGTCCCAGGTTCATTTTTAGGAGGGTACATCGAGCACTTTTTTTGGTGAGTCGCTCTAATGTTTATGCTTTCCTAGCATTTACACATGCCACTGCTAGTTCGAAAAACTCAATACACTCACACTTTTTTTACTAATTCACTCACATTTTTCGCAATGACAGCTCCAGTGGCAGCAAAAATTGCATGCGAGTTAAAATTTGGCATTTGCATGCCATTAAATGTCAAAACGATAAACAATGTTAACTTGTTAAAAATTTAGTGCAAATTTACTAGATTATTGTAAAATTGTAAATTATGTTTTAACTTGTTAAATGTATTATTATGATGTATTTTTTGAAACGCGTATTAATAACAGCAAGTTTGTTAATTATAGAGCATAAATATTGTTCAAATAATGCTTATATAAATTAATGTAAACCATGTGCCAAAATGATTTACTCGGTAATTCTATTTGGTTTTATGGTACTTTTTTTTTAATTTAAGAAGTAAACAAATTATCTCAAGTTGACGCTTCAACGACATTTTGGAAATGAACTCGCAGTGGCATGTGTGGCATGATATTCGACTATTTCGAACAAATTTTCTTAAATAATATGTATACAGTAGGGGCATGCCACCACTTGCATGTGTAAAGGCAGGGTTACTGATAGAGCGAACATTCCATCGACGCTCCATTACGTATGAGTGCCAGGGCCTTAAGATTCTAACCATAGAAGACTGACTTCAAGGTTAACTTTCTCAAAACAAAATAAAAAATATAATATCTTAAAATTGTGTAAAGTTGAAAAGAAAGCATTCCTTCAAACACAATAGTAAAGTTAAGAACTCTTTTCGCTTACGTAGAACTCTTTTTGCAGATCAGCTGTTCTGTTTTCTTTGCCAAGCTTGTGTATAAATAACTACTCTAACGTAAACGTGATGTTGCGTTGTGGATAAAGCTGAAAAAACGTATTCGCAACATGTTTACTGTGGATGCAGGGCTGCCAGAAATTTTCAGCAAAAAAACTTAATTTCACCAAAAAAAAATCTTATTTTTTAAGAAAAAATCTTATTTTTGGAAAAAAGTAGTTTTTTTTTATTATAAATAATAAAAACAATTCATATTTTATTTAATACATAAAATAAACAAAAAAAAAATCATTACAAAAAATTTAATTTCTTATACTAAATGGTTTTATTTAGTTTAAAAATTTTTAAATGGGAACAAAGAAGGTTTATTTTAATTGAACTTAACCTTCGTCCAGACAAAACAAAAAGTCTTGTTTTTGGGGAAAAAATCTTAAAATCTTTTTCGGTTAAAAATTCTTAAAAAATAAGGTAAAATCTTACTTCTGGCAGCGCTGTGTGGATGTAACGATACGCCTTTTTGCCGATACGATACCGATACTCAAAGAGAAATATCGGCGATACTGATACCGATACGAATATTAAATTTTAATTCAAGGTAACCTGACAAAACTCAAGTAGAATAATCTTTTTATTATACATAATAATAGCGTAAGAAATAATTAATATTTAAAATCAATATTAATATGATTAAAAAAAACGAATTTGATTTTATGGTTACATTAAAAAAACAAAATAAATAATGTTTTAAAAAAAAGAACAGTGTAGAGATTATAGATATTGAAATTAATAAAATTTTTGTTAAAAATACATGGCATTCTCCACTTTTGTGGAGATCGCAAATGCGTTAAAACTAGGCCTGCAGTTCTAAACCAAGCGGACCTGCGTCTCTGGCAATAATAGATCTAAGGTTAATCTCGCCTTCTTCTATAGCGGAACCACTAAAAATAAGCAAAAAAATCTAAATATGTATAAAACTTGATTAAGCAGTGGAAGAACATTTCATTACTATGGTACAAAGCAAAACGGCTAAAGCTGGAGGTCCACACTACGCGTTCAATTCGTTGATGCTTTTAAGCATATATCAAAAAAAGGTGAAACTGTGTAAAATTGTATTTACAAGTTTCAAACGCTTACAATGCGTATACGTATAGAACGCATTATGTGGGATTATTTTCCACATTATCATGCGTCTTATATAAAGGTCAAGAAAGTATCAAATCGATAGAACACGTGGTGTAAACCTACAGCTACAGAAATAAAAGAAACAATTTATTGCTCTGTTTTGATTTTATATTCTTTTGTTATGGGAAAAATAAGCATTGAAAATTAAATTGTTTTTTCAAAAAAAAAACTCAAAAAAAGTATCGGCTCAACATATTTTGATTAAGAACAAAATTATGCAAAACTAGAAGTAGTTGACCCAGCCTAATAATATTTTGCATGGAGGTATATACGATAATAATAAATAAAATTCATTTACCTACCATATATTCTTTTTTTAAAAAAATTTAATTCGGCAACACTTTTTATGTTGAATTGTTGAAAATTACCAAATCCATCTAAATATAATGGTAAAATTGATGTAACACTTAATTTTTTATAAATTCTAGCAAGAATTGTTGTGTTTTGAAATATCCTTTTGTTAAAAAGATCACAAATATATAAAATCAATGCGCTTTATTCCATTTAAATTATGTATAATTATAAATATAAACGGGTTTAGGGCCAAACAAACTGAAGGATATGCATTTCTTTTGAATAGTTGCTCGACTTCCTGTTTTAACCCATTTTATACCTAATGTAAATAATGAACTTTCCATTCTACATCATCTTTATGAAGCTTCGAAATTCCTATTTCATTTAACACGAAGTTTTGTAACACAGATTCCCAATTTTTTTGAGGTGCTGACAGCCAGCAATCGATCAAGTCACGATGTTTTAGGAAAACACTAATTTTTTTCTATTTTCTATTTCCCCGTTATAACAACTATAAAATAAAACAATAAATAAATATACACGATCACACAGCTCCTAAGATTTTTTGTTGCAAAAACGATCCACTCTAATTCATTTTTCTGGCACACTAGATCTCATTAGAAATTAACAGTTTGCTATATATATTTTTAGAATAATATATACTTACATTCATACATAAATTTAAATATTTCATACAAAAATATAAAAAACAAGTACATATTTGTGGTCCGGAAAAAGCACAAAATTGACACTTAAACTCAAAATCTGGCAAATTTTTTTCTTTACATCAATGGTAAGCAGTGTTGCCAATTTAGCCATTTAGTGGCTAGATTTAGCCATTTTTCACCCTCTTTAGCCATTAAAAAATGCGTTTAGCCATTAGCCATTTTTTAGCCATTTTTCAACTTGTTTAGCCATAAAATTTTTCTTTCCGTTTTGCTTTTAAAAGAATAATTTTTATTATAAAAAAGTAATTTCAATTTTTGGGAACACAAAATTTAAATTTTCAAAAGATTTTGTTATTCCTGCTTAATTCCCTGTTTTTATTATTGATAAAAACACTTGAAATTTATTGTTGATGGGATAAGCATTTCACTGGTTGCTTAGGCCAGATCATCAGGAAACTTCATATATAAAGATTTAAGAAAAACTAAAGATATCAAACCAAATAAAACTGTTAAACGTATAAGAATTATAGCAACAGTTCTACTTGTAATAATATTAAAGCTTAAACAAAACAACATCAACAATAAACAGTGGGTTCATCTCATCTTACATTCCCCACTACAATTAGTTGAAATTCTCTCAACATTAATTGTAGTTGTAAGTAGGTTAAGAAAGCATAGGAATAGCTTATCCCATCAACAATAAATTTCAAGTGTTTTTATCAATAATAAAAACAGGGAATTAAGCACGAATAACAAAATCTTTGAAAAAAAAAATAATTTTTATTTTATTATAAAGATTTATAAAATCAAAATAAACATTTTTAGCAATTAAAACGCCTTTAATTTAAATCACAACTTTTACAAATGTTGAAAATCGCTATAAACGATGATGATGAAACATCTTTCAAAATAAAGGAACAGTAGTCCAATATTAAATTTAAAAAATTGATCAACACAAACATCGGTGTTTCTTTCTGGTTGCAAGTATTTCAATAAAGAGATGTAGGCGACAACAATTTTTTTTAGAAATTTCAGAATTTACTATAAAGTTGCTCTCACTTCCATGGTCTAATGCTGAAGTAAACATCGTTAAAAGTAATTTCAGAAATAAGTTACATTTAGCAACCGTTAATTCGATTTTATCAATGAAATATTTATACCAACACCACAATAGTGGAGAGGGTACTATGCGTTTGTGCTGATGTTTGCAACACCTTAAAATATTGGCACTAAGCCCACCTTTTCGTGTACCGATTGACTCAGAACCACTTTCTAAGTCGAATAAACGATGTTTGTCCGGCTGGCTGGCTGTCCATGTAAACCTTGTGCGTAAAGTACAGATTGCAAATTTGCAGATATTTTAATAAAATTTGGTACACAGGTACTAGTGAGGTGTAGGGTATTATATAGTCGGGGTTAACCGACTATATTTTCTTACTTGTTTTTTATTGTAGATCTGGAATCAAAAGGTCGGGAAAATGTTGTCGTGATTTATCTTCAAATTAATTAAAACTAATACGCACGAGTGATTTTTATGAGATGAACGATAACGACACAAAATGTATCGATGATTTAATTTTTAAAATATCTTTCAAAATATTAAATAACGTTTATTCTTATTTGAGAAATTGATCTTAACTTACAATTTCATCGTAAACAACTTTAAATGAATTTTTCGGTTTTGTTATTGAATGTGAATGTGTTTTTATTTAAAAAAAAACTTTTAGCCATTTTTTAGTCCATTTTTAGCCATTTTTTCTCGTAAATTTAGCCATTTTTGGTCTCCAAGTTTTGGCAACACTGATGGTAAGGGCAGCGGAGCATATTTTCTTTCAAAAAGTTGAAAACACGGTGCACTCAGTTTTTTTTTAAATATTAAGTAAATATTGACGATTTTTATATTTTTTGCAAAAACAACCTGCATTTTTTTACGTCTAAGTATATAATAATGTCAAATTATGGTAGAGATTTTCTTGAAGTTAATTTCTTTAGAACGTTAATTTTTAAACACAGTACAAAGAAAATAGGATAATTTTATCGTACCAAAAAATATTTATACCTTTTAATCTAAAGTACTAAATTATAAAAAATAATACAGGCGTTTTAGGCCTCTAAAAAAGATTATATATCTCTAAGTTTGAACTAAAATGTGGTTAGTTTCTCTTTTGATTCTAATGTGTTCTGTTTTAAAAGTGCAATATGTTCTTTTCTGAAGATATTCCCCGTAAAAAGAAAAAAAATGCTACATGTTCAACACTCATTTTAATTAAAGGGGCATGAGTGTAGCACTAGATTAACAGCTGGTTTTGTTATTATATCAGCTAAAATATATTATTTTTTAGTTCGTCTCTCGTATTTTTTTTTACTTAGAAATTAGCGTTATAAAAGGCTCCAAATTTTTAACGATAATTGTACTTTATTGTTTTATGCCGAAACTTGTGTTCTTTTGTAAACGTTAAATATACAACACTCCTTAAAAATTAGGTCAACATTTAAAAATGTTGCCAGATCCCATGTAACACTTAGAATACACTTTTTTTAGAAAAGAAAACACCATAAATGGCGGACACTAGGCTTATTAAACGGCAGAGAAAATTTAAAAAAGTATTCTCTCGTTTTTTATTTGTCCATCAACATTAATTTTTTTTAACCCAAATTTTGATATTTTAATGAGGCTTAAGTTCATCAAATTTAATTTTCATTAAATTATTTTTATGAAGAAAGGAATTTTACAACATGAAATTAATTAAAATTTATGGATAATTTTTCATTCTTGACTGACCTGAGGCTCGAACCCAGGCGTTTTTACGTACAGGTGGCCCTTACATGTTTTGATTGCAACCATTCAATCTCTTCAGAGGGGTTTGCCGTTTAACACTCGCAGCCATCGACGACTGCTGACAGTCAATAGTCAAACATCAATCTTTAAACCAAATTGTATTTAACCTTTGGTAGATCGAAATTTGCTTTGAATGATTATCTATTTTAGTTGATTTTACATGTTCTTCCTCACTTCTGTTTTTTCGTACCTTTTGACAAGAATTGTTCTTGAAGTCCAAAGTACATTTTTTGTTTTTTCATTTCTGTCTTTCTTTTTTCTTGTTGACCTTTTTCAGCACAACTAGAAGGACAAATGTAAACATAGAGCTCGTGCCTTATCTCTAACAATTAACTATTAGTATTGTGGTTATTTTGTTGAACTGGGGCCTAATTCTGGCAGTCGTGATCGAGTACTTTCTCGATTCGAAAGCAATTTTATTTCAGTTGCTACCTGACGAATAATTCCTATTCGTTCAGTATTGACTGAAATAATTAGATAATAAAATGCTTTCGAATCGAGAAATTACTCGATCACGACTGCCAGAATCAGGCCCCTGTTCTATGGTTTTTTATCCAAATTTTGACATTTTAATTAGGCTTAAGCTCATCAAATTTAATTTTCATTAAATTATTTTTATGAAGAAAATAATTTTATAACATGAAATTAATTAAAATTTATCGATATTTTTCATTCTTGACTGACCTGAGGCTCGAACCCAGGCGTTTTTACGGACAGGTTACCCTTACATGTTTCGATTGCAACCACTCCTTTTAACTTTTTTTCAGTTACGGCAACACTTTTTTAAGATTCATCCAGAGCATTACAAATACATACTTTAAATAAAGTGGGGGCTCATATCAAAGAAGAATGATTTTTTACCAAATACTAACTTAAAAATTCTGGTACTTCTTTAATTTTAATTTTTCTTGTAAAATTTTATTAAAAATTAGGACAAGTTTAGCGAGCTCTAGCAGCGGCGACACGCATTTAACATAAAAAAATGTTCTTCCTACATGTAATTTATTTAGATACGAATACAGTAAGTAATTTTTTTAAACATTGGAACAACATTGTTTCACCTTATTTTTGTATATGGAATAAAGTACTGTGCGGCGTACTGATATATCGAGAAACCTGAAGTATTGCCGATATATCGGTATTCGTTACTCCTAATTTTTACTTATGAGTAACGGGTCCTTAAGATATCTGAGTTGGCGTTTTTCTTCTTCTTTCCGTTCTAGTTATGTATGTGCTGTTTTCATAACACAAGTGATTGAACATGTAGTTAAATTTACATGAAAAACACTAAATTTTCGAATTGTTTTTGATATAATGAAAAAATCGCAACAAATACCTGCTAAGAAATTATGATGTATGCCATTCGTAAGTACATATGTATTTATATCATTAAATACTATATATAAGTTACAGCTTTCTCTTTTAAAAGACCAACAAATGTGTATATATAATCAGAAAACGCGTGCTAATGTAGCGTTCGTCACGCAGAATTTGCCCATATAAAGAGATCGGAAATTTGGAAAAATCGATTCAGAGACAAACAAGTTATGACTAAAATATATTTTTTTTAATACCTATTTTCGGGAACCATAAATCTTTCCGAGTCCAAGTTTTACAAAATATTTACCAGTTTTCGCCTTTTAAATTTAATTTATATTGAAGTTTTTAGTATTGTAAATATGTATGTGTATGTAAAAAGTATTTAGTTTTTGTCTAGTTGCTCTGTATTCTTTTCGCACAATGGTGAAGGGTATATAAGACTCGGCACAGCTGAAAATAGCACTCTTACTCAGCGTTTAAAAAAACTGCAGTTAAAGTAGAAAAACTGCCATTTCTTTTTTATTTGTCATTGACCAAAAAAACTTGTTGCTGTTACTTCTCACTCAAAAAGCGAAAAGTTGTACACAAATTTACGTTTTTTGTTTGACAGTCTTTGGATTCGACTGCAGTTTTTTAAACCCTGCTCTTACTTGTTTTTCTAAAGGTTTCGTGCATAAATGAAGTTTAAGTTTATATTTTGTTTTATAATTTTTTATTTACGAACTTTAATGTTGTATGGATTTAACTATGAGTAGATCAATTTGCTAAGCTTTTAGTTCTTCCTACTTATGAATCAAATATAGTTTCATAAAAATAAGGCTTTGCAAAATTGATATTTAGTGCAAAATTTAAAATATTTTTTCACAAATGTCGTTGTATCAATACACAATATATAAAAAACTTAACGACCACACTGTATTACACGATAGTCATTTATAGTGTAATAAAACTTTTAAATATTTTTTTTTCATCAAAAAAAAATTTGAAATTTATAAAAATCAAAAAAAAAAACCAAAAACCTGAAATAAGTTAATGAAAAACAACCCCAAAAACAATTCTTTTCTTCCTTAAACACACAAATTTTTGCACCATATCAGACTATGGGAAAGTACAATCTGCTTTTTGTATGACAAATAAAAAAATATTAATTCAGCTTCAAAATCAATGATCATAAATCTAATAAATGGCTTAATTCATCAATGCTTAAGTCAAATCTACACAAACAACGCAAACAAAAGAACAAATGGAAAGAACAATAGAGATATAAAGTTAAATATTGCAAAAAGAAATCGAAACAGAACATAAAAAAATATCCGGCTGTGCTGAATCTGTCATACCCCAACACCAAGAAAAAGAATTTTAAGAAATGGGTATTTATTTTTATAAAGTTTGAGGTCGATACCGCGCATTCTATGGATTTCATACTTTGTTGACCTTTTTTCAAGACGCAACCAAAAGCAGAAAGCAGAGCAGATTCAAAATTGTAAGGAACATGTATTTTGTGATAGTTGTGCAAAACTAAGTTAACAAGATTGCCGTTCCCCAAAGACAGCAATGCTAAATCTAACTAGTTTCTTTACCTTGTGCATTCATATGGGTGTGGAACATTCCAAGTAAATTATAATTAGCTTATGGGAAACTTATATTTTCTGACATCATCCACATCACACACCACCAATGACCAACCAAGGCTCCTAACACGTCGTCCTTACTGACTTCAGGTCTCACACCTCATCACCGGCTGCTCAACTTTACGCTAATTCGCCAAATCCAGGTCTGCTTTACTGCTCCCTCAACTCACCGTTCGCTCATTTACTACTAGGTTTTCACTACTTCACTTCACCTCTCATATCACAAAACCAAGATCTTCGCCTCCCTCTCATCTTTCAGCACAAAGACAACCTCTCAAGAAAAGATCAAGCCTACAAAAGCCACCTTTCCGTGAGAAAGACCCATTCGGGTCCCTAACCAATAGCCAGACTAGTGCCGAAGCACCAGGGTCTACTGAATCCCGTGGTACCATATCAACCAACTATGATCTCAAGAAATCGGTAAATTTTACTAGCTGCACCTGATTTCCTCGGAGAACGCAACACCAAAAAGTAGGTATCGTTTATATGAGGGGAGCTAATGGACAAATATTATTAGGATTTACATAAGTACCTGTCATATGCCCTAACCTAATAGTGGATCTTAGCCACAATGTGATTAATTAAAAGCATTTACCAAGCGCCTCTGTGCGTGCTTCGTTAACATCAAACACAGGTCGCAATTTGAGTGTTAAATTCGACAAAAATTATACACTCGCCCCTTGTATAGGGGCCGGAGTTATCTAATCTCTACTGCTAAATGTAATCCTAATGAGCCCTCCAAAAGGCGAATTTTCCCACAATGGTGAAAAATAAGCTGTTTATGTAAACGAGTTTCTTCCCGCGGTTTTGGGTATAAACCACAGCCACCACGTTAAATTTCGAAAGTTTCTCTTCGTCAAAAAAGCTGCTCTTCGTTGAGCCCTTTTGTGGCTTTACGGCTTGATAAGACACTCCCTCCCTCTGACAGCGAACAACTTGCTGAAAAGCAACCTTCTATCAGAAAATCAACGCTTCAATCATCCCGAAAGACATGAAACATTTCTCGCAAGAAGCATAGCAACGGGAGCTCAACCCATAGTCAGACCGGTACCCTGCACTCAGCGGAGCATACCGACTCCCTTGACACCACAGTTAAGTACTTTGGGGAATTTTCAAACTTAAATAATCCAAAAACTTCATAAGCCCTGTCATTTCGATGTTTGTCCCAGCCGTGGTTGTATGAACCTTATTTGCGCGTGAGGATGGATCACCACGAGCTGAAGTATTATTTAGATGATTAATACACCCTACAGTAATATTGATTGAGAATTACTCATGGACCCAGAAAATAGAATCGCAATTCAAAAGCACTTTTTATCAGTAGAACCGTATAAAGTTGTTACTAAAATAGAATATGGGAATTTATATCTCATTTTCATATTGATCGAATGTGTATTCTAACTCAAATTAGAATTTATAAAGCTTTCATACTTTAATAGTCTTATTCCATCAATATTTTCCAGGAATATTTTCTATGCACAAATTTGAATTTTTGATTGAATTTCTCTGTTATAAATTGTAATTTGACTTAGAATACACATTCGATCAAGGCGAATTGATCCCAGGTATGCTCGGTACTACAGCTAGTACAACTCGTTCAAAAACCACAAGCAATTTGTCTTTGTAAAATCATATCACAATGTCAAAAGCAGAAATAAAATAAAACTGAAACAAAGATTATAAACAAAATTTTAAAAAGTTTTAATAATGGAACACTTTGTATAAGGCCCTTTTAATTCTACTTTAAGCTATCGGTAAGTTGTGAAAACGGGCCTTAATCAGAAAAGCCTTCGATTTTAATCCAATGGCAACCTTTACAATACCGTGATGGGGCATTGCGATATTGAAAAAACGCGTAATAACCCAACAAAATTTTAATAATTTCTGTATACGGTGATAGTTCTATAACAGGTTATAAAGTAAGGTGTTTTAGCATTTGCCCGTAGCTCTGTTGGATAGAACGCAAAATTTTAAATATCAATAAAAGCAGAAGATGCGATAACTGTTCAAATGCAAGCAGATGACACGCTAATTACAGTAGTTAACTATGCACATTTGTAAGCGCGAACCATGGGTTGGTAAACATTCAAACAAAAGTAACGAGCTTTTTACTTAAAAAATAAGTAGTAACGGCACAGTGAGTTTTTATCACACTCGATTAATTTCCAACGATTAAGAAAGATTATGTTACACAATAGTTATCAATCATAATATTGCGCAACATTTTCCTACTTAGCAAAAAATATGTTATATGAGTTATGGCACTATTTAAATAAATTAGCGATATATGCTTTGCGGGCCCTTAAATATATATTTCTTGGTGTTACACACATTATGACAAACTTAGTATGCCCTCATTAACCACCCGTGGCGTTGCTTGATATAAACACAATACAAATACGAATGTTTAAATAGTCCCGCTTTATAAAAAAAAATACTGCTTCCATTCCGGGATAATATACTCAGGAGCTACTGTAGCCAAAAATCTTGATGGATGACTATGTTTGCGTGTATATTTTAGCCTTTACATCTTTTGTTTTCCTTATAGAAATAACAAAACACGCGCACATCTACCGATACCAATAACTTTAAAAATAAAAATATATTTTATTCTTATCATAACTGACATTTATGGTCACAATATATTTGATAAATTTCACACATCCATAACAAAAATTACAAAAAAATATTAAGTCATAAACAAAACGAATAACAAATAAAAAAAGCAAGAAAAATGTAAAAAGAAAAATAGATGTTGTAAATGATACAACTGCAGATACAGAAACAGATACCGAACAGCATCAAATAAAATAGGAAGCTTCTTACAGGAAACATCTATTGATACTTATTTTGCTATAAAAATATACACATTCATACAAAAACCCTTATATTTTGTATCTTAGTTATATTTAGGGTTTCTTATTTACTAGATTTTGTTCCCATTGCCCGACACGTATAAGATTACGATTTTGTTTTCGGGAAAACAAATGGAGGGTTCAGAGTTAAAGCGAACCAAATCGAAACAGAAAATTCGAAAATATTCAGATTTATTACCGTTTCTTTAGGATTAAAACACTTTTTGACCTTGTCTGTTACTGAGCTGGATAGAGTTAAACTTTTCGGTGGATTTCGCACCAGTTTTGAAATACTACATTATATAATATGACTTGATTCGGTTCAGCTCTTAGCCTTCCAAATGTGAAAAAGGATATAAGATTTAATATAATTAATAACCGATTTATCGTATAATGTGCGCTTAATTAGTAGAGAACAAAGCGGCTTATAGCTGCGTCGTTAAATCTTGATAAATGTGCCCTCATTAATCGGATTATGGCCGAGTCATAAAGAATCATATCGAGCCCTAACCGCGAAAAAAGTGTAAGCGACATAAATTTCAGTTTTCGTTTTTTTTAATAAATGACTTTATTGGCAACACTTGCATCATCTCCTAAAATGACATGGTCACATAAGGTACCGTTACGATTTTATAGCAAGAACAATTTTATTGTAAGCGACAAATTTCATACAAAATTTATATGAAATAAAATAAAAAAGTTCTCTCCTGTAAAATTTGATTTTTGGCGCTTACACTATTTTCGCGGTTAGGGCTCGATTTGTAGTTTATGCGTCGCGTTTTTGAACTGATAACTAAGTTGATATACAGGGTTTTTATGACTTTTGTCCCATATCGTACGCCTTCGCTAATGTAAACTACTTAAGTCGGGCAACTTTTAACGTACGTTGATTTATTGGAAGCTATCAGTATGTTTTTTTTACCCTTCATTTCATTCCGTTTTTGATTTCGAAATAATGTCCTTATGAGGAGCGCAGTTCATTTAATGATGTCCGTCCGAAGATCCCAGATGTGACTAGGTAGTTATATATTTATTTCACATGTAGTCCGGATTTGGTTGCTATTGAAATTAAGCCTGATCGGTCCGTAAATGGCTGTGATATGAGCAAAAAACAACGACTGCCTCTAGTTTTACCCAAAAATCCCTTGTTGTTTTAAGTTATTGTTTTATATTTATGCATGTCTGGAGAACGGCAGGAGCCAAAGTTTCCAAATAAGGTTGAAGCATCTCGGTTTTTAAAATATAACATCCAATAAAATGTGAGCGGGGTTGGATAAAAGGGCGTGGCAAAAAATAGTTTTTGTATGTAGTGTCAGTCACGTTTATATTTTACTAAATAAATGATATTTCAAAATATCGTTGGTTGGCATTTTTTTCTCTATCGGATAATTGTTGAAACTGCTACATAGCCATGTTTAAATTGTTACTAAAAATATTTAATTCAACATTTTTTTATTTTTCGAATTTATTCTATGAGTGAAATTTCAGTTATGTATTTTAAAAAGCTTTTTTGTAACAGTCCTATTCCTTCAATTTTTCAGAAATGACTTTATACACTCCCAGACTATTATATTGTATTTTCTTGTTACATTTTACCTTAGCTTTCCTTTGGAAATAATAAAAAGTAACCTTCGGAAGGAAATAATTCCCAGTTTCTATTTGTTAAAATTGTTGAGTTAAATATATACATACAATATATCTCATTGCTTTCCTAAGGAAAGCTAAGGTGAAATGTAACAAGAAAATACAACATAATAGTCTGGTAGTGTGTAAAGTCATTTCTGAAAAATTGAAGGAATAGGACTATTACAAAAAAGCTTTATAAAATACATAACTGAAATTGAAGGAATAGGACTATTACAAAAAAGCTTTATAAAATACATAACTGAAATTTAGCTCATAGAATAAATTCGAAAAATAAAAAAATGTTGAATATAATATAATGTAACCTTCGGAAGGAAATAATTCCCAGTTTCCATTTGTAAAAATATTTTACTAATCGTTACATAAAACAAAATCAAATGTAGAGTCAGTCACATATGGAAATGCCCTATTACCTATTCGTGTTAGCAAAATTTGTCCCAAGTAGCTTAGGTAGCTATTTAATCAACCTTAAACAATTTTTTTTTAGGTTTTTTTTTTAATTTTTCTTAATTTTTTTTAACCGGGAATGATTTTTTTTGCTCAAAAGAAAGCTCCTGTGTTTTCCTTTAAGGTAGCTTTGGTCGCTTTTGGTGGCGCGAGTGGCTTATGTATAAAAAAAAAATAATTTCTAACTCAAGACGAGGGTTTTTTAATTTTTATATTGAATTTTTCTTATTTTTCTTTAAGTGTTTCTAAAACCTTAAAAATCAACCTTATGCTGAGCAACTAGACATATTAAACTTGCCGACGGTACACCCAACTTGCATTTTACACCCTTGATACTGTAATATCCAAAATATATTAATCCCAGGAATAAAATAATTTTTTTCTAGTAATTAAATAATTATAATAATAATAATAATAATAATATATATAAAAAAAATATAATCCTCTTTGCTTCCAAAAAACTTTTTAAGTTTCAATACAATAATACTTTGCCCAGTGGAATAAAGCATTCGCATCAAAGATGCGATCTTGATAAGAACAGTAAAGGCTATACTTCTCTGCATTTCTTTTGAGGTTTGCTCCAACACCATGACATATTCTTTTACCATGAAAATCTTTTTCATGAGCTATAAGGTTTGCGAAGCTACTTTTGTTTTTAAAATGCTGACGAGCACCTTCCGAAACGTAGCATACCTTCTCTACTGTAAACTTAGATTTTAGATAATTTCGTATTATCTTCTGGTATTCATTAACTGCAACAGTATCATTCCAGCAAAAATTGTACTTACCTGGTAAATTAGCCAGTAATGTTGGAGAAAAATAAACACTACCTATTTTTTGGCCGAACTACTCCTTATTTTTGTTCGAAATGTCCACAGAATTCAGAACTTACACAACAATACACTTACTAGAAGTTAAAAAATATCTAGTTATAATATTACTACTAGTAAGTTGAATTTAAAATACTTACAATATACTTACAAGAAGCCAAAAATTCACTACTTAATAGACCCAATTAGTAGTTATTGAGTACGTTACCAGTAAGTAAATATTCAGTACTGAAAACAACACAACTAATAAGTAGTTATTTAGCTGATTATTACCCAGTAAAAACTTCGTTTACTTTTTCAAAATAAATAGCTTCTTTAACTCATTATTTAGTAGCTTTCTTCTATAGCTACATCTATAACAACTTCTAAAACTACCTTTTTCTGCATGTTTTTAAGTAAAAAAATAATGACTTCCTTTTGAATGCGTTCATTTTTGGACATCCTTTGTAAAATTCATTGGTTCTTTCAGTAAAATTGTAAGTTGTGATTTAATGTTTTTCTGATTACTCAACACATTATTTTGTAGGCGAAGTTTTTACTGGGTAGTAATTAAACTAATTCACCAGTCTTCAAAAGTATCTTTAAATCCTTGAAGAATGACACTAAACTTTAACGCTGTTTCTGAAAAAACTTATTTCCGGATGTCTTCAAAAAGACAATTAATAGTTTTTTAAGATCATATATGAGGCGCTCAGCGCCAAAACGGCCTAAGCCCGAAAAAATGGTTCTGAGAAAAACGAATTTAAAAGGAGTGAGTGGCCAGATACTAAAAATTTGTGGTCTATCTGTTCCACTGGGAAGGTCGAATTATTGGTTGATTAAAATGCATTTTGGAACAAAATCGCAACAGGTGATGGCGTTATTAAACTTTATTACTTAAACTATGGTTTTTACTTTAACATACGTTTTTGGCCTAACCCACACATATTTTTATTTCTAGCATTCGATTTGGCCTAAGCAGCTTAGGCCATTATGGAATCCACATTTTTTTGAACTTTGCATAGAGGAAAAACAGTTTTCAGCAGGTAGTATAACCTAGTGTTATACTATGCAATAGGGAGTTTTTTTAATATTTTTTTCAGAAGGTTCCGGTTACATCAGCATAGTCAGTTTGATTTGTTTGAAAATGAGGGTTAGGCCGTTTTGGCGCTGAACGCCTCATATGTAGTACATTTTACTAATATGTAATAATAAAAATAAACCACTTGTGAATTTAAAACTTACTGTTAAAATAAACTCCCTGACAACTTCTACCTTTTTAAAGTCAAGTGTCATTTCGGAGAATGACCATAAAATATTTCCACCCGATTCCAAAACCTTCAGTATTACGAGCGTTCCAAACTTCTTAAAGGGCCAAATTCACTTGTCAAATGCTTCTCCAGCCGGCGAATTCAATGTGTGCTGGACGTAACATTCGCCGTCATATCTAAATTGTTGGATTTTTAATCAAGCGTTGTCGGTGTCACACATACAAACACATTTTCACTAATACTACAATGCAATGCTTGACGCGTACATTGATCAGTGTATTTGGGCCTTAAAGGATTGACAAAAAGCCGCATTAAAAGTCAAATAAAAAACTTAGGAAACTGGCGTTGGAAAATTAATGGCGGTCTGCCTCACATTGCACCCTTCCAAAAACCAGCAGCAAAATCAACAGCAGAAAATAAATGCGATACAAAGAAGAGATGAAAGATTTGGTATTTGAAAATTTGCAAATCTTCATCAGCTGCAACAAATTAAGTGTAAAAGTAGTTATGATATAAAGGGATCTAATGTGATTACGATGGAATTTTATTAAATTGTTTATCTTTTTATTTTTACTAGTGCTCGCCTTATAGTCAAAATTCGACCATAAATTTGTATGTACATATGAAGAAAACTTAGTACAGGTAAGTATATATGAATTTATATGTTTCGAGCATATATTTTTTCCGTCTTAGTGCATCGATTTGGCAAGGGGCTAACCTCCGGTTCATATGTTATCTTCCACGTATATATATATATATATATGTTCCTTTTACTCCTCTGGGGAGCATAGGGCCGCCACAAGTTGATTCCAATGATCTCGATCATTAGCGCGATGTTTGACTTCGTTCCACTGTAGTCGTAGCTCGGACAGTTCGGTTATGATTTGGCGTTTCCAGGTGTGTGATGGTCGTCCGATGCGCCTGCTTCCCTGTGGGTTCCAGTCTATGGCCTTCTTAGTGATATCGTCTAATGGCTTGCGGAGAGTGTGTCCAAGCCATCCCCATTTGCGTTTTCTTATTTCCATCTCAATTGGTTGCTGGTTGGTATCTGACCAGAGTTGGGCATTTGATATTAAGGAGGGCCAGTAAACACGCAGGACTCTACGCAGGCATTTGTTAACAAACACTTGAAGGGACTGGGTATCGCGCGGTGCCATATTCCACGTTTCGCAACCGTACAGCAATGTGGATTTAACGCTGGAGTTGAAGATTTTAATTTTGGTGCGTCTCGAGATATTAGGCGATTTCCAAACTGGGCTGAGTTGGGCAAATGCATTACGTGCCTTATTAATGCGACTGGCCACATCGGCTGATGAACCACCGGATTTGTCGATTATACTGCCTAGATAGCAGAAGGACTCCACATCATCAATTTCCTTGCCGTCAATTAGGAATTTCCGCGTTGCGTTAGCATTTATCCTAAGTGTTTTTGTTTTGGGGATGTTTATCTTCAATCCAACTAGCTTTGCTGTTTCGCTAACTAGATTTAGCTTTGATTGCATATCGTGAAACGAATGACTTAATAAGCATATATCATCTGCATAGTCCAGGTCTTCTAATCTGTCTTGCAAGCCCCATGTTATTCCTCTCCTATGACTTGTTGACTTTTGCATCACTACATCTAGGACACAGTTAAAGAGGAGTGGTGATAACACGCAGCCTTGGCGAACTCCGGTTTTTATTCTGATGTTCTTGCTTAGTTGCTTCTCATGCAATACGCGGCATGTTGCATTGCTGTACAGTGTCTTTATTAAATTTATTATTTTACTCGGGACACCCTTGCATGCCAGTGCGCTCTGGGGAAATATTATCCAGGCCAGGGGATTTGTTGTTTTTAACTGAACTAATTGCTTCGCTGATTTCAATGATTCCTGGACACACAGAAGATATGGATGGATGCAATACGTGGGTAGTGCAAGTGCAGATTGGATCTTGTAAAGCGGACGTTGTATTCAGCATATTATCGTAAAAATTTTCCCATAGGCTGAGTTGCTGCGTTTTTGATGTTACAAGTTCCCCTACGTCATTCTTCAGGGGTCTGCCAGACGAAAATGTTCTATTAGTTAACTTGTTCAAAGCGAGGTATAGGTCTCTCATGCGATGGGTTGCTGCTGCTGCTTGTAGTTCGTTTGCTATATTGTTGACCCATTTCCGCTTATCACATCTCGCATTACGTTTAACATCTCGGTTAATTCGGTTATACGTTTCCTGATGTTTAATTTTATTCGAGCGAGTTTTGCTCGAATTAAGGGCAGCTTTGGCCTCCTTTCTGTCCTGAATTAATTTTCATGTGATATCGCTAATCCATTCCTTTCGGGTGTTGTTTTTGAAACCAAGGTGATGTTCTGCAGCTTTGATAAATATATCCTTGATTTCCGGCCATGTACGTTCAGAGTTGTTATTAATTACATAAGTTTTTAATTCGTTGGTGAAAGCGTTGGAAACTACCTCATTTTTTAGCTGCGCCACGTTAAATTTCCTTTGTGTAGCGGGAGAGTTATTTTTGATGGCAGCGATTTTTACGCGTATATGAGCGATTAGAAGATGGTGATCACTGCCCATATCAGCACCACGTTTGTTTCGCACATCTAGCAGCGATCCTCTCCATTTCTTACTGATAATGATGTGGTCTATCTGGTTTTCGGTCACCATATCAGGAGATATCCAGGTAACTTTATGAATCCTCGGATGGGGAAATAGAGTGCCGCCAATAACAAGGTTATTTGTTCGGCATGCGTCTAGAAGCATCTTACCATTTTCCGTCAGACGCCCTAATCCATGTCTTCCCATGGTGCTCTCTGCTGTTGAGTTATCGGGTCCCAATTGTGCATTGAAATCGCCCATCATTATTTTAATATCACCCTTGGGTACGGTTGCGAGTACGCTGTCGAGATGATTATAAAACGCTTCTTTCACCGACTTTTCAGATGTATCCGTAGGAGCGTAGCACTGTATCAGCGTGATATTCCGAGCATGGCCACGCACTCTGGCGGTGATAATTCTATCTGAGTGTGGCTTCCAGTCCATAAGCGCATGTTTGGCCTGCTTAGAAAGAACAATTCCAACTCCACTGGATCGAGGAAGCTCATTCGATGGTTTACCAGAGAAGAGAATGGTGAGGCCATTTGATGTTGTGAATTCCCCAGACTCACACCATCTGATTTCACAGAGCCCTAGCAAGGTAAGTTTGTAAGTTACAAACTCTTTGCATAGCTGTGCAAGCCGTGATGGCTCCAGTAGGGTACGTATGTTCCATGTTCCAATTCTAGTCCTTGTTTTCATGCCAAATTCCGTCATCTTTATATCGGGTTCATTAGTTTTCTTTCTTGTGTTGGTTTCGGTAATAAGAGTTATTTAAGACGTACAGCTTATTAGGCTATAGCGTCCGATCCTGGTGTTGGGGCTGCCAACATCGCCACCAGGCGTGCAAAGTAAGTGCCGGGATTAGCCGTGCAAGTAATAGGGTTATACCGCCCATGGTCGGTCGTCAGAGCCTCGTTAGCGTGACAGGGGACACCAAGCCCGTAAAGGACAGTGGGTGAGGTTGACTTTTGGAAAGGATTGGCTATGTGAAAAAGTACGTGACTTGTGAACGCATCACTTTCCCATTAGTCTTCCACGTGAATTAATTTAATTTTCTAAGTTCAATATAAAAAATATCAAAATTACCAATTGAAAAACAAAAAAGTATCATTGTCTCCTATTAAAGATTCTTATCCATGCTTAATTTTATGTTTCTATGTCTAATATTGGCGAAAATTTATGAACGTACCAGATGTAGAACGATAAATTACCAAAAAGCTTCGCCGTACATATGCACTCAGGACCATATACATATGTTTACTTTTATATTTTTAAGTCCAATGTTAACAAAAATTCAAAAGGTACCAGATGAAGAGCAAAAAAGTACCAACATTTTTCATCTTATAGGCTCTCATTTTCTCAGGATTCTGAACCTATAATATTATGTTTCTACGTTCAATATTATAGAAAATTTAAAAATTATCACATTCACTTTTTCCAATTCCCACTTTTTGATACTTTTTTCTTCTTATTGAGGTTCGGTTGACAAACAAAGGAAGAAGTGTTCTTTACTGGTTTGCCTTTGCCGATTTATATATAAGATTTATATAGTGAAAATATTTGAAAACCTGTTTCTGAAAAATGTCGAAAAATCGATCACCCTATTTTTTTATTATTTCCCTGCAGAAGATTGAAAGTAAATTGTCAAAATGCCACTTTCACAATTACTTACTTGAACTAGAGGTTCTAGTGCTAACGGGGTTAGAGATTTTAATTTAAAATACTTGTTCTAATGAGTTCCAGTACTTGATGTAGTACAAGGACACCACTTTGTAACAAAACTGAAATGCAAGTACATATTTGTATTTTGATACCGCTTCTTAAATTTGATTTAAAATCATTTATTTGTGCCATTTTTATTTTTAAACAATGTTAAAATACAAAAAGCTAATTTTTTCTAGTCACAAGAACTATTAACAAACTGGTTCTTTAGTACCCAATGTGGTCCAAGTATACTAGTACACGTCTAAAGCCAATAGTACTAGTGATTTACCAAGCACACTCAATGCTAATTTAAGCAGATGGTATAGAAAAGTTTATATTTGAGAACTAGTACTTCATATTTTTGTACTAGTTAGGTACTAGTTCAGTATCCGGCAGGGTTGATAGAGAAAACTTTGTGTAATTGGAAAAAAAATAATTTTTATTTATGTGTTTTGCAAATTAGCAAATTTAAACGGGTTTAACTCGGAAAATATGGAACAGATTTTAATAAAATTTATATTGTGCACTTCTGTAGTCGTTGGGAAAACAAAGGATGAAAGTATTCTTAAGTCTTTTGCCTAAGCCGATCATAAGGAATTATTAAAATATATCATTATATAAATTTTCATAGCTTTTATACTTTAATAGTCTTGTTCCTTCAATATTTTTCAGGAATATTTTGTATGCACTATCAGAATTTTTGTTTTGAATATTTCTGTTACGAGGCTTACTTTAGCTATCCTTTGGCTAGCAATGAAGTAAATTGTAAAGAAAATTTATACAACTATTAGAAGACATGTAACAGCAACTTCAGAATGGTATTTAACAATTTTTCAAAAACTCATACGTTCAATTAATTGATTAAAACAACGAACTGTAGCCTGATAAGAACTGGTTAAAGTTTTCCTGCACAAGTACAAACATTAAGTCGATAGTAATATCGATAGAATCGATAGTGAAATCTGAACTATCGATTAATATCGATAATATCCCAGCACTAGTCTAAACTAAATAGTATCCAATAGGACTAACCTTGGTGCAAATTTCATCCAAATCGGAAGACATCGATTTTAAAATTGGGTCATTTGACATGAAATTTGAAATAAAAGAGAAAAATAGAACAGATATTTACAGCTAATTCAAGTGTGTTAATGTAGCGTATAAAATTAATATTAGCTCTGCCAAAACGTACCAAAAAATTTCAACCATGATGGATTACCAGGTACTACAATTCCGTGACACAGAACCTTAGATTTAACTCGTGCAAAGTACGGACATTTGTCCATTCATTCTTACAATATGAAGGTGGAACCGGAATTTTCCCGTTATTTGCTATCAAAAAGTCCCGCGAATTTTAAAATATCGCTTTCAGCATTTTTTCTCAAAAAGGAACCCTAGATGTATTATTATTTGTGTATTCTTCTTCTGTCTATATATTTACGATATTTTCAATTATTGATTGTAATAAATAATTTTGAATTGGACCAATTTTTTTTTAGTCGTATTTTTCTTTTTGTTCCTTTCGTATACTTGCCACCCACTTTGTTTTATAACGATGGCATTGTCCGCCAAATGTCTCCGTATCCGCCTTCATATTGTAAGAATGAATGTGTTGATGTAACGGCACAAATTGGTTATAACGAGACAAATAATCACCAATGGATTTAAAGATTATTGCTGAAATCAATTTTAATACATTATTATTAGTTGTAGATAGTAAATTGTATATTGTACATATGTATATGTAAGTGTATATAAATACGCATAAACCCACTCTTATGTATGTATGTAGCACGATGGAAATGAATGTATGTGTTTTAATCCGTTTGCTTGAATGGTTTTTATTTGGCACAGTGGCTTAAGTGCTTTCAAACGACAAACAAATTTATGTTATCAACCATTTTGTAAATGTACCCAGTAAAAACTTCGCCTACAAAATAATGTGTTAAGTAATCGAGAAAAGTTAAAATACTCCTTCTAATTCTACTGCAAGGACCAATGAATTTTACAATTCATTATTTTTTACCCACATACATCTGAAAAATAAGTAGTTATAGAAGTAGTTGTAGTAGTTATATAGCAGAAAGTTAGCAATTACTGAGTGAAAGAAGCTATTCATTTCAAAAAAGTAGGCGAAGTTTTTACAGGGTATTAACATCACTGTCAATAACTAACACCATTTTCATAAGCAATTAACCGGTTTCCCCGGTATTTTAAAATGATTTTTTTGTAAATTGTCACAACCATTTAACCTTCATATAGGAAATTGTACATTCGTTCAATTTAATAGAATAAAATTTTATCAGCCAAACATTTAGAAATACTTTATTGTATAAAATCCCGTATCCTGAGGGACAACTTTATGTTCAACTAATCGAATAATTAGCTGATATTTCACATACTAATATATCGCTCCTTTATTGCAACATAGCCATATCTCAAAAAATCGATCAATGAACACCTACCTATAAATAGTACTTGTTTTGCAATATTTTACTGACAGGTACGTTCCAAAACATGAGTACTAATAAATGTGGGTGGAATTTCGGTAAAAAAATCATTCAATAGCCAACGGAAAAACCCAAATAATTAAAAAAGTGGACTTTCCTTTTTTTGTCCACGCACATTTATTACCGCTTATTACTTTGCTACCGCAATCATAAAATTCAAATAACCTTTTGTTTATTACTTTTTTTTAATTCTGAGAATCATAAAAAAAGTCATCAATGTTTTTTCCAAAGAATTTTGTGCATATTTCGAGCAAATTTTTTAAATTCATACCTTCACTTACCGTTTAGGATTTTTTATGAATTAAACAAAAAAAAATGTTTTTTTTCTTCATACATTTATTTATAATTGCGAAACTGTTGCTTATGTAGCGAAACGTTATATAAACAGATGAAAGTAATTGTAATGCTTGATTTTTCTAAATTTGCTTCAGCAAAATGCGACTAGTGGTTCTCGAGCTATGTTAAACAAAAGAGCCTTATCAGAATTGAGTCCCGGATCAATCATCTGAAAAACGTTGTACTGTGTAATGCAACAAATTAAGGGGTGGCACCTGGTGGCACTTGAAATTGATTAAAAATGTAAAAACCGGTGTAAAAGTAAATTTTAATGCATGGGATGTTTTTTTTTAGCTCCACGAGAACTTAAAATGACAATACAAAACAAGATATATTGGAATGAAATTTTTTTATTATAACCTGGTAGATAATTTCGTGGTATTTATTTTTAAAATATGATTTCAGGCATATGTTTACCGCGCTACAAGTTTCACGGTCCATTCTGTTATATTTTGGACCACTTTTTCTAATAAATCTGGTCATGTGGCGTAAATGTTGGCTTGAATATTGGCATCCAACAAACTAATGACCTAACAGCTCCATAAAAAATTATCCAGGTGCGTTAAATCGCACGAACGAAGGGCCACTGAACAGGATAGCTTCCTAAAATTGTCTTCGCTCCAAATACAGGAATTTTGCTTATTGACGTAGCAATTTATTCACTAAACACAATTCTTTGATAAAAGTTCCTGCGAACGTGTTTATTTTTTCACAGTAAATTTCCGCAATTTGGAAGCGTTGTTGTAGCATCAAGCAATTCATATTGACTTGCCAAATCTTACACAGAAAAAATGTTCACCAAATTTTTTTCAATTAATTCAATAATGCAGTTTTAAAAATTTTTTTTTAATTGTTCCAATTAATTTGCCTTAATTGAAAATAAAAATAATAATGTTTGTGTGTATATTTGCAAATATGAAAACAAACACACAAACTTTAAAATATTTTAAAGTTTCAAAACATTCTTTAATTGTTTCAATTAATTGTGTTGATTGAAAAAAATATTTTGATTTGTTTTTACGATTTTTATAGCCTCTTTTGCTGGTGGTCACATTTCAATTAAACAATTTATTGAAACTGAACAGCAAAAAAAGCTTAAGCTTACAAATGTGTTAATTGATATGATCAATTTGTTTGCTGGCGGAAAATCAGTACGGAATTTAATTAATAGTACATATTTCTAACGAATGCGTTAATTGAAGTCGATTTTCCATTTTTTCTGTGTACTGAACAGAAATGTCTACACAGTTTGACATTCTCAGCTCTCAAGGCATAGTAACGGATATCAATAGTAAAAAATAATTTTGGGTTTTAGTACAATAATATTTGAAAAAGTACAATTCTTTATTGAATTAAGTACAATTTTGGGAATAGCATTTATCATCCCTCTTTCAAACTGTTCGAACAGTTAATCACCCAAACTTAATCAATTAATCAAGTAACAGTTAGATTTTGGTACTTTGTTGAGGATTTCTTCTCCCATTTACCGAAATTTTGCCTATACCGTTTTGTTCTTAAGTCTGGGATCACACTTTGAAAGTTTTCTTTCAGAAAGTCTGAGTTTATGGGTGAGAGAGGAGAGAAAAAATCATGTTATCTTCCCCTCTCACCAATAAACTCAGACTTTCTGAAAGAAAACTTTCATAATGTGAGCCCAGACTAAGCATCACTCAGTTTCAGTTTCGTTAGCTTTTGCATTCTTATGAAAACTTTTAGCAATGTTTTCCAGTTAAAAAAAACAGCCTTAAAGCCCACTGTATTTGAACAGATTACAAGAAATAATACCAACAAAGGTTTTGCTGTATGAAATTGATTTTGTTTGGTAATAAAGTATTGATAAATGTCATTGATACGTGTTTATGACACGCACGCACAGACTCACTTATGTATGTGCTGAATTAAGTTTAATCATACCGTAAGCTTTCTAGTCCATTTAATAAATTTTTCATTTCATATACAATATTATACAAAAAGAACTTAATGTTACACACAAAAACTCGTACTTGCTCAAATAGTGACAACAATAACTGAAGTTTTTCTCCCTGGTATTTTGCCATCTAAAATATTTTGTTGTTCACATATGATGCACTCAAATTATTATTAATACTTTCATATTATTTTATTGATTTATATTTGTAATTAATCATTTGTTAAAGTCTTTTCTAACAACAAATTAAATCTATTGGTATAGAATAAAATTGAAAGCAATGAAGTATAAAAAGATAAAGAATGAAAAATATATTGAAATAAAATTTGTGTATCTTAGAAAATATATCATCATTACCTTTAGTCGTAAAAGAGATAAGTCCAATTGTATAAGAGTGCACAACTTTCTAAAAAATTGTAACGCTTTAAGTTTAGTTTTTTTTTATTATGATTAATTTTATTTGACGTTTTTAAAAGTTAGCAACCAGCATGTGTTATTATTTTCTTATAAAATGGGTTGTTCTTTAACATTTTTGGTTTAAGCACTTTTACGTTCCATTTTAAAACAACAAATTAAACCTTCAAAATAGTTTTTTTTTTCTCAATGTATTTTTGTTTACCCTATTGCACTGAATCAAAAACTTAATTTGCAAAACATGTGGACTTGGCTCCTTTTACAACTGAAAGTTAAGATATCAGAATTTGCATTTGTTAAAGTTTTGCCCAAACTTATCAAATATTTGACAAAAAAAGAAAAAAAACGGCACCAACAAGCAAACTAAATTATTATTTTCTTCAATTTCATTATTTATTAAGATAATAATACCACATCTTACAAAAAACTATTTTGGCTGTATCTGGTAGTATAATTAATGCCTGTTCATCTATTTGCGAACGAAGACTTCGATCGCTTAACTTACACTTACAACAAAAACAAATAATAAGTTATTGCTTTTGTTAAACGTGAACGAATACTTCGTTCGAAATCAATGAAAATGCCGTTAGTTTATTTTGGGATATATGGACCATGTTAAATCTCAATAACTATTAACAAACGTATGGGTTACGTTTATTTGGGCAAATATTTAATAAGTGTGACCGTAGCTTTAATCGTACACAAAGTAAAATAACCTATTTTAAAATAACGAACAGGTGGTATCAAGACGACAACGGTGTTCTATTAATATTTTACACAACATACATACGTTGTTAAACTTATAACAGAACATTTGAAAGCCTTAAATTTGTGATTTAAGAGAAGAATTACACGTATCTAATTTGACACATAATTAAGAGTCAGCACAAGTTCAGAAGGTGGGCACCCCTTCACTTAATACTCCATATATTTTTGTAGCTTTGATTATGAAATCGTGTCAAGTCTAAAAAAAGATGTAATAAATACCGCACGTTGTTAAATCAAGAACAAAATGTTGTTTAATTAACAATAAAAATGTCCACAGCATAAAATTTGCCAAAAATTTTGTTTGTGTATACGCATTTGCAATACTGAAAGTAAACCAAAAGTCAAAGTAAACAAAAGTCCTTATGAAATTATTTTAACACGATGGCGGTGCATGTGTTCGATTTTTAAATTTACGCAGCCAAACCCCCGAAAACGAACAGTAGGCATCAGTGTTTTTTTACAAACTATAAAAAATTTTATTAAAAGAGTTTCCTTCTTTTCTTTTCGTAATTCACAATGAAATCAGGTTCCTTAATTAAAGTCAATATTCTAAGACCGTAAAGTTGTTTTAATAAATTGGTTGTTTGTCAATTTTGTTTTACTCTTGTTTTTTTTTTATAAATGGCAATCACCATTTTAGGATGTATGATTTGTTGTGTTTTATACACTGAGAAAAAATTTTGTTAAATGCAATGTAAACACATATGTAAAAGGAATTTATAAAGTACATAATATTTAATCAGCTATTTAAAATATCAGTACACTTACAAAAAATGTCGAACGAAAGCAGGCTTATAAAGGTGAAATGATTAATGTGTACACAATAAAAAAACAATTTATTTTGGTCAAACTAAATTCAAACTTTGAACATCAGTAAAACATTTTCTGTGGTAAATTTTTAAATAATGTTTTTTTACTATTACTGTTTCTTGGTACACATCATATAATTTGTATGATTTTGAATGAAAGCAATTTTAGCTTTTGAGAAAATAAAAAATTTTTTCAGTTGCGGTCCAACTTTTGAGAATTATGGGAGCTTGGGATCTTTCTTTAACTTGATGGTTACACGATCAGGTTTTGCCTTCAAGTTTTAATACACTCAACTCACACTTTATTCCAAGACACTCATAAGTACTATTAAAAATTGAAACGACCCAACAAGCCAAAACGATTTAGAAAGAAATTGTAGCAAGCTTTCTAACATAAGCCTGAAGCTTAAAAAGATGTTGTGATTACTTTTACAAAAGGCTTATTGAAAATTGTTTAAAAATGAAAACCGATCCCTTGCGATAATATAACATGTCTATAATATAATGTAAGCCAAGAAGTTATCTAGTTATAAAATAAGCTTAAAGAAAAATACTTTTCTAATCTTTAATAAGATTATGCACATTCTTTTTTTTTTTTAAATTGTTCACTGTTTGAAACTCTTTAAAACACTTCACCCTTTGAACAAAACGCAAATACTAAAACCTTTAACTTTTAATCAGTGTTCGAAAATAAACAGTACAATTTTTAGCATTGGGCTCACACACCCAGGAACGATATCTATTTTTTTTTTAGTGTTTGTGTGGACGAACACAACCCTTAATACCGTTTTAAAGAAAGATCCGAACATTACATAGTGTTCTGTTCTTCGTAAAAAACAGAACAATTGTAGTGATACTGTAGACAACCATTATATTTTAATGTTCTATAATGTTCCTTTTTTACATTGACCACAGCACGACCAGCTTCAGTGTGTATTGTGTATATGTTTTGTATGTGTAAAATTATTTTGCGGGCTTTTTGTTTTTTATTTCATATGTGTATTTTTTTTTTGTGAAAAAAGATTGGTGTCTTTACCAGCCAAACCAGGGATAATAAATGACTTTTTTTAAATTGTACTTAATTAATTAAAGAGCTGTACTTTTTTGACCCTAATTGTACTAAAAATAGTTTTTAATAGTCTTATTATTAAAATAACTGAAAACGTTCGAACATATGTACATTAAAATTCACTTGTTCTATACACTTATATGTACGCATTTGCAAAGGTGTAGGTATTTGCCAAAGGTGTAGGCAATTAACAAAAAAAATATTAAGTTAATACGTAATAAGGAATTTAGACGATGCTTTTTTATCTGTAATTTTTAAAGTTGATAGTGGAACAGGGTATTTTTTATATTCCTCTTACTCCCACTGGAGCTTAGGGCGCGAAAGTAGAACATGGTATAAATACTTTTTAACCCAGTAACAAGCCCAAAAGATATTGTCTAAGTGCCCTTATGCGGCCCCTATACGTTGTTACTGGTCGTACAATTGAGTTGAATAGACCAGCTGATCGTTCGCAGCACATGCTAACATTTTTTAAGAGTCAACATGAGTACCGATTTTTTAGCACTAGTGATGATAAATGAAGTGTAGTAAGCAGAGGAGCAAGAAAGAAAATAAATAATAGTTCCGGTAGTTTTTATATTCTTTACTAAAATTGTGCATTGAAATTTCGTTTTAGTTTTCTTAAATATTCTTCACTTCGCACACTGTTGCTTTCAAAACGTCAGAATGAAAATTAAAAACGAAAGAAAAAATCGCCATCACACGTACCAATTTGAAAGCTCAACTCAAATTGATTTTTATTCAACCGATGACCAACCACACCTCTAACGTAACAAATGGTTGTAGAACTTGTAGAACAACAAGTCGCAACATGTAGCGCCGCTCTATACACCGTTTCCCAATACTTTAAGAAATCAAGCTTAAAAGTTTTCGTTTATTTAAAGGAACAAGATTCATTAGACTGTAGTAAATCTTTTGTCTGAATTAAATTCGATCCAATATTCACAAAAAGGCGGTTTCTTTGCTTTGTTTTTATCATATTTTGCTACGAAAAAATCCTTTCCACATTCGCCGACGAATGTTGTGTAGACAATATTCCATTTACAATTCTTCTGATATTTGGAAATTTTTAAATTGTACTTAATATGTCATTGGAGTACTTCAGTACTTTTGCAATGTAAATAGTACTGAAAAAAGTACAATTGTACTGACTTTATCATCCCTGAGCCAAACAGACGCTAAGCATAACAGAAACGAACAAACCATAATAAGCTGAACCGAACACAATAAAGTTTGTGGTTTAAAAAACATCGAATTAAACGTTCTCATCTTTTTGTTGCGTTGGATAAGAACAGTATTATTTTCGTGTTTGAAAGATGACAAACAGGGAAACGTTGACTTTTAATGATTTACTACATTTTGTGTTTACTAATGATTGTGTTTTTCACAAATCTACCGAATCAAACACTAAGGAGCGATATTTAGTGTTTGTTTTAGAACACTGCTGATAATACAAAACTTCGGAACGAGTCAAATAACGGGACAACAATCTGAAAAACACTTGCAAAACTAGAAAGAGAATAAGTCATTTGCAATCATGTTTGTTTTTAAGTTTTATATCCCGCTATGGTTACATTCATCCATATTTTTTTCTGCGTGTGGAACGTTTAAGTTCAGCTTAAATAAAAATTAATACGATTGATTTAACAATAACAATTAGCTCAAAATGTCCATTCGATCACCCAACCACGTTACAAATATGCTCCGATAAAGCGACTTTCCCCCAAAAAAATTTCCTTTGTAACTTACTGTCGTATGTTTTTTATGAATGAAAATAAAAACTAAGAAAATCCGCTTAAAACAAAAATTTTTAAATCTTTTATTACTGCCTCCAAGATTGCTATGATAAAAGCTATTTAAGGTTCGGCAATACCGAATACAGCACTCTTACTTGTTCTTTTTTAAGATGTCTGTACTTAATGCCATAATTTTAACAAATCATTAAAAATAAAAAAATAAAAATAAATCCTCTTTTCTTAACTTTATAAAACATTTTTAAAAACACCTAGCGGTAGAGGTCAAAGTTCTGTTGTTAGTTTTGTTTAGTTCTTTCTGTAAGTTAAATTTCTTTTATTTCCTCTATTCGTTAGAACTATCAAGGCCCAAATTAAAAAACCTTCAGCAACTTTATTAAAAAAAATGTTTATACATGATATTTTTAAAGTACGAAAAGAACGAGTCCAATCTAAAAGATGATAGAAGTCTTTTAATTTTTTTTTTTTTTGGTACAGATATTCGGACAAAAGTCTGTCTGTGTTACAATTTCTCATGGTTGTTTTGTGTATCGGTCTTTTTACACACAATGATTAATGTTATAAGATCTTTTGTGAGTTGTTTTTTTAAGTATTGAAAATACTTGTTTGTAAAAAACAAAATATAAAAGATTTATTATAGCTTAACAAGGGCTTAAAAATAAAAGCATAAAAACCAAATTTTAATTTAAGTGAAATATTTTTAATGGCGTCAAATAAGACTCAATGCAATTAGTGTATTTTTTCCTAACTAAACCACTGCTTGACTGAATATTTTAATCTTTGGAAAATACACTTTTTATTCAATCCCAATAAAAAATTAAGTTCAACCGTAGCAAGTTTATATGGGACAAATAAAAAATGCATTAATTTTTTCATTTTGAACACTTTATTCACCATATTTATTCAACGCATATAAAAATCTAATAATAATGTTATCATAATAATATCTAACAGGTCCGCAATCTAACGTTTTTTTTCAACTAGTGCTTATTTCGTGAATGGTAACACTTAGCTCATGTCTGATTTGTCAGATAATTAGTTTTATCGTTCCGCTGAACGAATATGGTTGTGTTTACGCTTGAACAACGCTGGAAATATGAGTTTTCGCTGCGCTAAGTGGGATTGCAATCGACTTACAGAAGATGCCGATTTTGCCAAAAAAAATGATCTTTTCAGATGAAGCTCATTTTGGTCTTGGCGGATATGTAAACAAGCAAAATTGTCGCATTTGGGGCACAGAAACCCCGCACGCATATTGAACGAATTTTTGTTCGCAAAAATTGAAGAGGAGGATATTGGCAACATTTGGTTTCAACAGGACGGCGCTACGTGCCACACAGCCGAAGCTACACTCGATGTTATGCGCCCTGTTTTTGAAGTTCGCATGATCAGACGCAGAGCTGATGTCGTTTGGCCACCTCGGAGCTACGACTTGACACCGTTGGACTATTATTTGTGGGGTATCGTCAAAGATAAGTGTTACGCCAACAAGCCAGAGACAATTGACGCTTTAAAGGACAATTTTCGTGAAGCCATTGGTGAAATACAGCTGCACACAATCGATTATGTAATTAAAAATTGGACCGATCGTGCAGGCTAGTCAACTTATTGTTGAGTATACGATGGAGGCAGCAGTTTATTAATATCGGGTGTTTTTTTAGCTGCATCAGAACTTAAATTGATACATAATATAACATCGAACTATTGTTAGAATAAAATTTCTTTTATTATAGCCTGGTAGTTCATTTTATGAAATTGATGGACGAATACGTAATGAATCACGTTTGTAAAACGCGACTTGACTTTGTCATGCAGCTTAGTGCCGGTTCACACACGTCAATTTTGACTCGTCCAGTCTTGCGTTATAAGAAGAGAAATGGCATTCTCTTTTACCTTCTCTCCAAAAAGCTCAAGACTTGACGAGTCATGCTAGGAACACAACTGGGACGAACGACGAATTTTTGGCCGCGAATATTCGTCGCCAAAAATAAAAAATATTTGTGTATATGAAAATGCACACAATCAGGGCGCCGACGAAAATTCGCCGGACGTTTCAAACTTTAAATAGATTTAATTCTAATTCATACGCCGGCGAACGACGAACAAATCAGTACTGGGTAGCCATATTGTTTCAAAAAGGTTAGTGTTTTAGTAAATAAAGTTACTTTTTACTTTAGAAATTGTAAAATTTTAACTGAATATCATATAAAATACAAATTGAAAAAAATAACAATAAAAAAGTATTTTAGTTAAGTTGTTTTTAATGTTTTATTTGTGAAGTATTTTTTGTTCATATGGTACCACTATTTCTTGTTAATACAAAATATTTTATTTCCATTTTGTTTTTTCGTCGTTATTGTGTTTCATACGACGAATTTATACAGCGAACTTCTTCCGAATAATTCGTCGTGCATGACGAAATTCGTCGTTCGTCCCAGTTGTGTTCCTAGCATCAAACTGGATGTGTTTGAACCGGCAATAACGTTAATTTCTCTCTGTGTCAAATATATATGAGATCGTATTATTGCCCACCTCTAAAAGAATATTTTTTGATAACATTTCTTCAGACGAAATTGTATTTTAAGCTTTAAAAAACGGCAACCATATTCTCGTGCATAAATAAAACACATATGAAAAGCGCCAATTTCATGTCAAGTGACCCAATTTTGAAATCGATGTCTTGCGATTTGGATGAAATTTGCACCAAGTTTGGTCCTTTTGAATAGTAGTACCAACAATTTTCAACAAGATCTGTGAAAAAGTTTCTGATTTAGAGGAGGTCAAAGTTTGATATTTTTGCCATACAGGTGTTCTTTCTCATCCATGTAACTTATTACAACTGCAAAAGTATGCCCATTATTTAAATTTATCATTATTTCTTATTAATTTTAAATGAAAAATATTAAAATAATCTTATATTACGCGTATTTAATATTATTCAATATTGTGTCCATTAAAAAACCTGTATTATATTTAAATCAAAAGTTTATCTTGTTAAATTAACTTGCATAGTCCGCTTTCACACTTTCATCTTTTGATACTCAACTCTTATGTTTTTAGGTGAGAACATGCTGTTCCTTTTTCCCCTCTCACTCATAAACTCAGACTTTTTGAAATAAAACTTTCATAGTGTATTATGAATAAAATGTTTGCTAACTTCATGCCAAATTTTTATTATGAATACGGCTGTAAGACTTTTTACATGAATTTCCCAGTCATTTCTAGAAATGGTTTTAGAACATAATAAATTGTTATTACAGGGAGGTTCGGGAAAATTCTAGAAATAGTTATAAAATATATAAAGGGGTTACTCATAAATAATAAATTAGTTTATTTCGAGACATTAAACGGTTCTGTTCGCAACTAACAATTGTGAACAAAATAATTAATTTCAATACAGTTTGTTTAGTTGAATAAGTGTGTGTATTTATTCGGATTTGCGTTACTATCCTCTGGGTGGATTCCACCCAAAAGGCTTAACTTAACTATGTTATTTTTTATGAAAATCGTTCTTTTAGTATAACGTAATCTATCTTTGAATAGTTTTTTTATATTAAGAAGTACAAGTACTAATTTGAGATTAAATTTACATAAAATTTGTTTTAAAAAGGGCTTGGGTAGCTTACACCCGCGATAGTAATAGCGTTCAATTTGTTTGGGTGTTTTATACCCATCGCTAGTAGCCATAAATATCTTTGTAGCGATTACTTTTTGTGCAAATGCGAAATTTTTTTTTCAAAAGTCACAGCAACCTACTGTGTGCTATAGTATTATAGTTGCTATCAATCCACCATCTCAGCATTGGCAAAAAATTACGAAAACCAGATGATATGTTTGATTGATTTAATGAGTAACTAAATTTGGTTGGTACTTAGCTAAATATTTACGCAAAATTATACTTGTTAAAAAAAAATTTTTTACTTTGTTTAAAAAAATGTTATTAAATAACTGTTTTTCTACATCCTTTCAACTTTCCGAATCAGTAACCCGCATAGGATTGGCTTACAAATTTTCTTAATTATCACTAATTTTACATAATCCATTTAATATTTTTTTTAATGAAATGTAAATAAACAACATACATATAATTTGAAATAAAATAATAGATATGAGTTGCGTTCGTTTACCCCAAAATTTGTACAAATTTGTACTGGATTTTACTGAAATCCGTTCGCGTACACATAAATTTGTAAAATTTTCATATAACTCACCTACTGGATTTTACTGGGATTTTACTGGAAAAGTAAACGAACGCACATATGGTCAACTTAAAAAATTTACGGCACCTAGACATTTTTTTGTCTGACATCAATGTTTATTTGCGTGTGTACAAACCGATATTTGAGCATGTGAACTCTTTTCGCGTTAAAGTTAAAATTAAAAAAAAAATATAAAATTTACAGTTTTTGTTAAAATTGAAAAAGGATAACGCGTGTGGATAAAACCTCTTAAGGGCTTTCTTAGCACACTAAAATATTTGTAAAAGCTTCAATACTTTGGTCTTGTATGTATGCATATACATAACAATTTATTTAAAAATGTTAAACATTTTACAAAATTACGGCTAGCATAAGACATAATTTGCAATATTTTGGGAAAAAAACTATTTGGCTATCGATAATGGTTTAAGAGATATAACCATTTAAACCGTACCACTTATGATTTTGTTACCAAATTATATATTAAGGTCAGTAATACCTTTAAAATTGTTAGTTTTGCTTAGTTTAGTATAGTATTAATAATATTGCCTTAATAGCAAAAATGATGTAACCAACAACATTTTATATTTTTGTTTTCATCTCTAAAAATCTCATATCTCTGGAAACTACCGTTACGAAATAAGAGTAAAAGCAATTTCAAACGAAACCCTAGACTTGATGCAAAAATATTTTAAAAAAACCTTCTCCTGTAAAATTTTATTTTTGTTAGTTATATCATTTTTGCTATAAGGGCTCGATATATTTGTCAATACTTACTGAGATATTTATTATTATTTTCCATAACATTTATTTTTTTTAATGTTTTCAGCAAAGGCTCATAATTTGTTTCGCTTCTCAGTTTTCTTTTTACGAATTTCAGGATTTTTAAAATGTATAATCTGAAACCTAATCAAATATTTCATTCAATAATGACTTTTGAGGTTAGAAACATTTTGTTTCCTCTATAAAATTTTAAGTCCTTAAAATTTTTTGGTGCGATTTTATTTTAGTATCAAGCTTCTATTCGATGGACGTTTGACCGGAATTGATAGAGCGCTTTAGTTGTCACAAAGAGAAATGTGTTTCGAAAAAAAGCACGCGCCAGGGTTGAACAAATTATTATTTTTTGCACTTTATCAGTTTAGTCCGTCGCGAAGAATCTATTTAGATACCTAAACATGTTCCCATGCCATGTTTTGATATAAAAAAAGCTTAAAAAATTTGTTTTTTTGCAAAAATTTTCAAAAGTTCATAACATTTTTGCGTTTAAAAATTTTAAAGTGCGTTTTCGACTCGGCGATGCCCTTTACGAAGTTTTTCACATCACGCAATACACTAGCCAACTTAAAAGACCATTCAGATTGTCAGACGCAAAAAAGATACATTTTTAAAAAATTTACCTTAAAAACTAGACTAGCAGGACATCGGTCTGATCAAACATATAAAAATACATCTTCTCAAAAAACTGCATTGTCTTCATATTGTGCCAATTTTAATCATACACCAGATTTCGAAAATACAACAGTTTTAAATACAGAAACAAACTACAAAAGACGCTTCATGCTAAAAATGTTACAAATAATCAAAACACCAATAGAAAAAAGAATTAATTTTTAAAACCGATACGGGCAATGTAGCTCAAAACTACAGACATTTAATTTATAAGAATAAGATAGGAAATTGAACACGCTTTGAAAAATGTAATAGAATAATTTTGTGTCCTGTGTATTATTTTTATTATTTTTCATGTTGTCAATTATTGTTGTTTAATTTAAATTTTGTTTTTTAAAATATTTGTTTAAATTTTATCATCCAAAGATCCGTGAAGAAGCTGTCCATTGTGACAGCGAAATATTGTATGTATTAAAAATAAATATATTTTGCATAACCTGACCTTGAGCTTGTTTAGAAAATAAGAGAAAATAAGTTAAAAAAATGTAAATGTTCCTTCAAAAAAAAAAAAAACAAACAAAATTTTAACAAGTAAAATGCTGTGACCAATCTTTGGTACCACCTACCGGTAGTTCAAGTATTTTAAGAGTGGGCTTTATATGTGATCTTTACATTTTTAACTTATCTTTATAAAAATTAATCTTTTAGTATTATTTAGGGTATTCAAACGATTAACCGGTGTTCGATTATTTGAATTAATTTTGGGCGATTAACTGTTTGAATAATTAAAAATTTCCTATTTTCGATTACCAAATAATTCGAATAATGTTTTTACACAGTTTTATTTTTTTTTTCTTTTTTAAAAAATAAAACCAGCTAAGACAGTTCGTACCAGTTCATTTTAAATACCCTTTTATTGTTTCTTTACTCAGGATAATTTCCTTTGAGTACAAATTTTTTAAAATATAGTACAAAGACTTAAACCAAAGAGTTTTGGAATTAAGAATGTTTAGTACAGACTTTTACCACAATGACAAACAAAAAAAAAGATGATTTTTTGAAACGAATGAAAACAGCCTTTTACCAGACCTTAACAACTTTATTAAAATTAATAAAAAGTAAAAAAAAGCAAAAAGAGATTCAAGTGGTATAATGGAAGTCTAGCAATTTTTAGAAAAGACAAGAAAAAGAGCAGAGAAATTGGATATGCTTTATAACGCTTTACTTTCAATCTCTCCAAAGTCAACCATAAAGAATCTGAAAGAACAAACAAAAGAATGAAATCGTTTGAAACATAAACATTTATGTGCTGTTTCCAGGCGACAAGCAGTTGATTGTGCAATAAAATTTATATGAAAAGTACTCAAAACACTGGGTGATTTTCATATAAATTTTTCTACACAATCACTTGCTTGTCACATAGAAACAGCACGATTATTTAATTTTATTTATTTTTTCATTTTGATGCTATTTTTAAAAGGTTGTCCACTTTTATTACATGAAGAACCTCTTGTTAAGTTGTTGTTACTTTTTTAATAAAATTTTTATGTTTAAAAATATAATAATTTTTTGTCTTATATTTAAACTTCAAAACCAGACAATATTAAATTTTATTCGCTTAACCGAATAATATTAAATTGTTCGATTACACTGTGCTAGTTGCAAAATTAGACAAGCCGGGCACATGGCGTTTTAACATAATTCGGGTACCTACGCTAGGGTTGAAATTCCTGTATTTGGATCCTGCAGCGCCTAGGATGCCCCTAGATGGGTCGAATGTATGGCTGACCCCACTTTATTTTTCATCTCAATCGTTTATTTCTAACATACCTACCCCTTATCTTCATTCCTTAAGGCTCCCATTCTAAATGTTCAATGCAGACTAGAAATATATTGAAGGAAAGTCCAAGAAATGCCCAGGAGTCGCCCCTAGTAGGATGATTTAACATTTTCTCGAGACACACTTGCCCCTTATCACCACTTCCTAGGGGTGCTCCCATACAAATATTGCGTTTTATGTTAGACTTTAAGACTTTTGTAAATAAAATAAGTTAAATAAAAAAAGTTGCTAACAGATTTTTACCATTTATGGCTTGTTTTGTTTGCAGCTTCATATGTCTGCATAAAATTAGTAGCTTAGCTGCATTTTCCAATTTTTTATGAATTTTTAAAAAACAAAAATTTCAAAATTTTGATAAAAAAATTATGTTTCTAAAACGACTGCTCACATTAGAAAAAAGTTTTACTTTTCTTAAAGGAAATTTTAATTATTATTCAAAACATCCGAGAAGAATAATTATTAATACTGCCAAAAATCTTAAAGATAAAGTTTTAAATATTAGGGAGATAGTTTTTTATAGAAAAAATAAAATAAAAATCAAAAATATTTTAGAGGATAATAATTTCCCATTAGAATTGATTTGTAGATTGATTGGACAGAACAAAGGACATATAGAAGGTAGTGGGAATACGGTTACTGAACCAAAGATTTATAAGTCTTTAACTAATGTACCAGTGGTTTCTGAACGACTGGAAAACTCTAATATTTATGAGAGCAATAATTATAGGATTGCTCATCATTTCGGTTTTTTTAGTGATTTCAATAAACTAAACCGTTTTTGAGTTACGCGAATATATGTTGTGCAACCTCCTCCATTTCCGAAATAACGGTATATCTCGAAAACAAGAGCTACGCGAATCACTGATGTGATTTGTGGTACAATTGTACCAAATTTGGTACAATCGGAACTTTCTTGGTACACTGGCACAATTTATCCTTTTTTGGTACAATTAAAAAAAATACCCACAAGGTGTTATTATTTCTTTGAGTTGGATAAACTCACTTTTCTTTTCGGTGAAAAAGTTTTCAAAAACATATCTATGTATCTCCAGCTCTGACCAGAACTACCAAAAATTGCAGTATCGTTAATTTGTGCTCACGATGTTAGACTAACATATTAAGTACATACATACACAAGTATATGTACTCGTATTTCTGTAGAATAGTGAAGAGGATATTGTGCGTTTGTGCTGATGTGTGTGTGTAACACTAAAAAATATTGGTGCTAGACCCACCTTTTCGACTCAATTTCGTCGATTTAACGATTTAACCATATCCCTCAGTCCGGGTGGCTGTCAATTTGGCTGGCTGTCGGTACATGTAACCTTGTGCGCAAAGTAGAGGTCGCAATTTTTAAAGTAATTTGATGAAATGTTGTACATTGATCATGAGGACAAAGCCTACTGAAATGGTGAAAAAAATTGGGGCCAAACACATTTTATTGCAATCTAAATCATCTTACCAAATTTTATTGTAATCTATATTTGACAATAGCTCCCATACAATTATTACTCCCGGAATGGCTTTTAATGCCATAACTACATTATAAATGCTTGAATTGACATAAAAATTGGCTAAAATAACTTTTACGATAGCTACTGTCATAAAAAATTTGGTGCTGGTAGGTCCAAAATTTAAAATAGGTCGCACATAAGCGTCCTTCCTAAAATCACTTAAGGACAAACAAATCTCATATAGAAGACGATATCGAAATAATATTCGGCACAAAGAACTTTTACATGAATCTTATTTGTTCTGTCTGGCCCATGATTACCCGTGGTTCCCAAATAGAGTACACTCTCGAAAATTTATCCTTATATACTGTGGTGTAGGGTACAAAATGGTCGGGATTGACCGACTATACTTATTCAATTGTTATGTTTTTATTTTTATTGAATAAAAACGTGTTTTGAATGATTTTTATTTTAAAGCGAAATTTTGGTACAATTTATGTCAATTCGGTACAATTTTGCCATTGAGACGGTACAATTTAAGAGTTGTGAGATCCCAACAGTGACTCGAATTATGTTAAAACGCTAAGTGCCCAGCTTGTTTAAAAAAAGTGTTGATTTCGAGCACAGTGTTATTATTCGATTAAATGTTTACTTCGAATAATTATTCGCGCGATTAATCGATTAATACAAAACATCGATTTATTAAATACCCCAGTAGTATTACTATTTATATTTTTAGGCCATTTAATGGCCTTATTTCACTTCTTACATGGAAATAAAGCCATAAGGACTTATTTCTCAATGAGATGTCATAGAAGGCCGTGTGGCTTAATTGCATATGGCCTTACAGCACTGCGCCGTTTAGAATTTTCCGAGGACCCAAAATAAGTATACTTTATAGGGTTTTAGATAAATATTCTAAAGTTTTAACATGGAGTAACATTTTTAATTTTTAAACGAGCCGGTTTTGTGTAAAATATTTCGAATTTCGGTTTTGATAAATTATATCTTTTAGGCCCGTTTTCACAACTTACCGATAGCTAAAGGTAGGATGTTATCGGCCGTATAAAAAGGGTTCCATTATTACAACTTTACTTTAACCTACCAGTTTGGATCAACCTTAATTTACTTTATCGCGCACTTTAGATTAAAGTAAAGTTTTAATAATGGAACACTTTTTATAAGGCCATTTAAAGTCTACTTTAAGCTATCGGTAAGTTGTGAAAACGGGCCTTAGAAAACCAGGTTTTAAAATACGTCAAACAATACATAACCCGTTGTAGGGATGGGCAAATTGAAAAAATGTATCGATATATATCGAATCGATATTTTTAAGAGTATTGATATTTATTATTTAAAAAATATCGATATATCAAACGTATTTTGCTAAACTATTACCAAATTAAAAAATTTAATATACCTTTGGGCATACATATTTATGAACAAACATATTATAATTAATTACATTGTTACTTTTTTCTTGTTTCATTTTATTTCAAAAAATTAATATAAACAAACAATTCATCAAAACAAAAAATTCAATTACATATAACAAAAACAAAAGGGAAGAATACAAAAAAAACTATATGAAATCCAAAAAAAAAGTAAATAACGAAAAATTTAAATGGAAGTAAATAAGTCATGGAAGTACCAACTAACCTTAAAATTTGAATTGTACCCCAAAAGAACCAACTTTAACATGAAATGTTTTTGATTGTTTTAGTCAAACCAGTAATCATCAGATATTGACGTCAGGAGCACTCTCTGTTTTATATGGTCTCCTATCAATCTGCTTCTTGTATCCGGCACTGCTACTTATAAATAACAATCATTTTAAATCTTTATTATAGCTTAAAAAACATATGATGCATGCGATGATGCAAATTCTTGAAAAAAAACAATTTGTTTGAAAATATCGATATATTGATGTAGCAGTATTTTAAATATCGGCGATATATTTCGATTCTTTTTTTTTATATATATCGATATTTTTTTGCCCATTCCTGACCCTAATTGTGCCCATGGTCCAAAAATAGGAGAAACAGTCAGTGTGGTATCATAAAGTCGGTCTTGTCCGACTTGTTTGTTTATTTATATGAGTTTAATAATTTTGTGTCGTTTCCTTATGATTGGTCGTTGCTATCAAATATTCGACAAGGCCTAATAAAGACTTTTTTCTTTTTTTAATGGGAAAATTTATTCCAAAATAAAAAATAAACTCTTGTTGCAAAACGTTGAAAAAATACATATAATAGCTGGCAGGCATTTTTTTGTGAAAATAATAAATTTTATCTTATTAATCTTTTTTCATTTTAAGCATTTTTTTCAGCACATTAAAAACACGTGCCTGAAAAATGAATCTAATGGACGAATAGCAAGAAGTCATATTTCTTTTCTTAAAAAATCGCTTCAAAGTGGAAAATTATTTAACTTAAACAGAACATACCTCATAAATTCGGCATTCAATAAGATTTTTTTTAAATTTATTTGGAAGAGAAAAAGCTGCTTATGATTTTAATACAAAAAAATAATTATAATTGGGAATGTGTGTGCAAAACTATAGGCCTTGGAATATTTTTAATAATAAAAAATAAATCAGAGCCAAGTTAATGGATTAGCATTAATAGCTCTGATTTTGGCATGCCTATTTTTAAATAATCTGAATCTTTAGATTCCGAAACCATTTGGTCGCTGCATAATCGAAAATTTAACATTATCAATGAATACCAAGTAGGGTGTTCAATTAATCGGTTTTATTTTTGTTCGATTAAACGACTAATCGATATTTGGCATTTTTAACTTATTCAATTAAACGAAAAAAATTTTAAAATTAATCGAATAAATCTAAATCGAGAAATTTTATAAACTACGAAATTTTTGTTCGATAATTTTATAAGTACTTGAGGAAATAAACATTCGTATGTATTTCTAAGTATGTATCGGTCAACACTACCGGTTATATGACTAATAAATGATCAGTACTCTGCACATAACGAGACTAGTCCATACATGCATGTAAAGAATAGTCCATAAAGAAGTATGAGTACTCCAAAACTACTCCAAATATATGTGTAACAGTTGGTCCATTCAATTTTACGATGTCCTAGGAGGGGACAATATAACCCACCGAAGTAGTCCCTAAAATACTCCATGGAGTACTAAAGTGGGTAAGTTTTAAAGGGGTATTTTGAAAGCTTCTTCATGCCACTACTGCCCTGCAAATAATATTGGACCACCTGATCCATTTTGATTTAATGGACTACTCCATGGACTGGTCCGATGTAACGCAAGCATGGACCATGTCATTGTTAGAAAGACTTTGACGACATTTCTTCGTTTTTTAATGACATGTTTTCATTTTTAAGCGAAGTTAGAACTTATCCTCTTGTGTATACAATGTAGTAGCTTTAAGACTACTCCTTTGTGATCCAAAGCTGGGTTATATGGTCCTGCCCTAGGACATCGTAATGTTAAATAGACCATGTTTTTTCCATGCGATTGGGTTACTTGTGGACTAGTCCTAGTCCCTTTTGGGCTACATTTTACACACGTGTTTGGACTAGTCCTATTATTTGCAGGGTGAATGAAAGACTAAAAATAACTGTAAGATTAAGCTTTTTTATTTTTGTTTATTAAAAATAAAATAATAATAAAAACAATCCTTTTCTCACCCATATAATATATTTACATATGTATGTATACGGTGAAGGGCTTAAGTTTGCATGTAGTGTTATTTTGAAGCTACGTTCACAATCAAAAAAAACAATTTCGTTTTTTCTTCTATCTTTTTTCTTCCCAAAGTATTTCATATATTTTCCTTTCATTTTTAAAACAAAAATGTAACTAACATTTTTTTAAAAATGTAACAAAGTTGAGTCAACTAGAACTTCAGCAACAATTTGTATGAAATTGTTTCTGACGTTTAAAATAATATTATTTAGTTTTGAATGAAAATTTTAACAAAATGTTTACAAAAATAAAAATAAATGCTTAATATTGTTGTGGCTAAAATTTGCAAACGGTTTCTGGATGCAAAATGTGTGTAGTTACAAAAGAAATTGTTGCTCTATTATGAACACCAAGAGAAAAAGATTTTTGATTGTGCACGCAGCTTAAGGGTTAATAACAAAATTATTGTTCCTTTTTTTAAATTATCCTTATAAAAAAACCTAAGGTAAATGAATTAATTTGTCGTTTTAGAAAAAAACCTTATAACTCAAATATAGTATCATATGTCATGCCTTTTTTCACAAATTTCACAAACTTTCCTCTTTCACTTTTAAATAAACAATTAATAATGGACACCATCAGGGCTATCAATGTGAAATACTGTAAACTATAGAAAAATATACACCATGCAGTTGTTGGCAGTACTACATGTTAATTTCTTATTACATGGTCCATACTACAGTACATTGGACCATGTTGTAAGTAGTCCATTTAAGCGATAATGGACCACGTAGTCCAATAATATCTGTAGGGAAGTCTTCTTGTATTGTGTCATTTCAATTTGAGTTCATACATTTTTTACTCAAAGTGAATTGACTATGAACATTAAACTGACATATTTCATTTTTGACATTTAGCAATACGAGATAAAGTAAAAGCCTATTTACACTTGAGTACACTTAGGTCTGTTTTTATGCGGTTTTTTTTATGCGGATTTGAATTTATGCGGTTTTCAATTCGATTTTTTTTACATTTTTTTTTATTGATTTTTTATATTTTTTGTCGTATTAAACCTTTTTAAACGTTGGCATCACTTCTGAATAGTACTTTTCAAAAATTAATGACGAATTATTTTAAAAAAACTGCCGAAACCCTTCCAAATAAAGATTGTATGAATGTTCCGACTTTACCAACTGCTAATGTGTATGTTGTCTTATCTAGCGACGAGGATTTGATTGGGTTCTCTAACGATGAAAGTGATTTTGCAGCAATTAAAAAGCGGATTAGAACGGTGGCATGTCATACCGTATAGTGTCATAGTGTCCATCAGAAAAGTGACATAACCTCCACGGACGTTATAACACTTTGCATAAATATTTTTTTTAGTTTCTTATTCATTACTAATTTACGTATTAATTTAAAGTTATGCCTTTAACTATTTGTTAACTTTCATTAAACTGGTTTATATTGTAGTTTTTCTCTTCTTATATACATATATTTTATAATAAATAAATGAATTGTTTTTGGTTAATTTTTTTATATAATGACTTTTTTATGCGGGTTTGGTCTAATTTTTACTCCCAGATTTGAAGTTATGCGGTTTTTTAACTTTTCGGAACGAATCATCCGTTTTGTTTGAAAATGGAGTCTTTTTTATGCGGATTTCATTTATGCGGTCTTTTTTTGGAACGCACCTACCGCATAAAAAAAGACCTGAGTGTACATATTAGAGGAATGTGTGGAAGATGTTAAAAATTAAAAAAAAACTTGTTTAAATCTACATAACATCCATCTTTAATCTTTTATAAATAAAAATATTTATGTTTACGTGTAAGAGCGAATAAAAACTAAATTAATGATATTACTGTCCTGCTCTTTTGTATTTGTTTTCTAGTGATGGTAAAAAATTATTTGTTTTTTCAAGGGATGACTAAAATAATCGAAAGATGTTAAATGAAACAAATTTTAAAGATGAAGAAAGATGTTGATTTTTAGCCCTGTACAATTCTTATGGGAAGATGTTATCATGAAAGATGTAGAATGTAAGCAAGTGTAAAAAGCCTATAACGAACAATAAGTTTCTGTGGTTTTAATGAGCAACTGCGTATGTCTTAAAATAAAATTTTTTAGGAGAGCCTAAACAACCATTCTAGATCAAACTATGGGTCAGTTATTGCACCTTTTGAACTTTGTAATTGAGTTATAAAATCGGAATGGGTCTAACTGTTTTCAAACATTTTTAGAACCATGCAAAGAGCGTTAAATATTAACCAAAATGGCATCAAAATTTCAAAATAGAAAAAATGGGCATACGTGGTTGCCCATGAAAACCACAGATTTGTCTGTTTACAAGTGCATAAACAAAAATCGTATATTTTTTTTCAAACAATAGGCAATTCGACAGAGCTTGTGAATAGGACAATACATAGTTTGTTAATTTAACAATTTTCTTTTTACCAAATAAAGAAAAAAATATATTGTCACCTAAAAAGCAAATGACCCTATCAAACTTTTTGAAAACTTTACAGGAGAAGCAAAAACTATTAAAAATTTGTTTATAATTTATTTTCTTCTATTTTTCTTGTAAAACCTTGTTGTTGTTTTGGCAATTAACAACGTTGCATACTATGCTAGCTGTAATTACGCCTTTTTACTCATAGCGCTTGCCATATTTTTTTTAATTGAATCAATTAACACTTTTTTTGTTATCGCACAGTTTTTTGATAATTTTTTTAATAAAAATTTATATTATCAACAGTTTTTATTATTTTTTCGAATTTATTCTATGATCTAAATTTCAGTTATGTATTTTATAAAGCTTTTTTGTAATTGTTCTATTCCTTTAATTTTTTAGGAATGACATTATACACTACCAGACTATTATATTGTGTCTTCTTGTTACATTTTACCTTAGCTATCCTTTGGATAGCAATGAAGTATATTGTATGTACAGAGTTGAATATAATGAAGTAACCTATGAAAGGAAATAATTCCCAGTTTCAATTTATATTCACCCCTATCGTGAATAACACGTGGAATTTTTGTTCCCATAAAATTTTCATTCCCCTCGAAGGGAAAAAAGCAATCATGAATCTCATGTGAAAAATTTTTCACGCTATCAGTTCCAGTGAATGTAACAAAAAAGAAGAAAGATTAGGAAATATTAAAAATCAATGAAATTTATGTTCAAAAATATTTACGTATTTATTTTAAAGAAAAGTGAAAATAATAAAGCTAAATGATTAGTATTGGTAGGATAGTTTGATTACAATGTTAGTTTTTTGCACTTTTTAAATTTTATGTAGTAAAATATTTCCCAAAATTCTGCCACCACGTCTTTCGAAAGCTTTACAAATCCGCCGGCAATAAACCTCTTGTTTTGCATTTTGTGGACCAATATATCGGTTGGTGCCTTATAAACGGAAATAAACCTTAATATTCGATTTATAGGAGAAACTCCTTACATACATGTTCTGGTCCCTAGCAAAAATAAAGTGAGAAAATCTAAGGGAAATGTGAACAAATTACGAGGGAAACAACTTTTCACGATAAGGGGAATTTTATTCTCTTTTGAATGACCTTTTTTCCAGGGGAGTTTTTCATGGTCGCAAATATGTGAAAAGGGGAATAATTACGAGGGAAAAATTATTCACGATAGGGGTGATTATTTTTTTACAATTTAAAATTTTTAAAATTTTTAGTAATTTATATTACAATTCTGGTTATAGGTGCAAAATCAACAAATGATTTGATTGATTCTACAAATTCTGTGAGTAAAAACAATATTTTCTGTGTAAGTGTTCATTAGAATCAGGTTTCTATGGACCTGATTTATATTAACACTCAATCGGTAAAAAAAATACTGTTTTTTATTAAAAACATCAACATTTCTCACTCAAATCTAAATCTACAGAATAAAAATCCAAAATTATACCCATTCTAGATGTTAAATTTATAAAAAATTACCAAATAATAAATATGTATAATAATGACTTTAAGCATTAATAAAGTATGTACATAATTTACATCCATCCCACTTATTAAATTGGATTCTTAGCAACAGATTGTATTATTTTCTTACTTCACTTATTAAACATTCAATTGCAAGCCCTTGTGGATTTTAATATTATCGTAATATCTTTTCATTAATTTCAAACGTTTTTTGTAAAAAATATAGCTATGATTTTCTCTGGCTATAAGATTAAAAACATCTTCGTGTATTAATTTTTTAAATTATAAACAAGTGCTTACGCTATATTTGGCTGTTCCTTTTTACACCATCCACCAGTTGTGGTGAAGAGGGTATACTAGGTTTGTCATTCCGTGGGATACTTTTTTTTATATTCATCTAAGACATCATAAACTATTCAAATTCGGGGCCCTTGAGTTTTTCTTATTTGATTTAGCCAAGTGCGTCTATCTTTCCGTCTGTTAAAAACACGCACACTTTCGAACAACGCAAGTCGCAATATTTTGGTGTCAAATTGTTTCTAGTTATTCTCATCAGTGAAGGATTGAAACCCAGCAAAATCGGTTCAGTAGGGAAAGAGTGAATCCCAATGTGGAACAACCACCCTAAAAAATTGATAATTCTGTTACAAAAACTAACACAAATTTTTTGGGAGAATGCCATTTTGTCTGCCATAGTTTCATAAAACTAGCAATTACAACATCAAATTTTGTGAATGGACAAGGTAAAATATTAATCGGGATTTTGTAAAAATAACTGGTAAATTTTTAAAGTTCACATATAAATATAAACTTTTTTTTAAATTCGAAAAGATCATAAGCGACAAAATACGATTTTACAGGAGAAGGTTAATTCGAATTATCTTAAAATCCATCCGAAAACTCCACAAGAATTTTCAATACGAGTAGAACTCGACGTTTCTCTTAAAAGATTTTTAAAATCGGGCTAAAATTAAGAATTCTGGATTGTTTTTAGTTTTTGTAATAATTGAGGTGCCCTTTGGAAGCCTGTGGAAGCTCTTTAGATATTTCTATAGATCCCAAATCTTAAACTTAAACTCGAAAGCAAGTCCTTAATTAGCTTTTGGAATTTAAATTCGATCGAAATAACCGTTTAAAAAATCCAGAATTATTTCCAGCAACAGTTACTTATTTACATACTTACATGCCACTTAAACCTGCTGTAAATCTCGTCCTGCTTAAAATTATTCTAAAAAACACAAGTAATATGTATATTGAAAAAATCTAATCTGCAAACATAAACATGTTTTGCTTTGATTAATGTGATAGACCTGAAAACAATTCAAATCGTATTTTAAACGTAAAAATAGCAAGCAATGAAAAACTGTACATTTATGTGGTGCCAGAGGGGTATGCGGGATTCATAATCCCAAAATCAAGTTCAAATACTCCTCTGCTATCCATGTGTAAAATTTTATTATGTTCATCCCTCCAGACGTTCAGATTAATTTTCCAAAACAAACTTTGACGTTGGCAGATAATTTGTTCTAACAAGTATAACAAGTATGTACAATAAAGGAAAACAAATCAATTATTGGGTTCAGAACATCACCGTCAACACCACCAACATCCTCGTCCTGACCATAATGTTTCTCATTTATTTGTTTTACACTTGAAAAATTTAAAGCAAACAGAAACACAACACACTCAAATACACAAACACACATTCATATCTACATACCCACTTGTTCATTTGTCCACTTGAATGAAAGTGATACGAATATTTGAACAGTTTTATGTTTGCTGAACTTATTTTTTTTTTCTTTACTTATGTTATTTTGTCTTCACCTTTTTTAACTTTTTTTTAAGAGACGAGTGCCAAAAAAACAAATGAAAACTTAAAAATCGATTATTTTGTTGTCCACTCGAAAGTTAAAAGTATGTACTGTTTTTAAATCTTTAACCAGTATTTGTTTGTCTGTTTTCGTGTACATTTTCCTTTTTAAGCCCTACAGCACTATAGATGGGGATGACATTGTGCTTTTGTGTTGGTACTTGCAACACATAAAATTATTGGCTTGGACTCGCATTTTTTTATACCGATCGGCTCAAAATCTCTATCTGAATAGACTGGCATGTCAACCTTGTGCGCAAAGTACATGTCGAAATTTTGAAGAAAATTTTAAAATTTGACATCAACTCTCAATTAAAATACGCCAGTAGGATGGTCCTATAGGCTACTTAACCCTATTTTACCTTGTATTTTAACATGTCAAAAACACAAGTAATATGTATGATAACATACGACTTCATGGTTTTTTAAAAATTTTCTAAACAATAATATTTTTCATTTGATCACTGTTGCTTTTAAAACAAGTAAGAGTGCTATATTCGGCTATGCCGAATCTTATATACCCTTCACCATGGTGCAATTAGAACAAAAAGTTATGTAAACGCCCACATTTTGTGGGATGCTGTATATGGATAATCTTAATGTTTGTACCTAATTTGGAAACTTTGGCTCTTGCCGTTCTCAAGATATACAGAATTAAAAAAATACACCAACAACTCATTTTAAATTTTTCTATTGCCCCAACGAGCTAAGGCACGAGCCACTCTGGCTGAAATTTCTACACACTGTTGCTAAAAGCCGTTATACACAATCCCACAAAGTCTTGAGTATTTTACGAAAATACAACCCTGTTATAATAATTAGTTATTGTTTTTTGAAACTTTTAAAACAATAATTATATTAGGGAACCATTTTCTTAAAATACTTAATACTTTGTGGGATAGTGTATAACGGCCTTAAGGAGAACCCATGAAGATCGGCCGGGCCACATCATCCTAAATCTACAAATTGTTTTTTTTTAACTTCAATTTAATTTGTTTTTAGATCTTTTTTGGTAACTACTAAAATTAGTTATTAAATTTACGAATTTTAAATTTGAAAACTAAATTTTTTATTGAACAAACGACCATTTTTTAACAATCATACATATTTCTCTTCGACCTACCCAAACTTGCTGAAGTACCGCAGCCTCTTCTATCTAACTCAATTACCGGCTTAACCATTCTAATAATTTTTAAGGGTGGATTTGTTGAATAGGTATCTTGCTTTGATAACCTCCTCTGAAATTGCAAATGAATAGTTGCTCTTTCTAAAACTTTTGGGATGTCTTCCACTTGATGTTTCGACTTTATACTCTAAAATCATCGTTTTTACAAAAATGATTTAAATTGCACAAATTTATTATACTGAAAATCAAATTTACTCTATATCCATTGTTATTTTTGCTAGTTTTTAAATATCGTCCGGTGGTTTCTGGTATTCTTTATAATAAATGTGCCCTCTTTTTAATATTTAATCCCTTTTTCTAATATCTCGAATATATTAGGAGAGATAAATTCTCAATTTTACAGTTCTCTAAACATTGTTTTGCATCATTCGTCACTGTTTGTGCTATGAAGCAAATTTTTAATGTAAAAGTTAAAATATTATGGTTTGTAATTGCTATGCTGTATGTTCTATTCATAGATCAAAACATTTTTGTTGCGTGCGGCAAACCAGTAACCAACAGACGATACACTATGTGGTTTCTACTTTGTGTTTGCTTTAACAAATACTTTGACCTATTTGGAAGACAATTTAAAATTTAAGTGTAATAAATGGTAAATGGGGTACAAAAAACGTTTGCATTATTTTCTTTAAATCTTAATAGCTTTTTGTATTTAATGCAAACAGTTATTGCGACTTTAAGTTTCAATAGAAAACATATCGAGCAGTTTTTTATTTAAAATTAATCCAAACATTAGTTGTCGTTTTTCTAGTAAAAACTTTTTGTTCCGTGCGGCAAACCAGTAACCATATGTTTGTAAAACTTTTTTAGTTAAATAAATAAGAAGACAAAAACGTGTACTTTTTCGCGCAATTATTAAAATTGTAAGTAAACAAACATTGAAATGTCACTTCATTAAACGCTTAAAGAAGGGTAAAGGCTGCAATAAATATTTCGAATTTATGATATGTTTAGTAAGCATGTTACAAGCTATTAAACATTTATAAATACTCTTTTCGACTTTTGCTTATTAATGACTTATGAAGGTGCAATGGTACGTTTATGAATTAGACTGACAATGTTTTATTACATTATAATTTTAAACATATTTTTGTTTTTTTTAACCATAACATATTTGAAAACAACCATAATAACTAGTATATGGTAGTCGGTGACAATAATATGGTTACAGTAATCAATGTTTAAAAGTATGGTTGTAGCTTAATTTTATTACAACATTATGTTGTTACATTCAACCATATTTGAAGTTCACAGGGATATTATCATTTAATTGTTAAATAGAAAAAATATTGAATTAATCATGAAAAAATTATCGATATCTAAATAACATTCGTGTTTTAACTACACGCAGAGAAAAAATATGGTTGGTCATGGTTACGGCAACCACACTGTGTTTATTGTAACAATATATTGTTGTTGTACACAAATAATTGTTATTTTTACTAAATATCAGCAATATTATAGTTACTGTAAACATATTAATGTTTATCGCAATTATAAATTTGAGTATTGTTGACCGAAAAATAATTATTTTTCTAACAACTAAATTATGATAACTTTCAAAACATACTATGTTACTCACAGCCATAACATGATATTTAATAGCCATAACATGATAACTTTATATACATTTATCATAATAAGTTTAAGATGCAATCAAAATATCGTTACTCTAATAATATTTTGGTATCGCCATTTGTAAAATAATTTTGTATCAGTTGTGTCGTGTTTTACATAAACATATCGAATTATTTGTTAGTGAGTGGCTAAAAAATAAAAAATAACCATTAAAATAAACAAGAAATTAAAAAAAAAATAAAGAAAAATATTAAAAAGAAATAACAAAATAACCATTGAAATAAACAAGAAATTAAAAACAAAATAAAAAAAACATTAAAAAAGGGTTGTAGTGTCACAAAATAAAATATCTTTGCTTAAAAATTTTAATAATCTTAAAGTGGTGGAAAAATTTGTGAAATATTGGTGCAAAATATTAACCATTACTGGTAAGTTTTGTGTTATTTTAAGAGAAAAATAATGAAAACTCCATAAAATAATTTATAAATAATTGCGACCTACGACAAAAAGATTACAGTAACTATATTATGTTTTTTATTTTATCATAAGTATTTTTTTCCAATAAAAATATTATGTTTAAAGTTGTATCATATTATGATGTAAAAAATTTATGTATAACAGTTCATATCACTTTGCATCATAATATGATTACTTCTAAACTTATTATGATTGCCATGACAATAATATGATTACTTCTTATCTTATTATGATTACCATGACAGTAATATTATAACTTCTTAACGTTTTATGATTAACAGGATAACAATATGATTAAGGGAAAAATATTATGATGTAATATTACGAACATATTTGGTCATAATATGATTTAATAACAATCGTAATATGGTGACTACAATCATGAATCTTATCATAATATATTGCTCTTAGAATATGTTTACCACAACCATGTTTTTTCTTTGCGTGTATATTAACCATTTTATATTTTCCGCATGTGTATGAATTTTAACCTCTCGAAAAAATTTGTCTCTAAATATTGTGGCATCGAGTATTATGAGGTCGGGTTTGACCAACCTTATTTTCCTATTTATTCACATTGTTTTTAACATTGTCTAGACGTTAAATTAAAAATCGCCTAAAGTTGAAATTCAACAATCCTTTACTTGCTACTCTTTTTTCGCCATGAGCTGTTAAGAATGAAAGGAGCTGTTGTGTTGAATTATCATTGGATTTGAATAACAATGATTTTTAAGGGACGTTTATTCGGTTTTGCTGACTATACTGGTATTTTTGAAAATTTAATAGTTAAAAAAATTATCTTTTTACCTTTATTAGTCTTCTTTATCTTCTTCGGGTAGCTTTCTCTATAAATGAAGAAAAGTTAAAAATAAACGTATCTGCATTTTGTAACTTGGTCGTTTCCAAATTTGTGCAAAATCGTATATCAATATGTACATTCCACCACTATTTATGTTTGTATTTATAACAGAATTATACATTTGTTAGATTGGGTGTTCCACCATTTGATACATAACTCTTCTTCTACTCAACCGATTTTGCCGTATATCAATCAGCGTTACCGTTATGCGACTTAAGTCTCATTTTGCCCCTTTTTGGACTGCCTTGCCACTTTCTTTGCCCCTTTATTTTAAACCCCCTTTTGTATCATTTTATGTATTTTTGTGCCCCTTTTGGCCGTTTTTGAACTTCCAGCTTATGCTTACGTATGTTTTTACTTTACCAATTAGAAGTGCACTTTTTTACTAACTTCTTCTAATAAGAAATATCTGATCTAAATTTGGTCCAGCTTTCTCTCATTATATAGGCGCTATTGTGCCAAAGCCCTTATTTTGGGAAGAATAAGGTTGTAATAAGTATGTATATTACTAAGTCAATTAGTAACCGAGTTTTGTTAATTTTCACTATTCTACCAAGTTTATTTAAGGTGAAAGTAAGAAAATAAAGTTTATTGGGCATGTTCTGGAAATTGGAAAAAATGAGGAATTGAAGTCGAACAATTGAAAACTCTCCCGTTTATAAAAATATTATTTTTATATACCGAATACTTTGTGGTCCACTTTCCTCTACCTAAACTTCTTTTGAAATCAGGAAAAGCTACGTTTTACAAAAATGCAATTGAAAATCATCATCGACCTTGAATTCATACAGGTTAACTCGCAAATAAGACGTGCATTTTCACTTTGTATATAAACGTTCGAACTTCTTCACAAGGAAGCTCTACATATAATTAACAAATTTCAAAAATTAGTATAATTTCATATCCTTTTAAAGAAAATCCATACCGTTAAGTTTCCTTCAGAATGAAGCAATATTTGTTTAGGGGATTCCTAAAGAAGATAACGATTTTGACAGCAGTAGCTCGGTTTTAGTGAACGAAGCAGCATTTCTTTTAAAATAAATTTGATTATTAAAAGTTAAAGGAGCAGCACAATAATGTTTTATAGCATTAACGCAAAAGTCTTCAAACTTGTCCTTTTAAAGATATTAATGGAGCAATTGTTTAATCGATAACCGTCGAACGTGGAAGTTTTATCTTAAATAAAATACCAGTTTTTAAAAACAAAAGTGGAAAAAATTTAAGTTTTGTACAATGAGGGGATTTTTTGGTCCCATGCAGATTCACTATAGTGAAGTTCGACTATATATGTAAATATTTTATGTATTATTTATACATAAGTAGAGGTTTATTTTTTGTAACGTTTATGTTTTCAATGAAAATAACTTAATAAAAATGAAAATTTTCTTATTTTTTGTGCAACTTTTCTTCTGATAATCCCATTTTTGTGACCCTTTTTGAACATTTTGAACTGTAACGCTGATTTCAATCCAAAACTGCTGAGGATAACTAGAAAGTATTTCCTTTCTTTTAAGCCGTTAAAAAGTGAACGTGATTTCAACAGACGGACCGACAGACGCACATGATTAAATCGACTGAGAGTTACTCAAGGAACCAGAATATATATACTTTATGGGATCTTAAATGCAAATTGAAAAAGTTTCACACGGAATGACAAAATTTTTTTCTAAAATATAAAATCCGTATGAATATGTTTTTCTTGATAATCTTGCAATTTACGTTTTTTAAATTTTTAACGTTTTTATTTACACGGAGGGTTATCGTTTTTCGCTTCGAAGGATATTATTTACGAATTCGAGTCATGTGTACTTAGTACTACGATTTTCTCATTATTTCTTTCAAATTAATGGAAGTTTTTTATAACTACTTCAAACAAATCTCTTTCAAAACAACTTCAATATATTCTTTTAAGAATTTTGTTGAGAAAAAAATTGCCAAATGTGATTTTTATATAATAAACGGCCACGTTCTGAAATTGAAATCATTTTAATTTTAATCGTTGGAGATTTTTAAATTATTTTTTTAATGAGCGTAGTTTTTCCAGATTTTAAGAGTAGTAAAGATAAGTGGCACTTAAATTAGAAAGTGCATTATATCACGTGGAATCTACTGGAAAAGTACACGAAGGTAGGTTTAGTGTTTCTTAAAACTTCAATATAAGTAAAATGTTCTAAATTTACATTATTTCCAGTAGTATATATTGAAATACACATAGGAATTTTAGGGCCATTATTACAACTTGCCAATAATTAAAAGTCGGATTTTGTCGGACCGATAAATAGCTTTGCAATTTTCTCAATTTTAAAACCCATATAACGTCAAACAAAAGAAAATAAGAAAAAAAAAAAAAAAATTTAAACAAAAGTCAAAAAACAAATATGTAAATTAATTAGACATTCATGGGTAAATAATGACAACTCTCCCTAACGACCCTACCTTGTACTTAGTATACTATTATTATAATAAACGTCATTTATAATTTTATACAAATTTTTGCTGAAGTAGAAGTAGACTCAACTTTTTAGTTACAAAGACTCTCACCTGCACGCTCCATCTCTGTTTTGAGAAAAAATGCATCTCAATTTTGTCTATATTAACACAATAACCCTTTTATTTAAAAACAACAAAAAAAAGAACTTATTCTAAGTTGCGTTATAAAATGTACATGAAGTAACACTTAAATAAAGTCACTTTTCTGCCTCACATTGAAAGTCTGTCATTCAAATTCAATTATACTTAAAAAACACAAAGTGTGTATTTTGCTGGTGTGGCACATTTTTTAATTCCCAAAAGCATGTAGACGGCTTGGCATCGATTTAGTTAGTTTCTTCCAAGAAATAAGATAAAAGAAAAAACGAAATTGTTGCTACCATTATGAACGAAGCTTAAAGTTTAAAGTTATATTTTAAATACATTAGTTTTGATAAGGGTTCTCAATTTATCGGGGTTTATTAAACGATTAATCGAATAAAATTTTAAATTTAATCGATTAATCAAATAATTCTAAATCCAGAAATTTTATAAACTACGAGATTTTTTTTTATTATTTTAGAAAAAATTAGTACTTGATTAAATAAACATTCTTTTTTTAAATAAAACTTGTCAAAGTAACTCAAGATTGTTGCATCTCTTCGTTACATATTCGATTTATCCCTATTACAATATTTTTAAACCAAATTTATTCTAAAGAGAGAAATGCATGAACAACTTGTTAAAAAATACGGGCGTGTTCCAGAAATCGAAATAAAGTGGATTTAAAATTGAGAAAATTTTAAAAATGATCCTGTATTGAAAGTTCATAAAAATATACCATTTTATCTACTTCATTCCTTAAGTGCCTTATATTTTTGCAAGAACAACACTTTAAGCCACGAAAACCTACGGTCATGTTGTAAATAATTGAATTTAAATTACCGCTCGATTTCAATTTTACTTCATTTCGATTTCTAGAACATACCCGATAAATTAATATAAATCTTTGAGTAAGCATACGTTTGTCGTTTTTTTCTTTTGTGAAATGAATTATTAAAGTGTGTTGAAAAATTTTAACAAAAATATAAGCTAAATTACTCACTAAACATGACTGTTTTTTTTTAAATTCCAACGGACTTAAAACTTTAAAAAATTATACATTTAACAGAACTACTATATATGATTATCATTTGAATAATCGGTATACATTCTTCGTAGGAATGGGCAAAAAATATCGATATATCAAAATATCGATATTAAAAAAAATATAATCGATATATATCGCCGATATTTTAAATACCGATATATCGATGTATCGATATTGAAATACGACTATCGAATTCGTTATTTTTTAAAGTAAGTCTTCATTAAGAACTCAAAATTTTAGCCGTTTTTCAAACAATATGTTTTTTAAGAATTGGAAATTAAACAAATATGAAGATCTAAAATAATTGGCATTTATAAGAAGCAGTGCCGGATACTTGAAGCAGATTGTCTGGAATGCACATAAAACAGAGAGTGCTCCTGATGTCCATATTTGACAGTGTTGCCAATTTAGCCATTTAGTGGCTAGATTTAGCCATTTTTCACCCTGTTTAGCCATTAAAAAATGCATTTAGCCATTAGCCATTTTTTTAGCCATTTTTCAACTGGTTTAGCCATAAAATTGTTCTTGCCGTTTTTCTTTTAAAAGAATAATTTTTATTTTATTATAAAATATATAAAAGCTAAATAAACATTTTAAATAATTAAAACGGCTTTAATTTAAATCACAACTTTTACAAATGTTGAAAATCGCTATAAACGATGATGGTGAAACATCTTTCAAAATAAAGGAACAGTAGTCCAATATTAAATTTATAAAACGGATCAACACAAACATCGGTGTTTCTTTCTGGTTGCAAGTATTTCAATAAAGAGATGCTGGCGGCAACAAATTTTTTTTAGAAATTTCAGAATTTACTATAAAGTTGCTCTCACTTCCATGGTCTAATGCTGAAGTAAACATCGTTAAAATTAATTTCAGAAATATGTTACATTTAGCAACCGTTAACTCGATTTTATCAATGAAATATTTATACCAACACCACAATAGTGGAGAGGGTACTATGCGTTTGTGCTGATGTTTGTAACACCTTAAAATATTGGCCCTAAGCCCACCTTTTCGTAAACCGATTGACCACTTTCTGAGTCGAATTAACGATGTTTGTCCGGCTGGCTGCACGTCCATGTAAACCTTGTGCGTAAAGTCCATATCGCAAATTTGCAGATCATTAAATAAAATTTGGTACACAGGTTCTAATGAGGTGTCGATGATTTTATTTTTTAAATATCTTTCAGAACATTAAATAACGTTTATTCTTTTTTAAGAAATTGATCTTAACTAACAGTTTCATCGTAAACAACTTTAAATGAATTATTTCTGTTGTGTTATTGAATTTTAATGTGTTTTTATTTAAAAAAGCTTTTAGCCATTTTTTAGCCCATTTTTAGCCATTTTTCCCCGTAAATTTAGCCATTTTTGGTCTCCAAGTTTTGGCAACACTGATATCTGATGATTACTGGGGGTCGATTCTGGTTCTGTGAAACTGTGAAATGAAAAAAAACTTTTCATTTTCGTTTTCATGAGCACTTTTCACATTAGCACTTCACATTTACACAAAAGGCGATTCCCGTTCTTTTAATGAAAAAGTGTTTCATTCCATTGTAGCTGTGAAACTTTTGTAACTATATTAATAAAATGTAAAAGTCAAATGCAGATATCGAAGCTTAGGATTTTGAAACGGCGCTAAGCCGCAAACGAGTTTTTTTAATGCTTGAGCTGCAAGCATTTATTTTTGCTAAAAGAGTTTTTTTGAAGAGAGAAAAAAATACAATTTTATGGCTCCTGTTGTTTTATTCAATATAAATTTTTTCAGTAAAAGAGTTTTTGTTGTTTTTTATTTTCATACATATGTACATGGTAAATATTTTTAACTTGAAATAAATAAGAAGTAAACCGAAAATTCCGAATTTGTTGCATTTGGGTTTTTTTCATGAACAATATTGCATCTGAAAGAGGTAAGCCTCAATATCCTGTTCAAGTGCGCGTAAGAAATAGGAAAGGAAAAAATTTTACATAAAATGTGTTAATAAATATATAAAAACAACAGCAATTTTTTAACGGAAACAAATTTTTATACAAAAAACAAGAGCAGTCATAAAAATGTAAAATCGATCAATCAATGAGTTGACAAATGAGTTTTTTGGGTAAACATCTTGCCCGCGCGATTACCCCAAAATATTTATTGCAGTAAATAATTTTGGCATAAAACTGACATCTACGAAAATAATGTTATTGACTTATGTGAAAGTTTTTTTAGGGTATTAAAATAAAAGCTTGTTTTTGAAAAAGGTTTTTTACTTTTTATTTATTTTTTAATATCAATCACATCAAGTTATTTAATTTACTTGTATTTCTACACAAGTAAATTTCGCGACAAGTTTTTACATCGTGTAAATTGTGTAATGACAATTGGCAAGATTTTATATCATAGTGCCGGTCCAGACCTGCAATTTTTGTTGCATCAATTCTTGAGTCAATTTGTGAGAGTGGTGAGAAAATTTGGGAGCGGAACTCATTTCACCAATAAAATCATGAATCTCTGCAACAAAAATTCCAAATTTGGACAATGAATTATAAATAAGGTAATGCCTCTATTAGTTGCTAGTAAAATTTTTAAGTAAAAGTTACTGCCAGGCCCATGATGTCTACAAGAACATTTCTTTCGCATATTTATATTGAAAACAATAATAAAAAACTAAAATTTCATGTTGTTTTCAAAACAAATATACAAAAGAAATGTTCTTGTCGACATCGTGGGCCTGGGCCTTAATTTATTTCGTTTAAGCTTTCGAGTTATTCTTAGCAAGCCTTTTCATTTGATACCTATATTATAGGATTGCATTAAAAATAGCTAGACCGCCATTTTGGCTGTGCTGCTATGTTTGATTTAGAATGACGTTTCATAGTTTACAACATGGTGAAATAAAAAGGTGGCAGCACTACGCCAGATGACGATTTTTTGCTCCTGCATTGTTTGTCTAGGTTTATGTCAAAGTTTTGTTTATGTTTACAATAAGTCCACGTTTTGTGCTGAGATTATTGTATTTTAATAAAGTTTTTGATAATTTTTAATTAAAATAAATTAGATATTGACTATAATAATATAAAAATTGGCTAAAAATTTATTTATTTCATCACGTTCAGCGGCACGCTTTGATTTTTGTTAAAATTATTTTTTGACGCAAACGGTGATGTAATTTCCAATTTTGTTGTAATGTTGTATTTGTTGCCGTAACGATGACACCTACTTATTCCACCATGGTTTACAATGTATTGTCATCAAAACTGAACGTGAGTACATAATTTCAGCTCAGTCAATTGAACATATCTGCTTCAAATTGAGTTGCAAGGTTCCACCCAAACATACATTAATTGCAAGTTAAACAAAAGCTTTAAAAGAACGACCATAAGCCCAAAAAATTGTGAAATCATTAACAAATAAAAAGCCAAATAAAGATTTATTTAGTAATATGTTATTAAATATAAAACATAAACATTTTGTAGGCGGCTTTATATTTACTTTAAGCCGTCGCTAAACCTAAATTCTTCACCGCCGATGGTAATTACATATCTACTTTGTCATTTAATCAAGTGTAAAATTATACAAATACACAAAAAATATAATTAATTTAAAAAATGTTAGGATTATTAGTTTTAATGGAATTATCGAAATAAATTCGGAATGGTACAATGCAAGAAAACAATTTTAACGTTTTTCGTCAGTAATGTTTTTTATTTTATCAAAAATTGGCATTTTATATGAATATAATAAGTTTAAAATCTGTAAATATGCATCTTTTTAGAAAATTATTATTTTTATTTCTCTAAATTATTATTTATCGTTGGCAATGTCCATATTTTTCTCTAAATAATTTAATTAAAATTATTTTTCACCGTTAAAATGAATGTGTAAAAATATGACATAAATGAAAAGTTTGTGACACTTCTTTGCACTGTTACACAGAACAAGAATCACATTACTGTGAAAATGTGAAAACAATTTGTTTCATTCCATTTGTTCTCCTCATATGAAAACATTCGAATTTATTTATCATTTTTTCACTAAACGAGAATCAGAAACTCTATGAAAATGTGAAAAAAGTTTTCATTTCACAGTTTCACAGAACCAGAATCGACCCCCTGGTTTGACTAAAACCCGTTGGTACTTTTGGGGTGCAATTCAAATTTTAAGGAAAGTTGGTATGTACTTCCATGACTTATTTACTTCCATTTAAATTTTTCGTAATTTATTTTTTTTTCTAATGGTTTTTTGTATTCTTCCATTTTGTTTTTGTTATAATTGAATTTTTTGTTTTGATTAAATTTTTTTGTTTTTATTAATTTTTTTAAATAAAATGTAACAATAAAAATGTAATTACATATAATTAATTTGTTCATACATATGTTTCAGCAAAATACGTTCGATATATCGATATATCGATATTTTTGAAATAATAAATATCGATACTCTAAAAAAATATCGATGCGATATATATCGATATATTTTTTTAACTTGCCCATCCCTAATTCTTCGTTTAATCCTATAATAGAAATTTGCAATTTTAAATTATTCAAACATTTAACCCTCTAAAATTTTTCGATTAATCGAACAAAAATTAATCGGTTGAACACACTAGTTTTGATGCTTTAGCACTCTTAAGAGTAGTGCGGTAGCTTAAATGAACTTTTTTATGTTTGTTACAATTTATTTTCTTAACAAGTTTACAGGTGGTATTCATATAGCCACCATGGATATTCGCTTTATATTCACTTAGATTTAAGCGGATACGAGTGCGAAAGTAAATATAAGTGAATAGTTCGCTAAAACGAAATATATACCTACTAATAGGCCAGCAATATCTTAACCTTAATCCTGGTATTATCTTTTTTTGTTTATTGCTCCTGTATCTGGTAAGCAAAGTAAGTAAAATGAACAATTAAATAAATCATTTTCTACAAAAAAATGAGATATTTTATTTAAAAAATGGAATTTTGTGTTCGTTTTTTAAAATGATTTTGCTCTCTAAATGCTTCCCATTTATTCTAAAACAATCACCCTTACTTATGGCATAAGGCGTTGCACTTTTCACCCCGAATAAATCGAGAGTGTTGTTTGTTTCCTGTAAAAAAGGTGATATATGATCTTTATATAGTGGGTTTTTTTAATAACGGCGACGTATGCCTCAAAGAGCAACAAAGCAACGCGAAAAGCTTGCAAAAATTGCGAACATTTTGATTATTTCAACCCAGCTATAAAATTAATAAAAAGTCCTTAAAATTATAAGGAATAGAAAAAATTCGGTAAAAATTGTTAAATTAGCGGACATTTGCAAAAATTTTGTAACAGCGGCATAATACAATGTCTAATTTGTTTTACAATTCGTTAAAGCTGTAAAGAATCACAACCCTTACAGATAAAAATCGCTGTTATCGCAACCATGGTTAACATTTGCAAAAAATAAAACAAACGCAAAAATTTATTTAAAATCGCTAAATCAGTTTAAAAAAATTAAAATATCCGAAAAAAACATAAAAAAGTTTGCAAAAATAGCGAAAATTCGCGAAAATTTTTAATTTTTCAAAGATCCCATAAAATTTATTAAAAGTCCCTTTGACTATTAGGAATAGCAAAAATTCGTTAACAATTGCTTAATTAGCGGAAATTCGCAAAAATGTGTCTAATATTTATTAAAATCATGAAAGCTCTAAAACATCATAAAACTTACAGTAAAATCACGTCTATCGCGAACATGGCTCAAATTCGTGAAAAATTGCAATATTGGAAACAAACCCAAAAATTTATTTGTAATCGCTCAATCGGTTTAAAAACAAAACGTCAGAAAATAATGAAAATATAAGTTAAAAAATTAGCTATACTGATGAAGAACAATTTTCGTCATGTGTTAAAAACAGGGCATTTCACTTTTTCATATCTTGTGTTTTGTTCTTGTCAACTATCAAATAGCATTATTACAGGGCTGGCAAGACATTTTATACATGCACATTTTTAGAAGGCGATATTTGTTGTGTAGAAAAGAAAACACCATTATGGTAACAGTAATGAGATTAAATAAATTTTGGGGCATAAAAAAAAACATAATAAAATGTATTATTCTCAACACATTAGAATTTATCAAAATTTGTATTAAATAAAACAATTTATGAGATCTGAAATGTATTTAATCATTTTTATAACAAGTTAAACACATACATGTATTCAGCATTTGACAATCGAAAGAGATAAAATATTAATGTTTATCCATATATTAGTACGTTTTTACTATATTTACATTAATAAAATTGGAATTTCAATAAAAATTTCATTATAAATAACAATCTAATGTTTAAATATACAAAAGTGTATGGGATGGAAAAAATATTAAATACAGGAAATAAATGCAATTTTACCTAAAGGCTAAAAGGATCATATTAAAATTGGTAGAACACAAGGAAAGTTAAAGCATTTAAAACTATAAAGAAAATAAAATAATTATAATAAATGAAAATATTTTCGTAAAAATATGTGTGAACATAAAAACTACTTGGACGAAAAAAGTCAATGTTTTTCATAATATTGCTTACTTTTAACAATAATTTCTTTATGTGCATATTGCACTTCCAGCGAAAGGGGAAACAGTTTTTGAATAACCTGGGATCCCGGTAATTCCCGATCCAAAATGATGATAAAATAATTTTATAATTGTTAAAAAATTCTTTGAACTTTAAAGGTTTTTGGTAATGAAAAGATTAGTAATCTTGTGTTTCAAACTTTTATTTAATCTGGAAAAAATTTGGAAATGCGATATTTAGTTTTAAATACATTTGTAATCAGCTACAATATTAAACCAGAAAGAAAGAATAGTCGGCCATGCCCGATCATATGATACTGTACGCCACAGTATTTAAGAACAAATTTTCGAGTGGGTTGAAGGCATGGGTAATCTTGGACCCGCCAGTATAAAGTAAAATTATGTTTTGCGGTCATGTAAAAGTTCTTGTGGCAAATTAATTTCATCTGCCTGAAATTTGTTTTCCTTTAAGGGATAAACATGGGACCAAAAGTTAATTGTGGCCTTCCTTGTGAATCCGTGTACAAAATTTCATAAAATCACCGCAAAAACTAAGACCTAAGACAACCAGATAGGCTTCCAGCCGGACAGACATTGTTAGATCTTCTATACTTTCTTAGAATCTAATCACAATGTTTGTGGTGCGGTGCGATTTCTCGAGAAAATAAGCATAATACAACGGAAGACGGCGACGAAAATAGTTCTCATTGTTTGTTTACATTTTTATTCATTTATTTGTGCACATTTGAGAGCACTGATGGGATCTGACAATTCTTAAATTGTACCGACCCAATGGCAACTTATAATGCCAATTTTAAATTGTACCAAAATTTCTCTTAAAATGAAAAAGCATACATAGTAATTCATTACACTTTATTGTTCAATAAAAATCAAGTCGAATTTATTACAGGTGGTCTTAAAAGCCCTGCTGATATTAGCTAAAATCACTGTTGGATGTCAAAATTTTGTTTATTCTCTTTTATTATCTTTGTTTCTGTTTTGTTTTATTTCTGTTTTTGACATTCTACAATGATTTTACAAAAACAAATTGCTTGTGGTTTTTGTAAGAGTTGTACTTGTTGTAGTACCGAGATTACCTGGGATGAATTCGCCTTGATAAAAATTAAAACAAAACAAGTAAAGAAGTAAAGTCGGTCAATCCCGACCATTTGATACTCTACACCACAGTATACAAAGAGAAATTTTCGAAAGTGTACCCCATTTGGGACCCATGGACAAACATGGACCAGCCAGTACAAAATTATGTATGGAGGTTAAGATGCATGTGAAAGTTCTTTGTGTCAAATATTATTAATATATCCTCATCTGTGTGAGATTTGTTTGTCATTTGAGTGATTTTAGGAAGAACCCTTACATGGGACCTATGGATAACTTTGGACCTACCACAACGTTTTTCATGACAGTAGCTATCGTTTATTGAAGTCAATTTTTATTAAATATTTCCGGGAGTAGTAATTGTATGGAAGCTATGGCCAAATATGGACCGATTCCAATAAAATTTGGTAAGATGACATAGATTGCAGAAATTTGGGATTAATTTTATCTAATTTCCAACACGATAAGATTGTTTATAGGCACAAATACTATTTAAAAAAGAAGTTTTTATGGGGGCTATTGGAAATTATGAACCGATTCTCACAATTTTTAGTAGGTTTCATCCACATGAATCGAAACCAGTGTACAAAATTTCATCAAAATAACTTCAAAACTGCGAAATGTACTCTGTGAACAAGAATGTCCTTTTTTTTGTGAAAAGCAAAGAAAAGTCTAGACAGTGTCACCGAAACAATCGACAAAAGTGGCGAACTGGAGGCACTTGATCCCAGGCTTAATTTATCTTTATCATAAAATTGTACCAAAAAAGGATCAAATGTACCAGTGTACCAATTAGGTTTCGATTGTACCAAATTTGGTACAATTGTACCACAAATCCCATCAGTGTTTAAGAGTATCAAAAATTGAGAGAGAAAGAAAGGCCGCAATGAAAATAAAATTGATTTTATTTTTATGCCGTTCCGCACTCACTGCGGGTTTTTGCTTCAAAATCGTATGAAAAATCGCACCGCAATAAATTATCGTTACATTGTGTTCAGAATCTTAATTGCTTTTTACTCCTCTTATTTCAAGACTTCAGACTTTCACAAACCGCTGTTTGAGCAAAATGATGAAAATATGGTGGCCCCAAATAATATTCAACCAACAGCTACTGACCACAACAAATGAAATCCCGATTGACCTTGAAATCAGACGGCGTAAATGGCGATGGATTGGTCATACTCTCAGGAAAGATGTTAAAGAATCCTGCCGGAACATCATTATGGTGGAGGGACTAGAAGTAATGGAAGACCAAGAACAACATGACGACGCAATACCAACTATGAAATTATCCAGGTGAATAAACCCTGGAGTGAACTAAAACAATTATTTAGATATAGAAACAACTATCGATCTTTCGTTATGGCCCTACGCTCCACCCGGAGTTAAAGGAAATTATATATTATTTCAATTATTATTTGAAAATTTTCCCGAAAATCCTATAAATATTGAAAACCATTTAATTTCCCAGGATACACAAGCACGAAAATTCTGAAAAAAAAAAATTGTAATTTTAATTACCACGTAGGTATGCATTTGCCGGCTTAAAAATTTTCTTGATTCAATTGCTATTCTTATCTAACTGTCAAAGAATGCCTCATAGAACCCCTTGGCTCTTTCGTATGAATGATAACACAAGGGAACATAATTTAACTTTTTTTCGCGGCCTGGCACTTTGATGCAAATTTTTACTAATTTGAGGTTTCTGATTTCAAATCTAATCTCAATTTTTCTCTATCAGCTCTACTTTTCAAAATATACCATTATCGCCAAAATTAAGGCACTTTCATTACCTGTATTGAAATAAATTGAAAACGGTTACTATTTTCATTTAGAAAAAAATCCGAAAAAATCGGCAACAATATTATCTTTAAGCCGTGCTTACATTGGTTTTAAATTTGCCCTGTAGTTTCAGAAATATTGATAAATTTTTGAATAAAAAAAGGAAAATTTTGAACAAAAAACAAATTTTTTGCTCTTTAAAAATTCATTAAAATAAAAATGAGACAAAAGTCACAGTTTAGGTTTAAAAACATTTATCTTAACAAAATTTTGATTGAAATGAGGTTTATTTTATTGCAATCGGTGCACAACTTTTGATTTTATTCACAATTTACTAAGAAAACTGAATATCGATTTCCATACAAAAAGAAAAAACGTTCACATATTTTTAAAATGTTATTTTTGTATGGAAATCGATATTCAGTTTTCTCAGAAAATTGTAAATAAAATTAAAAGTTGTGTGATTAGAACTGAAATTAGCGACATTAAATTAGTAAGCAATTGCAATCAAACTCCAGGCCGCAAAATTACTGTTCCGTAGTGTAATATCCACATTCCCTTTTATGAGAAGAGAAGGAGTAACTTTTGTGGTTTTATTTTTTTGCAAAAGCAAAAGAGAAATAAATTTTTTTTGATCCCGTTAATGACCGCATTGACAACGTGTGTAAAAAATGAGTATGCAATGGAGCGAGCAGCCCTGTTCCATCCAAAAGGAGGAGTACAAAGGCCTTCTAAAAGGCATACGTACTCCTTCTTTTTCCCGCTGGGTATATGTGTGTATGTATTTATGTACGTAACAGTATTTTTGAAAGAAAATTTATCTTCCATATGATAAGGGTTGGGCAGTATTTTTAAATGCATGTATTTGAAATAAGTATTCTAGATTCAAATGCGTACGGTAATAAATTCCCAAATTGTATTTTGTATTTTAAATACTTTTGCTCGCAAAATACATTTTCACAAAAAACATTTCCTTTTAATAAATAACAAAGTTCTTAAGCCACTACTAACAAAAATTATTTCACAATTCTCGCATTTCTTTTTAGGATTTGTTAAGTGTACATTTTTATGGAATATGTTCCGAATGCCTAAGTCGGCCGAAATTTTTATAGACTAACTTGGGCACTAGTTTTTATGGTCAAGACTCACAAGATTATATGATACTTTGCTAACGCTTATAAAATGGTAATGAAGATTAAATAAATTATTTTATAAGCTTAGGGAGAATAACACTTTCTGACTAAAGAAATGAACCATTTAGAGGATTTCATACTAGTTTTCTGTGAAACAATTGGCAACATCTTTAGAATTAATATAAGGCAACAATTGTTGTTACGAAAAACTTTTGTCTGCAATAGTGCTAATAAAAACCAGAATAGATTGGCTTAATGGTAACAATCTGAGCAATGTAATCTCAGTAAACCCAGTTACGAAATTCGTTGGTTATCAAAGAGCATTACAAAAGATGAAAGGTAAAGAATTCAAAATCTTGCAATTTATGCCTCAAAGGAATATTATAAAAATAAGTATTTATACAATTTAAAACAAGTTTGTGTTTATAAGGACCCGTCGAAATATTATTTTTTTTAAGCCTGTTTCATTTGTTCTCTAACAAGAGGCTGCTTGTCTAGTGGAAAAAGTTGTTTTTTTAAATCATAGAAAACTTGGATTTGTAAAAAATAACTTCAAAAATTAAATATTTATTAAAAAAAAAAAGAAGCGCATTCAAATTACGACTTCGAATCGATGACTAATTACGCAAGAGAACAAGGTTTTTGTTACATACAGAAAAAAAATACCAATGTAAAATTAACATGGAATAATGTTGATTGAGAATCATAGTAAATTTGTGCAAAAGTATGCCCATTATTTTAATGTATCATTATTTCATATTAATTTTAAATAAAAATATTAAAATAATCTTAAATCACGCTTATTTAATATAATTCAATGTTGAAATATATAAACAAAAATATTAAAATATAAATAAATATGGATGCAATATGGAATCCATTAAAAAACCTGTTTATCTTGTTAAATTATCATGCATGCATAGTTAAGTAGGTTAATTTATTTATTTTCATTCTTAAAATATGTTGTAAAAAGAAAACAATTCCCGTATTCTTTTAATTAAAATTATTAAGTTAAATAGTACATCAAGTTTTCAAAGTAGAATGATGACGAAAACCATATCGGGCGATTCTGCTGATGCTTCTGTTGACAAAGGAGAATACAAAATAAGTGAAGCATGTGTTACAGGGGTAAGTGTATTGAATTATTCTTAAATAAATGCATATGTTGTCTCTGAAGCTTCTTCACACTGTTATAACACACTCAAACCAATTTGATTTTACATGTAATTCACGTTGTTTCAACTTGAAATAACTTTCATTCAACGTGATGCGAATTGTTATTACAATATAAATAACATTTTGTTCTAACTTTACTGCAATGTTAAATTAACATTAATACTCTTGCTCTATAATTATAAGATATATTCTTGTTGAGCAGGATTTCAATAAATAAATAAATAAAAATAAATTATAGTTATTTTAAAAGAAAAACATGTTGTTCGCAAGTAATTGCAAAATCAGATTGAATTTACATGAAAAACGTATGAAGTAAAATCAACACCGAAAAATTTTAAATCAACCTTGTTTTCTAAGTTGTTAACTTGATTTTTTTCTGTGTGTAATGTTGTTTTAAAGGTAGTTTGGGACGCTGTATTAAAATTTTTTCTATCAGCTCGACTTTAAATTTAAAATTAAGGGACCGCTACATATATTGGAATACCTTGCAAAACGGTTCAGTTAAACTCATAAAAAATAAAAATGCGACAAAAATCACAGTTTTGGTTTAAAAAAAAATTAAGTTATAGACATTTCAAATCAAATGGGCTTTATTTCATTGTAATCGGTGCATAATTTTGTTCACAATTTACAGAGAAAAATTGATGGATAAATATCGGGATTTTCGTTTCACTTAAAAATGAGGTACCTTCATTTAATTGTGAATAAAAACGAAACGCGTTCATTGATTTTCATGATCTAACTATGTCTCATTATACCCTTCACCTCAGGTGGAAAAGGGTATTACATAATAAGTTTGTCATTCCGTTTGTAATTTCTACAATATTGATCTTAGACCCTATAAAGTATATATATTCTGGGTCCTTATGGGGAGAGAAGTTGATTTAACGATATCCGTCCGTCTGTCCGTCTGTCCGTCTGTCCGTCTGTCCGTCTTACGCTTGATATGTGTTTTCCGGAGACTCCAGACATGATAGCGGCTAGGTTGTTTTACATTTGTGTCACATATAGTCTACCATCGGTTGCTATTGAAATTCAGCAAGATCGATCCACAAATGGCTGAGTTATGAGCAAAAAACCACGACTACCTCTAATATTTTCCAAAAATCCCTTGTGGTTGTTGTAATTTTATTACTTTTTGCTGTATATCTGGGGAACGGCAAAAGCCAAAGCTTCCAAATTAGGTACACACATTTAGGTAGCCCATACACACGATCCTACAAAATGTGGGCGGGATTGGAGAAGTGGGCGTGGTACCTCCCGTACAAAAAAAATTAAAAATTGTATAAAAACCTAAAATTTAGGGCTGCCATATGTCCTATGGATATGACTTATATACCAAAATATCGAAAATTTTTAGTAGAACATATTTTATAAAAAATTCAGAAAAATCGGTTCAGATACAAAAAAGTTATGACCAAAACTAATTTTTTTTTTTTAAATACCCACTTTCGGGAACCACAGATCTCCCCGAGTCCAAGCTTTATAACACAAGTAAATGGTAAATTCCTTCTTAAACACGTCGGTATATAAATCTGTCAAATCGGTTAAAAAATGGCTGAGTTATGAGCAAAAAACCACGACTACCTCTAATATTTTCCAAAAATCCCTTGTGGTTGTTGTTTTTTGTTTGTTTGTGCTTTTATTTGAACGTGTTGAATGTTAGGCATATCAAACACACACATGTTTGTACATGATTGGTCGCTTAAATTGAAAAATACGTACCTACATATTAAATAAGCAAAGTGACGGAATATATTCTACTTTAATCGTGTATTTGCATAAGCGTTAATGGCTGAGTTGTCTGGGCGGTTGGACACGCAGCGTCGTTAGTAGTTGCCGGGGTTCAAATCCACCTTTTCAAAAAAAAATTTTTTTTAACTTTTTTATATTCTATAAACGATTTTAAAATAATTCAGCAATTTTTGATTTTTTTGACAATGTAAATATTAATCGTTCGTTTAACTTACATGTAAAACAAAAATCATATTCTATACCTATTTGTTTTTTATTTTTTATTTAATTTGTTTATGTCCTAAAAACGATTTTAAAATTACTTAGGTACCTATAAAGCTTTTCGATATTTTAATTTTATTGGTAATGACACAGTGTTTTATTTTATTTCGGCAAGCATATACGTACCTACATATGTACATAAAAAGTTGTATGTAATTTAAATAAATCCATACTAACTAGTAGGTTAACCTAGCTATTGCAAAGCCATACATATGTATGCACATGAGTATGTATGAATGAGCAAAAGTTATTTATGTATAAAGGCATTGCTTTCGTAATTGTTGTTGTTGCATTATATTTTTATCTCTTATTGCTGTAGTAATTGTTGTTATTGTGTTTCGTCTAATAAGCTGTTGCTACGTTGATCTCTTCTTGCATTTCTCTTGGTTGCGGTTTTTTTTTATAATCTTTACCACAAGTGGTGGATTTTAATGTGTTTTTTACGCATACACATGTATGTATGTTCATAAAATTCTCTCAATATATTTTAATTTAACGCTTCTTCAATAAAACCGTTCGTAGTTGAGTTGTCTAAGTTCTCGCTTAAGGCTCGTAAGATTGCGAGTTCAAGTCTCCAAAATAAATTTTTTTTTTATTTTTATTAAATTTTTTTATACACGATTTTAAGATTAAATATAATTAAAACTTATATAACGAATTTTAAACATCAACTTTGTCAAAAGAGGAAACGGACTTAGTTATATACATACATTTTTTGAATTTGTCATAGGTATTCTTTTTAAAAACTTCTTGTTCTTATCTCACCATGGTGAAGGGTATTTAAGATTCGGCATAGCTTAATATAGCACTCTTACTTGTTTTGTTCATGGGTTATGCTTTAGGGTAGACTTTACGTGAAAGTAATAAGACTTTAACTTTTCCCGTTTTGGATTTTTCATGAGTGTTTAAAATACAAAATTTGTTTTTTCTTATTTTTTACGTAAACAACCATTACTTAGCCATTTTTTTTGGTGATTACTCACATCTTAAAAAAAAAAAAAATTAATTCGCTTAAGGAAAATCACAGTTACGATTGTTTGAACTTTTAATTTTGGTAAATTCAAAAATAGGATTGATACCTGTAGCTTAAAAATGCGAGCTGACGGAGAAAAACGAAGATAAGATTTGAAATGAGCGACATCATATTAGTAAAAACCTGTGTCGAACTTCCAATCAACACAAAAAATTTCAATTTTGTTCCCTTGTGTTATCAAAGTAAATTTGGATAACATAGTAGCGCTCTTCAAGGGTGAATCTATTCATGATGATTAACACTTAATTAAATTTAATAGGGCTTAAAAAGCCCTTTACATTTAATATGATCTAGTGCTAAGTACATATTCGATACTTTTATATAAGTACCAAGTATTTTTGTAATCCATATTTAGCAACCGAGTACCAAGTAGTATCGGTCAAAAAATACTCCGTATCGGCCAAAAGTAATCGTTTCTCTTTGGTATTGAAATTAATCTTAAAATGAGGCAGTTTTGATTATTTTTTTTTCAAAGCTGGTGCAGCAGAAACGGTATCCAGCAACAGTTTGACCAGTAAAGACCTCTACCAGTTATTGTGTTTAGCAAGTATATCGAAGTGTGCATTTTTTTATGAATGTCAAAATCAGCGTTTAAAAAACTGCAGTCAAAGTACAAAAATTGCCATTTCTTCAACTTCAACTTTCAACTTCATTGGCAAAAAAAAACTGCTGCCTTTACTTCGGATTCATTAAATTTAAACAGTCCATAGATGCCAAACCAACTCAGTCTCATGTACTCTGCAATTCTGTTCTGTTCTGTTTTGTAATTCTCACACTTTTTAACTTAAAGTTGGCTGTAGGTGTAGGTATTTGTGTTTATATATAAAATTTTAAATGGAGAAGAGGAAAGACATGATGAATATACAAAAATTAAAAAAACTAGAACTTCATAATCTGGACACTAATGCAATTTCAAACAGCATTTAAAAAAATTGCGGCAACCGTAATTGCTTGTCTGGACGATTACTTACAAGTTAAAAATTAAATTTTGGAGTTAGTAATGCGGAATTGATCGCTATGTTTTCTTTATATTGTGTATAAAATTCATCTTTATATCAGGGCTGTGGAGTCGGAATCGGAGTTGAAGAGTCGGAGTTGATGTTTTGTGCCGGAGTCGGAGTCGTAGTACCCACAAAAACTCGCGACTCCGACTCCAAAGTTTCTCGGCATAAAAAATTTAACAAAAATTTCCAAAATAAAAATGATCTTCTTAAAACACATTTAAAATTTTAATAAATGGTTTATGAATACTGCTCTTATGTGCTGTTTCCAAATGGCAGGCGATGGACTGAGTGCTTTTCATATACAGGGGTGTGCTAAAAATCGCAATCGTAAACCGCAAGAATTGTAAAAGTCGTTTTTAAATAAGATTTTTGTAATAAAAGAATTTTATGACAAATATTTAACAAATATTTTCCTATCAAACAGTATTTTAAACCAAAAATTATAAGAATTAGGTTTAAAGTTTATTAATTTAGCGCGTTTATCTCAAAATGGATTTTTTTGAACTCTGTCACTATTGAAGTAAATGAGCGATATGTACATTAGGGTGGGTCAATTTGTTCGGGCCCAAAACAAGTGACAAAGCGTATAGGGAAATCGTTATATACGGAAAATTCTAAGAACTTTTCCTAAAGAAACCATGGTTCTAAAATCTAAATCGAGCTTCCAGTTTTTGACTTGAAAATGCGGTGCTCAGGAAATTCGAAAAAATGCTACTTTTTTTGGAAATATTTATTTCAATTGATGAAAAGTTTACCAGTATAGCTAAGAAAGGGATTGTTTAAAAGGAAATTTTCTCAGCTTTCTATCTGTGCTAATTGTTAGAAAATTCTTTACATACATAATTGGCTTAAAGGTTTTTGTCAACATAAACATAGTAAAGCTGGTAAAAAAATGTATTTATTTTTTATTAAAACTCAGTTTACTATTTTAAAAATTCACTACCCTTTAAAAAGTTGCTGAGTGAAATAAAATTTCCATAAAAATGTATTTTAAAGACAAGAACGTTTCTTTCGCATATTTATATTGAAAACAATAATAAAAAACTAAAATTTGTTTTTGTTTTCAACACAAATATACGAAAGAAATTTTCTTGTCGACATCGTGGGCCTGGGCCTAATGCACATAATACGAGTTTTTGTTAATTTTTAAATATTGCCTATTTTTGTTTACCATACATTTCTAAAATCAAACAAACGTGAGAATTTTAAAGCGGTTCTCCCTCTTTAGGAAACGGTAAATTGTGTGATACAACGCGAGAATTACAAACTGTTCAAAACGTGAGAATTTTAAAGCGGTTCTCCCTCTTTAGGAAACGGTAAATTGTGTGATACAACGCGAGAATTACAAACTGTTCAAAATTTATCATTGCCTACTTCGATGACGATAGTATTTTGGCGTGCCATAGAATATAATCGCGATGATATTTTGACAGTCACTATTGAAACAGAATACCACGAACAGATAGCAAAAAAGATCTTGTATGCAAATTTATTTCCCCCGGTTTGGCGAGTATTTTTTTATATATATTTTATTTTTATTTTATTCGGTTTCTTTTATTTAAGTTAGTAAATTTTCGAAATAAAGAAGTGCGTTTTAATAAAAAATAGAATAATAATAAAAAATATTTTATTTTGTAATATTTTTTCATTTTCAGTTTTTGTTCAATTTTTTTTTTTTTAACAAATTTTCGTTTAATTAAGTTTGGAAGCAATTGTTTTTTTTAAATAAATTTTAAATGAAAATTTAGTTAAATTATTTTATTAAGTCAAAAAAATTGACCCACCCTAATGTACATTATTTATGTATAATAAAAATAATTTTATATAAATAAATAAATATGAAAAAAAATAATTTTTTAAGAACGAACCCATTATTTTTAATAAATATTTACGGCCTTATTCATAAATATAACAGGCTTATAAAAAGTTTATGAAACGAATTTTCTCATTTTTTGGCTCATATCCCCAATTAAAATTATGAATTCCCTATTTTTAAAATTGAAATCCCCATTTTTTTATTGGTTTTTATAAACTTATAATTAAAAAGTTTATAAAGGTTTGTCCAACCAAAGCGCACAACGGTAATTGTAAATAAAAAGAAGGATCTATTAAAATTATGTGTAAACGAAATCTCGGACAAATGCTCGCCACGGCTTCGGTGGCATACCTCTCTCAAATAGTCCATATTTTTAATGACTCTGAGACATAATTGAGGTTTAATGACTCTGAGACATAATTGAGTTTCAATGTCGTTAATGCCTGAATTGTTCTTGGCTTTTTAACGCACACTTTTTCTTTTAAATATCCCCAAAGAAAGAAGTCCAACTGTGTAAAATCACATGATCGTTCCGGCCAATTAACATCGCCATCACGTAAGATAACACAGCCGTTGAATTTCTAGCGCAAAGGAGCCATTGTTTCGTTGGTTGTGTGGCACCATCCTTTTGGAACCACATATCGGCCAGGTCCATTTTCAAAATTTCTGGTCATAAGAAGTCTCTTATCATCTCGCGTTAAGGTGTGAATCACAATTAACATCTTCGATTATCGTTTTACCACCCTTTATTATATATTTATCAATTTAAAAATAAAAAATTTACATTTAAAATTAATACAAAGTAACATTGTTGATGTTTGGAATAAAAGGTGAATGAAGGTGGTTATCCTGAGTGTTCTATAACATTTCTTAAGATAAAGAAGATTTTCTGAAAAGGAAATTGGTACTAGGTGGAAACTAAAAGACGTCTCAATTTTTATCCTTTTCGTCTTTCCAAATCGATACAAGTACCGATACAAGTATGTATCGATACTTTTTTTTCAATACTGCGTAGGCATCGATACTTTACGAGCAATATCACTTCGAGTAAAAGTAACGATACCTTAGAGGTATCGTTTCATCCCTAACTAAAATGTCGCACTGGTATTCACTCAAAATTTCAAAATTTTAATTTTAAGCAAAACAAGTATTAATTTAGTATTAAAAGCATATGAAAGAGAATTTGTCAACCAACCGTTTCATTGCCAAAAAGAAGACAAAAAGCACGATATTTTTACAGCGGTTAGGTAAGAATATTATGAGTCGATTTTTCTAAAAAGTGAAAAAATAAATAGTTTGCTTTTATACACTATTGTTGAACAAGTGTGATATGTATGTACATGTATTATACATTGATTTAAACTTAAAAAAAAGGATTTTGTATTTTAAATGAACAGCTTAAATGTATTTTGCATTTGAAATAGTCAACATAAAAGTGTTTTGTATTTGAAATACACGAATTGAATGTATTTTGTATTTCAAATACAGCAATGCATTTATTTTGCCCAACACTGCATATATTAATTAAACACACATACATACATATCACCCTTATCTTTGTACATTTTTATTTCATTTGTAGCAGTTTCATTTAGTGGTTGCTGTTTTTTATTACGGTGTAATAAAAATAGGCAATTGAATATCATCAGTAGCGTATCATTTATTTACTGAGCTGTAAAAAATGTATTAGGATGGGCCAAAAAACAAACAAAAGAAAAATTAGACCTAACAACCCGAAAAAAGAAGAATACTAACCGAAGGGGACAAGGTTGACAGATATTTCAGCTCATACCGTCCAGAAAAGTGAGCTATTGAAATTCAGCCAGATCAATTTTTTCCCCTAAGCTAATCCCGCAAAGCTCTGGAAAGAAACCAGAGTTGCTGGCGGGAATCGAAACCGCAACACCGGCGTTGATGGACAAGCTCACTACTAGCTGGCTCATGGCAGAGATATAAACAAAAGTCACGACTGTCTATTGATATGAAGTGCATACATATTAAAAATGAGCCAAATCGGTCCATTTTTTACCCGGCCCCCATAAAACTATCTTAATGAATTTGTAATTTTGGTATTAAAGAGTCTACGAAAAACAAGCTAATTTAATAAAATTTAAATTATATTCATGAAAAATTAATATAAAAATTAAATTTTTTTTTCGATACAGTACTTCTTTTTACGTTTAGAAAAAATCTTGTTCCAACTTTAAACCCATCTGAGAGACGTGAGTTTATATTTTCAATTAAAATCCATTTTTCTAACTTTATCATATCTAAAAGAAATGTCTGCTAGTTATTGATTACAAATTTAAGGCTATAAAATGTGCGTTAAAATGCTTTAAATACCAATAACATTTTAGGTTTTGCTTTTCAGTACCGACATAAACAATGTATACTATACATATGTATACATATTAGGGGTGTAACCAAATTTTGGTCCTAGCACTACGCTATAGCAAATATTGTGTTATTTACGAAAACAATTTGTTTGGGTCGTTTGAATATAAAAACCTCAGCCACAAGCGCGGTTTTCTAAAAACCCTAAAAAAAAATTTATAAAAAAATTTTAAATATTTTATTAATAAATGAAAAAGCAGTTAAAAAGTTTCTTAATTATTAAAGGACATGAATTTAAAATTTAATGTGTATGTTGGTTGTTGGTTGTTTTGCTAAAGTTTTTGGCTAAATGTTTAAGTACAAATTGGCCATTTTGATATTTGCAAAATATGGGAATAAGTTATACCCCTAATGTATATATCCCTTAATTTTTCCTTGAACATATATTGAACTAGTATTTGGTTAAAAAAGAAATAAGGATATAAAATTCAACACAATAAAAGAGCATACGAATTTTTAACGACTGATTGTGACACAATGATAACGGGACAGAAAATGTTTTACTTCCGCTGGCTTGACGAAAACAAAATACAATAAAACAACTGCGAAAGGGAGACAAGTATGTAAATGCAAATACAACGAACATCAAACTCCAGAGAATTAAAATGTTTAAAGACGAATTTCAGACAAATTTGGGGAAAAACTTAAAAAACCAGCTGTCATTTACTTTTGTATATGGGGAATTAGTATTTAGACAGAGCCACACAAAACAAATGCCAATAATAAAATAAAGCAGAATATGAAAAACACTCTTAAAGCTAATGGAACAATATGGGATAATAAAGAAAGAACACAAAACGGATGTCCCAGATTGTGCACGGAATATGGTTTGCTAAAAACGCCCACAAAACATAAAGAGGAAGCTGGCAATAAACCGTTGGTTGCATTTACCAAAACATTTGAAAATATTTTCATACCCTTCACCAATGGTAAAGGGTATGTTTTAGTTTTCATTGTGTTTGTGTTTATTTCTACAATATTGATCTAAGACCCTATAAAATATATTGTATATTCTGGATCCCTATGAGTAGCGAAGTTGATCTAACGATGTCCGTCTGTCCGTTGAAATGGGTTTTTCGAAGACCCCAGATATGAAGGGTACTCCGATAAATGATATGAAGGGTAGGTCTGAATTATTTGATATTGAAATTCAGCCGGATCGATTCACAAATGGCTGAGATATTAGCAGGTATGGGCACCACTACATTAAAAGCTTTGCATGTGTGACATTGTATTGGTTTATTTTCGTTTGCATTTGTTGGTTTTATGCTCTTTGTTTTTTGTGTATGGATCAGGGTTGCCGTTTGAAAAATTTTAATCCGACCAAAATTGTCTGCAAAACCTACCAATATCACTTGAAACCGATCAAATTTTTGAAATATTTAAAAACAATTATATCGTCATGAAACAAAAGGGCCCTATCATAATTTTTATAAATTTTTCAGTTGCGATACGAAGCTTAATAAAAAGCAAAATATTGAGATTACACAAACAGTTTTTTCAGGATAGTGTCAATATCAAACGATATTAACCATAATCACAATAGCGGCCTTTTTATTAAGTTTTTATTTCTCCTAAATTTTTTTGTAAATTAATATAGGCCCTTTGCATTTTATATGCCGATATGTATGTATTTTTGATATAAAGTATACTGTTTATTGGGTTTATCTACATATATTTTTTTTTTGCAATATGCAATTAATATTAAAAACAAAAAAGTAAAGCTATGTTCACAGTGTGAACTTCACACCTATTAAATATTTGACGTACCTACATGTAACCCCTAGTTTTATTAAAAATTTATTTGCTGGTCACGTTTAACGAAATGTATATAAAAATTTATTTAATAACGCTTATAAACTAGAATAATTCATTGAACGTATGCAATAACACATATAGACTACTAATAAAATATGAATCAAAATAAATTTACTTAAGTTTGTACAATTTTTGAAAAAAAAAAATAAGTATATGTTGCACATTTACTAAAACCGACCAATATTAGGTTTGGCCTACCATCTGAACAAACCACAAATACAAACCAAATACCATGTTCGGCAACCCTGGTATGGATACACATCGTTCGCTCTTTTTGCATTTGCCCATAGCAGCATATGAGCAACAGAAACACGACTGCCTCTAATTTTTTGTTTTATTTTATGTTTATCTAAAGAACGGCAAGAGAAAAAGTTTTCAAGTGCCGTACAAGCATTTTGGTTACCAATACACAAAATTCGACAAAATGTGGGCGAAAGTGTAGAAGTGGGCGTGGCATTTTCGTTTTAAAGACACTTTACATTTCTGTGTATCTTGAGATCTGAAAGAGGCAAAAAATCAAAATTGGGTACGAGCATTTTGGTTATCAATATACAACATCTGACGAAATGTGGACGGGATTAGAGAAGTGGGTGTGGTACCAAATACATTATTATATATCTTAAGACCGGTATTTATATAACTTTCTGCATTATCGCACCATGCTGAAGGGTATGTTAGGATCGGCATAGCCGAATATAGCACTCTTACTTGTTTAAAGTAAAACAAAGAAAAATTTTGAAATTTTTTTTTCCACTCATACAAGTGACGAGATTTTTATATGCATATAAAATTTTTTATTCCAGTTGCAACATCTGCTATGAAATGTAACTGTAAAAGGTGGGGCAAAAGTATTCACCCTTTTGGGAAACGCTATAACTTTTGCAAATGGCGAGAAATGTCAATTCGGTATAGACTTTTGTGAAGTAAACAAACACAGAATACAAACGACAATCCATGAATCGGTTTACTCCTGAAAAACGCAGAATTTTGAAGGAAGCATTTCCGGGTCGCTTTATCTCTCGTTTTAGTGATTTGAACTTACCGGCTAGATCGATCGATTTAACCGTTCCAGACTTTTTTTATGGACTATTTTTAATCGCTAGTTTAAGTCAACAAGCCGCAGACTCCTGAAGCCCTTAAGGAGAATATTCGACAGGAATGCGGGAACTTGTTGTCCAAAATTCTAGCGAGAGTGATGAAAAATACTATAAAGCGGCGTCCACTTGACCGATATTTTTTTTCAACTTAATGAAATTAATTCTAATCGATTAAATAAAAAAATTTCACAAGCAAAACCAAAAGCTATCATTAGAAAAAATAATTACTGCAATAGAACATTGGGTAATTACTTCTGCTTATATTATTAGGTTTTTATTTAAAATTAGAAGATTAAAGGTTTGCCAAAATCTTGTAAATTACATTGGGCTAAGGCGTCTCCCCAGTAAAAAAAAATTTGGGTATTTGAAGCACTTAAGAGCAAAAGTGCTTAATCGAGCGCTTCAATAAGAGAGCTCTTAAAAAGCAGTAAATTATAAAGAATGAAATATACAAAAAAGCTGCTATTTTAGTGCTCACAACGATGAGGTTTTAAAGCGAAAAAAATAAAAATATAATAATGGTTTACGAAATTTATTGAAACAATGCATTTAATCAATTAAAAGCAAAATATCAATGAATATGTTAATATAGTTAGCCCTTAAAAAGGCGCTTAAGGAGTGCTTTGTTTGCATGATAAAAAAGCGCTAATTATCAGCAGAAAAACATCCTCCAAACCGGGAACACTCCATACACAAATCAGGCATCCCATCAGCAGGTTTGAAGCGATTTGAGTTATGAATTCATATATAAAACCTGCTCCTTTTGGAGCACATTTTTTACTGGGCCAGGCCCTTGTTTTAAAGATAAAGCCAAATGTTAAGTTCAATTGGGAGAATACTGTCCCGTCTTATCAATGTTACTATCACGAGAAGACTTAAACTCTTATCCATATTTTTCTTAGAATGTTATCCAGCTTCAGGCAGGATCGTTTTCGTTTAATAAATAACACGATTATATATTTTTTATAACAAAAAATTAAATGAATTTATTTGTTAAGTAATTTTAAAACTTCTTGACTTTTAATTAACATATGTTTTGTATAGTGCAATGCGAATTCATTACAGGTTATCTCGGTACTCGGTACAAGTGCAACTCGTACAAAAACCAAGAACAACGTCAATAACAAAAACAAAGATAAACAACATTTTGACATCAAACAATAATAAAGCTAAACAAAAAGTTATCAGAAGGGCTTTTAGGACCACCTGTAAAGAATTCGCATTGGTAGTTAATAAAAAAGATTTTAAATTTTTAATTATTTAATTTTTTATATATGAAAAGAAAAAAATGTAACATAATGTATGTAAACAATGTGTTTTTTATCAATTAATTAAAGTTTTTTTTCTTAAAATAATCACGTATGTTTGTGTCTTAGAGACACATGTTGGTAGGATTAAATATATTTTATGCACAGAGGGAAAAACTGTTCTAAGGAGAACGAAATTGGCAACATTTGTTAACAAAATTGAGTTAAGCGCGATTTTCCTTATTTTGTGGACAATCGTTCTCATTTTGACAACGAAGTGTTTTCTATTCGATAACAAGTTGTTCGCTTTCTGAAAACGAACCGTTCTCTTTCTTCGAACGAACAGTTCGCTTTCTATGAACGAACCGAAGCGTTCTTTTTTTTGTTAACCAGCCGTTCTCATTTTGAAGACGAGCTGCATCCGTATTCTGTAATTCGCTTAGCTAAATCTCGATCGCTGAAATGCCTTAGAGAATACAAAATTTAAAAATTTTGGCGATGACATTAAAAGCTTAAATTAGGGCGTATAAAATTTTTATGGCACTGCTAAATTTAAAAATGCCAAAATTGCTAAATCAACTTTATAGATTTTTAGCGATTGAGACTTAGCTTTAGCGAATTATGGGATATGGCTGCTGGCCTCTTATTTAAATATCTAACCCATTGTGAACCTAAAAAATACAAACTTATTTTATTTTCTGATTAATTGTTTTATTAGTGTGCTGTTTCCAGATGACAGGCAATTGATTGTGTAGAGAAATTTATATGAAAATCACTCGGTTTTTTTAGTGCTTTTCATATAAATTTTTTTACGCAATCAATTGTTGGTCACCTGGAAACAACACATAAATAATTTTAACAAAAAAAATATACCCAATTAGGTCTTAAATAAAAATTAGAATATAAATGAAATGGGAGAGTAAGAAATTGAACATTGGCTTTACAAATATCTGTATGTTTGGAAAACCAACTACGTACGACTCCGGTTATATTCACTGAATAACATAGAATATAAATTAATTGATTTTCAATTAAATAACTTTTAATTGAAGCTCTACGCTTGTCTGCAGTTGACCAGAGTCTCTGGAGGGTATCGAACCCGCAACCCACGGACTGATAGACTAGCTCACTACCAGCTAGCCTACCGGGGCACCAGATAGTAATTCAGAAATTTTAAATCTTGTAATAATTTTATATTGACATAAATTTTAAATTTTATTATTTGGCATACTTTGCCGTTAGTTTTACAACTATTGGAACAACTTGGAAACATTGTGCTGTCATCATTTTGATAACCATTGCTCTACTTTAGGTGGCATTGATTGAGTATCATCATCGATTCCTAACTACACAGGCAATTTAAACAAAACATACATATGGCTTTAACAATACTGCACTCAAGAGAAAAATCAATCCATCCGTACTCAAATCAATCCGAAGCAGTATTAATAGTACAATGAGTACGGATTTTCTTGAATCATGTATAGATTGCTCCAAGTGCGGATTTTCAATCGCGAATTACTTAAATTATCCATATTCAATCCCGATTTCGTACTTGAAATAAGCCGAAAATGAGATTGATTTAAGTAAAACTGAGATTGATTCAATCTCAAAATGAATCAAAATTGATTCAAGTATTAAAATATTGATTTTATCCTGAATTAGAAAGAATAAATTATTATGACTGCCTTACTTACCCGTAGAACACCTTCGAAATGATCAAATACCAATATCATGCCCAATACGGTTTTTACTTTAGAAATCTTACACAGAAAGAAAAACACTCGGGATAAATCAAGTTTTTTGTGATTACTTTAAGTACGAGTCGTACTCAAAAATTCAAGTACGAATAACAATCAAACGTAATCGAAACAATCCTAAATGGGATTACTTTATAAAATCAATCCCGGAAATTCTTGAAATAAGTATAAAATTCTTAAATCTAGAAAAAGAATAGATTAAACAGTTCATTGTGTTAACCCTCCGGCTTACGAATGTTTTGATTTTCTATACACATTGAACAAATGTCTGGCCAGACTCATTTGTGCCACGAAGGGTTTAAAGTAAATTTGAACTCTTGCTTTTCATTTAGTTTATATTTTTGGTTAAATATGTATCTCTGCTGTCTCGCCTTGGGGACTTCCAGACGGAGATTTTTCGGCGGGCTAATGATGAGCCCAACTGAAATCTATAACCTTTCACTGGGCTGGGTGATGGGCTTTATACGTAGTCTGAACCTTACATGGTAAGATACATATATAAATTCCTATTGTTCCTATAAGGAGCATAGGACCTTAACGATTGTGTTCCATTCTTGTTTATCTGTTGCTACGATCTTCATCTCGTTCCACGTTTTGTTGACTTTTGCTACTACGATGTCTAGTTGTCGACGCCAGGTGTGGCTCGGCCGACCTTTCCTGCGGCTGCCTTGGGGATTCCAGTCTTTTGCGTTTCTGGTGATGTCGGCTTGAGGTCTTGGCAGGGCATGTCCAATCCACCGCCATTTCCGTTTTCCGATTTCGTACTCAATTGGTGTTTGTCCACTCTCGGCCCTACATGGTAAGATACATAGGCTGCACAAAAGATCCTCGAGATCGCGGTGCGTACGGCCTTCTAATTCATATATATCATACAAAAAAGATGCTATTAAAAAATGCATCTCTGATTGCATAGAATCTATTTTATGAATATTTGTATAAACATTTGCAACTGCACCCAGAGAAAAAACATGTTTAAATACGGTTACCTCCAACCAAACTATTTTAACAAAAAATGTTAAACATATTATGTTTACAATAAACAGAAAAATTTATATATTTTTGTACATTTATTTTTAAGTTTTAGTCTCACTGGAGATTATATCGAAAACAGTGAAAACTCTGTATAGTGGACACTCTCTTTAGCGGACACCCCCTTTTAGTGGACAAAAACTCTGAAACGTAGCGCTAAAAAATAATTTTCATGTGAATAAACCACCCATAGGTGGTCACTCCCTTATATGGGCATGGACAAGCATTTTGTGTATATTTTGGTTGAAACCCCTCCATTATGTGGACATCTTCATAAAATCCCTGAAATTTTTTTAAATGTTTTTGTATAATTTTTTTTTATTTGGCATCGCTTTTTCATATTTTCGGTTTGTTTTCAAATATTATTCATTTGGTAACTCTGAAGCAACTAAATACCCTACAAGAAACGAATGAGCCAGTAGTCACATTTTTCATTTTGGTGTTAAGAAAATGATAGGAAAAAATAACCGAAATCAAGTTATCGGTCACATTCGGTAATTTTTACCTATCATTTTCTTAACACCAAAATGAAAAATGTGACTACTCACTCATTCGTTTCTTGTAGGGTATGTATGCATGTTTTGTTGTCAAATTAACTAATTGGTTTTGTGTCAAAAATGGCTTCACAGCGAAAGTGTTAAAAGTTACTGAAATAGAAAACTGGGTAGATCACAAATGCTATGGAAGCTCTGAAATATCTTCATAATGTAAAACAATTATTTTTGGCGGATTTTAAGGCATATAACTATTTAAAACAATTGGAAAGCTGTTTCCAATATCGTGCTATTGCAAATTTAAAACAGAAAACTATAAACAACTTTTTTAAATAGATTTAAAATTATAAATTACAAAACATTATTAAATAGTGAATATTTTGTATGTACATGTTAATGAAATTAGAATGATCTCTTTTTGTTTTTGTTATTAAATAAGCTAAAAGGAAAAATATTATGCACTTTTTATTAGACCTCCCCCTTGGTGGACATCTCTCAATAATGGACAAATTTTAGGCAACCGCAGCTGTCCACTATAAAGAGTGTTCACTGTATTTAGTTTTTAATTTCATGATGTAATTTGCTACGTATTGTTTTATAGATTGCAAATAAATATATAAAAAAAAAATACTATGTATACTATAACCATATTATTGTGAGGGGCATATTATGGTTAAATTAGGACTCCATCAAGAAGCCCCAACCATATTATTTTTGCCTCCAAACATATTATAATCAATAATAACTTAAACTGGTTTAACACTTTCAATAGCATGGTTGGTTATCAACCATAGTATGTTGCTATTGAAAAAGAGGAAAATACTATACTTTATGGTTGTCGCTGACAATTACTTGATTATATTAACAACAATATGTTTAAAATTTTCTTTAAAAATAGTATGGTTGGAGGTGACCATTTTTAAACATGTTTTTTCTCTACGTGTGTATATCAATTAAATGTTTATGTGACACTATCATATTCTATGAACAAACACAATTTTTAGGACATTTCGTACGACTAAATAGCATAGTGAATACCGGCCTTTTCCAGTACTGAAACAGCGAAGATAGAAAAAAGCGAATGAAAGTTGGTTGCGAGATTTAGTGGTATGCAATATGTTGGTATGTTCCCCTTGAAAATTTAATTGAAATTTGTTCATTCATATCCTTCAGTTATTTCTCTTTCCTTGGCTTGTATGCATAAATATCCATGAATCTTATGAATGCGTATACAGTTGTGCGTATGTATGTGTAACTATTAATACCCTGCAGACAATATATCTAGTATTTAGCTAGAAATATACTGGCTACTATTTACTTCAGACTAATATAACATCCGTTTCTTTCCTGTATCAAACTATCGGCTTTTGCAGTAGGTTAATTATATATGGGGTAGGGCAATCCAAGGCAAATCGGACAGTTTGCAGAAAAATATTTTTTGATTTCCTTTATTTTTTACTGTGTTGGTTTTCCTTCTCAACAGCACATTTTAGCAAATTTTCAGATTTTTTGGCTTATGGTTACAGAGATATTGAATATTAAAACAATCGCGTTAAAAGAAAACTACGTTCAAATAATCACGATAACGTTTTCAATATTTACTAGTCCAAATAGAATATTTTTTTTGTCTTCTTGTTTTATATTTATTTATATGTAAAAAGAAATTGTTATTTCTTCATACTAATTAGTACTGCAGATAGGATATTTGGTTTCAGATTTTTACATTTCCTAATAACATAAGTGACATTACGTAAGCTGTGTTTAGAAAAACATTTACAAAAACAAAATTTTCTCAATTGGTATATATTTCTGGTTTCAAAATGTGTAATTTTCGTTTCAATATTAATATAGTTTCAATTTTATAACGCCTTTTCTTCTCCTGTTAACTTTTTAAAACTGCAGATCGGTTATTTCGTCTATAAGGTGACGATGTATAATTTAAAATATGTTTAACAACATGTTAATTAAAACCATCAATTAAAATAATAATAAAAAAAATTCTGTTACTTTCGACTGAAAAATTTTTCGAGTGTAGAATTAGTGAGCGTCACTCGTTTTCGGCTGCTTCCACACAAGCATAATGTGATGGTATGTGTGTTGCCCTTTACTGGCTTAAAGTGTAGTTACTCCAAAGGAAAGGTAATTGACACTAAACCAGGGATTTCCAAAATTTTTTTGCTTGTGTATTAGTGAGTACCAGAGAGTAAGCAAATTGAGAGAATGCATTTATTTACAGCCGAAATAAAATGTTAGTAATATATTTTATAAGTTGTATAACACAAAGGTACACAATTAAAAATTTTTTGTGTTGATAAAAAATTTGTAGCAATTCTTTACCAATTCAATGCCGCTGATTTTAAAACTACACTTTTTTTATTCGGAAGCTTTTTGACTCTAAATCAGTTTCAAATATCTTATCAAACAATTGTAAAATATTAAAGATTTTTATGTTTTAAAAATTCATAAAAAATAAATATTGCACGCAAATCACAGCTGATAGAAAAAAAGTGCAGTTTTAAAATCAGCGACATTGAATTGGTAAAGAACTGCTACAAATTTTCTAGCAACACAAAAAATTTTTAATTTTTTTCCCTTGTGTTCTACAAGTTATAAAATAAAATCTTCTAAATTTATACTTTTATGGCAGTTTTGTAATAGTAGAATGCTTTTCAAATGGGATGAACTTAATTTATTACGTTGCTTGGAACAAATAAATTTTAAATCCGAAAAAATTTGTTCGCATAGGTAAGTAGTGCCGAATAAAGAGAGGCACGTCAATGAATTTTTTTTTAGTTCAGGATAGAAATGGTATTCACGGTGTTGGGTTGCTCATACTTCAAACATCTGTGCATACATTTTTATTCTAGCTAATGGTATATCATAACTTTTTAGAAAATACCAAATGTGCACATGAGTTTGCCTGCTAAAATGTATAAAGTCATTATAACAGGTCAAAGTTACGTTTAATAATTACCATAAATTAGTAAGGTTAAAGGCAGAATTAGTCTTTACTTTCTGTTTCTGTTCTGTTCCGTGCCGTTCTGTTTCAAAATTGTAAAAGTTTCTTTTTCTGTAGCAACTGTAGCCATTTATGACAAATTTATTAGTTTTGCACCATCCATTGTTTTATTTCAATAACTTTTATGCACATAAATTTGAAGAAATAAAATTTAATTAACGAATTTTTTATTATTTATTTTGCGGTAACTTACAATTACTTTACAAGTTCTTGATTTTATCAAACTGAACCGCAACAGAACAGAACAACTAATCAATTTCACAGGTTTTTTAATAACAAAAACAAATCAGCTGGTTCGTAACAGAACAGAAAGTAAAGACTCTGAGCCTTAACTTTTTGGGCTCGGTCAAATAATTGTAGCATAAAAAAGTAAGCAATAAAAATAGTGCGAAACAATAAAGTTTCATTAATACATCAATAAAACACATCTTCTTACCCAAACATTTTACCTACTGTCACATGTGCTTTTATGTGTACAGGTTATTTACACATAAATTGTAGCAAAACAAGACTTTTTTACTTGTTTTTTAAATATTTCTACTTACTTAAGAAAAGGGTTTTCAAAGAAAGAAAAAACCCAACGACGCAATTGGTACAGAAACCAAAATATTTTTACAAGCAAAATACCAACAAATTCTTTTGGCTGTTTTGTTTCTTAATAATTTCTGCATTTAGGTACGTCTTTTTTAAGAAAGCAAAAGGGACCCTTTTACAGGTAGCAAAGAATTTTTTTCACAAACAAAACACATATTGTTAGCTTAAACGTTGCAGTAAATGTTATTGTTAAAAAAATTTACTAAATAATATTTACGCTAGCTTTGCTGTTAAATATTTTCAACAATTTAAATTATGTTAAAATTAAATAAAAATGTTATATTACTCTGCATTTAAGTCTTAAAATTTAGACTCTAAATATTGCACGCAAGGCATTGGATGTTACCAAAAGCATTTTTGACCGCACAATATTTTTGAGTGTAAGCTGAAACAAAATAATATAGCATCCGCTAAACATGTACACTTGTCGAAGTCACACCGACGACTGAATTGAAGAGCATAAAAATATGTGTTTGTAGTGGTTTGCACAATTGTGCAAAGAAATGGAAACCCCTGCACTAAACTAATGATGTGATTGGATTGTACGTAGTAGCTAATTGAATCGTGTTCTATTTCTTTAAATGGGCGATACTCTGCCCAATTCAGTCGTACGATTTGTCAGAAAATAGATTGTGTTCGTAAAGTAAGCCATAGTGGCTGAAAAATGAATTGAGTGACAGATTTTTTGACAAGTTCGACTGGTAAATGTTTAACAAAATTTTCATAAAATGATAATTTCTATGCGATCAGAGTTGCATTTTCTTGTAAAGCAGCTGAGTCGTTTGAGTTGGCATAATTTTTGTGGGATAGTGTGGAATTGACAGCTGGTTTTGCAGACATTTTTTAAGTCGAATAGAATTCCATAAAATTTTCGTGTGAGTGAATCGTTCGATTGTGTAGGATAGCGAATCCCGGCATTCATACGAAGGGGATCTTTAATATTAACATGGTTCACTCGGGACAATATCCATTAAACCGAAATTTTATTTATGTTTCCATTTAGGTTAGTTCAGTGACCCGTTACAAAGTATCAAAAAGGTGCCAATTAATCCCCTCCTAGAACATCGCCATGTTAAACAGGCAAGCCCCCCCCCCCTTTTTAAAGTGTTTAAACTTAAACCGGTCCCTACCACTTTAGAGCAAGTTTGGTGTTAGTTCCCTTTCCCCTAGGGTATTATGTCCTCAAACGTTACTAGTTATGATATTAGCTGCAGGGTAGTACAGACGATTGTTTGTATGTTGTTCGTTTATCTTCGTGAGTTTATGTGTGTTAAGAACGTTTACACTGCTTATTATATAGTAAAAGGTTCTTAACGAATAATATATGAATTTAATACACTATTATTCAATGCATTAAATGCCACTGTAATGCTCATTATAGCATCGTTTATATGCCGAAAAGTAAAATTTTTTCCCATTTTATTTTAATTTTGTTGTTAAAAACTCTGCTTCACCACTTCAGTGTATTTCTAGGATCCTTGAAGCTTGCTCTTCTTCATTTAGTTTTCCACAGATTTAAATTAAATGAAAAAATGTTTCTATAAAACACAGCACAAAAATTTACATAATTAAATTAAATTTAAAATTTGTTTTAAGAAAATTTTACCGCACCGAATTTTGTATATTTTTTTTTTGTTTAAACGTGTTGAGATCTACAACAGTGATTATATTGTAATGCATACTTAGAAAAACTAAAAAAAAACATTTTATTCAGTTTTAACAAGTCAAATAATAAATATTCTAAATAGTTACTGTAATGACAATCTTAATAAATATTAATAAGGCCATGCCGAATTCATGATATCCACCACCATTTATTCAAATATTTAACTAAAACGACAGAAACTTTTATCACACTGAGAAAACGGCTTAAAAATTGTTGTTAGACAAATATTTAATTAATATTAAAAATACTGGAACATAATATATCGACATCCTGTTACTTAATCTCGACATACATTGATTAGACTGATAAGCCCGTCCATTGAAGATTTAGGTTTTTTATTATACCAACAAAAACATTATTTTCAGTTGGCAATGCCTCTCAAAATAGATGTAAACGTTAAGAGCCAGCGGATTTATTTTATCTGTACGGCCGATAAATAATTGGCAGATAAAATCGGATTAGCTTCTCGACAGAATAGTAGAAAATGGGACATTGAGAAAAGCATATTTCTTTTATCTGCAGTTTTTGTTGGAAAAAAATAAACTAAACGTCTAATAAGAAAATTGCCATTAGTTTACCTATACGAACGAGTTATAGTAAACTGCAATGTGGGGGTTATGCGAAATAACTGATAGATATACATACATATATACATAGAAGATTTTGTTACAATTTTCATTGCACAAGCCCATGGTTTGTGACCTAAAACACTAACGTTTAACACTACTAGAGTAAAAAATGCACTAAAAAAATAAAAATATGCACAAAAACTTAAAATATTTCAATAAAAAACCGTTCGTTAATATTGCTAAAAACAAAAATATAAAAATTCACTATATTGTTATTCAAATATCTTTAAAAAACTTAGGTAACTAATTTAAATTTTTGTTGGTTTAAATTAATAACACTGGTCTACAAATTTGGAAAAAAAAATTGACTGCAGAAACGAAACATTTTTTTACTAATCTGGGTGCGCTGAATTGGAATCTGGCATAAAAATTGGGCTATCATGTCTTGTTTATTTTTTTCACATGCTGGCAATACTGTAAAACAGTCAATACGGACACTACAACAGGGCTGTCAGGTACTTTATTCCTTGTCCCCAAAAAATTAAAAAAAATTCCCCAAACTAAAAATTTAAAACCTTAAAAAGTTAATATTTTTTTCTGACTAAATTTTAAATCTACTAGTTAATTAAAAACTTTTAAATTTTTTTGAAAATTGTAAGAAAAATTTTAATAAGAAAACCCCAAAAATCCCCAAATAAAAAATTTTTAGTAAAAAAATTATTTTGTTTTGTTTGTAGCGACTGATTTTGGTATGCTTATGCGATTGCAGTGAGGAATTACAAGCATATGCTCTTTTTGTATGAGCCAATTTATAAGAATTTGGAGCTTGTTCAGTCGGCTTTAGTTATCCTTTAAATCAGCAATAAAAATACATAAATCCGTCATTTATGAAATACTTCGACGCATCATAAGTACTTACCAATAGTCCAGCATTACTTTTCCCAAACTTTATTATATTGTCTTTCATATTTCGTCACCTAAAATGAAAATTTCACAGCAGAAGCAAAAACGAATCAAAATGATAAATGAATAAATCGCCCTAAACTGTTTATAATAAAATTTTTCTTTTTTTTTATAATAAAATCGCAAATTTTAGTCGAAAGATTCCAAAATATTTTTGTGGACATTTGTGAGGATGCAATACAACAGAATTAATGAAACGTTGATTTTTAATTTTTCGGTAGTTAGGGCTTTTTGCATTTCAGGTAAAAACTTACTTATTTTTGGGAAAGACATATTTGCTTTAAAATTGTCTTAAAAAATTATAAATTGTGTTTTCAACGGTTTAAGATACCTTTTTTTATTATTCCTTTTTAAAACACTCACTCGAGAATAATATCATAAGTTTATTAACAAAAATGGTAATCTTCATTAAGACCCTTTACACCGTATTCGTAGTTGATAAGAGTAAGGTAAACGTTTTGCTACATTTTTCATAATTTATGTACGAAACAAACTAAAATAAGCGTAAATAATAAAAGAAGGGAACATTATATTTGAAATATATAAAATCCCCAAAAAATCCCCGAATGTTTTTTTAAATTCCCAAAAAAATTCCTAATCCCAAAACGACTTTCTTTGTCCTTTTTCCTGGCATTAAATCCCCAACTTTGAAGATAAATCCCCAAGTCTGGCAGCCCTGCACTACAATTTCACAATTATTTATTTGACAGAAGCCCACATTCATACTAAAGGCCCAACTATAATATGCATAGACTTGCTTAACCTACTGTCAAAAATTAGCAAAAAGTCTCTCAAATGTATTTAAAAAAACAAAAATAAAATCAACAAACATTTGATTCCGTATGTGCGGAATGTGCGATCAGATTCGCACTTTGCTTAAGCAAATGACAGTTTCATAAAATTTAACAAAAAGTTTCCTAAAGTTCAATATGGTTTACCTCATATGATTTACATGTATTCGTGCAATTGTTTAAGTCAACTTATGCACATTATGGTTGGGCCTTAAGTCTTCATAATAGTAGCGTTTAAGTACGTCAAAGAGACCGTGTGTTACTGATTCAAGCTATTTTTGCTTTGAATATTTGGATGGAAAAAAGGATATGGGTAATTCCATGTCAAATCGACCAAGAGTGAGACCCACCCCTTTCGATTTAAATGAAATTTGGTGATGAAAATTTCTTTTATCCCATAAGGAAAATTTTAAAATGTTTCTTTTCGAAAGTTATGTCATATTCAAAATGTCACAATTTCGCCGAATTAGCCGAATGTGTTGAGTTTATTTATTTTATTTATACCTGATGCGATGGAGAAAACCCAATTACAGATTCGTATTCAGCCCTCCAAATTACCCTAGGAAAGATATTTGGAATCCAAATTTTGAATTTGTGGGGCTATTCTTCCTTCCACATTGTTAATTTTACTTTCTGCAATATCAGTTAATTTAACTTGAGTATTAAGTGAACTAAATCCCTCATAATTAGTCATTCACCCTTATCGTGGTTGGCGTATTTAAAATACGCCTGTTACTGTTTCGTAATAGATTAAAGAGAAGGTGAACTTATTTTCTTTAATCTATTACCAAACAGTCGTAGGCGTATGTTAAATACGCCAACCACGATAAGGGTGATTGTTTCACTAATACATCCCTAATTCGAAAATACAATTGCTAATTGACTTCTTATGTTATTTCAATTGCACAATCATCGGCATCAACAAGCTCTTCGCATTAAACATTCTAAAATTTGTCCAAGTTTTTTGAATAGAATCCTGAAACATCTAGCCAGGCTCCCATCTTGTTACTACTGGCTGTGGTGGAAGAGGAATCTAGAATTGGCTTCTAAATTTCCTGCATCGCTGGATAAGCCATGTGCCAAGCAAGTACACGCAGAGAAAAAATATGGTTGGGCATGGTTACGGCAACCACACTGTGTTTATTGTAACAATATATTGTTGTTGTAAACAAATAATTGTTATTTTTATTAAATATCAGCAATATTATAGTTACTGTAAACATATAAATGTTTATCGCAATTATAAATTTGAGTATTGTTGACCGAAAAATAATTATTTTTCTAACAACTAAATTATGATAACTTTCAAAACATATTATATTACTCACAGCCATAACATGATATTTAATAGCCATAACATGATTACTTTATATACATTTATCATAATAAGTTTAAGATGCAATCAAAATATCGTTACTCTAATAATATTTTGGTATCGCCATTTGTAAAATAATTTTGTATCAGTTGTGTCGTGTTTTACATAAACATATCGAATTATTTGTTAGTGAGTGGCTAAATAATAAAAAAATAACCATTAAAATAAACAAGAAATTAAAAAAAAAATAAAGAAAAATATTAAAAAAGAAATAACAAAATAACCATTAAAATAAACAAGAAATTAAAAAAAAATAAAAAAAAACATTAAAAATCGGTTGTAGTGTCACAAAATAAAATATCTTTGCTTAAAAATTTTAATAATCTTAAAGTGGTGGAAAAATTTGTGAAATATTGGTGCAAAATATTCACCATTACTGGTAAGTTTTGTGTTATTTTAAGAAAAAATAATGAAAACTCCATAAAATAATTTATAAATAATTGCGTCCTACGACTAAAAGATTACAGTAACTATATTATGTTTTTTATTTTATCATAAGTATTTTTTTCCAATAAAAATATTATGTTTAAAGTTGTATCATATTATGTATAACAGTTCATATCAATTTGCATCATAATATGATTACTTCTAAACTTATTATGATTGCCATGACAATAATATGATTACTTCTAAACTAATTATGATTGCCATGACAATAATATGATTACTTCTAAACTTATTATGATTGCCATGACAATAATATGATTACTTCTAAACTTATTATGATTGCCATGACAGTAAGATGATTACTTCTTAGCTTATTATGGTTACCATGACAACAATATGATTACTTCTTATCTTATTATGATTACCATGACAGTAATATTATAACTTCTTAACGTTTTATGATTAACAGGATAACAATATGATTAAGAGAAAAATATTATGATGTAATATTACGAACATATTTGGTCATAATATGATTAAATAACAATCGTAATATGGTGACTACAATCATGAATCTTATCATAATATGTTGCTCTTAGAATATGTTTACCACAACCATGTTTTTTCTTTGCGTGTAGCTTGTAATAGTTTTGGATAAAATATTTTGAAACCATTTGAAGCCTTAACAATGTAAGGTGATGCATTGGTTTATAATAGAAGCATCTTTTGTCGAAATCTACAAGCAAAGCTCCAAAAGAATTTATTTATTATTTAAAAAAAAATTTGGAAGGTTTTTTTTGTGCTTAAAAATGTTGTTAAGAACTTTTTTATAATATGGAAATTAAAAAAAAAATCCACAAAAATGTCAAAATATGCATTTAAAACCAAAGTATGCAAAAACATGCATTTTCACCAAAATATGCAACAATATGCGAAAACAAATCGATGCCGTTTTAACGTAAATTTAATGATTCGGAAAGATAATTGTCCGACATCGTTCTTAGACAAAAACATGCATTTGTATGGAAATCGCATCCCTAGTTATAAGTGTAGCGCAGTTGATTCAACAATGTCCGTCTTTCTGTCCATTAGTTGTCTATCCGTGTGTATGTTGAAATGGGGTTGCCGAAGATCCCAAAATTAATGGGTACTAATAGTCCGGAATAGTTTGCTATTTAAATCCAAACGCATTAATCTACAAATGGCTAAATTAGAATAAATAACCTCGATTACCTCAAATTTTTACCAACGAAGTTTTAGTTTAGTTTTTAAACTTTATTTTTTACTCTTATTTAAAATAGAGTTAAGTTGCATACAAGTTGTAAAATTACAAGTGATTTTAAATTCTATTGGAAAGGGTATATAAGATAAGGCACAGCCGAATATAGCATATCGACTTGATTTACACTAAAAATTACTCTACCGACTTTTGTGAGGACCGATTTATAATATACCATATCGCTCCTTTTTTGCAACATAGTCATATCTCAAAAAATCAAAAATTTGGAGTTACTTAAGCAAAAGTGCTCCTTCGGAGCTTCGGCAAAGCAGAATATAGCCCCAATATTTCTTGGAATCTACTCCCAATTATAAACCCTTTGCATAAATTCAATTACTGAAATGAATTAATAATTCATATTCACCCATAATTATACTTTTGTAGAACAACAAAAAAAAAATTTTTATTTTTTTCAAAAGAAAAATTTATTATTTTGACACACAAAAATTTCAGAAATATGCTTGCGTTTCATGTTAATTTTAAAAAACGTTTTTATGTCTTTTTTTAATAAAAACAAACGCATCTTAACAACGTAAATGTTTTTATCTTTTTTATTCACATTCGATTGTAGATAAAATACACAGTCAACTCATAAATATGCCGTGCACGCGTTCGGGAACACCTACACACGACAGCCGCATGTATGGTGGGTGGTGTTGGCTAAAAACTTGAATCTTAGGTCAGGTATGTCATTGTTGGTTGTCACGAAATACAAGATCGCTAATCAGCAGATTTTATATATTTCTCTTAAAATCATTCACATGAGTTGAATTTTTGATTTTTTTTTCATGAGAACAGAATAAAGTGTTTTTATTATGAATTTTCTTTATTTGATATTTGAAAAAAATTGTAATGAAAAAAAAAATCTATTTAAAATTTTGGTTGTTTAATTTGAAAACTTTTACTACCCGGTCCGCTTTGTTAAAATTTTTTTATTGTCTATTGCGACGGTTTATTCTTAAACAAAATATTTTTAAATATTGTCTAACACGTTGGAAATCTTAATATGCAATCCACCTAAACGGTTTATCTAGAGAATAGTTGTTCTCCTTCGTTCTGTTTATGTTGGTCTTTTCCGTTATAAACTACACTCAAAAAAAAAAGTTTTGCTAAAATTAGCTGGCCTAATATTAGCAAATTTTCTGTAATAATTAAATTTTTTTTTACTGCAGTGCGTCGTACAATCGTCACCAGGTGGCCATACTACAGCCGTATCGTCGAAAAATGTCATTTGGTATGAATGGGACAGTTATTTTAAACCATTCTACAAGCCACTTGTTGGTATTATTAAAAAACTGAAGATACCTGCGAATTCAACTCCAATAAAAAAGTCAGGAAAACGTAAGGCCTCTTCTTCAAAAGAAGATTAAAAAAAACGAGCAACTTCAAAGGTTTCAACAAGGATGGCGACGAAGAAAACTACTTAATATTGCTAAATAAATATTTTTTGTGCAAAATAGCATTTTTCATTTTCAATTCCATGTATTATCTTCATTCTCGATTTTCAATCAAACTCTGTTTTCTTTCATTTTTGCTCATCTTTCTCTACATTTTTAGTACACTTCTAACCAAGGACTTTCTGCTTTTCACCATGTTAAAGCGCGTCTCAAACCCTATCCGAACCAAAAAAAAACAGTGAAAAATTATTTTTTGAGTCGTAAACCACCTTTTCACAGACCGGGTCACATATATATTATGGATCCCTGAGTAATTCTAAATCGATTTTGCCATGCCCGTCTGTCTGTCTGTTTAAATCACGCTCACTCTCGAACGACTCAAAATAGAAGAACATTATTGATGCAAACTCTTTCTCTTTGTGATTGGCGCTATCGGCACCATCGGTTTAGTATACGTAAAGAAGTTTCTTTTCTAAATTAATCAATGTCGTTTTTTAAAACAAGAAAATCCAAAAATAATTTCATGATATTAACTTATTTCGTTCGTATTTTATAAAATTTTCTTAAATTAAGAATCATTTTCTCATGATCAAAAAATAAACGTGCTGGGTATATGATAAAAAATTTCTTAATAAAACAAATAAGCAAGATATTTCTAAAATTAAGCTGCATTTATTTAATATTAGTTGATTTTTAAATAGAATCGAACTTCTTTCATCATTTCTTTAAATTTTTCAGAAAATGCTGAAGAAATCTTGATTTAATTTAATTAATTTTTATTATTGCGTCTTTCTGCCCATACGCCATTAAGTGTGGCAAAATATACTTTGATATAAATATCATCATATATATGTATACTAAGAATATTTCTTCCACAAAAAAATCAAACAAAAACAAACTTTGAGTATTGATTTGGTAAGTTGCAGCCTTACTAACGGCTAGTTTGCACTTTGTGAGATAGATATCTAATGAGTTTTCTTGCGATTGTCAAAAAAATCTAATTTAGCATGACAGTTTGTGTTCACACCATCACACAAAGTATAAACACTCAAACATGAAATAAAATGCAACCCTGATCTAATGAAAAGTATTATGTCAAACTTTTTTTCATAATACCTGTCATTTTCATCACACATGCATTCACACTATCACACTTTTGATAGTCATGGTAAATAATTTTGCTCTCAAAAAAAATTGGTTTGGTTTAAAAAAAGCAATCATCAGTTAATTGCAACTTTCTTGTTCATCACTCATTCGAGCGCATTTTTTAAATTTTCAGTTTTAATTGATTTGTGTTTATTTTTGTGCATTAAATTAAATCTCATAAGAAATAACAAAAAAATAACAGAAAATAAATACAAAGCATATTGAAGAATGTTTCTACAGAAAATGTTTAATTATATGGACGATATAATCTTTTAATTTTTGGTTTCAATATCAACTTCAAATTTTTAAAACATAATTTTTATTTCATCTTAAGAATATAATTTTAGCTTTTTTGATTAATATCATAAAGGATTTTTTATAGTTTTTCCTCAAAATAATAAAATTAATTTAATTTAGTATCTAAAATTATTATTATTCGTATATGTGAAAAAATTTTCAATGTCACTAAATTTCTTTAGTGGTACTTAAGCAATCGTCACTAAAGCTGGTAAAAAAAGAGAGCCAACAAATTGTTTGCAGTTTTTTTTTGTAATAGTGCACTGATGATTTAAATCCATATTAAGTGCGCTACCCCCAACTATGCAAAATAATATATTTCTAAATATCTAAATAATTTTTAAGAGAAATCTTAGATACATAAATATTTGAATCGTTAAATTTATTAGCTCTAACATTTTTATGACTGTTAGAATTTTCGATTTCTGTTCAATTTGTTGATATGAATTTTTTCTGTGTAAAAACTAAAAAATTGTTTAGTGGGTTAAACTTCTCTTAATTGTGAAAATAAAGCTAACTTAATTATTGTTTCTGTTTTATTATACCCTTCACCGAAGGTAAAAGGGTATATATAAGTTTGTCAATCCGTTTGTAATTTCTACAATATTGATCCTACGCCCTATAAAGTATGTATATTCTGGGTCCTTATGAAAAGCGAAGTTCAAATCCAGTTGTCTCTTATTCCCTACTACAACTACTTATAGACAGCAAAATGTTTGCAATTTAACATTGGGGTGTTATTGATTTGATAATGCATTGACAGTTTTTTTCGTTTTTGTTCTAAATTTCAAAACATTTAGCTTTTGATTTTGTTACGTGGGATATTGTCTTCTTTTTCGTTATGTGCATACATATATTTGCCACTAGTTGTTGTCGAAAATATTTATATGCACTGTTGTCATTTGGGACATCTTTAGGGGATTTTTTCGCTTTGTGAAGAATCTCGAAGCACTTCATGCGACAACACAGTTCACACGACTTAAACGCCGATACCCAACACCACCAACACACAAGTAGCTTTGTTTTAAAATTTTGAAATTATACCCCACTAGTCAGTTTGAATTTAAATAAAATTAGATTTTAGTTTAAATAAAATCCGATAGTTCTCCCGCAGAGTTAAAATGGCAAATTTATCTATTGTTTATCTGTTTGAGACTGCTGATATTTGTTTTTAATATAGTAGAGAGGGCATTATGCGTTTGTGACAATGTTTGTAACACCACAAAATATTGGTCATATACCCAAATATTACACAGAAAGAAAAATAGTCGGGATAAATAAAGTATTTAATGATTACTTTAAGTACCAGTCGTACTCAAAAATTCAGGAATAAATAACACTAAAACGTACTCAAAACAATCCTAAATGGGATTACTTTCTAAAATCAATCCCGGAGATTCTTGAAATAAGTATAAAATTCTTAAATCTAGAAAAAAAATAGATTAAACAGTTCATTGTGTTTAACCCTCCGGCTTACGAATGTTTTGATTTTCTATACACATTGAAAAAAGGTCTGGCCAGACTCATGTGAACCACGAATGGTTAAAAAGTAAATTTGAACTTTTGCATCTCATTTAGTTTATATTTTTGGTTAAATATGTACATAAGATTTATAAAGTAAAACCCATGTCGGGCATGATGTTGGTGTTTTATCATTCTGTAAGGTGTAATGCGAGTAAGGGTCATTATTACAACTTGCCAATAGTTAAACGTCGGATTTTGTCGGACCGATAAATAGCTTTGCATTATAAACCCTTCATTTATTATGTTTTCATCTATTAAATATTATTATTATTGAAAATAACCGCAATAAAAAATGGAAGTTGTAATAATGCAAAGCCATTTATCGGTCCAACAAAATCCGACTTTTAACTATTGGCAAGTTGCAAGTATGTCCCTAAGTAAATCAATCATTATAATTTTTTCATTCTAATTCATGATAAAATTAATTTTATAAAACTTGAATCAAGCGCATTTTGAGATTGATTCAATCTTAGTTTTACATAAATCAATCTCATTTTCGGATTATTTTAAGTACGAATTCTGGATTGAATATGTATAATTGAAAATCCGTACTCTAATCAATCTTTTTGTACTTGATTCAAGAAAATCCGTACTCACTGTACTGTTAATACCGCTTCGGATTGCTTTGAGTACGAATGGATTAATTTTTATTTTGAGTATAGTGATTAACTTAGAAACACCTATTGAATCGATGTAACGATGTCCATCCGTCCGACTGGTTGGCTGGCTGACCACGTTAACTTGTGTGCAAAGTACATGTCGGCTTTTCAGAGGTACTTTGATGAAATTTAGCACTAATGCCTATTGAAAATGGGGAGAGTCGGTCCCTTATTAAACATGAATTCCATAGAAGCTTCTTTCCGGAATCGAGTCTCTTTGTTCCCATTAACTTTTTTAAAAGGTAAATATTTAGATAGGACTTGGTCAAAAATTTGTTTTCGGTAATCTTGATTTTATTTCACAAATTTTATTGGAATCTGCCCATATTTGACCACAGATGCCATACAAATACTACGCCCGCCCGAAAATAATGTTAACGAAATAACTTCCTTATAAATGTGGGTATTGAAAATAAAAATTAGCCGCAATAACTTTTGCGAACGCTACTATGTCATGACAAATTACTGGGCATGTACCTCCAAAATTAAACATAGATCCTATATAAAGCATCTTTCTAAAATCACTTTAAGGCAAATAAATCTAAATATTCGGCTCAATTTTAAATACTGTGGTGTAGAGTATCATATGGTTGTACTTGGCCGACTATACTTTCTTATATGTTTTTTTATACCCTTCACCTCAGGTGGAAAAGGGTATATATAAGTTTGTCATTCCGATTGTAATTTCTACAATATTGATCTTAGACCCTATAAAGAATATATATTCTGGGTCCTTATGAGGAGAGAAGTTGATTTAACGATATCCGTCCGTCTGTCCGTCTTACGTTTGATATGTGTTTTCCGGAGACTCCAGACATGAAAGCGGCTAGGTTGTTTTACATTTATGTCACATATAGTCTACCATCGGTTTCAGCAAGATCGATCCACAAATGGCTGAGATATGATCAAAAAACCACGACTACCTCTAATATTTTCCAAAAATCCCTTGTGGTTGTTGTAATTTTATTACTTTTTGCTGTATATCTGGGGAACGGCAAAAGCCAAAGTTTCCAAATTAGGTAGCCAATACACACCATCCTACAAAATGTGGGAGGGATTGGAGAAGTGGCGTGGTACCTCCCATAGATCTCCCCGAGTCCAAGCTTTATAACTCAGCTAAATGGTAAATTTCTTTTTAAACACGTCGGTATATTATTCTGTCAAATCGGTTAAAAAATGGCTGAGTTATAACCAAAATACTGAATTCCCAAAAATTACTCATTTTTATTTTTTTATAATAAAGTTTGTTAAAATATATACAAGTGTATATAAATGTAATTAAATTATTCCTTAACACGCTGGTATATAAAACAATCAAATCGGTTAGATAATGGGCAAAATACTCCAAAAATGGGCTAAAAAACATCAACATTTTTATACAATCCTACATTTTAGGGCTGCCATATGGCCTATGGAAACGACTTATGTATCAAAACATCGGCAATTTTTAGTAGAACATATTTCCCAAAAATCTGGTTGTTAAAACACAACATCCGACATAACGTGGACGGTTTGGATAAGTGGGCGTGGCACAAAATATAATAATTTATATCTTAAGAATGGTGTTCACATAATTTTTTGTTCTTATTGCACCATGGTGAAGGGTATATAAGATTCGGCACAGCCGAATATAGCACTCTTACTTGTTTTAATTGTAGTTGTACGTATTACAAACCGACATAAACTTATCATGATGCTGTTTGAACAAAATGTGTTGCTTTTTATGTTAAATTTGTTTTTTAATTTTTAAAATACTTTTATATATGTATATACATATTTTTATTTTTTTTGCTTAATTTATGTGTTATTATGTGAAAAAATCTAACCGACCGACGAACAGAAATCATATAAATTAATTGGCAACTCGCAAAAATTGCAACATGGTGGGAAAAAATACTCGCTTGACTGTTGGCTGTCTTGAATGGTTGTTTCGATTTTAATATTCTAAAGATGCTTACAGAGATTAACTAACGGACTTCAAAGTTGGTCATATAAAAACGTTTTGCTAGAAAAATACGAAAAAATATATACATACATAAATATTTATTTTAAATCTTTAATTAAATTATTGACATTTTATAGTAATTTTATGCATTTATGTATACAAGTATTGAAAAGAAAAAAAATCCCTCGGTCATGTTCAGAATTGCAAATAGATTTCATAGATTCATTTTAAAGATTTTTTATAGAGATAAATAAATGAAATCTTAAGCGTGATATGTTTAGCTTTCATGAATACTAATTTATAACTTTGTTTTCCAATTTCATTTCGAAGCATTTAAAACAAGTATATTTTCAATAACTCCCATACTTTCAAAATAACAAATTGATGGTCGAACAGTATAATTAAAAAACATGTGAATGTACACATTGATTTATTTAAACGGTATGTATATTTTTAATTAATGTTTACTTCTTTTAATGTTATTTAATGTTAACTTTGCTAAGGTTTAAGTGAATAAATAAATAAATAAATTTAAGAACGTTGTCTATTGACTTACCTAGATATCTTAAAACACAATTGCGTTAAGACTATACGCCTATAAGATTGCGAATCCTGGGGCATAGCCATGAGCAACACGCAATTACTACAAATCTATACCAACCTCTGTTTTTGACACACAAAAATTACGATGTTTTTGACTCAGTATCACTAACAATACATACTGAGCTGCTTCGAACTACGGACCAAAAACCAATTCAGTACAACGTCCTAAGAACAAAGTTAGAACGGATGGGATATACGTTGCGATCTAACAAAGAGATTACAAAGGCGGCATTACAGTTCAAATTCCAAGGCTCCCGACTTCGCGGACGCCAAAAAAATCCTGGCGCAATGAACAACGCATTAATTGGTTTTGGGACTACACAACATTATTTTAAATTTTTTTTAAATTTTAATTTCGTTTAAATCAAATCCAAGTTGATTTAGTTTTAAAACAAATTAAAGAAACACTAGTAGAGCGCAGTAATGTTTTGTGAGCTGAAAATCAACGGCTACTGTGCTTGAATTGGCTCGGAAATGATTGCCAGTACCATGGAGTTGCAGCTATGCAAGGTGTTGCAGAATCAAGAGTCAACAAAACAATCTAAAGAGCACAAGATTTTTTTTTTTTAATTCCCAAAGCCAATCCAAAGCTGACTTTTGTCAGCAGTAAAGAAACCAGAGTCTCTGGCAGGAATCGAACCACCAACCACGGCGCTGATAGACTAGCTTACTACCAGATAGCCTACCGGGGAATTCTATTTAGCAATGCAGTGATAAGAAAAAACGCCAAGATGAGTAAATGCTTAATGGAATCAGCGCTGCCATATATTAATTAGTATTGTGGTTATATTAGGTTGCCATATATTAAAAAAAAAAACTTCTTATGTCTAAAAATAAAACCTTTTTTTAAAAAAACTTTTTCTTACAAAAGTGCCATAATTTAAAAAGAAAACACAAACTTGTATTTGGAATTCATTTTGTTTATAAAGAAATTAAAGAGAAATTTTTTTTTCCTTAAATTTTGTTCCAAAATATTAAAATAGAGTAGCCCACAGCGCTCATTACCTACTTCTTGAGTATCACTTGAATCTACAACCTTTGGCACAATGGCACATAATTAAGAAATATTGTTTAACTTTTGTTGCACTATAAAGCCTAGTACTCTTTTCAAATTTGTGAAAAATGTTGAGCAACATTGATAATTTCACACGAAAATTTTGACATGTCGTCAGGTGATTATTGTTTTAGCCTAAACGCCATTTTTGGAAAAAATGAGTAAGGAATAGATTATTTATGTTCTCTTTCACATTCAAAAATCCATTTTTTGATATCTCGTTTAGAATCTGAGATATTCAGCATCGACTTTGGTCTACATCCACATTTTTTAGGTTCATTGAACATTATATTGCTACATACATATGACAATTTTTTGCATATGGAGCAAATTTTGCATACAAACATAGCAAAATTATACTTTACTATTGCTTTGCGCCATTCGAATTATGAACAAAGTAGGTCAAAATAAACCGTTGCAATAGTTAAAAATTTATTGGACACAATGTGAAATTTGAGATGAATATGGAGCCCACAACAAAACTAATTATTGAACATTGATTTGCGCTAGGTAGCATATATTTTCTTTCCATATGATGTTGTATCTGCAGTTCGCGGCTTGTTTGAGAGAGTTTAGCAATTATCACCATTCTAAAACATACCAACGTGTCCTTATAAATCTCTATTAACTGTCAACTTATTTGTTTTTGCCATAGACTTACTTTGCTCCACGTCAAAGGGAACATCATAATACGAAATAAAATTTGATATGGAGCACAAAACGACACAATGTAATTTTGAAAAAACCATGAAAAATTTGGATTTATTGCATGTAAATTCATGAAAATATAAAGTTTTGTTTAAAACACACGCAGAAATCAATTAGGAGCGTTTAAAAAATCTATCGAGTAGTTTTTGAGAAAATGTATTATTTTATCGTTTTTCTCAAAACCAACTTGATGGCTTATATGCTTAAACAATAATAACCTGACGATGTATCAATGTTACCTATCTGGCGAGTTTGCACAAAATATGAATAAAAAACTGTTACCGGTTGTATTATTTTAATTTTTTATTTCTTATTTAATAATCAGTTCATACTTGTTTGTTTTTGCTTAAAATTCCACGTGAAACAAGTGCAGCTTACATTCACCCCTATCGTGAATAACATGTGGAATTTCTGTTCCCATGAAATTTTCATTCCACCCGAAGGGAAAAAAGCAATCGTGAATCTTATGTGAAACACGCTATCAGTTCCAGTGAATGTAAAAAAGAAGAAAAATTAAAAAAATTAAGAATCAAGAAATTTTTGTTCAAAAAATGCAAGTACATATACATATATGATAGTTTGATTACAACGTGAGTTTTTTTCACTTTTTAAATTTTATGTAGTAAAATATTTTCCAAAATTCGGCCACCACGTCTTTCGAAAGCTGTTGTTTTGCATTTTGTTAACCAATATATCGGTTTGTGCCTTATTAACGGATCTAGCCCTTAATATTCGATTTCTAGGAGGAACTACTGGCATACATGTTCTGTTCCCTAGCAAAAATAAAGTGAGAAAATCTAAGGGAAATGTGCACAAATTACGAGGGAAAAAACTTTTTACGATAAGGGGAATTTTTTCACGTGAACAATTTTTCACGTTATTATTCTCATTTGAATTACATTTTTTCATGGGAGTTTTTCATGATCGCAAATATGTAAGGGGAATAATTACGAGGGAAAAATTATTCACGATAGGGGTGATTAATTCGCAGTTGTAAAAAATTGTTGCCAGAAACCATTCGGAAATTTTTCACAAAATGAACAGAGTACAACTCTATCAACATTATTTCATATGTACATAGATATGCCGCACAAGTTTTTTTAATATGCGTTTTGACAGCATTTCACGTGAAATGTTGAACAGACTACAAGGCTTTAGGTACTTAAACATTAACGGGTTCAATAAAGTCGTTATTAAAATCGAGATTTTTTTTAAATGACCCTTACACAGTTCAACATAAAACTTTAGACAATGAACTCTAAAGTCCATTGCAGTATCTTTTGATAAATCAAGTTCTACAGATACTTCAACACCTAACAATATATCAACCATGTCACAAACAGGGTTGTTAGACTTTTTTCCTCAATAATCGTCAAAAGTTTTAACCAAATTCGTCAAAATCGTCACGAAAATTGAACAAAATCGTCAACAAAACGTCAAAATATAAATTTTACAAATTAAAGACAATTTATTGCATGGATTGGTTCGAAAATATAAATTTTTAGCAAGAAATTCGATTTATAATGAAGAAAGTGACATGGTTAAGTTTTATTCTATTTATTTCAGCAAGTGAGCTAAATATATTTATCATTTAAAAAGAAAACATAAAAAAAATATATTTGCATAAATGCATAGCAAAAATTTTTTTATTTCATTTATTCATATTCAAAAAAATATTAAATAATAAATAAAATGTCATTTGCTTTTAACTCGAGCTATTTTTAAATCATTAACTGTTAGCGATATCTCTATTGCAAATTGTTTTTATTGTTAAAGGTGCTAAAAACCAAGGATTCTGTATATATCAACAGTCCTTTTACCCCACTTTAAACGTTTTATTACGTCAAATATTAGTTCCAAACTAATATATTTTCTTCTCAGTGCACTCATTTTGCTACACAACTTCTTATTAAAAAGTAACTTCTTACTTCCTAACACGCAATTTTACTAAGAATAACATACCCAACAGAATTAAATGGGATTTGCCTTTTTACACAAAAATAGAAAAATTCTTCACATGTGATTATGACTTCATCGAAAAATGCATTAGTATGTAGCGAAGCAAATCGAAATCATCAAAACGCAAAGCGGATTTAACCAATTTTTACAAAGCGGACCAAAAAGAACAGGAGCTCTAGTGTATATTTTTGCAGCATCGATGGCATTTCTTTAATTGTAGAATTTGAATTACTAATGCTTCTTATGAAATCCACCTGGTTTGTGATGCGGGAGAAATTTTTTTGTTTAATTTCCAAAAATTTTTGTATTTCTAAAAATTGATTTTTAAGTTTTGGACTGTTTTCAATATAATTGTAAATATTTCTTGTGTTTTATCGATGCCAGAAAATCGTCATAACACTATTACTTTTAGTCAAAAAATCGTAATTTTACTGTATTTTCTCAAAAAAATCGTCAAAATGACGTAAAATCGTCACATCTAACATCCCTGGTCACAAAGAACAATTCCGTTCGGAATCGAAGAAAACATATTCAGGGGTGAGCTAGAAATCGAAAACGAAACAGTTTTGTTTGTTTAATATTTTAAGTTTTTCTGAAATCTTTTGATAAAGTTTGCTGACGATCTGGCCTAAGCAACCACTGAAATGCGCATAGGAATAGCTTTTCCCTTCAACAATAAATTTTGGTGTTTTTACAAGAATAAAAATTGGGAATTAAGCACGATTAACAAAATGTTTGAAATTATATGGATAATTTTATTTTTCATTATATTAACGAATAATTCATTGAGCCAACGAAAGTTGTTTTTAATATGATAAACACTTTTTAATCAGTATAATGCTGCTATAGGTTCGTGTCGATTTTGCAATTTTCCTCTCAGTCATGCATACGTCTTGTTTCGTAGAGTGGGAATAGAAAGGTTTTTATTCAATTAAAATTGTCTGTTTAAATATAGTAATCATATAAAACTTATTTCTAAAAAAAAACATTCAGTATGTAACAATTCGTATAAATTTTATTTTCCGCTTTGTTTACGCATTAGATCAGCATTTATCTGATAATTTTACTGCCATTTCTTTCCTTTTTTGTCATTTTGAGTTTTAACACATCATATCCTGCTTTTTATTTTCACTTTTTTATCGTTTGTCTGAGTCTCTCTTGTGTTCATTACACGCCTTTTTTAACTTTATAGTGTGAAGATTAAATAATGTTCTTAAGTTTTATAAGGATTCCTTTGATGTGTTGCTGTTTCTACTATTTTTTGTTTTAGTTTGTTGTTTTATTTTGTTGTTAAAGAGTCTTTTTAATTCTGTCATATTTATAGCAGCCATCTCTTTGCCCATCCATATATACATACATACGTACACACGCACTCATTTTTATCCCCTCGTTGATTTAGAAAATGGTTTGTAGACATCTCAAACGTATTTTTATACCCTTCACCACAAGTGGAAAAGGGTATTTGTATTCTGTTTGTAAGTTCTACAATATTTTTCTTAAGCCCTATAAGGCATATACATACATACCTACATGTATTCAGGATTGATTTAACTATGTATGTCTGTCTATGTGTCCGTTGAAACTAGTTTTCGGAGGATTCTATTTATGATGGGGACTAGAGAGATAAAATTATCTAGATATATTTATATCACATACAGCCACGAAAATTTGGCTATTGCAATTCAGCCTGATCCATCCTCAAATGTCTGAGACATAAATTTTGCCCATAAATCTCGTGTTGCTGTGTTGGGCTTCATTGGAAAATAAAATCAATATCAATTTGTGCTTCAGCCCATTCTCCGAATTGGCGGCGCATACGATGGTCGTTTGGCTTTAATTCCTGCACAAGTTGATCTTGAAAGCTTTTAAGCCAAAACTCTTTCGTAAAATCTTCCATATCGTGGAAGGACACAAGCCCAGTTGCTGAGAAAGGCGACGAATTGATTGATTAGGATCATCTTCAATGCTTTCCTGTACAGCGGCTTTAGCTCGTTCAGTGCGCACTGTTCGGCGTCTCGCGGGATGCACATTATCAGTAACAGTAAATGTGGTCCGAAAACGATCTATTGTTCGTCGAATTAGCCGCTCTAAAGAACAATTATGTACGCCATAAAATGGACGAATAGAACAATTATTTTGATTAAAAATTTCAACAATTTGCATGTGTTGCTCTGCTCTAAGTCGATTGATAATGAAATTTCACAGCAAACTAAACAAAAACCAACTAACCGGTGCTTAAATAAAGCAGTGATGCTAACTCATAGTTGTGACACTCTAAAAAAGACGCTTTATTAAAATAATAAATAAAAATAAATTAAATATTTCAAAAATAAAATATTATATTGCATCAATTAGTCTGAATTTACACGTTTCATCTTTTAATGCTCAACTTCTTTTTAATTCCTTTTTAAAGATGCCAATTTATTCACACACAGCAATCGGTTTCAACTTTTTTCGGTACAAAACAACAACAATTTTATTAATATCGAATCAAAGAGAAAAAGAAAAGAAAAAAATTCCATGCAGCCATCGTTGTGCATATAACAACGAATAAAAACACAAAGCGTACTGACCGAGTACAGGCATCTCCGTACTAACCCCCTTTCTTCTCTCACCTTAAAACATGAGAGTTGAGCATCAAAAGATGAAACGTGTGAAAGCAGACTTATCAACAGCATACACATCTAGCATCAAAGTCTTAGTCGGACTTTAAAAATTTCAGCTGGTGGTGACGGAGTTGCAATTTTTTTTTTGACGACTCCGCAACGCTACCTTTTAAGACCACTTTGTATAAACAAACGTTCTCTAATCACCAAAAGTCACGAGTTTTACCATGTCTTACCATCTCTACAGTGAAGGAAAAATTTATCTACAATTTCAGCCAATTGTGGCTCGAAGCCAGAATTTATCAATCGGCAAAATCAGTATCTAACCAGATGAGTCACTACCTTTTTGGGCTTAAATATGGAATCGTATCTCTCGCGCTTAACCAACAAAAATCGCGGTAACTGCGGTCTGGTCGAATGATTTTAACCTTTCAACAAACTTCTTTAACTAACCTTTGTCAGTAACGGGTTTTCTTGAACGTTCTAAGCACCAGTGTAAGGACGTTATAGGTACACCACGCCATAGTCGATTACGCCTGACTGCAAATCAGACCGATAAGTACCGGAAGCGTTACATTGTGGTTTAAGTGTGTATGGAGTAGTAACTGAAATTAAAACATAAATCACAACATAAACTTAAGCCAAGGTGACAGTACTTACGTTATGTTGTGCAAGGTATGTAAATTTCCTAAAACAAAATGGATATCCAAAAAACATTTTAGAAAATTACATTAATCTAAATACCAATTTTAAATAATGTTGAAACAAAACATTGGGCTTTATTTCATTTTGTAATATGGTTTCTTGCTAATGAAATAGTGGCTGTGAATATTTTATATTTAAATACTCTCGATGTAAAGACCTTAAATTTTGAAAATTAATTACTAACACGTTTGCAGCACCCACTGGGTTAGAATATGAATCTGTCAAAGCAAGTTATTATTATTAAAACATGGAGTATCTTTGTTTTATCATTTATCAACGGAATTAAATTTGCATATACAAATACATATTTTGTAACATTTCTATCTGTTTGCAGGTACATATTTATGTGTGTATGTACGAATGTATGTAAATGTTTCTTATGATTTAATTTCAATTAATTTACTATCTATCAGGGGGAAGCAACGTAAAACCAACACAACACAAAGAGAAAAAAAATAACTTTTTAGCATAAAAAATATGTTACATTTTTCAAGCAAATGCCTGTTTAACCAAACAAAAGCAATTAATCAATCTAAAACATGATTTATAACATTTAAGCATGTTTTTTTAATTAATTAACCATATTTTATATACAAGTATGTATAATGTTTGTATATTTTTTATACCCAGACCATAATAGTGGAGAGGGTATTCAGCGTTTGTGCAAATGTTTGTAACACCTTGAAATATTGATCCTAGAATCGCTTTTTAAATCGATCTGATAAAGTCCATCCGTCCAGTAGGGTGGCCTGGCCGGCTAGCCAAACTGCTGTCCATTTTGGCCCGAATTGGAAGATATGGATGTGGACGATATGTGTTTTCTACAGGACGGTACCACTTGCCACACAGCTAACGAAACAATGGCTCTTTTGCACGACAAATAAATGGCCGTGTTATCTTACGTGGTGGCGATGTCAATTGGCCGCCAAGATCATGTGATTTGGCACCGGTGGACTTCTTACTTTGGGGTTATTTGAAAGAAACAAAGGTGTACGTCGATAACCCAGCAACAATTCAAGAGCTAAAGGATGAAATGATTCGGCACATTAACGGCATTGAACCTCAATTATGCCGCAGCGTCATCGAAAATGTAACCATCGGATGGAAGTGTGCCGCTGAGGTCGCTGCGGCCTATATTTTGTTCAATGCATTATTGAACCATACCAATATTATCATAATAAAAGAGAAATGACAATAATTTCCTAAATAATTTGTGTTTTATTCAAAATCAACATCGGCCCTTAAACTTTAGCCACCCTTTACAGGCTTCTTTTCGAAATAGAGTCTTTGTGACAATAAGCAATCTCATTATTTTGGTATTTACATAGATACAATTTGGCACAAACTTTTATTGGAATCGCTCCATATTTGACCATATCTGCCATACAAATTCCACTACCGAAAATTGTTTTTAATGCCATAGATTCCTTATAAGGCAAAACAGTTAAGAACACTTTTCTCCTCTGTTTGCACAATATACATATATTTTATTAAAATCTATTCAGAGTTTCAGCGTTCAAATTTGATGCTAACACTTAACTAAAAATTTTGTTTTTCCATGCAATTATCAAATTATAAAAAATAGGGTGGTCGATTGATTATTCGACATTTTCAAGAAACCGGTTTTCGAATATTTCGACTATATAAAACTTTTATGTATATAAAGTTGCACAGGCAAACCAGTTAAAAACGATATCTTTCTTTTCTTGTCAACCATTCATGTGGAACATAAAATATGAACCAGAGGTTGGTCCGGCGCCAAATCGATCCCCTAAGACGGAAAAAATAAATGCTAGAAACATGTAGTTTCATATATACTTAGTAATACAGTGGACCCTCGATAATTCGTAATCGCAAGGGACCGGCAATTTTTTACGAATTATAGGGGTTTTGGATTTAGCGGAGTTTCGATTTAACGGGGTTAAAATAAAATAAATTCGAATTACTGGCGTTTTTAATTTATTTACTAAAACGATAAAAAAAACATTAAAACCATCTTTGGAACATAAACACACACACAAGCAAACGCAAAAACCCATGCAAAAAAATAACGGTAAACAAAAAAATCATTCTTTCCATGATTGTGTTGTTTTTTATTACGAATTGGAAGTGGTAGTTAGCAAACAATTACAATTTTTAAGAGGTTAAGAAGATTTTATTTGAAAAAAAAAATTACGAATTTGCGAGTGGACCAAAATGTATGGAAATTTTTCGAATTAACGAGATTTTTTCAAGGGACCGACAGTTTATTACGAATTATCGGGAATTACTATTTATCGGGGTACGAACTATCGGGATTTGACTGTACTATAATTTCTTCATATAAAAAAAATTAGGATCGAATTTCGACTATTATGCAAATACTTCTTTGTATTAATCCATGATTACTCGGTCCAGAATAGAGAATACAATATACAACTTGTTTGTTGTACTGTGGTACAGGGCATTATATGGTCGGGCTTGACCGACTTTACTTTCTTACTTTTTTTTCTTATTGTATAATTTAATATGTTTTTCATTTATTTTTCATACTTTTGGAAGCTACAAATGTAATTTACATGTAACACTTCTGTTTTAAGCAGAAAAGCGAAAACTTAACAAAAAAAAAAAAAAAATCAACAGGAAACAACAACCTTCAATGTGAACCATGAGTTACATGTCTACCAACAAAAAGTCAACGAAAAAGAAAAATTTATATTTTAGACAAAAATAATTAAAATTAACTAACCGTTAAATTTGTATTTTATTTTTTGTAAAAAAACAAGTGTTTTTTACCATTAAAGTTTTTTTATAGTTTTTTTTTTATTAGTTATGGAACAGAAATACCCATAATATTGTTTGTATTATTTTATTATAAATGATGCTTTGATGTCAAATGTCAAATTAAAAAAACGACCGTTACGAGTTACATAAATAAAATTAAGGTAGTAACTAGGGTATTCATTCCGTTACCCGTTAATCGGTTAACTGATTAATTACTACCCGATTAACTGATTGGTTAATTTAAAAATGTCTATTTTCGATTAAAGATTAAGCTGGTTAATTTCAGTCGATTAACCGATGTTACATAATTTATAATATTTTGTAGTATTATAACATATTTTTTGTGTTTTAATTAATGATTTCGTCTCATATACAAAAGGTACGTGTTTAGAAAATATTTTTTATACAATATATTTCCTTTTAGCAATACATTCTTAAAATACAGTACAAAAACAGAATAAAATTTCAATTATAACACAAACAATCTTTTAATAATAAAAGTGGTAAAAATTTTAAAAATTATAATGAAAGAGGACTGAGAAATTAGATATTCTGTAGTATGGGCTGCTTTCGATTCTTCCAACATCCACGATTAGTGAAATAATTTTTTTCAAATCAAGTTTACTCAAAACTTAGAAAATTATCGCTTTAATCTTAAAAATTTAAACCAAAATTATTTGCCACAAAAATATTTTCTCAGATCTCTTAAAACTATTGAAATAACTAATAACATAATCTACAGTTTATTTTTTAATAAATACATATTCAGGGGTGTTCTGGAAATCGAAAACGCAAAACGAAAGAACTTGAAAGTTGTTTTTAATACACTTTTAATCTTTTTTTGTATAATTTTTGTTATAAAATTCTGTTTAATAGAGAAATATTTGTATAATATTTGTCATAAAATTCTTTTATTAAAGAAAGCTTAAACGACGTTCAAAATTCTTGCGTTTAAAGTTTTCGATTTCCAGAACACCCCTGATTATTAATTTAAAAGTTCATATACCATGTTTATGAGTTATTTTTTTTTTTGCTCGTTTTAATTCAAGAAATTTTTTCTTGTTTTTTTACTTATAAACTCCGAATAATAAATAATTTATGAATATTTATTTATTGAAATTACCGTATTTATAATAAAAACTTTATAAATCGGTTAACCGATAAAAAATAAAATTAACCGATTATTAACCGATTGATCCGAAACCTCGGTTAATTAATCGATTAAAGCAAAAGTCAGATTAAATTAATACCCTAGAAGTAACTTAAGCACTTGCACAACATATTGAAAGAAACTCTAAAAAGCGTGATAAAATTATTTTTAATTTTAGACATATAAGTGCATTAGTTAGTCCATGGACCCTGCAAACATTTTAGAAACGTCATTATGGGATACAAAGTTTAGACTTATACCTATTAGAAGTTTTTAGTTGTTGTTTTGTTTCTTTTGCTTCTGATTCGATTTCAAATTAAGTAAGAATGGCTTTTTCGTCCGTAAAAAAACATATAGAAAAAAGTTTGGCTTGTTGTATTTTGAGTTCTGTATAGATTTTAGTTTTGCAATACCGAAATCGTCGAAATTTTAGCCTTTCATCAAAATTCTAATTACAAAAGTAACACGCCGTACAGACTTTAAATTTTTATGTTTGCTTAAGAACAAAACGTTGGCAGAATTACATGGGGTCTTAACCTGACAATTTTTTGTCATACTAAACGTCAAAGTCTATATAAAAAAAATCTAAAAGTTTTGTCAGCGATTTTTTTATCTATGAAGTTTGACGTTTATTATGCCAGAAAATTGACCCCATGTAGCGACGCACAATTGCTTATGTTCTTCAATATAGAGAAAACGTATGGCAATAAAACCCATATAAGTAGCAACAATAACAATCTAGATGTCGTTTTTAAACTGCGATTTTTGGCCAATATCGAAATCGAAACCGATTTATCGGTCTGACACTAATCACCAGAAAAACCATAAGTATGCAATTTGAATGTTTTCCTTGTGCGAGCAATGAAGGCAGCCACAATATATTTATCCGTTTTAGAGTTTTTAATGAATTTTAGCATAGATTTTTTAGTGCATATTTCTGCATATTTTTATCATTTTTGAGTTACAAGAGCCATTTTGCAGCATTTTCCTTAGTTTTAGCGCATATTTTGCCTTTTTAGGCATATTTTTATACATGTTTAACGGTCCGTTATGGGCTATGGAATACCTTTATAAAACTTAAGATTTTGCTATTAATTATGGTACAAAACATCTTCCGAAATGAAAATACATAATTGGTAAAAAAACGTTATAATGTTCATAAGATCTTACACAGAAAGAAAAACACTCGGGATAAATCAAGTTTTTTACGATTACTTTAATTACGAGTCGTACTTTAAAGCTCAAATACGAATTACACTAAAACGTACTCAAAACAATCCTAAATGGGATAACTTTGAATAATCAATCCCGGAATTTCTTGAAATAAATATAAACTGCTTAAATCAAGTAAAATAAAGATTAAGCTTTTCGTTGTGTTTACCCTCCGCTTACGCTTATTTGATTTTCTATACACATTGAAAAATGGTCTGGCCAGACTCATGTGTACCACGAAAGGTTAAAAAGTAAATTTGAACTTTTGCTTTAGTTTATATGTTTGGTTAAATATGTACATAAGATTTCTAAAGTAAAAACCATATCGGGTATGATGTTGGTGTTTTATCATTCTGTAAGTTGTACTCCGGGTATGTAAATCAATCTTTATAATTTTTTCTTTTTAATTTATTTTTTTTTTTTTTTTAAGCTCGAATTTGGAATAAAATCAACTTTATAATATTTGAATCAAGCGCATTTTGAGATTGATTATTTTAAGTACAGAGAAAAAATAGAAAAACGACTTTAATTAAACAATTCGTTCAGACAATTAAATATTTTACTAATTTTGCCCCTGCAAAGGAATTGACACAAATTTAGTCAATTAAAAAATTAATTACATAAACTAAAAAATACACCACTTATACACAAACATTTAATATAATGGGTATTGATTGAAAAAATTAATTGCGATAACTTGGTGCTTTTTCAAATTTTCGTTAGTGCCTTTAGTGCTTTTTACAATTTTTATTTTTTTCTACCATTTTTTAAAACTTCGATTTTATAGAGGATGATTTAGATGAGCTTTGCTAATTGGCCTAACAGGCCTGAAAAGGCCTGTAAAGAATATAAGATTTAAAATGATAAAAGAAAGTTGTATTCGTTTTACCAAAAACCTTATTTACGAAGTAAAAGCTAGGAAATTTTAAAAAACGTTGCACTATTTAGGGTTGACAATATATTAAGTAATCGTAATATAAACGATTTATTTGTTTTCGGTATACTTTTTTTAAAGTGTTGACACTGTTTAAAAAAATTGAAAATGGCGTGGAAAATATAAGAAGTCGTGAATGGAAACATAAACAACGAACATATCTTTGTTGAATAGAAGTCAACGATTTTAATTGTCCAATTTTGTATTTAGAATTTTAAGTTTGACATGGAAGTTGAAAGAACATTCATTATTCAATTTTAAATAAAAATGGTCCCACATCAACACCGTCTCTTTTTTTTAAATATTGTTTTGTGTTTAATTAAATTGTAAAAATGGCTTAATGCTTTTTTACGCTTTTTTTTGCTCTAAAAAGAGCTTTTTAGTGCTTTTTTTAATTTTAAAGTGTTTTACTCTCAAAAAGTCGGCATCACTGCTGATAATGTGACGTGATGAAAAAAACCGAGTTCATATTTGGCTTCAGCATTCCCAAACACATAAGAATCAGGTGAAACGGCTAAAAAAGTCTTAAAATGTCTACATGTTTATAATTTTAAAGTGCAAACATTTTAAATAATTTTCGTGAATTTAAAAACGTCTTAAAAATATATCTGATATTTACTGATTTCAAGAGTTTTAAAATTTTTAATAGAAACACCATCTTGACAAAAAACAAAAAAAAAACTTTCGTGTCTTAAATAATAGAATCCATAAAAAATATTTTTCAAACAAACAAAAATACATTTCGTTTTAAAAACTTTTTTCATATTAAGGGCTTTTATTCTTTTCTACACAAAGAGGCTTTAGCTAATTAGCCATATGGAGTGCGTATATGCCCAGCGGAAGAAGAAGGAGTACGGATGCCTTCTAGAAGGCCTCTGTACTCCTACTTTTGGATAAACAAGTCTTGTTCGCTCCATTCCATGCTCATATCTTTTTTACACACGTTGTCATTGCGGAATAGGCCTTCCGCTCTCGCTCCTTTAGCAGGTACATATCAAACTTACGGGATCACAAAAAATAATTATTTTGCTTGTGCAAAAAAACAATAAAAAATATGTTACTCCTTATTTACTCCCTCCTCATAGAAGCGAGTGTGGAATGTGTATCTTATCTTTTATACCAAAGAGCCGAGGCCTTCAATGAGGCATTCTTTGGCTGTTGGATAAGAATAGAAACTGATCCAAAACAATGTTTAAGCAAGCCTATAAAAGGGCCTGAAGTGAGAAGGTCTTCTGAGTTTTCCCGCTGGGTGTTCATATATTATGTGCTAACATTTTTAAAAATTATGCATAAAATGTGTGTATGTGTAAATGATACAATTTTCTAACACAGTTTAACTTTTAGTTCTCTTGTTCAAAACTTGTGCTGCCAAAAACCAAAAATAAAAAAAAGTTGAGGTACAAATGTTGGTAAAACAAAGGAAACATTGTAACAAAAGAGTCAGTATGAAAATAATGATTAAATTGTTCAAAATAAACTTTTGTAGTCATACAAGTGCACTGAAAAAAAATTTAGATTTTGTAAGTATTTGAAAATGTTGTAATTTCTTTTCCATATAGAATAAAATTAACCACATCCTTGGTTAAATTAGTTGGCAAAACAAAAAAAATTCTAATAGGGAACATTGTTTAGCATTTTACAGTACACCGAAAAAAAAACAATCCATGCCACATATACGGGATTTTTGCGTACAATGTACGACCATTTCCCAAATATTTCAATATTTTCAATTCGTTTATCTTAGGAAATTATTTCTAACCGTAGTTTTCGTGCTAGTTGCAAAATTCGACAAGCCTGGCACATGGCGTTTTAACATAATTCGGATACGCTGAATCCAATGGTGCTAACCGTTTTTTTTCGAGATATACCGTTGTTGCGAAAATGGAGGAACCGAAATTCTGAAATACTGCAGTGGCCAAATTTAATAATTTCAACCATACACATATGGCGGCCCCTAGATGGGTTAGATGTATGACCCCACTTTATTTTTCATCTCAATCATTTATTTCTAACACACCTACCCGCTATCACCATTCCTTAAGGGGGCTCCCATACAAAATGTTCAATGTAGACTAGAAATATTTTGAAGAAAAGTCCCATAAATGCCCAGGAGTCGCCCCTAGTGGGATATATTGTATGACCCACCTCAATTGATTTTTTGCCCTAAACATTCTTCTTAGGGGGCTCCCATACAAATATTGCGTTTAATGAAATTCTTAAATTAATTAGAATTTTTCGTCTTTTGTGAATTAAATCAAAAGTTGCTAACAGATTTTTACCATTTACGGCTTGTTTTGTTTGCAGCTTTGTTTGTTCAAAATTTAAAAAAAAAATATATTTCTAAAACGACTGCGCATATAACGGTATATCTCGGAAACAAGAGCTTAACTAAAAAAACGGTTAGCACCATTGGATTCCACGTACCCGAATTATGTTAAATCGCCAAGTGCCCGGCTTGTCTAAAAAAAGTGTCAATTTAGGTTTTAAAAAAGTCAATGGCATAAGAGCCGCAGAACTTGAGTTTCAAAAAACCAGTTGTAGAGAAACTTGCTTTTTAACCATTCTACAAAACAACCGTGTATGATTTTACAATGTTATCGCACCCAAAGTGCACCAAAAAATTGATTAGCGCGTAAAAAATAAGCAAACTTTGCATTGTTGCCTTAAGCAAAAAGTAAGTAAAATACTGAGCGAATAAAACTATTGTTAAAAGCTTTATACGGGCATGTTCTAGAAATTGAAATGAAGTGGATTTAAAATCGAACAAATTTGGAAAACGAGCCTGTCAAGAAAGTTCATAAAAATATTTCTTTTTATATACTTTGAGTACCAATTATCTTTACAACAACAACTCTTAAAAATAGAAATAACAGTAGTAATTTTGTAAATAATTGCAATCGAAATCTTGTTCGTTTGCAAACACACTTCATTTCCATATCAACATGCGAAAAAATGGTTAATACTCTTTGAGACAGTTTTTTACAATGTCTGAAAAGTATTAGAGCTCAGGCAATGTCTTATAAAATTAAATACTATTTTTGATAAATTGTACAAACTTAACAAATTGTGATTAATTTTTATACCATGCGCAACAATTAGTTGTGATGAGGGCATACTAAGTTTGTCATTCCGTGTTAAACTTTTTTAGTATTCATCTCAGACCCCATTAATGCAATATATTCTGGTTCCATGAGTAACTCTAAGTCGATTTAGCCATGTCCGTCTGTCTGCCCGTCTGTTGCAAACATGTTCACTTTCGAAAAACTCAAAAGAAATGAACAAACTTGGTGTCAAATTGCTTCCAGTTATCCAATTGAAATGGGATTGAAATCCAGCAAAATTCGTTCAGTTGAATCAGAGCTATGAATCAAAATGTGGAACCACCACCCTAAAAAATTGATAATAAAACATAAATAGTGTAAGAATGCACGGAATGATGTAAGATTTCGCAAGAATTCGTTTTATTCGACTGCCAATCACCCTGTATAATTTTGTGAAGATCGGTCCATAATCTACCCCAGTAGTGCGATTCTATTATTTATTTTAACAATCGTTGTCATTGTTTAAAATTTTAACAAGCAAATTAACGATTTGGCAATTTTGCAACATTTTAAACAACACTTGTTATTGTAAAGTCAGCTGTTTGTGTTAAGTAAACGACAAAGTATTTAGTTTTGTTTATTTTTTGTTAAATATCGAAGAAATAAAAAGATTAAGTTTAAAAAAAGAATTTAACTTGAAAATAGCCACTAAATAATTTGCATTTAATTTGAAAGTCAAAATGTTTTACTCATCTTCTTAAAAAAAAAAAAAAAAAAACTTAAAAAATTCTATTAATAAGATTTAGTTTTAAAGTTCTAAATTCCCAATTCTTAATATATACAGCCATGTCACAGAGTACAATTCCATTCGGAATCGAAGAAAACATATTTGGTAATTGATAGAAATATTTTGATAGTTTTTTACCTTTCAGATACAGAAAATTCCCATTCCTTCCATGAAAACAAAAATGGTTTCGTTCCGAAAAATGTTTTCGTCATTTTCTGAAGCACTAACATCCGGAATGGATTCCGTTTCCGAACGGAATTGTACTCTGTGACATGGCTGTATATAACGTGCACGCCAAATAACTTTTTTTTTATCGAAAATGCTATAAAAAAAACTCCTGAATATTTTTTCAAATTTCTTTTTTTATTTGAAAGTACAATCCTTCCAGTTAATAATGGAAAATAATTTCATTCAAATAGCTGCCTCGGCTCGCCATGCAGTAGCCTACACGATCGGTTCAGTTTTTAAGCACATTATCGATTGTGTGAAGCTGTATTTCATCAATGGCTTCACGAATATTGTCCTTTAAAGCGTCAATTGTCTCTGGCTTGTCGGCGTAACACTTATCCTTGACGCCACCCCCACAAATAATAGTCCAACGGTGTCAAATCGCAGCTCCAAGGTGGAAAAACAAAAACAGAGCGCAAAACATCGAGTGTAGCTTCGGCTGTGCAGCACGCAGCGCCGTCCTGTTGAAACCAAATGTTGCCAATCTCCTCCTGTTAAAATTTTTGTGAACAAAAATTCGTTCAACATGGCCCGATAACGATCGCCATTGACTGTAACGGCCACTCCTTGTCCATTTTCGAAGAAAAATTGCCCAATTATGCCTCTGGACCAAAATCCGCACCAAACAGTGACTAGTTTTGGGTGCAACGGCTTTTCCATGTATGCGTGCGGGTTTTCTGTGCCCCAAATGCGACAATTTTGCTTATTTACATACCCGCCAAGATCAAAATGAGGTTCATCAAAGATTCGGCACAGCCAAATATAGCAATCTAACTTGTTAATTATGGTTTAAGGCGTACTTAACTGTTTTCCGGGAGTAGGGTTTATGTGGGGCCTATGGTAAATTATGAACCGTTCTTCACGAAATTGATAAGAGTGATTTTTAGTCCTATAAAACTCTAAGGTATTAAATTTTTTCTGATAGCATTATTTATTACGGTTTTATGCGTAATAAAGGGAGTAGTTTATATACCAACCTCGACTTTATAGAAAATACTGGTTAAGAGCCATCTTGAAATGGCGTTTTAAAAGAACTGATAAAGCAGCTAACCAGATAATACAAGCCCTATGCATAGGTTTTACTTAAGAAAATCAGATAAAAGATTTGGAAACTAGAGGAACACGTACCCAGGAAAAACTTTTTGATACGTTACATGGTAAGTAGGTGTCATTACAATTGTCATTATTCTGAAAACTTCAATAAGTACTAAGTAGTGATGACCTCAGCAATTGCTTATTATTTCTATTATTTTCACTACTGAATATTTGCTTACTAATAATCAGCTCAATAACTACTTATTAGCTGTGTTGCTTTCAGTACTGAATATTACTTACCGCTAACGTACTAAATAACTACTTATTAGGTCTATTAACTAGTGATTTTTCGGCGTTTGGTAAGTATATTGTATGTACTTACAATTCAACTTACTAGTAGTAAAATAATAACTGGATATTTTTTGACTTCCAGTAAGTGTATTGAAAGTACTGAATTCTGTGGAAACCTCGAACAAAAAATAAGTAGTTAAGCAGCCGAAAAATAAGTTGTGTTTAATTTTCTCAAACGTTACTTGATAACCTACCAGGTAAGAAAAGTTTCTGCTGGGTATTTAAGTTAAACCTAAAAGGCCCTCATAATCAGTAAAATTTACTAACGTGTATGCATGTACATATGTATGTATGTATTGACTACACAATCAAGCAACTATGGATGTTGTTAATAATTATGATACAAAACACCTTCCAAAGTTATGATAATTGGTAAACAACGTTGAAATTTTAATAAATTCTTCTGTAGCTCAGGCATTTTTATCCAATCAAAGCAAATTATCCACTATTCGACGCGTTAAATCATTTTAATTAAATCATGGCTCCGGACGATTGCTGAAATAGAAGTATACAGAAAAAAACAGAAATGTACCGTAATCGGATAAATGTGACGTAGTACACTTGTAATATATAGACGATTATCTACTTCTTCAATATCGGCAATGCGTTATAACAATATTGAAATCATTTCATTGTGTCATAATTTCAAAAATTTCTTTTGAATAGCAAAAAATTACATAAGTTTGCTTGTCTGTTTCATAAAAAGCATTGTTCCGCTTAACAAAGCAATGCTTAGTTTCTGTGATATAAATAGTTTTTTCCAGATTTTTTTAATTTGTGTCCGATCAAAACATTCTATCGTCTTAAGGATGAATTTTAGATATTGAGTTTTGTCTTTTTTAGTATGCCGATTGACTCCAAATCACTTTGTGAGTCTATTCTATCCGTCCATCCGTCTGTCTGGTCAGAGTTGCCAGAACTTTAAGAGTTAAAATCTGCAAATTACCACAATTTTTCATCAAAAAATGTGCGTCAAGATTTGAAAAATCTTCAATAAATTTTCAAAACACATTTATTAAGTACATTTATATGTAGATTATTTAGAAAAAGGTATAACAATTCGATTAAAAATATACGGCCAATGTTATTATGTACTTTAAAAATTTGATGTATTTAACTAAATTATTTTAGCAAATAGAAAATGGGAATTTGTAACACAAAACAAGCAAATCGCCTTTTTATTGATAACTAAAAATTTATTTATGGTAGTTAAATTTTATAAAATAACTGAATATTTATTCATTTGTTTTAACGGGGTTGAGTTTTTGACAGTAAAAATTAAATGAACTTTTCATTATTTTATATTACATTTTCATTTAATTTTACATTAAGAAGAATTTAACTTAATCAACGGACAATATTAACTGCAACTGAAAATCAGTTTTTTGAATAAATTTCAGAATTAGTTAAAAATAAATTTGCTTGGAATTTTAAATGTTTATTTATATAAAAATGACTGAACGGAAAACTTCTTAAATAAACTACAGTCCGTTACTGTAATAATATAGTGAGTGTGGTCCTTGGAGTACGAGGTATAAAAAAGGAAATATTTGCGATTTTCTGAACATGGCTGATAATTTTTGTATATTTTTGCAATAAAAATAACAATCCAAATTTAATTTCTCAGACTGAGTAAGGATTAATCACATAATTTAAAGCAACAAATAAAAAGTTAATTGCTTGACGTGTTATTAAAACTTATTGAAAATTTACAAGAGATCAAATATTAAGTTTTCTCCTTCTCCAAAACCGCTTTAAGACTAATATATCTCTTTTATGTATACATCTTAGCCTCATAGTATAATTTTGTTTTACCAGGCCCATGATTGGTCGTGGATCCCAAATAGAGTAGATACAATCTCGAAAATGTTTCTTTTTATAAAATGGTGTAGGATTTCAGTTTTAGGCCAGTTTTATTTTGTAAAATGGGGATGATGTCCCCATCGTTTAAACTTGAATATATGACGGACGCAGCTACAGCCCGTGGTTGTTTCCGTAGAGGATTTGGTTCTCGTGGTGGTCGTGGCGGCAGTGGACGCGGTGGTCGTGGCCGTGGTGGTCGTGGCCATGGTGGAAAGGAAGATTGTAAGGAATGGGTTCTAGTTACAAAATTGGGCCATTTGGTTCGCGATGGAATAATAAACTCTTTGGAAGAAATCTACTTGTACTCTTTGCTCATTTAAGAGTTTGAAATCATTGATTTCTTCTTGGGCTCCGCTTTGCGCGATGAAGTCTTGAAGATCATGTCTGTAAAAAAGCAAACAAGTGCCGGTCAGCGTACGCGTTTCAAGGCATTTCTTGCCATTGGTGATAACAATGGTCACATTGGTTTAGGTGTAATCCCCATACCGTACCCTGAGAGGTTACTGGAAAGTGTGGTTCCGTATCTGTACGTTTAATTTCAGCTCCCGGTGGTACTGGCATTGTATCTGCTAAGATTGTTACACCTCTGCTCGTGACTCAGCCGGTACATTGGGTAACATTGCCCAGGCTACTTATGCCGCCATCGCTAAGCCTATGCTTATTTGTCTCACGATTTGTGGAAGGAAATGCCTTTAGGTCCCACTCCTTACCAACAATTCACTAATTTTTCGGCCGACAAACCTGGCTCCCGTTATATTGATGCATAAGAAAATTTATTGTACTTTTCACCAGGGCGTACAAGGTTGGTGAATTAAGGCTTCCTAGGCTAAATGGCACGAAGCTGGAACTCAGGATTCGTTCAAGAGGGCCATTATGGCCATATACACCTGTAGGAGATCTGTGGGCAGAAACTGGAGGCTTTGGCCTCGTTGACATCATGGCCAATCAGTTGACTCTAATTTACGCGATTAGGCTGAAGCGATGAGCCTTTGATCTACGAGGGGATAGGTCATGCCAGGTTCTGTCTGCTCGCATCACGTGACCTGAAAGGGTTGGCAATGGCGATGTTCTGTTCGATAATACGCAACCTCTGCAACCCGTTCTAAGGGTCTACACTGATGGTTCGAAGATGGACAGCAGGGTACGTGGAGGTTTTTGATAGGTCCCTTTTAGGTTGCCAGATAACAGCAGTGTATTGCAGGTGGAAATCTCCGCTGTCAGTTTGAGGCAAGCTGGCTGAGGTACTATCGTAAGTCAAAAGATATACATATGTTTATTTACAGACAACTAGGCTGCCATTGCAGCTATGGCTGGTATCTGCACGGTATCAAGGTTAATTGTGGAATAAGATTGCGAAACATTCCATGGAAGCGCTAGCGTCGCACAGAGGGGTGAAATCACAAAAAATGGAGATTAATTAAACTACTTATCCAATTTTAAAAATTCTTTCACTATTAGAATGCTACGTTATCACTGAGTGACATAGGCTACACATCTTTTGGAAAAGTGGGCGGTGCAACTCCCCCTATTAAAAATCGCTCCAGCGGCCATAGTAATAGACCGATTGTCATGAAACTTTCCTAATGTTGTACTGTTGACCTGCTAATAGTCCTTGGATATACTTGGTTATGATTGGATAAAGGGGCGTGGCACAGCCCATACAACCTGAAACATAGAACGGATATATCTCATGAACTATCAGAGGTATGAAGATGAGATTTGGTATATCTGTTAATCGTACAGTATGAATTACATCCAAGGTGGAATAGGGCGGTGTCACGCCTCCTTTTAAAAAAAAAGCTTTGGCTCAGTCGGATTTTTTTTTTTTAAAGTAATAAAATGTTTACATAGTAATCAATTTATTTTTAATATAATTACGTAGACGAAAGGAAGATTATTGTATCATATATGTAACTTCGGGACTCAAAGCAGATATTAAAATTGTTCGATCGTGTACGGATGTGTCTGGTGAGCGTTTTGTTCAAAAATATAAATAGCTTGTATATATATATATTATAAGACATATGTTTCTGACCTGCTATTTTAAAAAATATGCCCGTCGTCATCTGTATCATGATTTGTGCCTTCTGGTGCCACGTTCGTCAAAACTGAAGGCGAAACTAGTAGATCTACAACTGATTTTGGAAGTTGGTGGAATTTTTTTTGGGCAATTTTGTTTTAACAGATAGGAATGGATCTGAACTTAGTAGGAACCTATTTAATATGTCTCGATTTCAATCCTCCCGACTACATTTGCGAGAAAAATGTTCTCTGTAGTTTTTAAAATCTTTGTTTAGGGCTTTTTGGGCTTCCTCAGACAGTTCACCGATCGGTAATAGCGCGTGCGAAATGATTTCTGGGCCATGTATCAAAAACTTATGCAAGGTTGGAGGCATGTTAAACCACTGATACTTCTTAACAAAAAGTCGAGCTGTATTCTGAGCAAATACTCTAAATTTTTCTACATTAATATCATGACCACAAGATACGGCAATTAATATTGTGTGCATGTCCTTAATCAGCTCCAGATCTAGTTTCGTAATATCTGCTGTGATTTCAGCGTTTTAAAAAAATCTTCGTGCTGTGTTGCCATCTTTTGAATTGCCGAAGCCGGGCTTAGGTTGGTCAATAATAAGTCCAGTTTTTTTTCTAAATTCCGTTTGAATACGACTCTTGTTTTCAGCAACAACAAATTTTTCGAAATCAGTTCTTGGTTGCCATTTTTTAATTGGTAATTTATATGCCACGTGAAGAAGACATTCATAAAAACGTATCCAACCATGCAGTATAGAAAGACCGAACTCCAATATGTCTGTTTTAACCTCTTTAGCGATCATTCTTTCAATGTCGTTAAATTCTTTACTCGTGGATCCACATAAATAACACTTCTGGGATGACAATTATAACAACGAAAATGTAGAAAGGCAAACAAAAGACAAGAACTGGTGTTCTTTGCTTGGGTGACTATTTTCACAATTAATTTAATAAAAAAATTTCGCGCAAAAACGCGCAACATCTTATTACTGAATATGAAAGCCTAGGAACTGTAGTTTCTCAACAAATTAATATTCTAACGCCAACTAACACCATTCATATTTAAATATCCACGAATATTTTGAAAATAGCCAAAATTTAGACATATTTTAAAAAAAATTTTAAAAATACTTCTACACAATTTTTGTTAACACAATTATTTTTATAATAACGCTAAAATACCTGAGGTTGAAGATTCCATAGTAAAAGTATTACTTTTGACTTGCGAAAAACTATATATTAAGCGTCGAAATATACCGAATTTCAATTAACACTATTGTGCGCGAATAGCTCAAAAATTACTTAACTTTAATACAATGCATCTTGATAAGTAAACAACATATGACATTGAAATTTTCAGTAGTGATGTAGAATTTTATATACTGTAATCGGCTACTAAATATTTTTCAAAAAAACTAATTTTCATTTTTCAATTAATATCCATTTTTTGCTATTTCACCCCTCTGTGCGTCGGTATCATGGCACAGTATCCATTAGTTTCCAGCAGTTTAGGGTATCGTGTGTTCGGCCATGACAGGCATTACTTTGTTGCTTGCTTCATTTTCTGTTAACTACGCACTTAAAGGAACAAAAAGTTTATAAAGCTTTCTCCTTCATGTGTTATTTCTGTATGTGTAAATGAGTAAATTTGTGGATTTTTTATAAGTATGCATGTGAGTGTGTAAGTGCTTTATATGTATATGATATGGCATGATGAATAAAGAAGAACCAGAGAAAAAATAAATAAAAGCAGCTTAATTATGCTTCGACACGCAGTTAAAAGGATGTTTATGGTTTAAAGACCAATTTTACCCACCTCACCCTCCTACACTTTAAAATATACAAATAAACACAGACATTTATGAATAAATCTTTAAGCCTGAGAAATACAAGCACTAGAAGGCAGTGGTGCCAGTTGAGAGGATTTGGGTTCCAAATTGGGGTTCTTTACTTTAATTTGAGGACATATTTTGCAATATGTGGACAAGTAAAATGTTAATTGTTTTTATGATATCCTACTAATCCTATTTGTTTTAATTTTGACAAATTTTCTTGATTTGTTGGTAATCACGCCATTTAAAAAAAAAATAGTCAACATTGTGAAATGATGCTAAAGTACTAAAAGCAATTAAGAAAAATGAATGTATGTAAAAGACTTGCACTTCATTGAATAAGTTTTTCATTTAAACAGCCAGTGTTCAAAAGTAAAAATTAAAAATCGCTACTTAGTGTTCGGTTGGGAAGATTTGTGGAAAACACAAACACTAATAGTGTTTGTATAGTAAATCATTAAAAAACAACGTTTTTCTGTTTTTCATCTTTTGAACACAAAAATAATGCTGTTTTTATCCAACTCGACTAAAGATAAGAACATTTAATTCCGTTCAGTTTCTTTTAACCACAATTGTGTTTGGTTCAGCTCATTAATGCTCGTCCCATTTGGCTGTAAAAAACCAAACATTACACAGTTAAGTGAAAGTTCTTTGTTAATTAGAGTTACCAGGTGCTTCATTTTTAAAAAAACAGTAGGCATAAGTAATTATTTTGGATGAAATTTTCATGCACTAAAGTATCGAAAATATGCGCTTAAAAATGCACTAAAAAAATTCAAAATATGCACTAAAAAATCGAAAAATTTCTATAAAAAATCATTTTTCAATTTTACTTTAAAAATTTAGTCTATTGTTATTCAAATATCTTTAAAAAAATAAATAACCAATTAAAATGTTTGTTTGTTTAAATAAATAAGTACTGTTTTATTAAAAGTAAAACTTTTTCATGCACTTGAAGAACGCCAATGCAGTTTAAAACAATTTATTTTCAGATCCCGCTTAAATTTCAGATCAAAAATATTTGGAATTTTTTTTTATTTTTTGAAATCCTTAATTTTGACTGCCAAACGTTTTAAATTGTATTTAATTTGCCGGGCTATTCTTACTTCCACATTGTTAATTTTAATCATCGGTATCAACTATGGATGCCAATTCCGAAATCTCGATCCCGAAAATCCCGGGATTTGAATTTTTTGATCCCGGGATTTTCGGAATTTTGCCAATCCCGAAATAGTTAACTTAATTTTTTTGTTTTACCTTTTTTATAAAAAGAAATTCATTATGACATTCCCCATTAGAGGATTGGGAACACAATATTGATCTTTAATATTTATTTGATTAGTTCTGTTAATACTGTCATTGAAAACGTAAGAAAATAGTTACACTTTGTTATTATTTGCAAGCGTGTCCAATAATTATAAAGAAATTTTAATGTGAGAAGTGCTGGAAATAATTAAACAAGAAAATTTATTAAAGAAACAAATGTTTTTGAGATGCACAAAACAATTCACTGGTAAACCAAATACAAAATTTAAGCTTTACGCTTTACAGGGTTAAGATTATTAAAGTGTTTTCCGAGAGTTGACATCGAACCTACGGCAATTAATGGAGCGATTTCACAATATTAAGTAATTTATTTTATACACAGCATAATTCCTACCGCAAGAAGTGGTGGTTATAAAAATGCGTTTTTGTTAAAACAAGATTTTAATGGTTAACTAAATAAATTGATTTTTTTTTTGGGGTAATTGAATCAAATATAGCTGTTACGGTAATTATTTTTTTATTGAATAAAGTAACACATTGTCTAAAATCGTACGTTTTTTTTATCATATTTTTTATTTAATTTGTCATTAAATAAGAAAAGTCACAGTTTAAAATTTTTACAAATTTAAGTAACATTTAACTTTAAAATTATAAATTAATTATAAAACCTTCGTCTGTAAACTTTTTTTAAAGACGTTTTTTTAAATAAATATCTATAAAAAGCATTTATCTCTTAGTTTTCAAAAATCCCGAATCCCGAAAAATCCCGATATCCCGTAAAATCCCCGGATCCCGAAAAATCCCGGGGTTCCGGGATTTGATTTTTTGTAATCCCGAATCCCGGTATTTGCGAAAACCAGTCCCGATTGGCATCCCTAGTATCAACAAGCTCTTGTTACTACTAGCTGCAGTGAAATGGGAATCAAGGGAAACATTTCATTAAAAACTGCAATATTATCTAAATTCCTCTGTAACGCAGTATAACCCATCTGCTAAGCAAGTAACTTGTAACAATTTTATGTAAAATATTTTTACCCATCAAATAGCCTTAACCATGTAAGGTACTGCATCGTTTTCAAAAAGAAGGATCTTTTGTCGAAATCTTGTATTAAAAGTAAAGGTCCTGAATAATATATTTATTTATTTTAAAATGTTTTTTTGGAAGGGTTTTTTGTGTATATAAAATTTTTTAAGAACTTTTTTTTATAAAATGAAATTTAATAAAAAAAACAATCAAAAATGTCAAAATATGCGTTAAACACATAAATATGCAAAAATATGAATTTTCAACAAAATATGCAGAAACAAATCGATGCCATTTTTACGCAAGTTTAATGATTCGGATAGATAATTGGTCGACATCGTTCTTAGACTATCGACAAAAACATACATTTGCATGGAAATCGCATCCCCAGAATTTATTATTATAACTCTTTTTAAGAGGTGGTTGTTTTAAATGTAATCGTCTCCACATGTAAATTTGCAAAAAAAAAAAAAATAAAAACATAGAAATATTTTTAAATGTACTCAATCTAAGTGAGAGCTATAAAAATTGTTTTCACGATTAGGTATAGTTGGTGCCACTGCTTACATTTTTGACACTAACTTTCTGAAAGTTTCAAAAATCACTTTCCGCTAAAATCTCTTGCATGTTGAGCTGCAAGTACTAAAAATGTAATGGTGTTAAAAAAAAGATTGAGTGTATTAAATTTTTCGAACTTACACTGCATGTTTAAAGGCCCAATTATAATATGCATAAGTTGGCTTAAGCAAATGTGCGAATAAATGTAAATCATATGTATCAAAGCCTATTGAACTTAAGGCAACTTTTTGCCAAGTTTTATGCTTAAGAAATGTGCGAAACGGATCGCTCATTCCGTATGGAATCAACCGTTTTTTGATTTTGTTTGTTTTTTTTAATGCATTTGATTGAGAGACATTTTGTTATATTTTGACAGTAGCAAGCTCATGCATATTATAGATGATTTTTAAACCCGAGGTTAAAAGACACACGAAATTTACTTTTTATATTTTCTTCTCAAATCACGAGAAAATCTGCTCACAATGGCTGTCAAACACGAACTAGATGACGCAGTTTATTAAAATTTCGACAGAAGTTAATTGACAGATGCCTGTTGACATGAAGGTGTTATCTTGTGTATTAAGAGGCGGGAAATGCAAAATGTCACGGAGTTATTGAGACATTCTGGTTACCAAGAACATATATAGGAATAATTTATGACCTTAAAGTAAACATAACTTTTTTTGTACCGTCATTCAGCTAAAACCCCATATTACTACTGGAAATTTGTACAGGAACTTGAACGAAAAATATTAAAGTAATATTCAAATTAAAAAATTGTTCTTTGTAGTCGAAATCTTGCTAAAATCCTTATTCTTTAGCCGCTGGTGTACCGCTAGCTTATTTTGTATGGACGTTATCGAACCGAAGCCTATGGGAATGCTTATTGCTGCCTCAAGTGACATTCTCAAAACATAACCATTGTAGCTATTTTTAATAAAAGATATGATAGATAAAGAAAAGCACTAAATTTAGTTCATTGTTTTGGAAGTAGTCGAAAAGTGCTAACTAAATAGAATTATTAGAATTAATGGGTTGAAAAATTTTGTGATAGCGTGGAGTACGAACATACATACTCTCAAACATTTTCTTCTGAACAATTTTTTAGAAGTTTTATTGTTGTAATCTTCTTCCGCTCGCATAAAATTTCTGCATTATTTCATATTGTTTTAGATGGAAGAGTGGAGCCACGTTTTTTTCGTATCAAAAGAAAGGCATTCTTTTAGGATCCTATTATGTCCATGTGCTCTTCCAAGCTTGAATAACTTTATGGCATAGCAAATACTTGTGTTTGTTAAGACACCTTCTCAAGAATTTAGATTCGGAATAAGACGAATTTGAACTGGTTTGCGGGCATATAAACTTTCACTGTGATTTGAAGTTAGTTGTTTCTTCAGGGTGGCCCAAAATTAACGAAGGGGTTTGAATTCGTTATAACTTTTTTTTTAAGAAATAGTTATTAATTTATAATAATTAATATTAATTAAACACCGCACCAAACCGTACACTTAGGTGGGTGTAATTCTCGCTATTGAACTATTCCCGAATTTTCCGTAGCCCGTATCCAGCCGTTTTGCTTATTAACGGACCCACTTAATTAGAAATGGGCTTCGTCGCTCATAATTAATGATTTAATAAAGCTCAACAATTTGGGCACGTGGTTCAATTGAGTACTGCTCCGTTTTAAATTCCCCAAGTCTTCTTTACAAAATACTGAAAAGAAAAGAAAAAAAAAATTATAATAAAAAGTTTTTATTCCAAAAATTTTTCTCGGATTTTTAAAGATTTGATAATGTCTCGGTTGTTGGCGGCTCCCAGGGCATGGTTTGCCAGATTTTTGTAAAACGTGTTCTTGTCACTCGTTACTTGCTTCTTTGTTGTATCTAATTTGGAAGCTTTGGCTCCTGCCGTTCTACAGGTATATATAAAAATAAAATAAAAAAAACAACAAAACTAAGCGATCTTGCTGAATTTCAATAGGAAACCCAATTTCAACGGACAGACTGACGGACAACGTTAAATCAACTTCACTACTTATAAGGACCCAGAATATGTATACTTTTTAGTTCATATTATAGAACTTATAAACGGAATGGCAAACTACATGTTTACAAAAAATTGTAAAAGAAATTCAAACGCCAAGTACACGTTGTTGTTATTGATTTTGAAAAGTTTTTTGCTTCTCATGTAAACTAATAAAAAGCGTTGTTACGTTATTTTGCATTTTAGGTGAAGATATACCATTTTTCACCACCTGTGGTGAAGTTTATCAAAATTGGTGATAAAGTTGAGGGCTAAAATTTGTAAGTGAGGATTTTTTGGGGTCTTCGAGTTTTAAATTGGGGATTTAGTCAAACTTTTTCTGGCAGCACTACTAGAAAGATTAAATGTGTGAGTAGGAAGGAAAAAGTGAAAGAGTGAAAGAGAGATAGAGAGATAAGGATAGGGAAAAAGCAGATAAAGGATACAATAAACATGTATTATCACTTATATACATGCTGCCACAACTACATTATAATGACATGAATTATTTATACATCAGTAATTATTTAATTTCATAATGTTTCTTTTTTCTTTTTTTTAAATATGAAAACATATAATTAATTTCTTCATTGTAAATTATTTTTCAAACAGCAAGTACCAGTAGAATAAAAAGCTCATTAGGAAATTCAAGAACCAGTAAAACAAAATAAAGCATTTTACTCAAAATTTGTATAAAAACGAATGAGAAAAAAAATCACAAACGTAAAAAAAACTTAAGAAATCTTTTATGTGTATTTAACTCAGAAAAATTTTTACATTTAAAGTAAAGAGTACATATTCGTCTGTGTGTCGAACTGTCTGTCTATTTGCCTGACTGCCAGCTTTTCTCTGTGTCTATATAACAGTCTTTTAGTCGAGCCATTCATCATTTAACCAACAAATCAGCCAAGTTAGTTAGTCAGTCATTATTTTAGCCAACAGCAGTTTTAGTTTCCTTCTTTTGATGTGTTTTTTTTTTTATTAGACATTCAGGGTTTAGCGGAATTAATTCATTGCTTTTTGTTTATCACAATTTGTTTATAACTTAAAGTGGTTGGTTCTTGTAGGAATTTGGAACGATTTACATAGTGTATAATATAGAAACTACAAATATAGATTCAATTAACTGTTAAGACTTTCTTAAGAAGTGCGTATTTTGCAAACATTTCAACTGGAGACATCAATGACATGATTTCTTCACGCAGAGAAGAAGCATTTACAGCAGAATTATTTACAAAGAAAACGCTTAAGCAAATTATGATTACTTTAACCATGTTATAATACAGTTACGGAATCTTGATGGTTGTTTATTAATATCGTTGTCACTGGCAACAAAAAATATACAATAAAACACATGTAAAAATGTTGGCTCATATACACGAAATTTGACGTTTGGGTTCCAACTAAGGTAAACAGCTGACAAACATATGGGCCAACGAGTTAACCTTGTGTAAACATACCTTGGCTGCAGCGATGTCGACACACTCACACTCAAATATTATTCGTCTGAGAGTTAATTTGTTTATTTTTCTCTCCCGCAACGGGATATCGCACCGCACCGTAAACATTGTGTTTAGACTCTAAATTTCGATGACGGACATTCGGCCAGGGCTGCCAGCTTAGGGGGTTTGATCCCAAATTAGGGGTTTTCATGTTGCTTAAAGGGACACAACATTTTATTTAGAGTTTGGGGTTTGCATTGGGGATATTAAAAAAAAACTTGGGATTTTTTGGGAAAATAAAAAATATGAGCTTAAATTTTCTATTAAAAACAACTAAGTTTAATGCACACATAGTATGTGTCACATACAAATTAATGTGGCTATTTTTGCAACATCACTTGATATTAATGAGCACTGGGCAAAAAAAAGTTTCGTTTTTATTAAAAAAAAAAATATATGATAAGTTTGATGTTAATCTGTCAATAATTCGATTATGTACAAAAAGCCCTAAATTTGTATTTTCCTGGACAACTTCATGTGTATAAGAGGTGCTCAAAAAAATTAAAGTGAACTCTAAAGCCAATGAATGGGCTATTGTTTCCTTGGTATATAAAAAACATTTAATATGAAGTTTGGTGGCGATTGGGTAAATAAAAGTCGACTGAAATGTCGAATAGTGAGTACAAGGCAAAAAAAATCACTTATTTAAGTTTTTGTAAAAATTTTTAAATGTCGTAAAAGTTGTTAATCTAGATTATAAATAATTCGAAATGAACATACCATTATGTTTTCAAAAACAAATAAAAATAATCGGTTTATAACTAGCCTAGTAATAAATGATGCCTCAGACCGATAATGTGCCAATTATTACTTGACCTAGAAATACGAGCACACATCTTAAATAGTTTTAAAAATGATTTGTTCAATATAATTTTTCATTCAAAAGAATAAAAATTGTCAAATAACAATTACGCATTACAGACAATACAGTACGTTACGGTACATTACAGTGCATTGCACAACATTTACGGTCGACTAAAGCAACCTTAATTCTTAAAATGTAGAATGCAAGCAAGAGCCTTCAAACCGGTATTTTTAGAGAAACAAATAAAGCAATTCTCAAATTAATAACTGCTGCACGTGGTAATGTAATCCAAACTAGAACAGCCTCATTATTTTTTAATAAAAGTGGAAATAAAATTAATTTTGTTTAATAAACTTTTTTAAAAATTAAGTTATTTTGTGGTCCCATGCAAATTCATTATAGGATATCTTGTAGAACAAATAAAACTCAAACATTTAAATTATCCGTTAAAAATTATGTATTTTTTACAGGGGATTATTTTGGGGATTCTTTCTTTCTTTCTTTTCTTTTATTTTTAAGTTTGGGGAGAACGAAAAATAGTACCTGGCAGCCCTGCATTCGGCTGTTGTTTTGTTTACCCTGCCTTTACACATGCAAGTAGTGGCATGCCACTACTGTATACGTATTATCAAAGAAAATTGGTTCGAAATAGTTGAATCTTGAAAACCATTGGCTTTTGTGTTTACACATGCCACTGCGAGTTCATTTTCAAAATGTCTTTGAATCGTCAACTTGAGATGATTTGTTTACTTCTCAAATTAAAACAAAAGTACCAAAAAACCAAATAGAGTTACCGAGTTAATCATTTGGACACATGTTTGGGGAAAAGGTTAACATTTATTTATATAAGTTTTATTTTAACAATATTAATACTCTATAATTAGCAAACTTGCTTTTATTAATGCGCGTTTAAAAAAAATCATCGTAATAATACATTTAACAAGTTAAAACATAATTTAAAATTTTACAACAATCCAGTAAATTTGCATTAAATTTTTAACAGGGTAACATTGCTTATCGTTTTGACATTTAGTGGCATGCAAATGCCAAATTTCCACTCGCATGCAATTTTTGCTGCCACTGGAGCTGCCATTGCGAAAAATGTGAGTGTATTAGTAAAAAAGTGTGAGTGTATTGAGTTTTTCGAATTGGCAGTGGCATGTGTAAATGCTGGGTTACATTTCAACAAAGAGAATCAACTCAGTTGCCATTCAGATATGGAGGGCAAGATCTCGCTACGCACCTTTTTTAAATTCTTCTTCTACCACATGCACATAATTATGATTGTGTGCTTTTGGGCACCACTGATCTTAACTAATGTGTGATATTAGATATCGAATAAGTAAAAAAAACATCGCCTTAATTGTTCCAATTCCTTTATATTTCTGTATTTAATTATTTTTTTTGTTTGTGTAAAATACATGTATAAAACCTTAAAACTTCGGAGGCATGGCGGTTGGCTTACAGCATCTTATTAATATATTTTTTTTAGTTTAGTTACGCAGCGACTCTACCTAGTAACAGTAATTTTAGTTGTTGTTTTTGTAATTTTCTTTGGTTCGTGTTTTGTTTCAGTTTCTGTTTCTTCAATTTGATGTTGTTGTTGCTGTACAATTCATACGTTTAGTAATAATTACTGCGACAATGGCGTTGAACAACACGCCTTTAATTGCTTCCTTGTGTTACAATTTGCCTTTGAGCTGTCATTTAATCACAGTCATTATCGAACGCGTACTAACTCTTCACTCCCTTTCCGAAAGACTTTTGTTCCAGTTCATATTTTCGCCTTAAAAAAAATTGTTTTTTTATGTACTAAACCAACACTTTTTATGCTCATTATAAGGAAACTTAAACTTCCTTTGGGTTTTTAATGGTTGCTTGGTAGGTAGACAGGGTTTGGATTTTTTTTTAAATAACAGTGATGTATAACTTTTCTGAAGTTTTTTTGTTGTAAAATTGTTGCAAAAACAATTGATGGCTCTTATTTGCAGTTTAAAGGTTGAAGTTCTTAACAAATCGCTATCTCAAATATTGTCTTAAATTTTTAGGATTTACAAAAAAATACATACATACGTATTGAAAAGCGAACACAAATTCTTATCATGCTTGTTTTAGAAATTCTTATTTTCATATTGAAAATCGATTATAAAAATAGATATTTCATCACAAAAACACGAATCACAATTTGTTAAATATCCTTCCAGTACCCATGTTCTGTAGCTTTAGTGAGATCGTCTCGCATCGAAGATATGTGACACAAAAAAATTCCATTGTTTCTCGAAAAGTGAGAAAAGACTGTGTCTGTATCTCATGTCGAAAACTATCAAAAGAGAATACGTCATTGCGTTATAAATGTCATAACATTGCACTCGAAGCAGATGTGACATTGCAGACGTTGAGTACGCCGGTAACACTTATCGTTGACGGCGACCAAAATTTTCTAAAGTTGAAAATTTTTCAACGACGGCGCCGTAAATACAATCGTCGGCTGCACCAAGTAATATTAAGTGCGACTTTAATGTTCGTTGTTTGCAAACGAGCTTTGAAAACATTCGTATATTTTAAAAAAATTTTAAAAGCTAAATAATTTAACAATCAAAAAATGTGCCAAGAACAAAATATTATTATTATTGTTCTTTGTATTTTTAATTGTTTTTAAGTGTTAAAAATTTTTTCTCGCCCCATTTTGATTCGTGAGTTTATTTGACAGTTCAAAGCGGAAACTTTTCTCACAAAACTGTTGCAGGTACACTTTTTCTGTAAATTGGCGTGTAATTTCCTTACGTGGCAGCTAATACTCGCCAAAAATGTTACAGACGCAGTTAAGTGATAAAAACAGTTGTTTGTTTCAATTTTTGGCATTTTTGTTTTTTTTCACACATTTCAATCGAAAAGTTTCTTGACGCGGGTGCTACAGAACATGGGCACAGATCATTAGAAAAACAGGCGATATTCAAAAGATAAGTGATTACGGATTTTCTTGAATTCGTTCACAAAATAAATTTTATTTTATTTGTTATGCAAAAAATCGATTTTTGAGAAGAAGGCCAATTTAAAATTAGTAAACAGGTGCTTTCGATTTCTAACCCAATCATCACAAAATAGCATAATGTGATTTGTATTCTTTATATTAATACAAGATGGCGCATAAGAAACGTTTTTTATTTAAGTAAGTGCTGGTTCACACTCTTCAAGTCTTAGCCGTCAAGTCATGAGTTTTTAGGAGAGAGTGGAAATTAATTGGCATTCTCTTTCCCTTCGCTCCTAAAAGTACAAGACTTACCGGCTTAACCTTGAAGAGTGTGAACCAGCACTAAGTAAATAAATATTTGTTTTTTTCGAATTAACTGGAAGAACTTGGATATTTGGCAGCGTTTAAAAAAACTGCAGTCAAAGTAGAATAACTGACATTTCTTGCACGTCTTCCTTTGCCATTGGCAAAAAAGAAAACTATTGCTTTTACTTCTGATTCATTAAATGTAAACAGTCAATTGCCAAGCAAAAACAATTATTTCAAAATATGTACCTACACAGTCAATTTTCAAATTTTTCGCTAACGGCACAAAAGTATTTTCCTACAATAAAACCTACAAGTTTAATAAAAAAATTCGGATTTGTGTTGTCTGTATTTGTTTTTAAATATAGTTATGTTCTCAATAATATTTTATGGCTTATTTTTTAGCTGTTTTCTTTGAAATTTTTACAAATTTGGTTTTAATTTATCGTCTTTATTATAAATAAGCGTTTGTTATAAAATGCCTGCGAATTATTCAAAATCTGCATAAAAATATATGAATCATGCATTCCGAGTATGAATATTAATAGCATTATTTGCTTTTTCCAGCATTTATTTCCCTGAAAATTTAATTAAAACAAAATTTTTTATGCATGCATGAGAGATGGCACGAATATGAATTTAATGAAATTCGTATTTGCCAAATTGAAGCAAATATTTCGCAGCTATGGTAAATTATGGGCCGATTCTCACTATTTTCAATAGACTTCGTTCTAATTACAACAAAATTTCATTAAACTGTCTACACGCAGAGAAAACTAATGATTGGGAATCGTTACGGCAACTACACTATGTTTATTGTAACAATATATTCTTATCTTACACAAACAAATTTTTATTTTTATAAAATTTAAGCAATATTATAGTTACTGTAAACAGATCAATGTTCATCGCAATTATAAATTTGAGTATTGTTGATTGAAAAATAAATATTTTTCTAACCACTAAATAATGTTAACTTTGAAAATATGTTATAACAACCATTTCATGATACTTAATAGTCATAACATGATAACTTTCTATACGTGTAGTCATAGTATGCTTAAGAAGCAAACAAAATAGCGCCATTTGTAAAATAATTTTGAATCAGTTTTTCGTTTGTTTTAAATATGCCTATCGAATTATTTGTTAGTGAGTGGTTTAGCAATTAAAAAAAATATCCATTAAATAAACAAAGATATTAAAATAATAATGAAATTGTTTTTAAAATAAAAAAAAAAATTTAAGTGCCACAAAAAAAAATTGATGCAAAAAATTTTATTTTCATTGTTGTAAAAGTGGTGCCGTATCATAATATGATAACTTCTAAATTTATTATGATTAACATTATAAAAAAATAATAACTTATTAACTTATTTTGATTAACATGACAAGATGATAAGATGATTACTTCTTTACTAGTTATGATTAACAGGATAATAATATGATTGAGGGAAAAACAGTATGATGTAATATTACGAATATATTTTGTCATAATATGATTCAATAATAATCTTAATATGGTGTCTACAATTATGAATCTTATCATAATATGTTGCTCTTAGAATATGTTTACCACAACCATGTTTTTTCTTTGCGTGTATAGAAAAGCGTCTTTAACTATTAGCCGGCCAGCTAGCCGGGCATCGTTAGATCGACTAGGAAAGTCGATCGGTATTCTAAAAGGTGGGTCTAGATTCTAGCACCAATATTGTTCTGTGTTACAGTGTAACGCTATTACACACATCAGGACACACGCGTAACACCAACTTGAAAATTTTTCGTTATGATTCTTCTTTTATGCTGAGACGCTCAGAAAGTTCAGAAGAAACTCAATCGACTCAGACAATAAACTCAAATCATTACTTTTATCATCTTAAACGCTTTCGTATGTAACGGGTCCGCTATCTAACGTTTTTTTTCAACTAGTACTTATTTCGTGAATGGTAACACTTAGCTCATGACTGATTCGACAGATAATTAGTTTTATCCTTCCGCTGAACGAATATGGTTGTGTATACAATTGAACAACGCTGGGAAATATGCGTTTCGCTTCGCTAAGTGGGCCTGCGATCGACTAACAGAAGATGCCGATTTTGCCAAACAAAAATCATCTTTTCAGATGAAGGTCATTTTGATATTGTCGAATATGTAAACAAGCAAAATTGTCGCATTTGGGGCACAGAAGAAACATTGAAAAGCCGTTGCACCCAAAACGAGTCACTGTTTGGTGCGGATTTTGGTCCAGAGGCATAATTGGGCCATTTTTCTTCGAAAATGGACAAGGATGAATATTTACATGAATAAAAAGTCTGGGCTGTTTCGTGCAAGAAGAAGAAGAATTGTATTCTCTCAAATCCGCTCTCATTAAAAGTACGGGAACGCTTTTCGTGCAAATTGGGATCCCAAAGTAGAGTAAAGAAACAGAGCTATTGTTGGAATAACATTTTTGTATTACAATCTGGTAGATAATTTCATAGTACGAGTTATTTTTGACCATATTTCGTAAGTCCAATGCTCAAGAGTTGCTGGCTCATCGGCATATGCCAATGCCTTAACATAAGCCCATAAAGAATAATCCAGAGGCGTTAAATCGCACGAACGATGGGGTCTGTAAATAAATTGATTTTGCAATTATGCGATTGTTTTGCGCGCAGTATTGCGAGTTGCGATGCCTTATTGGAACCAAATTTCGTTGATGTTAAGCTGATTAATTTTGAGAAAAAATGGATGTCAATTTTAATTTTTGTAATGGTGACCTGTTAAGACCTTGAGGATTGTCTTCGCTGCAAATACGGCAATTTTGTTTATTGGCGGAGACATTTAACCAGACATGAGCTTCGTAGATTGCACGAAGTGCTCTACGAACTTCGCGAAAAGTCTTATTTTTCAAAGAAAATTTCCACGATTTGGAAGCTTTTTCCATCATTAAACGATTCGTTATGACTTCACATACCTTACCTAACAGAAATGTCAACACAGTTTGACATTCTCAGCTGTCAAACCATAGTTATCGATATCGAAAGTTTACCCGATGTAAAGTTTATTGTGCATTTACAAAATGTATAAGAATTGCAGGGAATTTTACATCGGTCCATTAAATTACAATGCAAAAACCAAATCAGTTCCTTTTCTCTTCAGTATGTGTCTAGTAATAAAAAGTGTGTAGACACTGTATCGTCGGTTTTTATTTTATTTATTTCCGGATAATATTTGTACTTAACTTTAGCTAAGTATAGTTGTTATATTGTTTAGCAAAGCTGTCACTTAGCTCCAAAGAACCTGTAGTTTCCTTAGTGTTGTAAGATTACTAAAGTTTAAATTGACAAATAATTTAAATCCATATTGGCAGGCAACACTAACTAAAGCTTTCACAACATTAGAAATTAATCTCTGAAATGCGCTTCGCATTTAAACTTAAGTAATCCAATCAAATATTAAAAGAATAACTGCGTATAAAATGAAAACAAGTTGATACAAGAATTAGTCAAGTTCTAATCATTTCTAATCCATGTTTTCAAACTCCGTTCATTGTGTGCGAAGTACTTACAACAGACACATACCAAGACAAATCACAAGAATTTGTTACCATGCATTCATTCTGCATTAAAGAATAAGAAACAAAAAAGAAATTATATAAAGTTCTTTACGGTCTTATACTTTCATACACAAGCACAGTAACGTTAATACATAGTAAAACATTCGCACTTACAGATACCCAACGGGAAAAAGAAGGGGTACGGATGCCTTCTAGAAGGCCTCTGTACTCCTTCTTTTGGATATACAAGGCCTTCTCGCTCCATTCCATACTCATATCTTTTTTACACACGTTGTCATTGCGGAGAAGGCCTTCCGCTCTCGCTTCTTTAGAAGGTACATAAGAATGACAACGGGATAAAAAAAATAATTGTTTTGCTTTTGCTTGTGCAAAAAAAAAACAATACAAAAAATGTTACTCCTTCTCTACTCCCTTCTCATAGAAGCGAGTGTGGAAGGTGTATCTTATCTTTTACACCAAAGAGCCGAGGTCTTCTATGAGGCATTCTTTAGCAGTTAGATAAGAATAGGAATTTAATCAAAACAATTTTTAAGCAGGCCTTTTAAAAGGCCTGAAGTAAGAAGGTCTTCTGAGTTTTACCGCTGGGTACGTATAGATGCACACACTCGTACCACAATCATGCACAGATATTTTACAAGTAGAGTTTATTTTTCGGGATTTTCGTCCCCGCTTCCTCGGGAAATTTTGTTAGGATAAAATAAAAACAAAAACCATTTTTTTTCACTTATGTATTCAGACAAAAATTATTAAGTTGATATTCACTTAAAAACATCAGGCAATTTATTGCTGAAAATATCACACAATTAAAACGCTTGTTTGGAAATAAAAATCGACGATACATATAAAATAAGCCGTAAAAATATAACTCTGGCTACACACAAAGCAGAATAGAAAACAAAGGAAGAAACAAAAAATATAGAATAGAATTTTATGAAAAAAAATTTTAAAACCTACATATACACGGCGAATTCAACTACAGGTGGTGTCGGAACTACACCAATCCCAAAAAAAAAACAGAAAAAACATAGCGTTTTTTGCATTGCGTTGTTAGTGATTATGCTCGAAATGTAACCACTAACAAATCAAAACAAATAAGCTCTAACTGTCAAAATCAGATGGCGTTTCGACACCTGTAGTTAATTCGCCTTGAATTTATATAATTTTATAATTGTTAGTGTTTTAAAAATATGTATGTAATAATAAAGAAAACCAGTTGGCAAAATGGTCATAGACGCAAATGTCGTCAACGATGTCTTGTTAAAAACGTTAAAAAAATTTTCTGATAAATTATCTCCTGAATAAAAATACATCGGCATTGGCGATGCAATATTTAAAATATTGATTTGACATTTTTACTGAATCCATTTCTTTCTATATTTAACCATTTAAAAGGTACTGCATTAAAAAATTAGTTTAATGTCAAATAAGGACCTGTTTTAAATACATTAAGCATTTAGGCTAGATCAGGAGTCGGAGTTGAAATTTAAGCAGTTGGAGTTAATACTTTTTGTTGACGAGTCCACAGCCTTGGTTGCACTTAGGGTGATCGATTATTCGACTTTTTTCAATAACCGGTTTTCGAATATTCCGAATAGTTGCTATTTTAAAAAAACCGGTTTTCGGTTAAGCATTTTTAAAATAACCGGTTAACCGGTTTTTATTCGAATACATAAAAATACAAAAATCAAATTAGTTTTTGTAATAAAAAGTTAATTAGAATAAAAACAAAACAATTCACGAAGGTAAGGAACCAACAAAATACATAGATATGACAAAAGATATGTTCAGACCTAACAAATATTTGACGATAAAATCAAACAAAAGCGTGACCAGTAAATTGATAAAAGTAAAGCATTATTTTAAATAATTTCTTGTTATTTGCTAAACTTTATGTCTAAGATGATAAATTGCATTTATGTATAATGTAGTTTCGAAACCCTTAAATAATGTTTGCTCTAGCCAAACGTTTTGCAAAAGCAAACAATTCTTTACGTTAGGAGTCAAACATTTAATAGGTTTGAACATAGCTTTAGAATTTTTTGAAATCATTGGTTTTAAAAATAAAGGAATGCAATAAATTTATTATTTGACATATTTTCCTAAATTTGTTGTAAATGAGTTTTAATTTGTTGCTGGTTAAGCATGTCTATATGAAGCAGTGAACTTCAGCCATATTTTTGAAAAGTGGCAAACAAAACCTCTTATCCAGGATTATATATTTCAATTATTTTTGTTTCAGCATTATAGAAACAATAGTAATATGAACATGCTTTTTGTATGAAATATCTGTCAATTCGTCGATCACACAACTTAAACCCTTCCAGGACATTTTTGATTCCTTCAATTTTATTTTAAGTTCTTGGTGTTTTAATAAATAAAACTGATGAATTTTCCCAGTAAAGTAGTAAAGTATTATTTGCAGTCTCTTAAAAACTACTTGACCCTGTTAAGTTTTACTTGGCGTATATTTATGTCAAGCTTGTAGACTAATTAAAAGTGATTAATAAGTCGTGATGTAAAGAACTTTTCCCACTTATCATTTTAGGGCCGATTAAGCACAATTTTTTTTAAGTCAGTTCGAAATATCACCAGAGATGACATCTTTGTAAAGCTATATAAAGTATTTATAATACTGTCCAATTGCTTATTACTTTTTAAGCTGAACTTTTTTTGTAGTACTTTATATTGTTTTTGGTTTTTGTTACAAGAAGACACGCTTATATAAGCGATTTGTATTTGCATTGCTCATAATGTTTTTTTGAGTTTTGTTTTGACATTTTTTATAAAAAGTTTAAGTTTGCAAATATTCAATTAGAAAAATACTTAAATTACGGGTGCATTTAAAACAAAAGTAAGGAATAAGTATATAAATTACACATTACTAAAATAACCGGGTAATTTTACTAAAATAACCGGTTTATTCGATATTCGAAAAATGGACATTTTAAATTATTCGACTTGGGCAAAACTAAAATAACCGGTTAAAACCGGTCGAATACTATTCGATCGATCACCCTAGTTGCACTCAACGCTAAGTTTCCTAACAAAGAAGCATAACAAGAAAATACAACAAAAACGGATTGGAGTACCGAGTTACTATTGAAAGGAATAAGTACTGAGAATAGTACCATTGTACTGAATTTCCCATCACTGTCGTGTACTCGAATAAGACTAACCGGTGGGGTGCCCGGCTTGTCAAATAAAAAAAGTCCCAAATTCGAGCAAAGTTATTCAATTATTTTTGCTAATTTTTATTTTAGCGAAAATGTTCGAACTCTGGAAAATAAAATATTTCCCCGTTTTCCGGAAAGTAAAAAGCCTGGTATTTAAACACAAACCCTAGAAAGTAAGTATAAAAGTAAGTATGAATGTATTCTTCTATCTTTTTTACAAAAAATTTATGTGAGTACTTGATGTATAGATCCGTTGATATCATATTACACATCATATCAAAGTAAAAAGAAAAAAAAAATAAAAATAAAACAAAATAAAAATTATACGAAAAATAAAAAAGACGAAAAAGTAAAAGAAAGAAATTTTCTTTCGAAATTGCCTTCAAAAGTGATTAAGCACATGTCAGATGCAGGGTTTTTATACGTTATTATGTGTGGATTTCAACACACGAGTGATTAAGATAAAGATGAAAAGATGGTATAATACCGATATGCTAGTAAGTATAAATGTATATTAATACATATACATACATATGTACAAAAATAAAATTCAAGCATTTACATACAGACTTTGTATAGCTACATGTGTATACATGTTGTATATGTATTATGGATGGCTTTAAAAGTGTCCCACTTTAAACGCTGCAAGCTGAATTGATTTCTTAAAAGATATTAAACATAAACAAATGTTAAGAAAAACTTTGTTTTATCTTTATAAATCATAGGGCGCATATAATTTAGTTCATTATAATTTACTTAATAAAAATTTTAGTAACACTAATTTCCCAGACTTTTCACATTCCCAGAAACAAATACAATTTCTTTCTTTTTCCCCAGAAAAATAATGGAAAATGTTAATAAGTTCATGTAAACGTTTTTTAAAATTAATTTCAGTACTCAACACTAAAAGAAATTTCTGACCCCGTTCATATTGTTTTATAATGTGATTTGATATCAAATCGGAAAGTGGAGATATATTTTTGGTATTTATGTGAAGCGGAAAAAGAAAAAAAAATATTTTGCCGAAATTCCTTTATACATACTTCGCTTAGTTAAACCTCCAGTAGATATGAATGTCTGTGCCAAATATTTGTTTTGTATTATGTTTACTTATCGAATTATGGGGTGCTTATGTGTTGACGTTTTCGAAGAATGCCTTCAAGAAGACTACCAGTGATTTTACTAGTTATATGACCGGTAGTGTACATATGATTTTCCCTCGCTCTCTCTCTCTTTCTCTCTAACCAATTTGTGCCACTCGACTACGGAACATACATCTGAACCAAGGCGAATTAACTACAGGTGGTTTCGAAACACCTTCTGATTTTGACAGTTCGAGCCTATTTGTTTTGATTTGTTAATATTTTGCTAAGAATGGTTGACATTTCGAGCCGTCAACACTAACAATGCAATGCAAAACCCCCTATGTTGTGTCTGTTGTTTTTGGATTGTTGTAGTTGCGACACCACCTGTAGTTGAATTCGCCTTGATCTGAACCATCAATCAAAAAAACAAGATTGCGCACTCAGCCGTACAAAAAGAATTTCTACTGCGCATCTACGTCATCATAGACTAAATATGTTGTAAAAAAAATGTAAGACACACACAATTGCACATACACAAAGTCTATTGTTTCGTCACACACAAAAATAACGGACCTGCGCAATCTTCCCAATAAAAAAAAATAAAAAAAAAGGTTTGTAAGGGAGAAACATAAACGTTTCGCTTACCATTACGCTGACGGAAGACATGAATTTTATATGGCGAGTTCCCACTTTGAAGCAATACATTTTTGATACATAAATCGCATTATAAAAATTGTTGTATGTAACGATCGGCCTTACACACTGAATGGTTTGATACAGTTATTTTTTAGTATTCCCCCTTGCAAACCTGCTTCGTAGTAAGGGAATGCCGTAGCACTTGAAATTTTATTTTTTTTTTTATAAAAGTTGTTGAGCGCATAATTGTGCGCTTCGCAAAATGATAAACAATTTTATTGGGTTGTTTCTTTGATTCATGCATCTGAACTACTTACTAACTGTACTGCTTTTTACTAGTCAATGATAACGTAAATATTGGTTAGCACTAACTAGTTATTAATAACGTGAAAAGTGGTTAGCACTAACTAGTTATTCATAACGTAAATATTGGTTAGTACTAACCTTTATAAAATAATACATTTTTTAATTTTCAATTTAAATATAATTTTTATTAAATAAATTCTAATAAAGGACAAAATATATATGTCTCATATTTGTAACTCCATTAGCTGCGAACTCTAGCAACGGCCGGATATTCCAAAAACTAATTCAACTCCACTTTCTAAATTATTGCTATGTACACATGCGAACCAAGATCATCCGCCACTTCTTTACCTGCTGAGCCAATTCTCTGCATGGGGTGGATCTCGTTTAAGGATCTTCTGTATAAAATTTAATTTTAAATGGAGGTAAACGTATTTGTGACCAATTAATTTCTCGTAGATCTAAAAAAGCCTTTTGAAAAGTCATCAGGAGTTTTAATATAAGGAATTATTTGCTCCTTTATTGCCACCACCAAATCTTAAACGAGTATCCCCACAGTCATCACCCGAATGACCGCTTCCTATTGGAAGACCACTCCTTTCCACACGACCGCTTCTTAGATTACCTCCGTTGTTTCCAGAGAATCGTCTGGATTTTTGTTTCTTACAGCAATAGCAAATTAAATTCTGCAGTATTTAATTTAAACAGTTTACAAATTTTCGAATTGGCATTTTTAGGAAGTGTTTAATGTTGTTCTACTCTAAAATATACGTTAGAGTGGTACAACTAGTGTACAATTTTTGCAATTTTTTTTTTAGTTTTGGTAATGCATTTCTTGTAGGGTGGTTTTTAAACTAATTGTTTCGAAGCAGAAACAAATAAAACAAAATCAAATTAAGCTAAGTGTTTCTGATAGGAAATCTAGGCTAAACTAAGTAAAAAATTAAAAAAAAAATAGAAAGATTTTAATTTATATTTATAAAAAGCAATTTTCCAAAAACGACAACACTTCCCTTCGAGAAACTGGTGGCAATGATTTTTAAAGCACTTATGTATACCGTAACCAGTGAAAAGAAGACTTATCACTTAACTGGTGATAATTAAGTTACTCCAGAGGAAACGTCGTTGACACAATACTAGCCTTGTGACTGCGGCTAATGGCTGATTCTCTCTGATTTTATAACTTAAAATGAAGGGAATCTTTCATATTAACAAATTTCACTCGGGGCAATAAATGCGACACGCATTATATTAACAGAAATTGCATGTGTCCATTTAAATTTTGTCGGGACCTGTTGCAAAGTGTCGAAAAGGTGAAATTTAACCCCCTCCACGGACATGTTAAAGTTACAAACCAATTTCATGAGGAATGGAGCCGGCTCTATAGTGAGCTGTCACAGCTCGCAATTTTTAAGATTTTTAAGAAATGAAAAATCACCCCAAACATTTTACACAAATTATATAAAATTTTATTTAAACGCTTCTAGGGATAGTATAAAAACCCAAATTCTTATACCAAAGCGGAGCAAATCCTTGCCGGTTATGCAGAGATGCTTCAGTTAGCGAAACCGGTGTTTGTTATACTATGGAGAAAAAAATCCTTGCCCCCGGACGAAGGCCGGCTATTAACAGAAGCTTAAGTGAGCGATGCCGGTGTTCCAACCATGCTATCAATCGTACGATTTTTAAAACCAAAACTGTATAATTATTCGGATTTTGAAATCGGGATTCAAAATTTTGGATTTTTAGTTTCGGGCATATGAACTCTGCCCACAATTTTTAATATAACTTTCTGTGTGTTCTTTTTTGGGGGTAAAGGTCATTATAAATTTTGAGGTGATTTTTCATAATGAATAATTACCCCAAATGTAGGGTTATATTTTAGTATTTTAAGGTTATTTTTCATTATTTTAGGGTAATTTTTCATTAAAAATGGGGTTAATATTGCATTATGAAAAATATGCCCAAATTTGGGGTAAATTTTCATTTATTTTTGGGGCCATATTTAGCAACGCCACATATGTATTTGACCACGGCTGTCAAGCAAATACTACTCCCTATAAAAAGCTTTTATGACATAACTTCCTTAATATGTTAATTGACATAAAATTTGGCAACAACAACTTTAAGGATAGCTCTGTCATGACATATTGTGTTGGTATTTCCAAAATTAATAGCTTCCATATATACCCCATTCCTAAGATAGCTTAGGGGTAAAGCTATCTCATATTCTCATAAAGATGAGGGCATTTAAATAATAATCGGCACAAAGAACTTTTACCTGGATAAGAAAATATTATATGTGTTAGCTAAATAGCCTATTTTAAAAATGTTGGGTGGGGGTGTGTGTCAGCAATCCAGATTTAATTTTCTATCTTTGTAATTTGTAATATGCCAAAAAAGAAAAAACACTTTCTGACTTATTTAAATAGTGCTATCTAGATTATTTTAACCGTGACGAAAGATCAAGATATGACGTGGTCTCCAAAATGACGTTGCTTAAGATGTAATACAAATCTGAGTGGTTCATGTAAGAAAGAAACTTAAAAGCTGCCATTTGGTACGCCAATGTCGTATAATATATTTTTTTGTCAATCGCAATAAAAAAAGTTTTCTCGAAAATCAAAACAAGGTATCAAATAAATTGTTTGCAATGATGTTTAAGGTTAAATGTGGATGTGGATGTGCATGGATTTTATTTATTAATTCCTCAAAAAGCAGATTAAGCGCATCATGGAAATAAGCTTCAACCTTTGCTCGCTCGCTTAGAATGTTGGGTTGAAAGAAACTTATTATGTTGTGAAACTTGGATTAAAAACAAATTTAAAACACAGAACATAAACGGCTAAAAAACGACATGTATTTTGTTTGTGTAAAATTTCTTTTTAGCTGTCAAAAACTTACTGCCACATAAACAAAGAAGAAGGAAAAAACGTGTATGTGTGGCATACCATCAATGGCGCTTACATTTGTGTGGGAAAATGTGCACATGCACATGTAAGCAAAATGTAAACAACTTTTGACAGCTCAAAAGAATAAAAACAATGACCATCAGGCTTCTTGCGCAGACCACTTCAATGGGCCTTGGATAAGATAAAGTTTCCAAAGCTTAATGACGCTAAAACTAAAGAGGACGTTTTCATACACTCAAAAGAAAAATCAATCCATCTGTACTCAAATCAATCCGAAGCGGTATTAATAGTACAGAAAGATTGATCCAAGTACGGATTTTCAGTCGCAAAATAGTTAAATTATCAATATTCAATCCCGATTTCGTACTTGAAATAATCCGAATATGAGATTGATTAAAGTAAAACTAAGATTGAATCAATCTCAAAATGCGCTTGATTCAAGTATTGTAAAGTTGATTTTATCCCGAATTCGTGCTTGAAAAAAAAACAAAAAAGACTTACCCGTATTACGCCTTACAGAATGAAAAAGTACCAACATCATGCCCGATATAGCTTGTACTTTAGAAATCGTATGTACATACATATATAAACAAATATATAAACTAAATAAGAAGCAAGAGTTCAAATTTACTTTTTAACCCTTCGTGGTACACATGAGTCTGGCCAGACCTTTCTTCAATGTGTATAGAAAATCAAAACATGCGTAAGCCGTTGGCTAAACATAACGAAAAGTTTAATCTTTTTTTACTTGATTTAATAATTTTATACTTATTGCAAGAAATTCCGGGATTGGCGAAAGTATTCCCATTTAGGATCGTTTGAGTACGTTTGTTTTAGTGTTATTCGTACGACTCGTACTTAAGTAATCATAAAAAACTTGATTTATCCCGAGTGTTTTTCTGTCTAAGTAGGTTCAATCATTAAAAAGCTAACTCAATATTTAATTTTTACATTTTCTCTTAATGAGATTAAGAAACAAGTTTGAAATGCCTTTATAGATGTTACAAAAACTTTTCTTCATAAGAAGAATGCTGCTATAAAATGGGATGCAATATGTCACTAGAATTGCATTTTCTTCACTCGCATTACATTTTTTTTTTCTTAAAATACATACATATGTAGTCAGTCTGTGACGAACATGAGGAATACTTCCACCAAGATGGCACGCATTTAAAGGCGCTTTCAAAGTAGACGGGAGACCCCTTTGCTCGCAGATTACTGTTGGTGCCTTATTAGATATACTCCTGAATCGCAGTAAAATAAGAAAACTCCAGAAAAATCCGCGATTAAAGGATGATTGTAAGGACGACAATAGTTTATGGATGGTAGAACCAGCAGCAATTACAGGTAATGTAGTAACAGCGAATGCCCTCGTTAAAACTAGCAACAACTTAGTTCCTCACGCAGAATTTTTGGATTTGGCAATTTACTTAAACAGAGGCAATAACAAGTTGCGAGAAACATCTAGATGTAGCTAAAAACAGTACCAAGGACCAGGAATTACTAGAGGAACATGTGCGCAAATGGACAAAAAAAAAACTGAGGCCACCCGAGAGAAATAATGCTAAACAATTTCTAAAGAAATATGCCTTTATCTTTGCCTTAAAAGGTAAAAACCAGGGCAGAACGTCAATCGTGCAACACAAAGTTAACACCGGCGACACTAATCCAAAAAAAAAACAGGCACCAAGAAGCATTTCTCTAGCAAAACAAAATGAAGTTGTAGTTCTGCTAAATAAAATGGAACAGGATGGTATAATTAAACCAGTCCTTGGAGTTCACCAGTGATTGTAGTGAAAAAGAAAGATGGAACTACGAGATTCTGCGTAGGATACGTTAAACTAAATCACGTCACCAAAAAGAACAGTTATCCATTGCTTACGATGCCAACTTGGACACGTTAAATGGAACAGAATGGTTCCCCACTTTGGATTTGCAGAGCGGTTAATTGCAAGTAGAAATCACAGAGAAGGGCAAGAACTGCTTTTAGTGCAAGTGATTGTTTATGGCACTTTAATGTGATGCCATTCGGACTCTGTATCCACAAAAAATTTTCACTTTTTCAAAGGGAAGTATAATACCTTGGGCATCGTGTAACATCAGACGACATTTTAACAGACAAAGAGAAAATATGATTGGCCTTTTCCTAAAAATCTACATAGGATACGCAGTTTTCTTGGTTTATGTACACAGAAAAAATGGAAAATCGACTTTAATTAAAAAATTCGTTCAGGCAATTAAATATTTAACTAATTTTGCTCCTGCAAAGGAATTGATCATATCAATTAACGGATTTGTATTTTCGAGTCATAGGACACAAATTTAGTCAATTAAAAAATTTATTGCATAAACAAAAAATACACCACATATACAAAAACATTTAATTTTATGGGCTTTGATTAAAAAAATTAATTGCAGCAAACAAAAAATTAATTGAATAATTAATGTACATCAATTAATTATTTAATTGAATAATTTTTTGCAAAAATTTTTTCTGTGTACACTAGGGTGGGGCGATTAGTATGGAAGGAAAAAACATCTTAATGGGCGCTTCGCGTTTCTGATTCTTGGGATTGTACTGAGCAAAAATGTCCACTAGACCATACGTCTACGGTGAAAATCGAGCTTCCAGATTTTGACTTGCAGTTTTTTCTCACACTTTTGTCAAGTTTTTTTTTTGGATATTTTGGCCTGTAACAGCCAAACCATTGAGATTTTCGATCCAATTCTAAGACAAAAATTGTAGCAAAAATATGCGCTTGGGTATTTGACAAACACACATGTCGTAGAATAACGAGTGGCACCGTATCAGCTAAAAAATTAATATAAATAGAAGACCATTCAATTATTATTTTCACGATATCCAAATAAGGAGCATCAATCGGTTTCAGAACAAAGTGGGAGGGGTTATTGCGTGGGGAGCCATATCCTATTATGGTACCTGCGAGCTAAAATTGTTGTCCAGCACCATTGTGGAGTGCTATTGTGGAGTGCTTCAAGAAGCTTTTCCTAACTTTAAGAAAATCCTTGGAAGCTTACAGTCAGGTCTGACAGATAATTTTGTGAGGAAATCGTCAAATTCCTGAGAAAAAATAAAAATACGTCATTCATGTTTCGAAAAATCGTCCAAAAAAATCGGACAACTTAAAATTTAGCTTTTTTAACAGTTTTTGTTTGACTTTTATAAAAAAAAAACATTCAAACATTAAGACGTGGGTAAAGATTATCTTACGAGTCTTTCATGTCAAGAATTGTATCCCAGTAAAAAATGGAGCTTATTGATAAGCAGTTTTGAAAGGGAGGGAAGCACAATACCCCTTACAAACCTGCTTACAAGAGGCATGGTTTTAGTATGACAAATTCCCACTTGGAAGCATTACTTTTTTCTTCTCTGCTAAAAACCAATTTGATAATTGATTGCGTTATAAAAAATTTAATTTCTATGCTCGGTAATATTTCGAGAATGATCGTAAACTCATTATAAAATCTTCGCAATACAACCTGCTTCGGTGTTAGGGAATGACAGAAGCACATAAAACATTGTTGTGAATTTTTTCTTCAAAATGATTTTATTTATTCAGTTACAACCTGCTTACTTCTAAGGGATAATGCGAAGTAATTCAATCAGTAAAAATTCACTTAAATGGTATTCGCTTCTATACTGCTTCTTCTCATGTTGTTTTTGTGCTTCCAGAAACTTAAAATTTGTTTACTGGGATGAGACTCATGTAGATATTATCTTATAACTCGTGAAAATGTGATTTATAGAGAGTCGTAAACAATTCAGGCCTGGAACAGAATACAGTAGTTGTAGTAGTAGCTGAAACTGACAAATGCTTTGTAGCGCAACAAAGTTCAAAATTTTGAATTTTGCGCTTCAACTTCAACTGCAACGACTACTACAACTACGTATTCTGTTGACACTACTTTGCAACTACCGTTTTTAACTTTTGACCGCTTGCAGCGCTATTCGTAACGTTGTACTACAGCGACTATTCTGTTCCCCACTTCATTCAATGATGGTTTGACGAACGATAAACAGAGTGTAACATTGTTGTTTTTGTACTCTGAAATAAACATTGAAAGACTTGCATATTACAGCCGTACCTCAACAAAAGCGGCACGCGCTTTCTAGTTTTTGAATTGAGCAGCCTCAACGCTTTGCAATTGGAAAAACCGATTTTGACAGCTCGTTCAGTGTGAAATTTGCAGCTATTTTTAATTAATAATGGCAATTTAGCTATATTTTGATCAATCTAGCGTGTTTATTTCTATCTCTATTTTTATTTATAATTTGTGGGTTGTATTTAACAATAAAGCTTTGACCACTGTTCGTGAAGCAACGTTGACGATATTGCTTAGGTATTGCATATCAGCGTAAAAGCTTATCGAATGAAAACTTTCGGCCTTCCGCTTTTGTTAACGTGTGGCTGTTAAACATTCGAAGATTTAAAAACGAACGTGTCAGAAAATTTAATGTTTTATTCAGACTTTGGAGACTGAAAAAATCGGCACTTTTAAGAAAAAAATCAGCAAATCGGCACTTTGCTAATTCCGGAACAAAAAATGCTCAAAATGACGATAAATCGTAAAATCTGGCAGCCCTGCTTACAGTGGACATTCCAACATGACAATGCAACAATTCATACTGCCCGTGTGGTTAAGTCATGGCTACGCGATCAAAATGTTATGTGCTCGATTGTCCCCATTACTCGTCGGATCTTAACGTATGGTTCGGGAAAGCATTATACTACCATAAAGCAACTGATTGAAGGCATAAAAGTGGCTTGGTAAACCATTTCGGTCGATTACATTAAATCATTTTATGAAATTTTTATTGCAAACCATTTTTGGTGCTGCATTATTTTTGATTGTTGCACCATTTGCTGGTAGGCACAAATTTGTTAAGACTTTCTTAGTTTACAGGATTAAGTAGGAATCATTTTTAAATCCGGTGTAATTTATTTTGCTTTTCTTGGATGAGAGGTGCCCTGCCCATTAAAAACTTTACAAATATTTATTTCCCATGTTAGGCGCCGGGTAGTTTAGGGGTCTAAAGGGATACAACAAAAAGCTATGGCCGAATATTGATTGACTGATTTGGTAGCAGGATTTAGGCTGCATTTAAAAATTTTTTATAAGAAATTAATCTGGATTTAATGAGAACGTGGTTCTCAGTCGAGTCAGTATAAGATGGGTAATTGTATAAACGAAATATAGTCGCCCCACCTAGTTGCTGTACCAGTAAAAGGTAAAAGCTTCTATTGGCAAACACCAAGACATTTTACTTTTGAGTGTATGCAAATAAGTTTTTATAATAACAAAACACTAAATAGCAAGATAGGAGTGTTAATGGAGGAGAGATTTTTTAGTAATTTTATGCAAGATTGCTCTCTACTTTAAGTTTCTCTAACTATTCTCTAAGAAACTGCTTATCCGTCTTATTTTCGAATTCAGTTGTTCTTTATTTGGTGTACCCCATACCATAGAAATTCTAATGATTTTCTATGGAATGGTTATGGCAATTTAAATTATTCCATGCGTAACAAATAATTTCATTAAGAAGTAAAGAGCAGTGCAAACGAACAAATATGTATGAAAATGTTTGAATGCTTTTCCATTTGTAAGCCATTAAGTTCGTCTGCCCGTCAGTCTGCTTGGCAAATTTAGTTCTCAGTCATGTGATTTAAATTTAATACGTGCTGGTGTATGTAAACAAAATTTATAAAATTATTTTGCTTAACTAAATTAAAACTATTTAAAAATCCAAGATCACACACTTGTAATATTTATACTTTCTATGTACTTGTAAGCATGTATGTATGTACATTAGGTGGTCCCAAAAATTTTTTCTTTTATTTTAATGGGTGCTCAAACATAGTTTAAAATCTTATAGGGTAAAGCATTTTAAGATTTTCTTCAGAATTTTCGGAAAAGTTATCAAGGGCAGGAAAATCCGTGTGTTCTTTATAACTTTAAAAGTATGCTTTTTTTTGGGATACACTAGTGTACATATATACATGATACAAATACACAAGGTAGTTCCACTTCTCTCTCAGAAATTATTTTTTGAATTTTATTGGAATTATTTGAAGTTTTTATTTGTATCAAGCTTCAAATAATTCCGATAAACTTCAAAAAATAATTTCTGAGAGCGAAGTGGAACTACCTTGTGTATTTGTATCATGCATATATATGTAGTGCGAGTATATATGAAATTCTTTTATGTTTTCTATGTTGGAAAATAAAGAAGAACTTCATATTTATATACATACTTTTACAATAATAAATTGTTTGACATTTGGTTCATATGTACATAAAATAACTATCTATTTTTTACTTTCACATTTACATGCACAAAATTCTATTTAAATACTCGCTCTTGCGAATCATCAACGATTCTTTTGTAAAAGGGCGTTCAAATGCATTTTAATTTTGTGTGTAGCCAGATTAATTTTTAGTACATTTGATAGTTCAATCCCTGAAGTACTGGCTGTTTTTGGGCGAAAACACAAAGATTGTATATGCAATTTTAGGGTCCAAAAAATTGTGGAAAGATTCCTACAAAATTTTGTGCAATAATTCCATTGTTATCGTATCGTAGTGGTATCGGTTGTAAACATATTATACACAATTCCCATTAGAACACGTAATTTTTTGTCACTTCTAACTACTCATGATGATTTGCCAGAGAATACTAAACACAAATGTCGAAAAGTGAGCGGAGAATGACAGTTCGCTAGCCCTTTCGTAAATTTTATCAGTCTTTGAAAAACACTCTTAACTTTTAAATATGTAAATCTAGTGTTCATAGAAGGAAATATTTTTTTGCGTTAGGGCTGTTATTAAAGTGACTTTTACATACATATGTATTTATGTACAATATACATGTATTGTTAATTAAAGACAATGTTAGGTCCATAAAATTTTAATTTCAACCACAATGTTTTTTTTTTAAATGTCGCTTATTTTATTTTTATTATTTCGCAAAAAGGGTGGATTTGTGCATGATTTTTCGCTTAAGTAGAGAAATGTGAAACGCTGAACCGATATTAATAAAACTTTAGAAGTATATTACCGACGATCTGGAAGGAACTAGTATAGGCAATATATTTTCTAAAAATTTTTAGTGGGCGTGGCAACACTAATAAAAAGGCTATATAGATTTCTGTATATTCGGCAAACGGCAAGAAATCAAAGTTTCAAAATTTGGTACAAGCATGTTGGTTATAAATAGACAACATCCGATAAAATGTGGGTGGCACTGGAGAAGTGGGTGTGGCATAAAATAGATTTATTTAAATCTAAATAACCGTAAGGGAAAACATGTCCAATTTCGGTACACATAGCTGGGTTATCAATACACAGCCTCTGTAAAACAAATAGGTGGGATCAAGTAGCGGTCGTGTCATCTCCCATAAAAAGACATTAAAAGTTTCTTTATACCTGGAAAATGTAAAGACCACGGTTTCCAATTTTAAAATAGGCATATTGGTTTGGATTAGAGAAGAGGGCATAGCACGAAATATATTTTTTATATCTAAAGATGATAAAAGAAAAATTGTCCAATTTTAAAGCCGGGTTACCAATACAAAAATTCATTCAAAAAGTGGATATTATTGGATAAGTGGGCGTGCCAACTCACATACAAATACAAAGTGGATCCAGAAAATCACACAATTAAGTACAAGTAGCTTCGATATTAATCTAAGATATTCAAAAAACCTGAGCGGGCTTGTAGAACTGGGCGCGGCTCAAAAAATAAATGTTTGTATGTCTGGTGATTAGTCGCGGGCAATGTTGCCAGAAGTAGGGGAAAATCCCTACATGTAGGTATTTTTGATACTTAAATAGAAGCGTATAGAAAATCGGACAGATTTTTCATAATCTCCAAAATGTAGGGGGTTTTCGTCATATCGTATTATTCATAAAATAAATGCTGAAAAAACGTTTTTTTTAATGATGTTCAACTGTCCAAAATGGTTGAAAAATAATGTTTCCCTAAAATAGCTTTGAATAAATATTTCCAGAGTTGTTTGTTCAAAATGTTGGCGACACTAATATTTATGTAGGTGTGATCCCGTACTTGTTGGGTAAAGTTCGGTAAAATCAGAGTAAACAAAAATTTCTCCCAGTAATAGACAAAACTGTACAAAAGTACGGGAACAAAAACACCAAAATTCTGATCCAAAAGAAAACGTTTATATGAAATATAAATGCATAAATGACGCTTTAACGTTCATATAAATTAAAATTCAAGCATTTACTTACATATTCCAACATTTTCTATTGTTTATTTTATAAATATTTTTTATATTAATTATTTATTTTTGACACAGCTGATTGTTTAACAATTTTATAATAAATTTTATAATTATATTCAACATTTTTTATTATTCGAATTTATTCTTTGAGCTAAATTTCAGTTATGTATTTTATAAAGCTTTTTTGTAATAGTCCTTTTCCTTCAATTTTTCAGAAACGACTTTATACACTACCAGACTATTACATTGTATTTTCTTGTTACATTTTACCTTAGGTTTCCTTTGGAAACCAATGAGGTATATTGTATGTACAGAAAAATTTACAATTATTAGACACCAGCAGAATGTAATGCATTTTCTGGCCCGCTACAGCCTTCGTCAGCATTCTTTGTGTCACAAGAAAATACAATGTAATAGTCTGGTAGTGTATAAAGTCGTTTCTGAAAAATTGAAGGAAAAGGACTATTACAAAAAAGCTTTTCAATTTTATAATTAATAAAAAAAAATATATGAATCAAAGTCAAGACAATATTTTACAACACTTGTCTATTTTTTAATAGATCATAATTCTCATCCACTTTAGAGTTTTATTTGAATAATATCTTTAGTTTTTCCAAAGTCTTTGGAAAAAGGTTTCCTGATGAACCAGCGCATAGGAACTAGCTTATCCCCCACAATAAGCTTTAGTGTATTTAAGAATACAACTTTTATTTATTGACTCACTAAACTTGGTTGTTGACTAAAAATGCAATTCAAAAATGTTTTTTAACTAAATATGCGATTGTCGTATTCAAATATGAAAATTATTTTTTTCTGTATAGAAGTATATTTTTTTGCGTTTTACACAGAACGACACCACTTGTGGTGGAGATGGGCATAAAATGGATTTAAGAAAAAATTTATGTTACGAAACTGTTTGGAAAATTCAAGTAAAATGTTATTAAGTTAATGAAAATCTAAAAAAAATTTAAATTTCCTAAATTTGTTCGTTTCAGTTAATTCAAATTTAAAATAACCTTATAATTTTGGTTGCAGAACTTTTTACTTACAAAGTTAAAAATAAAATAAAACTTCTTAATTTGCTAAGAGATAATTATTTTGTATTTACATATTTAATTTAAATCGTTTGTATTTGTGTTTTTTGTTTTATTCTTTTTGAGAATGCCATACTTGTTAAATGTAATTACATAGATAGCGCTTATCTCTTTTAATATATTGGAAAGTACTTATTATTTTTCATTAACCACAAATTTTATTTAATTTTAATTGAATTAAAAGAAAATGTTTAATACACAAGAAAAAGACTAACCATAAATATTATATGAAAAGCGTTTTTATACACTACACCACCACGATTGGTACATTAGGTTTGTCATTTTTTGTGAAGCAGTAGAAAATGCTAATCTAAGAACTCATAAAGTTCTTAGGCTATCCCAAGTCGATTAAGGCTTGTCCCACTTCCGAACGACTCAACAGAAAAGTATCATTTTGGTGTCAAACGATTTAGTAGAAAAAGTGCTATGAACTTAAATATAAATCCTTACTCCTTAATCGATTGATATTTGTATTCTGTTTACACAAAATTTACTTAACGGAACCAAAATTAATTATTGTTTTATTATTTTACTAAACGAGCATTGGCCTGCCCACTTAGGAAGGCGCTACAAAAAAAAGGCTTTTTCAAGAAATTTTGCATTAATTTTTTTCTTTAATGATCGGTCCATAATTTACTCCAGGTCGCATACAAACCCAACTTCCGAAAAATAACGTGTAAACGTCTATAACCGAGAGGTAAGTTTTTGACCCGGCAAAGCAAACTTATGTTATGATGTTAAAATTCATTAAACGCGAAATTTCTTGTTGTGACACATGACATCTGCTTGGGCCCTGTTTCTCAAAACTTCAACTGATAAATCTACAAGTAATACTTAATACAAGTAAATACTTAAAACAAAAATTGTAAAATTGTTGCTGTTTTAACGTTTTTTACTTGAAGATTTGTTAAAGTTTTGAGAAACAGGGCCATGGTTAGGGCTGCCAGACGGGGTGGAATGGCCTTAATTGCCAGGTTTTTTGGTTGTTGTCCAGGTTACAGCTTAAATGCAATTTATCCAGTTAAAAAATTTCATTTAATTTTGAAAAATTACTTTTTTATTAATTATTCAATTTTTTTTAATTTAATTATTATTTTGTAAAGAACAAAATCCTATACTAAGAAACAATTGTGAGGAAAAAATTTGCCGACAGCCATTACAATTAATGCGATAAAACTAACGTACAAAATTCATATAACTATAAACTAGCAATACTTCTTGGGCAAGGACTCAAGGTATTTCTAATAATCTTTACTCACAAGAATCCATTCCTATGACCGAATAAAGTTGTAAAATGTTTTATACATTTTTGCTTAAATAACTTTAAGAGTTTATTTAATTCTTCAAATAACCATTAAAAAAATATATATATTTGGCCAGACAAATAGTAATCAGCGGGGAAACCACAAATATGCAATTACTTGATTTTCCTTGTGCGACCAATGAAGGCAGAAATAATATATCTGTCAGATTAAGAGCTTTTTATGAATTTTGGCATCGATTTGTTGCTGCATATTTTGGCATATTTTACAGTTTGGAGCCTATTTTTGCATATTTTAGTTAAAAGAGCATTTTGCAGCATTATTAAGGTTTTATGTTCTGGAAATCGAATTCGAGTGAAAAAAATCGAACAAACTTTAACAACGATCCAGTGTTTTAAGTTCAATAAATTATTTTGTTTAAAACCTAACATAACCATGAGTACAGCTTATCTTCATTAGAACTTATCTTGAATTAAAAAAAGACGGTAATTTAAACAAAAATTTAACTGAAAATCTCCATTGATTTCAATTTAACTCGATTTCCTTAACATGGCTGTTTATGTACCTTTTTTATTTGATTTAAATTAATTTATACCAAGTCGAATTTTTATATACGGTGGCAGCAATACAACAGATGTTTTTTTGCATTGCATAGATAAAAAATTATGAAACCAAACCAAATTGGTTCGAACTGTCAAAGTCAGCAGGTTTCCGCTGCCACTTGTAGTAAATTTGCCCTGATAATAATTTTGTTGTATCATATAAGACTGATTTTAAATTGTTACGTTTCCTGGCTTTTAAAATTTTTTTTTATTGCAAAATAAAATCTGAAGTAAATTTTACTTTTCCTTGTTTTTTCAAATTGTCCAGTTATTTAATCAAAATCCAGGAGAATTTTTTCTATTGTCCAGTTATTTGACTTTTGGTATCTGGCAACCCTCGCACTGGTTGTGTTCGAGAACATAAAAGTTTTTACTATTTTTTACTGAACTTTACTGCATTTTACTAAATTGCGTACGAGCACACAAAATAGAATAAAAATAAATTTAGTAAAACTAGAAAACATGTTTCAAAAGGTAACCAAACAAAATGCCTACAAATTGTAAAAAAATTGGTAAATAAAAGAAATGTTGAAAAAAATAAAACAAAAACAAAAAGTGAATAAATATTAATTAATTTAACTTGTTTGTGAGGCATTTATTTGGCTAAATACCAACATTTGAAACTTTGTTTTGTTATGTAAATTTTTTAGAGTTGTAAAAGTACTTGGGTACTTAAGTAATTAATAGCAAACAATTATTCATGTTCTTATGAAAAAATTAACCCTAGACAGATAAGTAAAATCAAATAAAATAAAAAACTAACAAATATTGAAGATTACATACAATAATTGGTTTGTATATTTCAAAAATGTTCGTGTTATAAAATTTATTTAATCGAGTACCCATAAAAAAACAAGTTAAGTAGTCAAAAGTGTTAACATTTTTCAACACTTCAATTATTTGCCATCAGCTGTTGCCTTTATTTTACGAATTTTTACAAGAATTTGAATAAAACTGTATTATGGCCAGATGATGACAACAACAATAAAGAAATAATAATGGGTTGTAAGAATTTTTAAATGTGATATTTTGATCTTCTATTTTAATTTAATTTTTAATTATGATCTTATATTATAATACATTTTTTATACTCATAAATATGTGTGAACATATAACTTTGGAGTTCAGCAAAAAGGTCTAAAGTCAAAAAAATTAATTTGGAGTTTTTGATTGGGGTTAACTCCTTTTTTTGATCTGTTTCGCTTGTTATCAGTAGCTTTAGTCTAGCATACATAGCTGCTTCCAACAGGAATCATTTGATTTGAGCTAACTTTGTAATTTTATTCTAAGATTGGGTAGACCAACGAAAAGGTACTCGACATTTTGTTTCTTGATTTAAATATTTTATAATTATATTAAGAAATTCCGATTTAATTGGTTTTCGAAAGAAGCTAATTTTTTTATTGTTTTAAGTACTTTTTATTATAAGTCGCACTTGAATTTTTAAGTAACGAGTCTTACTAAAAGTAAATGTAAAAAACTTAAATTTAGTGCTAATTTTTCTTTCTGTGTACATAGTCCAAACTCACATTTTACTAGAGCTTGTTTACGGGAACTCAGTTGTTTTTAATTGCCGCTTTCTCGGATATAAATTGTGGGATTCCCGGGAAATTTGGAAGTAAAACTTTAGTAAATTTATGTGGGACGAGCGGCTTTAGTTGTTTCTCCAACTAAATATCACCACAATATTGAAATTTTCTGCAGTTTAAGTTTTATTTCTTTTCTTAGCAAATTCTAGTGGGCCAAATTTTACAACAATTAATATTACTTTTACGGTTAAGGGCGTTGTAAAGTGTTTCCCAGAGTTGCTTTATATGGGGGTATAATAAATTAAGATTCGATCATCGCAAAATCCAGTTTTGTGATTTCGAGTCTTATGAAAGTAGATTATACTAAATTACACAACAACAGCATTTCTCGTTACGTTTTTTAGCCAAACTTACTTGATTTTTGAGAGTGATCTTAATATTAAGCCGTAGCTAAATTATGGTCCGACCTTCACGAAATTTGTCACTAAATTATAAAACAAATTTGTAAATTTTTTAGGGATTTTGTAGCACATTTGCGTGCTTAACTCTTTTCCTACTGAAATGATTCTGCTGGAAATTAATTTCGAACTGCATAGGAGAACTATTAAACGTTTGACGCTCAAATGCCTAAATCGACTTAAAATTACTGAAGACCAAAGAATATATGTACACTTTATGGGACCTTAGATCAATATTACAAAAGATTCACATGGAATGGCAAACTTGGTATACCTTCATACACCACTGCTTATTATGGGCATAGAACTGTATATGTTATTAAATATGGCAACTTTAATATAAAAATAATTTTCGTGGGAATACAAAATTTAATTTAAATGATTTTGTTATTAAATTGTTGTGGGGAATGTAAGGAGAGATTTTGTTTAAACTTTGATATTGTTACAAGTAGAACTGTTGCTGTAATTCTTATACGCTTAACAGTTTTATTTGGTTAAATATCTTTGGTTTTTTTAAATCTTTAAATAAAAAGTTTAAGCGGGAATCCTAGGAATATGATTTTTATTTCCCGCTTTCCCAGGAATCCAAAAAGCTCGGGGAAAAAAGAGACTCTACATTGGAAAAAAAATAATTTTGTTCCCACTTTCATTGCCGTTTTTTTCATTTCCTTGTTAGTTTTCGAGATTATTTTTTATACTATCACTATAGTAAAGCATTAATTTTTTGCTTCTGCACGTTTACAAACTTGACTTCAGTAATTGTTTGTGGTAATGATAATACAGTGTAGAGTTTTAAAGTTTTGTCAAATGGAATTTTGCAGGGTATAACCCAAACTAACGCATTGCATTGAAACTAGGAAAATAGGCATGTGAACATACGAATTGAATTTATTCATGTTGAAGGTGAAAGGGAAGACTTCAGCAGGAATAAGAACCGTCCAGCCAAAAATTGAATTTTCCCTGTCATGCGTTATACGACGCACCGGCCAATCGACCACAAAAGGATGGGCTCTTGAGAATCTGATCCCAAAATTTATCAGAACACATCCTATTGTAGTAAAGATAAAACAGGCAAATACAACCCATATTGTGACGGTGTTCAATAGAATTGGATGCCCTACTGTCACAACTGCGTTCTCTAATGCACACGATCGAGAAGGTCCAAAATTGACTTTGAAGCATCGGCTAACTGAGATTTGCATTCCATTCGCGGTCGGATATATGTATGTAGGTGGTATAAATTGTAAGAAGATCAGACGGAGTGAAGTATCTCTTACGCCGTTTTAAAAATCCGATTGTATTTTCGTTCCCAGAACACCAAGAGATACGGCTTCGTTAATAATGATACCATCCATATATACTGATGTGGCACCTTGATTCGTTGCGCGTTAATGCGACAGCATGCTACATTGGGTTTTTCGGGCATTAAAATCGAAACAGTATTTAAAAAACTTCATCATAAATTAATTGCTTTTAATAGTCAAGTATACGCCTACTGCGACTGATTAAATCAAGAAAGTGATTTGCTTCATTTAATCGTATGTTAAACATCAACCACCCTGAATTCAGCATAATCAATTGTCTTATAATTCCCCGTCCAAAATCTGAAAAATATTTGTAGACAAATATGTCCCTTAAGTAAAAAATAGAAGGGAAAACGTGCAGCTATTTCAACCCCCGAAAGAAAACAGTGAAAACACGTTCAAGATTCATTGTTTTGATAAACAAACAAAAAAATTTCTTCAAAAATCTTTGAAATCTTTTGAGGCAACAAAAGATTTGCATTGAAATTTGAATACGTTTTAGTTCATTCAATTTTTTATTGTTTAAATAAATTGGTTTTTTGTTTTATTTTTTTTATTATAATTTCATATGGTACCTACACATACATACATAATTTACACACATTTATAATTAATTGTTTAATGATTACAACGAAAACGATTTGAAGGAAAAACTTAACTTGGGTTTGGTTTTAAGTACATTTTTTTAAGAACATACTTTTGTTTGTTTTTTACAGGTGTGAAATAAAAAAAACATGTTTATTTTTTTTAATTTTTTCTGTGCTGGTAAAAATTGATTTTTATTTATTTTTTTTTTTTTTTTTTTTTTTTGTTACAATTTAATAAATAATACATTTTACACATTACATAGAGATGATAATAAAATTTGTTGTTTTATAATATACTAAATGTTTGTATGTTTTTTTGTTAATAATAAATTAATTTGTTAATGTTAATTTTTTGTTTTGAAATCCTATTAAATACTAATTAATACACACTTAAAGAGTTAAAGATCATTCATTGATTTTTTTTTTTTTTGTTTTAATATATATTCACTTTTTTGCTTAAAAACATTTTGAATTTGATTTTTTTTTTATTAATTTTTTTTTGTAGATGTTTTTCTATTGAGAGGAATTTGTAAAAAGATTTTGTTATTTAATTAAATTTTTAAATTAAATTGATTATTTATTTATGGTTATTGAGTGTTGTAATGAAAATTGTAATATTTAGTTTTTTTGCTTAAACTTTTTTGTTTAAATTTTATTTGGTAAGACTAAAAAACATTTAGGTAAGAAAAAATACATTTGAAAATGCTACTAATAGTAATTATTATTTTGAATTAATTAATTAATATCGCAGTTAAAAAAAAAATTGTGTTTTTTAAAAAAAAATTTTTTTTTTAATATATAGTTTTGAAAAAAAATTTTGAATTTTTTTATGTACTTGTATTTAGTCATTCACAATTATGAGGAGTTTGCAATTTATTTTATTGTTTTTTAACATTTTTTTTTGCAAAAAAAAAGCTTTTTTGTTTAAATTTACATAAAACGGCTATTTATACTGTTACTTTATTAAAAATTTAGGGAAAGGAATTATAAATGGTTTATTTAGTTTTTTCTTTTTGGATTTATTTTTTTCATAATTTTAATAAAAAGCTAGTGCTAACTATTTAACAGCTATAACTACTACTTAATCAGTATCACATTTTAATGAGTTATAGTAGATGGCAAACTCCTAGAGACTTAAATGTTATAAAATGTATTTTTTTTTTTTTTTCAATAAAATACATTTGTTTGCCAGAAAAGTTCTGGAGTTGTAATGCAAACATCTGACCATATTTTTCACAATTTACGTTCCTTTCGAAATCAAAACACAAACGAATAAAACTTAAAAACTACTGAAAAAAATCTTACTTGTCTAATATGGTGGTGAATTCACAATGAGAGAGATGAGATGAGACGGCGACGATAACGACGACGTACTTTTTTTTTGATGTTTGAGATACTTGTTATTTGTTTTTTCTTTCTTTATATATTAAATATACAATATAGTTACATACACATACTATATACTAATTTACACGTATTGTATGTACTTAGTTATTTTTTAAATATATTTTAGCTTACAAAGCTTAAAAAATTTTACCATGTAAAAAAGATGAAGCAAGATGGTTTTTCGATATTCCTTACTAATTATTAATATACTTAGAATAAGTATGATAATGATGATGATGATGAGCGGATAATAAGTTGTTGCTGTTGGTTTTTATTTTGTATGCCATAAGGTGGGATTGTTCGAATTAAAATTACAACAAAAACGTAAAACGAAAAGCTTATATATAGCAGCCATTTGAGCGAATATCAGCTTTTAGACAAACTAACTAACTGCTTTCATTTGGCGAATACAATTTGTGTTTGGTTAAACTGAATTCAGGACTTATTGTTATGCTGCGTGATAAGTTCTTCATGAATTGGGGCAGCAAAGACGCCCAGCCTCGTTTATCCTGACGCAAAGTAAGATACAGCTCAAAGGTTGATACCATTTCGTTGTCAACTTTAAGGGTGCCAATGCGTCGGGAATTTTGTGGCTCTTCTTCGAATTCAATGTAGAGGGTACAGCCACGTACACCGCAGGGTTCACGTTCGGAGACACGTATGATTTCTGCCGCTATGCGTGTGGTGAGATCACAGGGTATTGAGACTTCGGTGCATGTTAAATTACGGGATTTCGCTGCACGCAACTCATCGAGCAAACGGCTGGCCAATTCATTTGCAGCCGCTAATTCGATTTTATCACAGTAAAAGAGTTCTTCATCAGCCAAAAAATTCGGACTGGTATTATTAACACTGGTTGCTGTTGTAGTTGTTGTTGTTATTGTTGTATTAACATTTGTTTTTGTAGGACGAAGAGTAGTCTGCAGAGATGTAGACCAATCTGTAATGAAACGTAAAAGAAAGCAATTAATTAATAATCTATCTCTCTTTTTATAACAATTTCTCTTAAAAATAAGAAAATCGACATTGTTTACAAAATCAAAAGAAATAAAATTTTTACAATTTGCTTTGACGTATTCAATGCCCTTCAGTTAAATACTCAGCGGAAGTTAATCTAATTTTTTTTTGCTATTCTTTCATCATTTCATTGCTGATGTTCTATTATTTTCTAATATTTATTAAGTCTATTCTTGTCTTAAGTTTAAAACATATGTACATATATGAAATATAAAGGTAAAATTTCATCAGAATAATAAACAAAAACAAATGAAATTCAATAAAAACGTGAGAATGTTGTTTGTTCTTTATTTGCTATTTTTAAATAAATTAAATAAAAAATGCTGATGAAATTGAAAACAAATTAGCAAACACAAGTTACTGAGAGCTGTTGTTGTTTTTGCCGTTTTAGTTATTTTTGTTAAACAACAAATTCTATTTGAAATGACACAAAAATTTTAAAAATGCAAATTTATTCTAAACTTATTTCACTTCAATCGTATCTGTCTATTTGCTATTTAAATTAATATTAAAATTTGCCTTTGTAATACTTTATAATAAATACAAAAAAAGTTAAAAAAAAAATTATAAAACATTTATTTGAGTAAATTAATGTTGTTTAATTAAAATGTGTTTTTGGCTTTTTAAAATTTTCGAAAATGTTAAGGTCTTTGAACTAAATTTATTTTCGAATTGTAATTTATTTTAATTTCATTATTTTAGAACAAATTTTAAGTTTAATTTTCACAGTAAAATTTAACTCAAAATACTATGACTTTGAGATAGAATTTAAACAAGTAAAAATGCTAACTTCAGCATTGCCGATTCCTATATACCCTTCATCATAATTTTGGTGCTCTACTTTTAATTACATGATCTTTTTACTAATTATTAAAAATACATTGTAAATACTTGTTATGAATAAAGGCCAAGCTCAAAGGGTTCGATTAGGCTAATTTACAACACTAAATACTAGTTAAAATTCAAATTTTAAATAAAATAAATGTTGTCCTCCTAACTCATATGCTATGGGCGCTATTGCACTAAAACCATTATTTTGGTAAGACAACGGTAGTTATTTGTCCATAGTTAAGTCATGTATGAACTGAAATAAATGAAATAAATAAATAAAAAAGTTAAGGTTAAACTATAAGCAGTTGTGATCTTTTGCTAACATCTTAGCCATTTGTTGACCGATCTGTCTGAATTTCAATAGAAAACTGTTCCGGACTATACGCAATATATATACAAATTTTAAAAATTTAGCAAAATAATTAGAATTATTTATTTGGAAAAAAATTTTTATAACCTTTTCCAAAAAATATTCACCTTAAAAATATTAAAAGTTAACTAATTTTGAAATTTTTAAGCAAAAAGTAATTTTACGATTTTAATTTTTAAAATTGTAACTTAAAAAATTTTATATTTTTATTCAAAAATTGTTAACTAAGCCAAAAACTTTTGTTTGTTTTGTTAAAAAAAAAAAATCTCTTAGTTTTTTGTAAGACGCAGAATTTATTTTTTTTTATTTGCACGTGTATCAAATAAAAAAAACTTAGATATTTATAGAATTTTGTTTTGATATTAAATATTAAAACACGAAATATTTAAATGTTTCTAAAACTTGTTCAGAAAAATATAATTTAGTTTTTATACAAATATTACTTTAAAATCATCTGAATATTAATTCTCAATTCATTTCATTAAATTACATTAAGTTTCTATATCAATTCTTAATTAATTCTTAACAGACCAGTTCGTTAAGTCAAACGAATTTTCGGTGAATTTCACAATTAACTTCAACTATAACTTTCAATTAACAATATGTTTTTTGACAGTTATTGTTATAGTTAAATTTAATTAAACTTGGTGAAATTTGCCTTTTAGTTTTAATGCAATTTTATAGCTGTTACTACAAAATTTTAGCTGTACCGATGAAATTTTTTTTCTTTTTGAGATTTTTAAGTTAATAAAATTTAAACTATTACAAAATTTTGTTTCGAAAAACTTAAAACGTTCAAATGAAAAAAAAAATACTCTGTCGTAGTTAAAGCTAAAACACTTAGTTTTTCTTTGTAAATTTTTGTTATTTTAACATTTTTTTAAAGTGTAATGAAATTAAAAGACCTTTAATTTTAAAAAAAAATAATCTGCTTTTTGTTAAACTATTATTAACTGTTTACACTTTTTCAACATCCCATTAAAAACATTCCTCAAAATTGGGAACCGCTACCTACATACATTTTTCAGAAAATAGACCAAAAAATTGCGGATGGAATATTTTAAAACAAGGTTTTCTTTACTTAAAAGCACAAATCTGAACATTCAAACATTCCGTCGGACGTATAATGCCAATAGCACCGAAAGTAAACGTTCGAATAGATTTAATAAGATTATAGTAAATTTAATTTAAAGTTTTTCACACAAGAGCTTTTTTTAAATCTTACCGATTTCGATAACTTTCATCTTTTTTTTTTTTGTCAATTAGACAAATCTTTGTGAAATTTCAAGAAGTTCCATATCCAGAAAATATCAATTTTATTGAAATAGTAATGAATCTTTTAGGAAAAAATCAAATCAAGAAATTGTTTTTTATCAAAACGCACATTTCATTTCCAAAGTTAAAAATAAAAACTTCTTAAACCTCTTCGAACTTCAGAAGTTAAAACTTTAATTCTTAGCTAACAAAATAATTAAACAGGCCTGTCACACATTTCAAACGAAATGTTCTTAATTCCTTAGTTGCAAGTCCGATCGAATTTGTTTACCTTCTTTAAATTAAGTTTTAGTTTTTAGAAAAGCAAAATACGAAATTACTTTAATTTTTGATTGAAATTAATTACTTATTTTAAAAGGTAATTTTCAAACTCAGCTGCGAACTTAAAACTTATAACAGAGAAACGGGTTGTAGACTTTAAAAAGTGTTTTATGCACATTTCTATGTAAACAAGTTTACATGGACAGACAATTAGCTGGACGGACAGACATTATTAGATGGTTTCAGAAATTGATTCTGAGTCTATCGGTACATGGGGTCTGTAATACATCTACGGTTATGTGGGTATAAATAAATTAGAATCCAATTTTTTTGGTTTTTTCCGCACTTTTAAGAATTAGAAAAAAAATTCAACGAGTATCAAAATTTGTTTCAAAATGATGAAATATGCATTATAAGCTTTAAAATATGCTTAAAAGGGCTCTTTTTACTAAAATATGTATAAAAATGCTAAAAAAGGTAAAATATACGAAAATATGCACTAAATAAAAATGCTAAAATTCACAAATTGCTTAATGACGGATAAATATGTATATTGATTCTGCCTTCATTGGTCGCATAAGGAAAAACACGCAATTGAATATTTGTAGTTTCCCTGCCCGTTACCTTAATTTTTTTTTTTGCTTAAAGGTAAATAAGCTTTTTTAAACTATTAGGTTTATACATATGTATTCTCAATAGCTTTTTAATTATACTTTGTTTAATCACTTTTTTTTAAACTTTCTCTTGAAAATTTCTATCAGATTTGGAAACTTACCTTTTGTTTTTGTTGTATTACTAATAATAGTAAAACGTTCTGGATATTGATTTTGCACAGATAATATTTCCATTTTATCTGGATTAATTTTGCTTTTGTATCAAAGTTAAATTGTTGAAAAAAAGTTTTTTTTTATAAAAATTAAATGCACGTTTTCTTTATGTTAATTTACAAAGTTTTGTTAGAAAATGTATATCAAAAATTTCTTAACAAACAAATCACAGTTTCTGTTTTATATTTTTATTTGCAAAAATTACACTTTTTCTTTATACTCTGCGGCATAAGTGTGTTATGGTCACGTACGCTTTCCGATCTTTTTCTTAAATTGTAGACAATTTCTATTTTTTAATTTTGTATAAATTTTTATTGTAATTTATAACAAAATGTGTTGTTATATTAAATATACATTTATATGTTTTTTTTTAAAAAAATCACAATCTTCTATTAAAATTTCTTTTGTATTTTTAATTATTATCACCGCAAAAATTTTATTTGATTTTAAGGTTTAATAATTTTCTTGCTTTTTTTCTGAATCTAGTATTTTTATTATGAATATCAATCAGCAGTGTTTAAAATTAACTGAACTAAACAGCTGTGTGTCGGGGTTTTTATAGTCCAACAAAGAGTGATTATTTTGAGTAGATAATAATGATGAGAGATGGTTTTCTTCATTTACTCATTAAAAGCGAGCGCAAGAGCAGTAAAAAGAGCAGTGAAAACATATGTTTTGTAAAAAGTTTATACAGCTGAGAGCTGGAAACAAAACTAAATAAAATTTAATTATGTATGTACCTATGTACATACCTACTAACTTACATACATATACATATGTATGTATGTATGTATAATGAAAGTAATAAAAGGCTAAATACTTTTTTTTTAAAAAATGCTATAAAAATCAAATAGTTTAATTAATTATTAGTTTATAATATTGAAATAATTAATTTTTACAACCTGTAAAATTTTATTTCATCATATCATTTATTTCAATACAAAAAATTAAAAATCACTCAGCCTCCCTTCTCTTTTTTGCTTTTTGTCTTACTCATTTTTGTTTGTTAACTCACTCATATTTTGTTCTCTCTTTTTTCTAAATTTCTATAAAAATTGCACTCCGGTACCCTAATCCTTCCCTAAAAATGGGATTTTAATGCTTTTTTCATAAATAAAATTCGAGAGAGAAAAAGAATATAATGAAAATTGAGTGAGTTTTCTTTCACAAAATCTTTATTTGTGTGTAGTTTTACAGAAAATATGGAAAGAAAAAATTTTAAATTGTATCTCCAACTGTGTGGTGTACGTGACTTTTTCATTTAAAAGTCGGTCGGTCGCCCGTACGGTTGTATAGTTGGATGGTTGTTTGTTTGCTTATATTTTCTGGCCCAAGTTCTGGCCTTTTTGTATGTTTTACGAGTTTTTGCTTCACGTTTTTTTTTTTTGTTATAAATTGTTGTTGGTTGTAGTAGTTGTAGCAAAAACTTGGTGAAGCACAGTGATTTTAAAATGCCATTTTTAGGAAGTTAAAAATCTTCAAGTATAAAGCTTTCGGAACTACTTATTTAAAAGAAATTCTAAGTGGTTAGAGCAGATACCGAGCAGTGATATCAGATTAAATTTTGTCAATTCTCCACGTTTTGATAAAAAAAAAATCTACATTTTCCAACCACAATTTTTTTTGCCCTACGATTTTCCCTGCGTAAAACTTAAAAATGTATTAATAATTGCGTATACTTAAAATTATTTTTTGTACAATGGAAGCTTGTACAATTTAATATTTTTGATTGTAAATGAGATCAAAAAATACAAAATAATTTAAAACTTCGTGATTTCATTTATTTTTTTCTTTGTATGGACGGACGTCAGTAGCAATGGAAAATATACTTTAAAAATTTAGAAAGGTTGGGAAAAACTTTAGTTAAAAAAATTTTTTTGTATTCCCACAAAATTACTTTGATGGAAAACTATAATTTCATTGAAATATTAAGACTTTGATATATGTACATATGTACATCAAAGTCTTAATATTATAGTATATGACTAAAACGAATCCAAATGGAGCTTTGAAAAATAATTTTTTTTATTCTTCTGAAATATTCTATAGTCAGCGATTCTTAAGAATGATGATTAACATATATATTGAACTTTTCTCATCATATTTTAAATTTGTAAACGTTTTTATTACCAACACCAATTTAGGATATAGGAACGCTATTTCTAATATAATTGATTCTTTTTTTTTAAGGCAGTCTCTTCTTCATTTTCTCTAGTGCGAATACATATATAAAATTTCAAGGATTCAAACTTACTCTGGCATGCAATGGATTTTGGAAAGGTTTTAGCAGTTTAACGCATTTATGGCCAACATTAAAATCTTCTATTTGTTTTGTTACATGTGGTGCTTTAATATTGCAATTAACTCATGTGTTTTAAGTACTCGTTACGAAATTCCATTCAAATTGTGTCGTAATTTCAATCGATATCGAATTTCGTAATTTAAACACAGCATAACAGCCAGATTATGGTTATTGCTAGCCATATTTTTGTATACATATACAAATAAAGTTTTTTTCCATAAGCAAATAAGAATATTAGCTTTGTTAAATCGTCAGCTCATTGTTGGTTTGGCGCATACGCCAAATATTCCTAGTGGAGAAAGGCGATAAATTTTTTTGTATTTTCACCACTGCCTCTGGCATATGTTTTGAAGAAAAATTAGATTACAATTAGAAGTTATTATTAAAAGTGCAAATTATTATTTGTGCCGCATACGCAACTTATTTTTCTTAAAAGTAGCTTTTATGCTGCGTACTAATACTGACTGCTTTTTTTGTTGCCAATGAACCGAAGTGAAATTTATTTTTTTCGTTTTTTGTGTGAGAAATTTGCTGCATTCGCCAAACAGTGACGTGTGGAGCAAAACAATACTAAATATATATTAAAATTTGAATAGTTGATATTCCAAAAAATTTTAAATCTCAAAAAAAAAACAAAATATATAAATATACTTATATCAAACTAATTTTTTTATAAACGGCCGGTAGGTCAAACCATATAACCAGCTCATTGACGTTATGAAAATAAAAAATTCCTTACAGTCTATTTTTTCGAGGAAAGGGAATTTTCACTACATCTAACATCACTGATACCGAGTCACAAGGCTAAAACTAATTCACTATGGTGCGATAAGAACAGAAAATTTTAAAACTACCGTTTTTAAGTTGTTAATAAATATATTTTGTGCATCGCCTACTTATCCAATCCCGCCCTCATTTTGTCAGATGTTGTGTATTGAAGACCAAGATGCTTGTTGCTTATTTGGAAACTTTTCCTCTTTCCGTTCTCCAAATATACAGAAAAACAGACGGACATCGTTCAATCAACTATGCTGTACCTGAATAATCATATTTGTTACCTGTATTGGAACTTCCCATAAGGATTCAGAATATGCTCGAGGCCACAATTGATTTTTAATAAATTTTATTCTTTATTATTTTTGGTTTTCAATATTTCCCCATCTTATCCAATTACAAACGGAACGAAATGGTATTAAAAGAAATACCTATGTAAATAAAAAACTAGTTAAAGTCTCTTTGTAAAAAACATTTTAACTGCATGTTTTAGGTTAAAATTTGTATGCAAATCGATTTTTTAACAATATAATAAAATATGTACGTATTTATTATCTGCCTGTTTTGAGAAAATGAAAATAAAATTTCGAGTAAAAAATTAAATTGAAAACATATACAAAGTTTTGTATTCTATGGTTGTTTTCAATGTAATTTCTTACATGCAATTTTTTTCATATTCTAAAAACAGGCAGAATATGTAACATAAAATGTGTATTAGCCAAATTTCAATTTTATCGACATCGAGTTCATAATATCGATATTAAGCGCGTTTTCCTTTTCCTTGACAATCAGTGTATAAAATGTTTTCAGTGTTATTTAAAGTATTTTTCTGCGAAGAAAATAAAAATTGGCTATGAAATCCTACAATGTAAGAAAGAACATCCAATTTTCAATCAGAACTCAAAAGATTAATTTACCTTTAACTCAATGCGTGAACAGGTACTAGCGATTTGAAAAATTTGATGCCTAAAAACAAATGCTAATAAAGTATTCAAACATCGGATCCAAAAAATTAAATAAAGTATTTTTGTGTTGTTTTATTACCCAGTGCCCATGTTCTGTAACTCTCGCGTCGAGAAACTTTTCGATAGAAAAAAAAAAAAACAATTCAAAATGCAAAATGCAATGAGTCATAAAGGTATTCACGTCAATTTTTTACCATTGCAACTGTGACAATAACAACATAATTGCACTTATTTGGCGTGAGCAACCCATGTTGCTCGCACCTTAAATTTTCAGCATTTTTTAAACAAAACACCTTCCATTTGACAATATTCAAAGATGCATGCACTTGCGATTATTTTAAAACATTTCTTTAATAAAATTCAATCGGAAGTTTCTTGAAAGTTACACAAAATTAAATAATTTTGTTAATTTACAAGTCGAATTAATAACTTATCCTCCTTAAAAAAAAATGTTTCGATTCGAATGAAATTGAAATCGAACAATATTTTCAGTTCAATTATTTTGAAGATAATCGCCGTTCTCCGGAATTTCTTCAGGTTAAAATAGCTAACACTTAAAGCAATGACATAAGATTTTTATGAAATATTAAAACTCGGATCAAATTTCGAAACTTAATAATTATCGAAGTTACAATACAGTTTTAATGCGAATTTCCATCCATATCGCATTCCATTTCGTCTCGGTAAAATTTTTAATGGCGAATTTCGCCAATTTATTTAAATATCAATTTATGTTTAAAATTCGTTTTTCATGCCAACTAAAAATAAAATTATATCAAAAGCTATATACCTACCTAAAAGTATGAATTGATATTTAAAAAGAATTATTTTAATTTGATTTAATAATGCTTTTTTTATTAAATAGGTATTAAGTAGAAAATATTTTTTAAATTTTAATAGGAGCATTAATATTGTAAAATGTAATTTGCATTAGCTAATAAGACAGTCCCCCAGAAAATGCGTTCAACGTATGTGGAAGAAAATATGCGGCAACATAACTTTAACTTTCACACACAAAAAAATTTCACCAAAATTTTTTCATTGAAATTTAGTAATGCTGTTTCAAAAAATTTTTTAATTATTCCATTTAAGTTTTCTTAATTTAAAATAAAAATTAGTTATATTTGAAAACATAAAAACATACACAAATTCAAAATATGTTGTATACAAGTTTCAAGCAATCTTGTAATTGTTTCAATTAACTACCTATTGTATGCTGATTGAGAAAAATATTTTGATTTGTTTTATACATACCTATAACCTAGTTTGCTCGTGTTCACTTTTTAATTAAACCTATTGATTGAAACTGAACTGCAAGAAAAGCTCAAACTTACAAATATGTATGTTAATTGATATGATTAATTTGTTTGCTGGCGGAAAATAGGTACCTATGTACGGAATTTAATTGAGAATGCAAATTTCTAACTAATATGTTAATAGAAGAAGTTGGTTTTTCATTTTTTCTGTGCAGTAAACAATAATTGAAAATCAGTCCATATAGGTACATAGGTACCTAGGCATTATTTCGCGACTTACATACATATGTACGTTTTTTTCCAAAAGGTTCGTTCCAACGCTTTATAAGTTACAGAATTGTTTTAAATGAAATTGTTTTAAACCACTGTGTGATGTAAAGTTGGTTGTGTGCATGTGTGTGTGTGTATTTTTATCGTTTACGTTCACTCATGCATTGTGAAAACTGTCATTACCCAGCGGGAAAAAGAAGGAGTACGAAGGCCTTCTAGAAGGCCTCTGTACCCCTTCTTTTGGATGTACAAGGCCTTCTTGCTCCATTCCATACTCATATCTTTTTTACACGCGTTGTCATTGCGGAGAAGGCCTTCCGCTTTCCTTTCTTTCGCCAGGGCTTCTTAAAGGCATTCAAATATATGGCTCTTAGAAGGCTTTCCAGAGAAGGACTGTTAAAAGGCTTTAGAATAAAGGTTATCTTAAAGGGTTTTTAAGAAAGGTATGTTAATTAATGGTTCTTAAAAAGCCTTTCTGACCATCCTTGTAAAAACTGCATCGGTTCTAATGGAAATTGGCTGACCATTTTCATTCGCATCGCATCGAAAAAAACATCGATGTTTTTTTACAGTGTCCATCCCTACACAGAACCTTCTTCTTCAATGAACAAAACACAACTAAAAAGATTTACATTATTGTTTTCACTTGGTATTTTAATATGTATGTAACTTTATTTTTATAACGGGATCTGAATTCTTTCGCTTATGCTTTGGCGAAAAAACAGAACAAAAAATTTTACTCTTTCTCTTTTTAACATCAACTAAAAAGATTTACGTTATTGTTTTCATTTGGAAGTTATTTTATTATGTATGTTACTTTGTTTTTGCGTGTGCAAAAAAACAAAACAAAAAATGTTACTCCTTCTTTTATCGCTTCTCATAGAAGCGAGTGTGGAAGGTGTATCTTATCTTTTATACCAATGAGCCGAGGGCTTCTATGAGGCATTCTTTAGCAGTTACATAAGAATAGTAATTAAATCAAAAAAATTTTTAATCAGGCCTTCAAAAAGGCCTGAAGTAAGAAGGTCTTCTAAGTTTTACCGCTGGGTAGAAGTACCCGTTTTCCTCCTTCCCCACTTCTTACACCCACCAACGCTTTTTTTCTCCTTATTATCATCATCATCATCACAAATGTTGTTGTTTTAATATGCACACAAGCACACACACACAGACACAAATTCAAAAACAAAAGGAAAAAATCTTTCATAAGCCCATCTAACCAGCCATCTATCTATTGGTCTTTCGGTCTGTTTGGCTAAATGAGTAACTTACTGTTTGTCAATATGGCTGTGTATCTCTGTGTTTATGGGTCTGTCTGTCAGTCCATTTGACGTTTTTGTACGCATATGAACATTTCCAAAGTGTTGTCTGTCAGTTTATGTTTTTTGGTTTGTCTATTACAGCCGGTTTTTTTCTCTCTAATTCTCTTTAGTCGTTTGTTTTTTTTCATATGTTTTTATGGTTTTTTTTTCTATTTTCTGTTTATTTTTTGTCTATTAAGTATTTTTTTCTTTACTTTTTATTTTGTTTAGTTTAATATGTAAATTTTCTTCAATTGTGTTTTTTCTTCTTCTTTAACTGTCAGTGTATGTATGTGTATGTGTTATTTTTATCGCTGGTTTCATTAAAAATTTCTCATTATTTCCTTTTAAGTTGTTTGTTTTAAACTGTTGTTTATTTTACTTTTTTTTTCTTTTTCACTTTTTTTATTTATTTAAAAAGTCATAATTTATTATTATTTCTTCCAGATACTAATTTCGTTACTTTATGCCTTGCATGGTAATTGCCATGTCAATGTTAATTTTGCTATTTTTTGTTTTAAACAAAATGTTTAAAAATGTTCTAAAATTATAAAAAGAAGTGTAAAAAACAAACTGCCTTTTTTAAGTTAGACTGGCACACGTCAAAAAAAAAAACAAAAATTATAATTTGAATTTTTATATTTAAATCACAATCGTAGGTTTTACTTTGCATTTTAAATTATATTAAAGGTATACATACTTACATACACACTACTTTCATACGTTAAAAAAAAACTAAATTAATCAAAAAAACCTTATTGTTAATACTCGCACATAATGCAGCAGGAATCTATTCAAATTTTGTGTTTGCGGACGAATTTTAACTTAAGTTAATTAAGTCTTATCTACGAGCCCACAGTATATGTACTATCTCACAAAACACTGAACTTTTATGTAAAGTAGATCAAATCAATTTCAATCGAAAATTCATGCATTATGCTTAATATGTACTAAACTATCGTTAGCTGAAATGCAAAACCACGTAACTTAAATTTTCAATATTTTTAATAGAAAGAAAAAATTTTATATATTGAAAAATAAATGTAATTTTGACATTCAAATGTCGCAGATTTACTAGACATAGATGGATTTATCCATTTCGGGAATAAAAATTTATTAATGTTTCAAAGAGTTATGCTAGGTACGTTTTTTTACACTCAAATTTTCTTCAACAAAAACATATAACTACAACAAAATTTTTGTAGGTTTTCCTTGTTTTGTATTCGTGAAATGTTGACTATATAAAGCGAACCATCCATTATAATTGTATTTATAATTGGGGGATTCACAATGTTGTCATTAAGTTGTAAAGTCATATGTCTTAAAATAATTACAAGAAATATATATGACTGCTGTGGGAAACCGTTTATAATATTAATTTCTAATGTATAGTTATGAAAAATCAATGAACACAGCAATAAAAATTTTATTTTCATTGAAACACAACAATATTTTTTTAAACAATTCTAAAAAATTATTTAGGACGTTATGGTGATATGACTTGATAGCACACCTTATGAATCCCCCAATTATATTTGTCATATTATTTCCATTTTGCCCTACATTACAAAGGTTGCCAACACATTTCACTTATTTTCGTTGTGCAATAAACATCACCATCTCTTTTGATGCTGCTTATATATTGTGCCACCTTCGTATATCATATACATACATATACATTGTCGATATAATTGCACAACTTTTTTTTTAATATATCATTTTTTATTTATTATTTTTATAAATATACGTACTTGCATTGAGTCCCCCACTTTGTGAGCGTGTCCATATCTTTCGTAGACATAGGTATTTATATGCCTAAATTTATGTTTCCAGATTAAAAAAAAAACGACCAGTTGTAAAACAAAAAAGTACCAAACAGTTATTCTCATCCGCTCAGGACATTGCATGTTTGATTTATGTTCATTGGTGCAATTTTAACGAAAATTGAATAGAAGTACACGTTAAAGAACGAAAAAGAAACAAAACTATACCTTTGACAGACTCTCATTCACTCAGGACCTTGCATGTACAAATTAATGTTTCAAACGAAAATTGAAAAGTACCAGTTAAAGAACAAAAAAAGTACTAAACGCCCTCTTACAGATTCTCATTAACTGAGGACCTTGCATGTTAAATTTGATGTTTCAGGGTCCAATACTAACGGAAATTAAAACAAAAACCAGCTAAAGAAAAACAAGTACCAAAAGCCCTCTAACAGATTCTCATTTACCCAACCCCTTCCACGTTTGATTCACTCAGGACCTTGCACGTTTGATTTTATGTTTCTAGGTCCAATAATAACGGAAATTTAAAAAATAATATTTGCAGGTAAAAAGTACCAAAAAAATTTACTCACAGGTTCTTATCCACACGGGACATTGCTGTTGAATTTTATTTTTATAGATGAAATATAAACTATAATTAATGAAAGCACCATTTGTGAACAAAAAGTTAAAGAAAAGAATTTAATTTTTTGTATTTCCACCTTTTTGGTACTTTTCTCCCCTTAAAGTATCAAGAATTTCAATATTGTAGTGGGAGCCCATAAATTAATACGTATATGGCAATGAATGCAGACTTAAGACTTTCGGCCCTTAAACGTTGGAATTTCGAAAAAGTACCGAATTCATATTCGTACTTTTAAGACTAGTTTCGAGTGTGATTTATATTTTATTTCTATGTTTATTGGGTTAAAAGATAGATGGGGCGTCATGAAAGTTCCAAAATACAGGATTCACCCGTCTATGGTATAAACACAACTGGAACGTACGACGAAAATGTCTTTCTTTGTAAATTATTTTTTATTAGGTGCGTTTGAGAACTTTTGCGGTAAAATGAGTAAACTGAAAAATTTCCTCTCTCAAAAAGCTGTCGTACAAAAGAGTACGCGAACGCAAAATTTGTAACAAAAATCGTAAAATAAAGGCAACAGCTGATGGTAAATAATTGAAGTATTGAAAATTGTTTACACTTTTGACTACTTAACTCGTTTTCTTATCGGTACTCGATTAAATACTTTGTATAACACGAACATTTTTGAAAAATACAAACAAATTATGTAGCATATTTGTTTGTTTTTTATTTTGTTTGATGTTACTAATTTGTGGCAGGTTAATTTATTCATAAGGACATGAATAATTGTTTGCTATTGATTACTTAAGTACCCAAGTACTTCACACTTTTACAACTCTAAAAAATTTACATAGCAAAACATAGTTTCAAATGTTGGTATTGAGCCAAATAAATGCTTCACAAACAAGTTTAATTAAATAATATTTATTCACTTTTTGTTTTGGTTTAATTTTTATTTTAACTTTTCATTTAGTTAACAATTTGTAAGCTTTTTGTTTGTTACTTTTGTTTGTTTACCTTTTGAAACATAAGTTTTCTTGTTTTACTTAATTTTACTGCACAAATTTCTGCAGTAAAAATTTGTAAATACTCAGACATGAAATGTCTCTTTACGCTTTCAATTTGTGTTCTCATTTATTGTATTTTGTGTACGCGAACGCAATTTAGAAAAATGCAGCAAAGTTCAGTAAGAAATAGTAAAAACTCTTGTGTTCTCGAACGCTTTGTTTGTTTACATTTATCATAGGGACCATATTTCAACAAAAAAAAAAAAAAACACACACACACAAAAAACTATTAATAAAAAAAAGAAACATATTGACAAAAATTGGTTTAAAACATTACCATACAGGATTTCGATTATAAAATACCAGCATCATTCCCGATATGGGTTTGGCTTTAAAAACTTAATCGACATATATGTATGTATAACTGAAAATATTAACTAAATGAGAAGCAAGAGTTCCCAATTTTAGTTTTAAAACATGAAAATAATGTGTTTTCGTCTTGTTCTGTTTTTTATCTACTTGTTATAGTCACTATAATATAGTGTCTGCAACAAACTTTGATAAGTGAAATAAGATTAAAACGCTCACTTTGTAATTTTACTTTTAAGAGACCCACGAAAAGTATAATCTTTTTTTTACTTGGTTGAAGAATTATGTACATATTTTAAGAAATTCCGGTATTTATTTTTAAAAGTAATCCTGTTTAGGATTATTTTAAGTACGTTTAACGTCCATTTTCACCAAGTTCGGTTCAAACTAACTTTCAATTAAAGTTCCGGTTACCAATATGTTTTGACAGCTATAACCGATAGTTAATTATAACCGAACTTGGTGAAAATGGCCGTAAGTGTTATTAGTGTGTACTTGAATTTTTGAGTACGATTCGTACTTAAAGTAAGTATAAAAAGCTTAATTTATCCCGAGTGTTTTTCTTTTTGTGTACCTATGTATATATATTAAAAAAAAACTCATATAAAAATGGATTTTTTTGGAGATCGTTAAAGTGTATGTTTAAACTTATTGAGCTAACTATATTCGTCAGCCCGTCAGCCCGTCTGGCAGTTTGATAAAATTCGATTAATTGTGTTTCATTTGTTATGATTGTCAGAAGAACTAAGTCTTATAAAAATTGGTTAGAATCGGTAAATAATTTCCCATTTCACATACATATATATATATATATATATATATATATATATATATTCCCCTCGATCCTATAAGGAGCATAGGGCCTCAATTTCACATACATACATACATACATATTATTTAGCCATTTTCACAAAAATTTTTAGTGCAATTTCCAAAAAAAATTAAATTATGTACGTAGGTACATACAAATATACTAAATACCTATTTTAAATTAAATATTGACCAATTAATTTTATTAAAATCTAATGAAGTAATCATTATTGCCACCATTATTATTATTGCAAAGATTTTATTAAATCATATTATTTTTCTCACATTTTCAAAATCCAACCATCCATTTGCAAGCAAAACAAAATTTATTGTAAACAGTTTTTAAAATTTCATCAGATTTTTATGCCCTTTTTTCATCTTCCATCGTAGACTGCATGACACTTGCTACCGTTCGTTTACATCATTCAGCCAGCCATTCAACCAAACAAACAAACCAACCGACCAGCCAGTCATCCATCCGTCCGTCCGTCCATCTGTTATTTTTTCAGCTTTTGTTCTGTATCTATGTAAGTGTAAATATGTGTGAAGTAATTTTATTTGCCTTTGATCACATTCGACTACAAAAAAATTATATACATATGTACATACATATAAAAAAGGAAAAATAAATTTTTTGATGCCCTTCTATAACAAGAACTAGTTGGGCAGACAAAGTTGGTCATGTAGTTTGTAGCAGGATGTATAAGTTTATTCAGTCAGGAATGATTAGAACATTTTTAAAAAGTCCAAACCAATTTCGTAGGAGAGTATTTTAGTAATTAATTATAAGAATTAAAACCCAGTAGGATTCCCAAAATTCGTTGCAACTTTTCAAATCACCCATTTATTTAATTTTTCTTCTTGTTCTGCACTTTTGCTCACCATACAAAATTGTAAATTATTAAAATAGGTATGTAGGTATTTTATTAAAATAAATATGTGAATACTTATGTATGTATATCGATGATATGCATGTACAACTGTTCATATTGCTCATTTGCTGCAACATCGTCATAACTTAAAAATTTTTAAGGTTAAAGATTGATGTTTGACTGTTGTCTAACGGGCACCGCAGTGGTGCAGTGGGTAGAACACAAAGATCTTCTGACGATAGAAAGTGGTGTTTCTTGAAACATGTAAAGATCAACCCAGGTTCAAATCCCAGCTCAGCCAAGAAAAATTATCAATAAATTTTAATAAAAATTCCAAGTTGTAAAATTCCTTCCCTCAGTGAAAATAATTTAATGAAAATTAAATTTGATGAACTCAAGCCTAATTAAAGAATATCAAAAATTAAAAATATTAGCTTAACAGAAACCGACTTTAATGGTTTAAATTTACACACAGCATAGTTGAAAGAATATATTTTATTATTTTCTTAAGAGTTGAGCATACAGTATCCGCATATCAAATAATAGCCACTTCATAGAATAAGATTTTTGACTTGTGATGTTGTTGCAGCAAATCGGCGATTAGTACATATGTATGCATACATATTTTACACGCAGAGTAAAAAGATTTATCAATATGGTTACCTCCAACAACGAAAATGTTTGAACAATTTATTGTTAATTTTACTATGTTATTGTCACCGGCAACAATATTATAGGTAAATTAGTCCTCCAGCAAGTAGGCATAATCATAATTGTCAAATTTATTTGTTTACAACTAATAATTGTTTGGTTTTAAATAAACAATAGTTTTTTTCTCATAAGCAAGAATAACATGATATGGTTGCAAAGACACCATTAACTTTCAATAAGATGTTAACAAATTTTCGTTAAAAATAAATTTTTTGGAGGTGAACATATTGAAAAATGTTTTTTTTCTGTGTGTATATAAATATACGTAGGTACATATCCATATGTATAACTTGTATATACATAATTGTTTTTAATAAAATGTTTAAAATATTTTTTTACAAATTGTTTTTAAAATTGACGTTGTAACGGTCACGTACAAACAAGAAATGAATTTATTGAAAAAGTTTAATAAAGGAAAAGGAACAATTTAGTTGAAGGAATGAATACACGTTGACCTGTAAGTTTCGTTTTTTTGTTTTTTACACGTGCTCTTTTATGGTCTACAAGCAGGTTCATGAAATTTACATCGATATGTTTTCATAAACAAGAGATTGTAGTGAATTTTAAATCCAATAGGTATTTTTCATAGATTTGTAACGGTTTTAAATCTATGTACATAGGAAATGTTTCAAATAAATTTCTAAATATGCGGAAATTTCTTTTAGGAAAGAAATATGTAGATTTAAAACCTGTGAAGAAGAGATTAAAATCATTTAACTTGAATCTGCTCAAAGCCAATTCAATACAAATTTCAATTTAGAGGAAGTAACTTTACAAAATTTTTATATTCACAGTACAAATAAGCTCTCCTTGTTAAATAACAACTTGTAAAATTTTTTAACTTTAACATAAAACTTCTATTAGGTAAGAAAGAAATGGCCAATGGCTTAGACCAAATAATTCATTTTCATATCATGGAGTTACTCTTCACATAGCGTCCACTATGAACCAAGCCAAACTTCTAACGAAGTTTCAAATGCGCTCTAGTCCAAAGCCAGAGATATCATACAATCCGTCAAAGGTGGCGGAATCCATTTCGGCCAGTCGCCTTCTCACCAGTGCAGAACAGTAACAGAGAAGGTGTTTTCCGTTGTCCTTTTCATTTTCGTGATCGCAGCTATGGTATCAAGCCTGCATCCATTGTTCGCGGCCCATCTATCATTGGTAATATCGATAGTATATATAGTAGATACTAGTATCGATAGTATAGATATGATCGTCCTCATGTGGCTAAAACAGTAAAAACTGTTTAGAGTCCTTTTCTGTCTAAGTACTTATATTTATATTCGTTCAATTCCGTACTGGAATTTAATCCACTCAAGTTGAAAGTTTAAATTACATGATAACTGAGTCGTCCACTTACAAAGTGCTCTAATTTAATAACACAAAATTCTGAGAAAACCAACAGTTTTTTGAAAGTGAACTGCCAAGCACTATTGAGAGTTTTGTAGGAGTATTGAATATTTAAACAGAAATGGCGCATAACTTACCGAGTTTTGGACGATAATGAAAATGGGTTATGGGGGCATGTTGAAAAACAAATAAAGTGGAGCCTATTACAGAATTTTTATCGTTTTTAACTTAGCGGGTTTTGCAAGTGCACTACTTCTTTACTAAGAATATAATTATTGTTATTATAATTATTGACAAACGTGGGTGCCCTGGTAGACTAGTTGGCAGTGAGCTTGTCTATTGTTCGATTCCCGCGAGAGACAGATATAAATATTTTCACTAAAACGGGCTGAAGTTCTAAGTTACTATTGCTCGGTTTATTAAGTTAGAATATAATTTGTAATTGTAACTCTTAATTAAGGCCGATTTACACTATCACAAAAAAGTCTTAAGTATTTTGAAGAAAATGCTTCTCTGTTTGAAAAATTTCAAAAAAAGTATAAGAGCTGATCTGGACAGAGTTGTATTGTGTGAAGGTGTAAAGTAACTTTAAGTAGTATTGTGGGTATTTGATTGAACTGTTTATGGTGTTTGTTGAATATAATTTTCCTTAAATTATTTTTGTGAAGAAAGGAATTTAACAACATAAAATGAATTAAAATTTATTGATAATTTTTCATTTTTGACTGAGCTGGAAATCGAACCCAGGTTTTCTCGGGCAGGATGCGCTTACATGTTTAAATTGTATCCACAAAATCTCCTCAGGGGCATTTGCCATTTAACACTCGCCGCCATCGACGACGGCTGGCAGAACTGATGCCAATTAAAGATTTTCCCGCTAAGTCTAGCGTTTGAAATGTCAATCGTGGGAAAAAATACGTTTTAGCGGTAAGCGGGAAATCTAGCGATTTTCAAACATCTCGCAGCGGCTCATTTCTCAATATTTAAATTAGCAGATTTTATTAACTAAGGACTGTATGTGTCATTTTTTTCTTCCGTGTAAAACTGTTTCAAGATTCATCTAAGACCCCAAAAAATTTATATTTTCTATTGTAATTTCCTTGAGTAATTTTAAGTTGATTTAGCCATGTCCGTCTGTCTATCCGTCTGTTAAAATCAGGCTCACTTTCAAACAACTCAAAAGAAAAAAATAAATGCTGGTATGAAATTGTTTGTAGATCTCCTAAACAGTTTGGGATTGAAATCCAGCAAAATCGGTTCAACCACCCTAAAAAATGGAATGCACATATCGATATAAGATTTTGCGCAAATTCGTTCTATATGACTAATCATACCGATAAATTTGGTCAAATAATTAACGATATGCCTCATATAAAGTCCACTCTCGAAAAAATCCTTTAGTACACCTAAAACCCTAAAAATAATGCTATTCTAATAAGTTTGGTCTGTCACAGTTTTATATGACTAGAAATTACTCTGTCAACTATCCTGCAGATAGCAACATTATTTACCTTTGGCCTCATATATAGCCTACTCTCGGAAAAAAACTTTAATACGCGTAAAACCGTAACGCTTTCGATCTGTGCTCTAATATAAAAAAATTTCATCAGTTATAGTTTTATAAGACTTAGACCCATAATATACCAACGGACCCATTATAAGACCACTAGCTGTAGGTGGAGGGTATCAAAGGTTCGGCATAACCGAATAGTTGACTAAATTAAATAGCTAAGGAAGTTGGAAACATTTGTATGTAACGTAATTTGAGACTTTTGAAAAAGTAGCCTAAGTCTAGATTTATATAAAACTCTTAAAAATGTTAAGGTTTTAGCGGTATTTTTAAAAAAATATTAAGCAGTTTTGAAGTCCGGGGCCTGATTCTGGCAGTCGTGATCGAGTAATTTCTCGATTCGAAAGCAATTTATTATCTAATTATTTTAGTCAATACTGAACGAATCGGAATTATTTTTTCAGTGTTATAAAGCATTAATTTGAGTTTCACATTACTGAAAAAATAATTTCGATTCATTAAGTATCGACTGAAATAAAATTGCTTTCGAATCGAGAAAGTACTCTATCACGACTGCCAGAATTAGGCCCCCGGTTTGGTGGGAAATGTCCATGAAAAGTTGGCAACAGTGCTGGCAGTCAATAGTCAAAGTACCTTTAATAAACTAAGTTTTGACAAACGGCCTTGCTATGGAAATCAAAATCAATTTAAATTGAAATCGGTGAAATTTTTAGTTAAATATATGTAAATATTTTTTCCATTCAAAGAGTAGTTCTTATAGAGAAAAGCGGTATTCATATTACAAAATATATAAAAGGAGTTAATTTTATTAACAGAATCGTTTTCAAAATTTGTTCCATCTCAATTTCATTCGAATTCGATTTCCACAACATGGTTGAAAGACTCGCTTTTACTACTACTAATAAAACTGGTTCTACCCTGCCAATATTGCAAATATTATATACAAATTAGGAAAAAAAATGATTGTGTTGTAATTTTGTGTAAATTCTTATTTTTTAATAAACCAAGAAATTTTAGCTTAATAATTTTTATGACCAGATGGCAATAAGTTGTCAATTTTTTGAGGTTTGAAATTCTAGAATTCCAAAGATCTTGCAAAATTCCAAAAAATTGGATTTATCTAATAGTTTTTGTCTGAAAATTAATTCATCAATTAGGGGATGTCTCATATAAGAATAATCTACTGTCAAAATTTTATGTATCTACAACATCATAAACTCCAATAAGATTTTCACTTACAATGTTTTATTCTCGAATATCGAGTACGACTCTGAGCCAATCGGGGCGTAGCAAAATACGTTGAATTTCCTTTTTATATTTTACGAACCCTGCGCCAAAAAAAATTCTTTGCTCCATGAAAATTATGTAATTCCAATAAACAGATTTATTTTAGATCTCAAATGTCAATCAAATTAGTTTATTTATAATTATTGATTTAGTTTTTATTAAAATAACCTTCCGCAAGCAAATTTTTGGTTACATATTATTTAATTTGTAATGTAAAAGAATCTGTGTTATATGTGATTACTAAAAAATGTTTTTTAATAAAAAACTGTTTTTTTAGTACTTAACTGATATTGCTCACATAGTCAAGAAGTTTTAGTGTACCTCAACAATTTTTTGGTTTATCGTGTAAAAATTATAACTTTTGTGCGGTTTTTCGCACAAGGGTGATTAAACGTTAATCGGAAAAAATGCCTGAGTTAAAGTAAATCAAAGCAAAAACAATTAGCAACAAAATTTACAGTTTTATAATTTTATTCCATAGTCCCTTTGATAACAAAATATTAAGTCATAATGAACCGAAATCGTATAAGAACCAAAAGCCTAATAAAAAAAAAACGAAAACACTACATTAAAATTTACCAGCATACATTTCTAGTTAAGTGAGAAACTCATTAAAAATGAAAACTTTGAAAAAGTGATATTTTCGTTTTTTATTGCATAATGATTTTAAGTTTTTTTCGTTTACATTTCTGAATTAGTCGGTGTTATTGACCGATTTATCCGAAATTTGGCAGTGTGATTTCTAGTGTTAATAAACTTTGATAGACCAAATTTTACTACAATAGCGTCAGTCATTACGGCTTTAGGCTTACTAAAGTGTTTTCTAAAAAAGGGCTTTATATGTGCCTATTGTAAATTTTGGACCGATGTTCACAAAATTTCGCAATATGCTTTTTTGGCGTTCAAAACGAATTTGAGAATTAGAATCGGTGTATTCTGTCACCAATTTTTTTAAGTTTTTGGACCAAAAATGTACATATTTAAGGACGCTTGTTCCACATCTGGGTATGTAATTATTTTCCTACAGAACCGATTGTGGTAGATTTCAACCTCAAACTGTTAAGGATAACTATTTCAAAACAAAATTGTTTTTTTTTTTGTCGAGTCTTTCGAAAGTGAGGTTGTTTTGCACAAATGGACAGACCGACGGACATGGCTAAATCGACTTGGAATTAATTAAGGCTTCAGAAAACATATGCTTAATGGGGTCTTAGATGTATATTAAAAAAGTTTTTAGCGGAATGAAAAACTTATTATACTCTCATTCACCACTAGTGGTGGAGGTTATAAACAATTTTATAGAAAAACAGCCGCCTCAATTAAATTTAAAATAAAATTAAAAAAAGATTATTTTCGTGCCGATTAAATTATTGCGAAGAATAAAACTAAAACAATCGACCTTGGAACTGCCTTCCAGACAATTGTTAAGGGCCTCTTACTTATTATTTATACACTAACTATAATTACAAGTTTTTTGTTTTTTCTTTGTAAGATAATTAAGTTGCTCTTAGCCCAGTGTTTGTTATACAAATATTTAATTTGAAATTATTTCAATTATATTTTTTTTTGCTTAATTATCTTATCAAATGTTCATAAAATAAAAGCAAAGACAAGAGCAACAAAATGAAAGTGCTTATCAGTCTTTAGTTAATTTAATAAACAATAAAACAGCAAACATAAATACAAATGCTGTGCATACTTTTACATGTGCACATTTATATATGTAAATAATTACACACACACACAATACATAGTCATATAGTGAAGTGTAGATACAACAGTAGAAATTCGAATCAAATGGTCATTGACTGAAATGAATTTAATTTACACATTTTTACTAGGGGTGCGGCTAATATTTGGTTTCGCATTCGCTTAGTTTTGCTACTTGTATTCACATTCGCTAAAATGTATTTGAATATAATTTAAAAATAATAATAGCATCTGTAAGCTTAACAAAAATTGTGACAAACGTTAAACATGAAAATGAAAATACTGATAAGAATACATCAAAGTGGTAAGACCCCTTTCACACTCGGCAAGTTACTTGAGCAAGTCTCTTGCGCAACTCTTGGTTTGTCAGGAAAAAAAATGTGTACAGACTTTGTTGTTGTCGGCAAGTAACTTGCGCAAGTGTGAAAGGGGTCTAACTAAAGCTATATAACTTGCTACTCTTAAGAGTGATAAAGCACCAAAATTTATGTTTATAAAAAAGAACGTGGCTCAATTGAACTTTTATTATGTTTATTTTATTATTATGTTTGGCTTAATATGCAAACCTGCTAAATCTACTCTTTAAGTAAATTGAGATTTTAATGCCGTATGGTAGAGAAAGATTTGCGACAAAATGTGGGTAGGATTGAAAAAGTGGGCATGGCACTTCCAATACAAGGACATTATAGAGCCAATGATTTTAAATTTGCTACAAGCATCTTGATTATTAACAGATAACATCCAACAAAATGTGGGCGGGAGTTGCAAAATGGGCGTGGTCTAAATTTGATTTTTTTAATATCTAAAGAACGGTAAGAGAAAAACGTTTCAAATTTCAAATTTGGTGCACATAGCTGGGTTATGAATGCACAACCTCTCTAAAAAAAATGAGAGGCATTAAAAAGTGCGCGTACTACCTGCCGTAGAAAGAAATTTTCGAGAATGGCAAGAAGCAATTTAGATACAAGCACGTATAGCGGATCCTCGTGTATTTGTATAGTAAAAATATAAATTAAAATTTATTTACATTTGAATTTTAAACATATTCGCTTTGGTATTCGCAAAATTTTAATTTTATTATTCGCTTTCGCATTCCTTAAACACATATTTGGCGCCTCCCTAGTTAATACACATTTCTGTGAAATGAAAACTAATGTTTAATTTAAAAGCCAAATTGTTCAAGATGTAACATAATTAGTGTTTTTCATACGGTTCACTAATCCCGGCTTCGAGCATATTTTTCGGGAAAAGTCCCAGAAAATTTGTGTGGGAATTCCCGTGATTTATTTGTTTAACTCAATTATTTGTGACAAATGCACTAATATTTTGTGTATTGTGGAAGACATCGAGTACCTATCCTTCGTAGTTTTGGAAAAATATTTCACTGGTTTTAATGCAATGAGCATCAATCAATATTTATACCAGTAAAAGATACTAAAAGGTCCGTGCGAGAAAATGGTCTTCTAGCTGTGTTGCCGCTGCTGAAAAAATTACTTTTTGCCGCTACAATCGCACTTTCAGCCGCAGTGTATGATTGTTTAAGTTATAAGTTTAATTTTTTAATAATGATTTTTTATACATATTTTAAATATTTAAGTCTATTTGTTCCTAACTACGGCTCTTTTTAAATTAAATTACTTGTGATTTTAAGACTTTTATTTTGTTACTCTTGACTCAAAAATATATATTTTTTTGGTGTGGTTGTTTTGAACACTACTTAATAACAGGCCCTTCATCGATTCTTCTACAGTGCTTTATGTTAATGACAATTTTGTAAAATCGTGCGTGAACGATTATGATTAGTTTAGTTTATTTCTTGACCTTTCTTACGCATTCTGCATTCCCTATTATAATGGAAGCTCACACTCAGTAACAACATAAATTATTAAGACAAGCCGAAAAAGCAAGTTTCTAAATGCCCAACCATAACAGGCAACAACAATTTAAAGAGTAGGAAAGCCAAATGTAATTTGCTCCAAACAAACACTTAGCAACAAATTAAGTGTGTAAAGATTTATAAAAATAATATATTAGGGGAGTTAAGTATATTATGTTGTATGGTATTTTAAATGAAGCCATTTATGTAACATTATATTTAATATATATAAACATACATTCTTCTGCATATATATTTTAAACTCAATATATGGTTGCGTTCGTTTACCCCAAAATTTGTACTGGATTTCACTGAAATGCGTTCGAGTGCACATAAATTTGTGAAAGAGAGCATCTATTTAGAGTTTAAAGTGACAGTTATCAGCAAAGAGCCTGCAAATTTTAACTGAACAAATGTTTGCCTGTAAAATCCAGTAGAAAAGAAAAACATATGATTCAATATAGTAAACTAGAAAAAAATATACAATTTGCAAACAAAAAGTCTACAATTAATTAATAAAGAAGGTATAGGAGGGGAGTGCTTTTACCCTTTTTGCTTTATTTTACGCCGTAAATGTTAATAATTATAGCCTAAAGTTCCTTCAGGACTTGAAACTAACATCGGCTTATTAGTTAAGAAGACATGGGTAGAGGGAGCTTTTACCCGTTTTACACTATTTTACGCCCTTAATGTTGGAATTTCCAAAAATGTTTATCTTAAAGTTCCTTTAGATGTTAAAGTGTCTGCATGCCAAAGGAGGGAAATCTTTTACTCTTCCTGTCCTTTTTCGCGCCCTATTCAATAAAAATTATATGCTTTAGTTTCTTACATTAATTTCCTGACAAATTTCAAGAAAATCCAACCGATTAGTTAAGAAGTTTATGTGAGCTTTTACCCGGGATATGAAATATACTTAACGGTTCAATAAAATTCTTAAATTATGCCCCTGAGTAGGATGCTCCTAGACGGGTAAAATGTAAAACCAACACGACTTTTTTTTTTATATTCATCATTTGTTTCTAACACACCCGCTATCTCCCTTTCTTAAGGGTCCTACCATTTTCAATACAGGCTAGAAATATATTTAAGAACAAGGCCCTAAATTGCTTAGGGGTTGTTTGTCTTTAACATTTTCTCAAAACATAATTGCTCTTTATCTCCACCCCTTAGGGAGGCTCCCATACAAATATGGCATTTGATGGAATTCTTAAGTTCAATTGAAATTTTTCATATTTTGTGAATAAAATGCACGGTTGTGAACAGATTTTTATCATTTACTGCTTGTACCGGCTCTGATAAAAACCCAGACTGCCGACTGACTGTAGAAAATATAGAAATACATCTATTTTTACACGGTTTTGATTTAACACGGTTGGGAAAAACAAATGTTAAATTATTTTACACGATTTTATTCAATTTAGCACGATTCAAAATAACACAACACAAATGAAAATACGTACAGTTCATAAACAATTTATTATGTATTAAAACTTTCATTTTAAAGTGTTTAGTTATCCGTAAAATACGTATGTGTATCAAATATGAAATTTGATTCAAATAATGCATAAATCAAAAATTTGGTCAACGATTTTAAATCGTTTCTCAATTCTTGTCTCAGCTTGATATCGTTGTAAATAAGACTTTTTGAGCGTTTGTAATTCTCATTCGCTCTGCAGTTTTATTAGCTAATAGCTTTGGCTTTTTATACCCTTCGCCGAAGGTAAAAAGGGTATAAGGCAAAAAACCACGTCTACCTCTAATTTTTTCCACAAATCCCTTGTTGTTGTTGTATAGCCAAAGTTTCCAAATCAGGCACACACATTAAGATTATCAATACACAGCATCCCAAAAAATGTGGGCGGCATTAAAGAAGTGGGCGTTGTACCTCCCATACAACACGTCAGTATATAAATCTGTCAAATCGGTTTAAAAATTGACAAGTTATGAGTAAAATACTAATAAAATGGGCTAAAAAAAATCAACATTTTTATTAAAATCATATTTTAGGGTGCTGTCATAAGACCTATGGTCTGGTTTGGAAATCTTTCGTAGAAAATATTTTCTGAAAACCTCGGAAAAATCAGTTCAGATACCAAAAAGTTAAAACCAAAATAACATTTTTTAAAAACGCATTAGCGGGAACCATACATCTTCCCGAGTCCAAGTTTTATAGCCCAAATAAATAAAAATTTTGTTCCTTAACACGTCGGTATATAAATCTGTCAAATCGGTTAAAAAATGGCTGAGTTTGGTAATAAATTTGCATGTGTACGTGCATAAAAACTGAACTGTGAAAAAAACAAAGCAATTTGTTTGTGTTTTCTTAACCCTCTTACAACTACAATTGAGAATAAGAATGTTTCCTGATGAGCTGGCCTAAGCAACCATTAAAATACGCATCAAAACTAGCTTATCCTGCAACGTTTTTACGACAAACAATATCTTATTTATTATGAAAATTTATTTTGTTTCTGATTCGTATTCAATTTTTTATGTATATCAAGCAAGATAAATCTATTCACTATTATAAACGTTGTGATTATCGATTTCAAAATTAATAAGCACAGAAACTTTATATGCAATACTTCTGGATATTTTTTTCAAGTCATCAATTATAGTTTATCAACTCATGGTATTACATGAATAATGAAATTCTATTTCTCATTTTTATTTCGGTCACGGTTATCATACATTGTGAAATAAAAAATTTGAACTAGATATTTTAGAAATGCAGCGTTTCATACTGTGTTTCCACAAATATGTAAGTTTATTATAAACTAAATAAAAATAAATTTTAAATAGATTTTTTTATTATTAAGAAAATTTTAATTTCAAACAATGTTCAAGCTTGATTATATTTTACGATTAATTTAATGTTTTTATTAAAATTTGTATACTTTATTTAAATGGAAGAAAGATAACGCATAAAATTTTTTTTATAATTTTATATTTAACCATAAAACAACAGTTTTCTCTCTTGTGTCTTTATTAACCGTTAAAAGGGTGTCTGTGTTTAAAGTTTAAATAAGATTACATTTTATAAACATAAAACTAAAAACTGCTGATAACGTTTTTTTTATTTTTGTTTTTTAAGTATTTACGCAAGGCTGGTACATTTAAAAATAGTTTAATCTAAACCATATACTTAAAGTTTATGCACAGACCATATTTTCTATGAGTACTTATGATGCCACTTACTATCACAAACAAATAAACAAAAAAAAAAAAAAAAAGATTGAACAGCAAAATATAAAAGCGATCGGGCACATTTAAGCCTAGTGAAAGTACATATGTACTTATAGATTATAAAATATTTCTGTATATTAAAAAAAAAAAATAAGTAAAACTGCTCTTTTCGTCTATGCCGAATCTTAAATGCCCTTTGCCATAGAATCAGAAGTCGTACCAAAAAGTTTTAATTAGGACTACACATGTGTAGAGGCCAGGTGAAATAATGGACCGATTTCGCTTATTTTCAATATAAAATAATACGTAGGTATCTGATATTTAAGAAATATTAAGAAAATAAAGATTTATTGCTGAGATCGCTTCTAAATTTCAATACCAAACTATCCCGGACAATTTCTGATAAAAATATATAGCGAGCTAGTCCCCAACACATCTGGAATCTTCTGAAAACGCATTTCAACATACACACGGACAGATTAACCGATGGATGGAAAGAGGAACATCGTTAAATTAACTCCGATACTCATAAGCACGGAAACCACAAATATGCAATTGCATGCTTTTCCTTGTGCGACCAACGAAGGCAGAAATAATTTATCTATCCGTTTTAGAGCTTTTAATGAATTTTGGCATCGATTTTTGGAGCATATTTTTGCATAATTGAATTAAAATAGCCTTTTTGCAGAATTTTTTAAGTTTTTAGCGCATATTTTGCCTTTTTGAGGTATATTTTAAAACATACTCGATTTATTTTAGATGCCTCTTGTAAGCTTTCGTAGCAAATTAAAAACATTTTTTTCGAAATTATGGTCAACACTGTCAACACTGCAGGGATGATAAAGTCGGTACAGTTGTACTTTTTTCAGTACTATTAGCATTGCAAAAGTACTGAAGTACTCCAATGATATTTTTAGTACAATTTAAAAATTTCAAATGCTTTAAAATATAAACATTTTGGTCAAAGGTTGGATAATTGAAAAATGAAATTAATGAACTAATGTTACCAGATATCAGAGAATTGCTGTACCGAATTTGTCGGCGAATATGGAACAAATTTTTCAAGTCTAAAAAACAAGCTGAAAAATCTTCGTCTAAACTCCTTTTTACACATATTTTTTTTGCTAATGGCCAAATATATATTTCAAATAAGTATAAAAGTGAATTTTAATGCATGGGATGTTTTTTAGCTGCACGAGAATTTAAAATGATAGCACAAGACATGCTATGGTGGGAATGAAATTTTTATTAAAATCTGGTAGATAATTTCATGGCTTTTATTTGTAAAATATGATTTCAGGCATATGTCAACCGCGCTACAAGTTACACGGTCCATTCTGTTCAATTTTGGACCACTTTTTCTAAAAAATTAGGCCGTGTGGCGTAAGTGTTGCCTTGATATTGGATTCCAATAAACAAATGACCTAACATAGCTCCATAAAAAGTTGTCCAGATACGTTTAATCGCACGAACGAGGGGCCAGTGGCAGAACAACTTCCTAAAATTGTTCTCGCTCCGAATACAGCAATTTTGTTTATTGACTTAGCCTTTTATTCACTAATCACTAAGCACAATTCTTTGATAAAAGTGCCCGCGAGCAGGTTTATTTTTTCAAAGTAAATTTCCACAATTTGAAGGCGTCGTTGTAGCATCAAACAATTCAAAATGATTTGCCAAATCTTACTGAACAAAAATGTCTACACAGTTTGACATTATCAGCTCTCAAAGCATAGTTAAGTACAATAAGATTTGAAAAAGAACAATTTTAACTGAATTAAGTACAACTTTGGGAATGTCATTTATCATCCCTGCCTGAGTATGTAACTTAATTTAAGAGTCGCATATCTTTGAAAAGCAGCCTATATCAAAATTTGTATAAAACAGTTAAAAATGTTTATGTTTTAGCGGTATTAAAAAAAATACCCCAAAATTAAATATTTAGCGGTTTCTAGTGGGCTTGAAGTCCGATTTTTCGGGAAGTGTTGAAAAAAGTTGGCAACAGTGCTGGCCTACAGGGGCACTAAAGAGTGTTAAAAGCAATAAAAGAAAATGCAACACGCAAATTTCAAGAGCTCTATCCTCTAAAGCTTTAAGTAAATGCGGTAAAAGTATTAGAATTTAATAGATTAAGTAAATGTAAAACTAACAGCATCTCCAATGACTAAAACATATTCTAGTACAGAAATCACGAATTTCACTTAGTTTAAGAAGTTTCCTTGCAAAGTTTTTTGATCACTTAATAAGTTTTTTAATGCCGTTTGAATTTGAGCTGCTTTAATTATTGGTGTCAAATGTTATTAAATAGCGCGATTAATTGGTCAGGTCATCGGGATTATGATCTTTGAAAATTTTTTCATATTATTGTGTTAAATTTATAAATGTTTAATTACGAAGTTCCTTTGTAAGTTTTACTACATCATTAAACTCTTAATTATGTCATCAAAACTAAAAAAGTACCACAAAAGGGTACTGTTTTTTGCCTAAAACCAATAATAAAACCAGCAAATAACTTTAAACCCTGCACACAAAATGGTTTTTAAAATAAATTTTTTGTCGGCGTGTTTGGATGAGCAGTTAAATATAATCTGTAGTTGTGAACTAATTGAAAAATATTGTTCGATGTTGTAGCTGCTAATCTTGCTGGTGCTCATAATATTTCTGCTGGAGATTTTATTTGCCGTAGCTCTTAATATAAGTAATAAAATAAAATTAACACAGTTTAAAGTCATAATATCAATTGAGTTTTTACACAAAATGCAACAAACAATAGCAAAAATAATGACTATTTAAGACTAATATAAATATACATCCATACATACGGCTACTCAGTTTTCAAGTGGGACGCATTGAAAATGTCTTCTATTTATAAGTATGTTTGGAACTCAACATAACAGCCGTAGTTTAATTAAAGACTTTTTATTTAATAAAGTGTAATTCATTTTATGCATATGAATTACATGAACTAAATTATCCCAATTTAATTCATATCTACACAAAATCATTAACATAAAGATGAAATCATTATAAGGTGTCCCATTTATAGTGGGAGTAGCTGTACACAGGGCTGGGCAAAATACATGCTTTGATGTATTTAAAATACAAAATATATTTAAGTTGTGCATTTAATAAATAGAAAAGGTTTACTTTTTTATTTGAAATCTATGTACAAAATATTCAGTTGAGTAACAGCCCCGGTGCAAAACTAATGCTTATTTTCATGAACTCTGAATTTTTGAAATGTAAATGGAGCTATTCTAAGCCCAATAAATCTTGCAAGGGTGTTTACTGTCACACATACTGCGCTCACTTTTTGAGATTTTAAATCAGTATACTCTGGTGAAAATCATACAGTTTCACTTTGAAAATCCGTTATCGATTCGAGCTGAAGTTAATACCTAAAAGAAATTGCCACATATGGAGAGAGACCAATCCACAACAGACCCTACAGACTCTTATTTATCCAGAAAAGTGCACGGTTTGTTTTGGTTTACACGTTGTTGGTGAGTTCATTGGACCTTATTGCTTTAAAAATTAGGAACCAGAGAAGCAAGAATAATAAGAATATTAAAGAAAAAATATAATCAGCTAAAAAAAACATTCTAGGTATCTATTCCTGATAAGCACAAAACAATAAAATAATCATTTCTTTATTACACTCACAATATTATTACAGTAACGGACAGTAGTTTATTTAAGAAGTTCAGTCATTTTTAAATAAATAAACATTTAAAATTCCAAGCAAATTAATTATTAACTGATTTTAACAGTTATTTAGAAAACTAAGCGCATATTAATACGGATTTTCAGTTGCAGTTAATATTGTCCGTTAAATTCTTCTTTATGTAAAATTAAATGAAAATGTAATTTAAAGTAACAAAAAGTTCATTTAATTTTTACTGTCAAAAATTTAACCGCGAATTCCGTAAAAACTAATGAATTTTCAGTTATTTTATATAAATTAAGTATCGAAAAATTAACTGAGTATTCCGTAAAAAACAAAGGAATATTCAGTTTATTTTTCGAGCTTTAAACTTGTTTAAATTCTACCTTTTAACACGCTACTTCAGTAGAACCAAAAACATAAAGAAAAATATTTCTTTTTTGGGTTTTGGGTATCTAAAATTTCAGTGTTGTAGTGGCAGCCAATAATTATAGTACGAATATGTCAATGAATGGAGGAAAATGTTTTGTAATAAAAAGTACCAAAAATAGTTACGATGTTCACCCCTCAATGTTTGAATTTCGAAAAAGTACCAAATTCTTATACGTTTTTTTTTGATAAGTTTCGAATGGGGTATTAACTTTGTTTCTATGTTTATTAGTTCAAAAGATAGAATCAAAAAAGTACTAAAATTCAGATTTTACCCGTTTACTCCCTAATAGAGCCAAATTTCAAAAAAATACCAGACACCTGTCCGCTTATTTTTCTAAAGAACAACGATAAGTATTACAATTACTTTGCATCTCTTTTAGTTTTGGAAATATAAGGTTACCGAATTTTCTCGTTTTTACCTTTTTTTACCCCCTAAACATTCGAATTTCAAAAATCCCGTCTTAGTGGATCGATTTGGGGAGTGACCCATCTCTAGTCCAAGAAAAAAGTTACCGAACAAAATAATTTCTCTATCTTAAAAGTTAGACGTCATTGTTCGGAACGCATTTTTTTAATCGAGCTTAAGTCAATTACTAGATTGCCCTATAAGAAAATAAGAAAAAAATCACAATTAAAATTTTTACAAATTTTTGTAATCAATATAATATAATATTGTACTTTAAAATAATTTCTTTAAAAGCTTTTATCTTTAAATTTTCAAAAACTCCGAATCCCGAAAAATCCCGGGATACGGGGATTTGATTTTTTGATTTCCGAATCGCGGGATTTGCGAAAACCAGTCCCGATTGACCTCCCTAGTGTAAACACTAAAAAAAATTGTCTTAATACTCTAGTTTTCTATTCATTTTCTGTTCCCGTCACTCCAACAAGCAGCATAGCGCCTAAACGAATTGATTGAATTCCCTGTTATTGGATGCTTCGCACGCTTCTAGCATGCCTTCAGGAAGATGTTGTCAATTGAAGGGGATCTATCATATAACCATGGTTCACTCGGGACAAAATCTGGGACCTTTATTATTTTAACAGAAATTGCATTTGTGCATTTAGGTTATTTCAGTGACCTGTTACAAAATCTCGAAAAGGTGATAATTACCCCTCCTTAGACATCATCATATTAAATTAACTTAATATAACGTGCTGAAACTTAAATCGGTCCCGACCACATATGAAATGTCACGTGGCAAGTTTGGTGTTATATTCATTTCCCCTAGGGTTCTGCCTCTACTTGTCTGCTCCAAGTGTGTGTAGGCCTTCCTCTTCTACGGCTTCCTTGAGGGTTCCAAGCAAGAGCATTCATAGTGATGTCATCATTCACGCCCAAAGTCTATCGTTTCAGGCCAGAACATATTCTTGATTTTCCTGAAATATTAATTTACAAATACTTGTATGGACTTGTTGCGCATCTTTCCATGTTTTCCAACTATAGAGAAGGGTAGATTGTTGATTACCTTTAGCTTAACACGTTGAAAAATAATGATAGTTTTCAGGCGACCAAACGTTTATCGTGCCCTTTTTATGCGGTTTACGACGTCAAAGCCGATTTTCGCTTTGCAAGAGATAGCGAGCTAGCAAAATGATTTAACGTCCACAAGTTGAGTGTTTTAAATCTTGAATTTGTCATAAACATTTGGGCTTACACGTAATGTTTATTCTGATACCAGCATTCCAGTTTTATAGCCGGGACATTTTTGTTCTCATCCCACTTAGCAAAATAGAGTTTCATACTATGTGACATGCACATAATAACTCGTGTCCAGGATCTCCTGAAAATATTCCATTAAATAGTAGACTTAGCAAATGCTAAATTAAGAATCCCTCTAAAATGAGAATTTAAATGAAATTATTCATGTACGTAGTGGCAAAAGAACTGAGTTTTTTGAAAATGTATTTTTTTAAATACAAAATAACTGCGCGACTGGTATATGAAATCCAAAATATATTTTGGGAATGCATTTGAAAAAGATATACAAAATACGTGTTTCCATTACAAATACACATTTTTGAAATACTGCCCAACCCTGGGTGGAAATTTAAAAAAAAAATGTCCTATTTTATCTGTGCCATATCTGTTGCATATGTCGATTAATGTAGTTTAAAGATACTCTCGGTTTTGTTAAAGTTAAAAAAAATTATTTTACACTTTTTCTTCTTGTTGAGTTATCACAATTTTAACTCATATCGACTTAACCTACTCTTCACATATGAGCACAGAAATGTTTGTATGTTAGAAGATTGTCCAATAAAAAAAATATAGAAAACCAACAAAAACCAATTTAAACGTATGGACAACAATTTAGTTATTTGTATGAAAAACTTGCTACAGTAGTAGAATATAATTTTATTTGTACGAATATCTAATGTGGTTGGTTGGTTCGTGGAGAGAGATGAGTGCTGCTGTAATAATAGCAGTAGTAGCGGCAATAACATACATCTGTAACATATGTGAACCACATGTGGCATATAAGAAGACCTTCATTTAAACATTTATACATACGCATAGTCTTCGTCTGTATATCCCATATAAAACTTATTAAAACATCATATAAAATTATCTACTTTTAGTGTATTCGATTGAATAAAGTGTATTGAGTTTTTCTCCGTTGTGCCATCGTATCTGGTATCTGGTTGTTTGGTCTAATAGTTTCACTGCACACTGTTTTCACAGAATTTAATTAAATAAATAATCTGAGAACGATTTAAAACAGATGGTAGTTTTTCGTAGCCGAAAAAGTTTATGTTTGTTCAAAATGTAACTCAATACAAACTTTACCAATTAGAGGTTTGTTAAATATAAGTTTTAATGGATTAATAACAAAGTGTAAACTGGGACAATTCGTAGAAATAATTGCAACCTCCAAAATATTGTAAACTTTAAACAATACTTTTTTAACACCTTCCACCACTAGTGGTGAAGAGGGTGCACTAAGTTTTGTTATTTTGTGTGACCCCACAAAGTTATTATGTATGCAAGTATATATTTTTTTGGTAATTGAGAATTTTCAAGTCGCTTAAGCCATGTCTGTCTGTTGATATCACACTTACACAGAAAAAAATTACGACAAATCAATTGTCATATTGAATACCAAATTCGTCAATACAATTAATTTTTTAATTGAAAAGGCACCAACAACCAAATTTGTAAATATAAAAAATACTTTTATTAATTCAAATTGTTGATATTCAACAAATATTTTTAACAACGAAGTTGTAATATTGAATAAAGTTTTTGTTAACAATTATATTAAAATTTTAATTACGAATTTGTCTTATTAATAAAATATTTTGTTGAGAACTAACTTATTGCCTTTTGAAAGAATGAAATGCATCTAAATTATTTTTTTAATTAATTTTAATTGAAATATAAATGAAAAACTACATCATAAACACCATTAATATTTATTTCAGCATACTTATTCAGACGTAGAACTGGATGCGCAATAATGTTCATCTTATTAAAAGGGAATCTTGCCACAATTATAGACTTGTATTTGAAAACTAAAATTAACAAAAGACCCATTAAAATCTCTTAAGTTTTTTAACCACAACTTTACTTACCCCTATGATTAATTCAGTTTTTCAATAATCTGCCTATCTTTTAGCGTTTTAGTGTTTAAAACCCAAAATATTTAAAAAAAATTTTTTTTTGACAAAAAATAAAATATATTTTATGTATTTATTTTTTAACTGAAACCAATTGTTAATATGACAATTTACAAACCTGTTAATAAAGAAAATTGTTAAATATATTTGGAAAACTTTTAAAATTTTTATTAATTACTTAATAACTCTTGTTATTTTTTTCTGTGTATGCATTAACCACATTCGAAACAGCAGGCTACACGAACACAATACTTCAAATGCTGCTGGCTGAAGAAGACGGCAGCTACAATTGAAAAAATTTAAGCTTTTGTTAACTATGTCTTTATATTTTAGTGGTGGCACTATCATTTTTTTAAACTTTTATTTTTTACTTTTTTATTTTTTCTTTCTTTAGTTCTATTTTCATCCATACATGATCTAGAAACTAACTCCGCTATCATATTAGAGTTACTATAAAATTGCATTTATATATATTCCAGAGCACCGTGTAAGAAGCATCTAATTTGATGAATGTACTTGGCAAAAGAACAAATTTGATACCCATATTGCTCTATTTAAAACGAAGGGTTGCCACCCCATTGCATTTTTGTCAAAACGCGAACTAGCACGAATTTCAAAAAAGCTGAGACACGTATTTAATTAAATCGACTAAAGATTAAGATATGTTAATTTGGCATTTTTATTATAACAACCCCGAACAAAAAATTCAAAAACCGGTTTTTTTTACAGAAAATCCTTAAAAAAAAAGGAAACAGATTCTCAAATTAACAAAACATGCAAAAATAGACCCTTTTTTAAAATGGTCCAGCTCACGAGAGGTCAAAGCTGGAGCCGAAATATTTAAAATGGTATCTTAAAAAAGTCCAAGGTTTAATTTTAGGGGGGTACATCGACCACTTTTTTTGGTGAGTCGCTCTAATGTACATACACTGTTAACAAGGCAATACCGAAAACCGCAATACAGAAAAACTTTATTAAGCAAATATATCAGGGTTAAATAATTATGGGCATATCGAGATCATTTAAAGATAAAGCCAAAAAACTCGTCAAAATTACGAAAAATCGACACATCTAACAACCCTGTTCACTCACTTGTTTACATTTTCTAAAAACAGCCAGTAAATATTAATTTGGTGCTGAGCCGAGTTAATATTCTTGTTTCAAGCCGTTTCTTTTCTTTTAAGCGAAAAAAAAAGAAAATTGTTTAAGCACTTATTCCTTAAATATTTTTTAATATTAGCAACACTTTTTCTGTTTTGTAGTGGACAAAAATAGAAATTAGTTTAATTTGATTTAATTTTGTTTCGATCGTAATTGCCCGTTATAGTATAAAACACCCCAACGAATATTAAAATCCCGTGTTGTTGTGTATCTATTATGTAAAATTTCGGTACCATTCTCCACTTTTTTTTTTTAATTACATTGAACTCATGGTAAATTATGGATCAATCATCACAAAATTCTGAATAGTTATTTCTGATATTAAAAATCCCAAATAACCTAAATTAGACCAAATTTCCATACAATATTGAAATTTGTTTAAGCGTTTTATACGTTTGAAAGTGCTTTTTAAAGGCTGATTTATATGGAACCTATGGCCAATTATAGACCGATTATTGCAAAGTTGCATGCCGCTATATCTGGTCATATATGTAAAACTAAGTAGGACTAAATTTTACCACAATATCAATATTTTCTACGGTTTAAGGCACGTTTAAAAGTTTTCATAGATTGAGCTTTATATGGGACTTATGGTAAATGTTGAACCGAACTTCACGAAATACGCCTGTTTGTTTTTTTATTTGATAACTCTGTAACAGACTAAATTTCACTCCAATAGTATTATTCGTCACTGTTTTAGACGTACTAAAGTGTTTCCCGAAAGTGGGCTTTATATGGGGCGTATGGTAAATAATAGATCGATCTTCACGAAATCTGTCAGTATGATTTCTAGCCTTATAAAACTATAAAAACCAAATATTATTACAATAGCATTATTCGTTAAAGATTTCAGAGAGAAGGCTTAATATGGAGCCAGTGGTAAATTATGAACCGATCTACACGAAAATAAGTTGTTTAATCTGCCTTATGAAGGCCTAACAGAAAGAAATTTAAAACTTTATAAGACAAATTTGTGCTAAATCTTATAGTTATCAATCCCTGCATTCTGCCACCATTTATGTTAGTTTTTGTAACAAAATTATCAATTTTTGGAATAACTGTTCTACATTTGGATTCACAACTCTTATCCTATCGAACCGATTGTGATGGATCTCAATGCCAAACTGCTTAGGATAACTAGAAACAGATTGACACCAGTATATGTAATTCCTTTCTTGAGCGTGTTTCGACAGACGGACATCTCGAAGTACTTATCAAAAGTAAAAGGACTAGTTAAGTCACTCTTTGTGGGTGCATTGGTTTTTCGACAATCTCTCTTTGATTATCATTCGCTCAAATGCAGCAATTCTGCTTATTGACGAATCCACTCAGGTGAAAATGTGCCTCATCACTGAAGATGATTTTCTTTGAAAATTGATTATCTACTGTTGCCATTTCTTGTCACCATTCTGGCAATTGACGATGTTTGGAATGGTCAAGAGGCTTTAGTTCTGGAGTCAATTGCACATTGTAAGCGTGTAAATGCAAGTCTTTATGCATAATGTTTATCAACGGCGAGTGTGAGAGGTGCAATTGAACGCTCATTTTCATAAAAAGCCACATTAACATTAACGCATTGCTCGATTGTGTAACTTTCCATGGTTTAAATTGAGTTAGTCTGATATTGAGAAATGTTAAATGAAATGCAGAAAAAAACTTGAACACACTTAAGGTCACATTCAACATCGACCCTTAAAATTTAACCACCTATACATACAAATTTTTAAGGCTCTGTCTTAAGTTGTTTGAGCTGGGCGATGATCACCCAGTCAGTCAAGCATATCTTATATATAAAGATGAAGTCAGTTTTAATATACGATGATCTCTTAATTCCGATTTTATTGTAAAAAACTAAATTTATTTATTTCTAATTTATTACTTTTTGGGTTCTTGTAAGAAAAGTATGTTTAGGCATTTTTATGCAATTTTGGGTTAAAAATGTATGTTAAAGAGTTAACAGCACTGGTACAAGCATGTGTTTTAGCGCCGTTCACATACGTCAAGTTTGACTCGGCAAGTCTTGAGCTTATAGGGGAGAAGGGAAAAGAGAATGTCATTTCTTTGACGAAACTTGACGTGTGTGAACCGGCACTTACCTTGAGTAAAAACTACATACATACATACATGTAATTAAATAAATATCTCTATGGTTTAAATTAAGTAAAAAATTAAAAAAATTTTAATATAAATTTAAATTTGTTTAAATAAAGTCCTACTCTATCGTTGGACTTCATGAGTTTTTATTCATATGGGTAACTCCATGTCAAATCGACTAAAAGTGGGACACGACCTTTTTCGATTTTAATAAAATTTGGTGAGAAGGTTCCTAATAGCATATTAGGAACATATATAAACAAAAAAAAAAATTTTAAATTTTTTTTCAAAAGTTATGTCATATTCAAAAATCACCGAATTAGCCAAATGTGTTGATCTTATTTCTTCAATATCTTGAAAACTACTTTACATACGAAAGCGAATACTTGGAGCTACAAGCAATATATATTTTTTCTTTTTTTTGAAAAATGCAAACTATTAAATTTTAATAAAGGACTAAGTCAAAAAGTTATTTTTTTATTTGGCTGATTTTTTTTTATATAATACCTCAAACCGTTCTTTAAGAATCGTGAAACTTTGAAGGATGTGTTTTTTTCTTTTTTAAGATATGATTTTTTTTCTTTCGCAACCTTTAAAACAGACTTTTCATATTGTAATTTTGAGCAATAAGTACACTGTGCTAGTTGCAAAAAAACAGACAAGCCGGGCGGGCAGTAAGCGTTTTAACCTAATTCGGGCACGCTGAATCCAGTGGTGATAACCGTTCTTTTTAGATTAGCTTTTGTTTTCGAGATAAAGCGTTATTTCAAAAATGGAAAACGGTTAAGCCTATTGAAATTACTAAAAAAAACCGAAATTCCGCAATAAATAATAAGCAGTGGTTGGTCATACATTTGACCCATCTAGGAGCATCCTACGCGCTGTACCAAATTCTTCAATTTGGCCCGCCCCTGCAGCGCTTAGGATGCTCCTAGATGGGGTTTATTTCAATATATTGTTTGTAGTCCCAAATATTCTCTTTGAAATTACATAAAAATCATCTTTGTACATAAAGTAGTTTCCGAGATATTGAAGAAATAAACTCAACACATTTGACTAATTCGGCGAAATTATGACATTTTGAATATGACATAACTTTTGAAAAATAAATTTAAAAATTTTTTTTTTGTTCATATACGTTCCTAATAAGATAAAAGGAACCTTCTCACCAAATTTCATTAAAATCGCAAGTGGTCGTGTCACACTCTTGGTCGATTTGACATGGAATTACCCATATGGCAACTGTTTTGTATTAAAAATCTTAAATTTGTTTTTTAAACACTTAAATGTTTGTTTTTTTTTTGCACAAAAAGAAATTATTTCAAGTGGTGATAATAAATTTTAATAAAGTGGTTTAGTTGCAGATTTAATCTAAAATAATTTAACTAAAACAAAAAATAAAAACTTGTTTGAAACTAGAAAGAAAAAACACACACACTCTATTATTCTTATCGACATTTAATAAACAATGAATCAAGCAAAATGTATTTCAAAATCATAAACGAGTTGGACTACACTTTAACTAAAAAAATTTTTTGTGAAAACAAAAAAACAGACAAAAACCATTAAAATTGATTTTCTTTTTATTAGAAAAATAAAAATTAAATTTATTAAAAACAAAACTGTTTTAGTTTTAATAAACAAAGTTCACAAACAGCCCACTTTTTGATTTAGGTTTTTAGTCTTTTGTCTTTGTGCAGGGTGTTAAAGGAACTAAATATTATATCAACTTATTTTATATTAAAATATTTTTTTTTATTTTGATTATCAATATTAATAACACTGTGGTTCATCAATATAACACTGTGGTTCATCACGATAGAACCAACACATTTTGAAATAAAAAAACTGTATTAATTACAAATACAAAAAAAAGCTAAAGAAATAACCTCTTTTTAATGCAAATTGTCAACAGCAGTGCCACAAATTAAAAAAAAATATGACATGGGAAGCACAAAGCCAACTAAGAGATAAGGGTTGGCAGGAAGTAATTTGTTCGGATGAAAAAAAGTTTAATTTGAATGGCTCCGAATTTTTTTCGTCCGAAAAAATTATTTTCCGCCAATCTTTACCCCTTAAGTAGTTTTTTTTTTTAAATATTTATTAACATTCTCAATGTATGAATAAAAAATCTTAGGTATAATCCGGCTTATCTGCAGGATGAAAAATTAATTTGATATAATATAATTTCATAGTTTTCATTGGTTATAAATAAAAAATTGTTGAGATATGATATTGTTTGGGAAAAGATATGGCATTCTCTCTTCCCTTCTCTCCTAAAAGCTCAAGACTTGACGAGTCAAACTTGACGTGTGTAAACCAGCACTAAATAACTGATTCATTTTGATCGAATGAACTACTCCCTGGACTGGTCTAATGTAATGCAAGCATGGACCGTGTCATTGTTAAAAAGTGTTTGTAGTGAGACGACATGTCTTCGTTTTTAAACGTCTTCAAAACTAATCCTCTTAAGTTTACAATGGAGTAGTTTTAAGACTACTCCTTTGTAATCCAAGGCTAAGTTGTCCTGCCCTAGTACATCCTTATGTTAAATATACCATGTTTTTTCATACGTTTGGGTTACTTTTGGACTAGTCCTAGTTTCTTGTGGGCTACATTTCACACGCGTGTTTGAACTAGTCCTATAATTTGCAGGGATTAAATAAGTTTATGGGTAATTTATTGAATATGTTTGGGAGTGTGGTAATCAAAGCATTTTTTCCGTAATTGTTTTTATGTCCTTCAACCTTGATCCTTCCGCTCGTTGCTTAGTGTTGTAGTTGTGGGGTATAGGGTTTAAATATCTAGGATCACCGTAGAATTCTCGCTGATAAGTGTGAGTTGGTAAATGCTTTTAATATTCAATATTTGTAGGTTACTGGCAATGTTGCCATTTGGATATGTGTGATTGTGTCGATGTCTTGGGCTTTTGTTTGGCTGTGCGCTTGTTGCAATAAGGGAATTTGTATTATCCGTTGCCACTTTTCTAGTGGTGACACTAAAATAATCGAAAGATTTAGAATGGAATAAAATGAGATATGAACATATTTTAAAGATGTTGGTTTTTAGCCCTATGATGTTAACATCTTCGCAAATTGTGGCAAATTGATGGTAGATGTTGTTCAGTGTAAAAAGGCTATAAGCCTTCTGTTTTCTTTCATACGGGTAATTTTTGATTTAATTTTTTTAATGGAGTTAAATTATTATTAAGTGGGGAACAAAATAGTCGCTATAAATAAAAAAAAATAAAACGTTGCGAATATCGCTGCAAGCTGTCAAATGTTAAAAACGGCCGTTTTAAAGTAGTGTCAACAGAATACAAAGTTGTAGTAGTTGTTGCAGTTGAAGTTGAAGCGCAAAATTCGAAATTTTGAACATTGTTACGCTAAAGAGCATTTGTCAGCTTCAGCTACTACTACAATTTCTTAATTCTCTTCCAGGCCTTAAAATAACAATTTGTTTTCTAAGGGCAAGGTTAACATCTACAAGCTGAGACTGAACATTAATGTAGCTCTAATTGTTGATTGCTTTGTATGCTGGACCAGCAAACATTTTTATTGCTAAAACAAAACAGAGGAATAATACAAGAGTTCATATTCAACTGTCATGTGTTCTCATAGGTTTTCTGTCTACAAGCCTGAAGATAATTATGATAAACAATTGCTAGGCGATATACTATACGACAAATGACTGTTTCGCTAAAAGGCCCTAAAGTGATTACAAACGGCTTGCGTTAAATATTTTAGATTTTAAAAATGAATACTGGAACTTGGAAATATCAATCTGCAATTAGTTCTTAAAAGTGATTTAAAGTTAATGATACAAAATTAAATACTTATTTTCATATTTTATTTGCTTTTTGAAAAAATCTTACCTAACGAATAAATTCCTTACACATCCTGCTCTCTGACTACCTGTGTCTGACAAACCAAATACCCAGCCGCACCTTAAGTGTAGTAACGACTTGAAGTCTGTTTCAAATCGAGCTTATCACGTAGCAGCACTTAAATATGTATTTTGTGTGTCGTTTGAATAAACAAAGATTATAGTTTTTTCATTATGACTACATTTTTGTTTATTTATTTTTAAATTTATACCCGTATATATTTTTAACAAACAAATAATAAAAAAAGCATCTTGAAATGTAAATGCAATAATGGCAGGCAACCACATGTGCTGAAACGTAAAACGAGTCTTAATTTTCTGAAAGCAAAAATTCAAATGTCTGGCGGTGAGGTAGTGGGACCAAGTTCACAATACAATTGATATTCACGCTTCTATGTGATTATAAATAAATACAAGTTAATAGTTTAGTTTTTAAAATAAAAAGTTTTTTCGAGCTCGAGGCCAATTATTTTAAAAAGATAAATATATTATTTATTAAATTATTTGTTCCAATATTTCGATATCCTTCGGATATCATTATCAAGGCTGTAACAATATAAGAAAACAACAATGTACGAATAATATTAACAAACATTGTGATTAAATAAAAATAAAATACATAATAACAACAAAAAGAAAACAAAACACTTACAATGAGTTACAGGTATATTTGCAAGAGACTTATTACTGTCTCTACATTTAATATCGAACTAACTAAATTATATAATTTTCTTTTTTATTATATGTCTATAGCTATTGGCGCAATTTTCCGTGTCTGTTTTAAAATTAATTCTCCTCTCCTTTGGTATGTTAATTATATGGAGCATCTCTAAAGTAAACCGTTTATTATATTTCGCCTCTCTTTGTAATATCTCCACATTTTCTAAATTTGGCGTATGTAGTCTCTCTGCACAGTGGGATGCGAGTGCAGTTTTTTGTGTTGATATTTTATTAATGTTTTTAAAATCTGATTTATGTCCAGCTATACGTGTCTTAAGCTTATTTTTTGTAGTACCGACATAAACTTGATCGCATATGTCTTGGTCATTTCCTGTACAACTAATCTTATATATTACGTTAGTGTTATCCAATTTGTCAAGTTTACATTTTGTGTTAGAAAAAAGTTGTTTTAATGTATTCGTCGATGTGTGAGCAATCATAAATTTGTCCTTATTATAAATTTCAGCATTTTTTATTCTTTCTGCGATACCTGGTACATACGTCATTGATTTATATATTTTCGTATTCTCTTTATGTTCGCTAGGTGGTTTTTTTCCATAGTTTTTAATTAAAGTTTCTATTATATTTTTAGGGAAAGAGTTTCTTGTAAGAATGCATTTAATTTTTTCTTTATTGTATGAATGGAACGATTCATCGCTAATGGAAAGGACCCTGTTGATAAGATTGTTGGCCGTATTCATTATTATCTTTTTAGGTTGACACGAATTGAAATTAATAATTCTCCCTGAAGCTGTCGGTTTTTGGTACCAGTCTATTTTAATTCTGTTTTCGCTTCTTATGACCAGGGTATCCAAGTATGGAAGTTTTCCGTTAACCTCCTCCTCCATTGTAAATTTAATGTTTTTGTGAAATGTGTTTAGTTGTTCTAAGGTCCTTTCTATTGCACTTATCTTTATTATTCCAAAAAGGTCGTCAACATATTTCGTCAATAATTTAGGTTTTTCGTCCAGATTATTCATACATGTTCCAAGGAGTTCCTCCATCACTATATCTGCCACAATAGGTGATGCCGGTGAACCCATTGGCAGTCCTTTGCATTGGATGTATACTTTGTCGTTGTACTTAAAATATCTATTATCCTTAATGCAAAATCTTAAAATTCTCAAAAATAGTTCCTTTGGCATATTTGTATGTTTCTCTATGTCAATCCATTTGTTCTTTATAACACCTATTGCGTAGTCCACTGGTATACTTGGAAAAAGTGATACCACATCAAAGGATACTAATTTTTCGTCCGTATCTATTGCACTGTTGTTTACCCTATTTCTAAATTGCACTGCATCCCTTACGTTGTAAACCGAAAATTCCGTAAGTTTTTTCAAAACAGTTGTCAGTAATTTGCATAGCTCGCTGGACGGCGAATTCACTGATGCACAGATTGGTCTAAGAGGGTAATCTTCCTTATGGATTTTAGGAAGTCCATATATTCTAGGTGCAGTTGCCGCGTCATTTTTCAGTCTTTTCTTTTCTATCACAGTTATATTATTGCACAAAAATAGTTCATCTACTAGGTCATGGTTCTTCTTCTTTAGCGATAATGTGGGATCTTTATTTGTCCACCTATATGTCATCATATCATTTAGGATATTCTTCATTCTAATATCATAATCCTTTTTCTCCATTGCAACTGTGACATTACCCTTATCCGCTTTTAATATAAGGATATTTTTGTTTTTGCGCAAAAATGTTCTAGTTTGTTCCACTGTACTTAGTACATAACGTTCTCTCCTATTTAGATTTTGTTTGTTGATATGATTTTCCAGCATTGAGGTGAACTGTGTTCTGGCTGTCTCTTGCTCTTCTTTGCCCTCTATAGTCTGGATGCAATCTTCTCCATCAGCAATCATTTTAAAAAGTGGGAAGTTTCTCTTCTCTGTTGGTATCGCATATTTCTCTCCTAGTGATAAAAGCCATTGAGTCTCTTTAGGTATGTCTGTGGCCGTTTTGTTAACAAACCACTTGTCATTATACATAATGTCTAGCTCTTTTATTTGTTTTTCCCGTAAATTGTCAAATTTCTTTCTGTGATTGGTCTTTATGTTAATATAACTATTCTTCATAATTGTCTCTTCACTGTTCCAAAGTTGTGTTTTTTCCTCTGGCGTCAAATGTTCATTTATCTTCCTCTCCATTTCATCTACTTCGACTCTAGTATACTTAACAATTTCATGTTTTTGTCTAATCAGTAAATTGAGTAATTTTCTATGAAAATTTTCTAATATTTTATTTAGTGCACTGTCGATTTTGTTTGGAATAGTCCGATTGTGTTCAAAGATTTTTACAACGTTTTTTGTTGAATTGTCCAAAAAATTTGGTATAATACCTGTATTCTTACATCTCATAAGAAATGTTATTGTAGACATCGCATTCAGTTGACGTTTCTTCAAAGTTTTCCGTTTGTTAATAAAATTCTTGATGTTATGGTGTTGATGTTTGATATTGTTGTATACCATTTTTACGGCGTGCTCTCCGTAATATATTAAATTAAATCTTATTATTTCTTCGACCTTTCTTTAATTAAAATAAAAAGTTTTTTCGAGCTCGAGGCCAATTATTTTAAAAAGATAAATATATTATTTATTAAATTATTTGTTCCAATATTTCGATATCCTTCGGATATCATTATCAAGGCTGTAACAATATAAGAAAACAACAATGTACGAATAATATTAACAAACATTGTGATTAAATAAAAATAAAATACATAATAACAACAAAAAGAAAACAAAACACTTACAATGAGTTACAGGTATATTTGCAAGAGACTTATTACTGTCTCTACATTTAATATCGAACTAACTAAATTATATAATTTTCTTTTTTATTATATGTCTATAGCTATTGGCGCAATTTTCCGTGTCTGTTTTAAAATTAATTCTCCTCTCCTTTGGTATGTTAATTATATGGAGCATCTCTAAAGTAAACCGTTTATTATATTTCGCCTCTCTTTGTAATATCTCCACATTTTCTAAATTTGGCGTATGTAGTCTCTCTGCACAGTGGGATGCGAGTGCAGTTTTTTGTGTTGATATTTTATTAATGTTTTTAAAATCTGATTTATGTCCAGCTATACGTGTCTTAAGCTTATTTTTTGTAGTACCGACATAAACTTGATCGCATATGTCTTGGTCATTTCCTGTACAACTAATCTTATATATTACGTTAGTGTTATCCAATTTGTCAAGTTTACATTTTGTGTTAGAAAAAAGTTGTTTTAATGTATTCGTCGATGTGTGAGCAATCATAAATTTGTCCTTATTATAAATTTCAGCATTTTTTATTCTTTCTGCGATACCTGGTACATACGTCATTGATTTATATATTTTCGTATTCTCTTTATGTTCGCTAGGTGGTTTTTTTCCATAGTTTTTAATTAAAGTTTCTATTATATTTTTAGGGAAAGAGTTTCTTGTAAGAATGCATTTAATTTTTTCTTTATTGTATGAATGGAACGATTCATCGCTAATGGAAAGGACCCTGTTGATAAGATTGTTGGCCGTATTCATTATTATCTTTTTAGGTTGACACGAATTGAAATTAATAATTCTCCCTGAAGCTGTCGGTTTTTGGTACCAGTCTATTTTAATTCTGTTTTCGCTTCTTATGACCAGGGTATCCAAGTATGGAAGTTTTCCGTTAACCTCCTCCTCCATTGTAAATTTAATGTTTTTGTGAAATGTGTTTAGTTGTTCTAAGGTTTAGTTTTTATTTATTATACCCACACCCCAATTGTAGAGAGGGTATCATGGGTTTATGGCTAATGTGTGTAACGCAATAAAATATTGGTATAAGACCCGCCTTTTAGCACTTTCTGAGTCAATCTAAGTATGTCAATCCGTCCGTCCGACCGGCGGGGTAGCTGCTTATGTAAAACTTTGGAACAATCGACAGGACATCATTTTAAAATAAATTGGACACATACTTACTATGTTTAAACTACTATAAGGACAAAGTCTATTGAAAATGTTAAGAATCGCTAGATAATTTCACATCGTGCTCATTAACTATCCTCTTATGATTGTATTTCGAATATATTGTATCCAAAAATAAAGGGTGGTCCAACCATAATGTACGATGTTAATTGCGAGTCACACCTTAAAGTCAAGTTTTTTGCCCAACTTAATTTGACACTAATTTATTTCAGTGTTTGACAAATTCAACCATGGAGAGGTTCACAGTCGAGTATTCGCCGAATGGTCTGTTGAACAGACAGAATATGAATGGTGACTTTCAAAGAAAATCATCTTCAGCGACGAGGCACACTTTTACCAGTAGATTCGTTAACAAGCCCAATTGCCGCATTTTGGCAAACGTTAATCTACGAGTGATTGTTAAGAAGCCGATGCATCCACAAAGAGTGACTGCTTGGAGCGGCTTATGGGCTGGCATTATCATCGGCCCGTACTTCTTCGTAAATGAGGAAGGCCAAGCCGTAACCGTGAATGGTGTTCACTGTCGAAAATGATGACGGACTCCTTGTGGCCAGAAATTGAAGATATGGACCAGGGCGATATGTGGTACCAACAGGATGGTGCTGCTTGCCACAGACCCAACGAAACAATGGCTCGTTTGCGCGAAAAATTCAATGGCCGTGTTATCTCTTGTCTTGGCTATGTAAATTGGATGCCACTATATTTTGATTCACACATAATTGTCATGATGCAAGTGATGCCAATTAAGTCATTTATAAAAAAAAAACGAAAATTGACCATGATGTCGTTTAAGCCTTTTTTTTTGCGGTAATGACTCGATATCATGGTAAAATTTTTGTACATACTTTTAGATCGAGAACTGGCAATAGGTCTAACATAAACCCTCTTTCTAAAATAGTTTTAAGAGGAATAAATCTCAAATACTAGATGTTGATATCTAGATAATCTTCGCCACAAGCAACTCTTATACGAGTTTTAACCTTATGACACCATTGGTACAGATATGGTACACTCTCGAAAAATTGTCCGTCTATACTGTTGCTTATTGTATCAATTGATCGGGCTTGACCGACCATAATTTCTTACTTGTTTATTTTCATTTTGTTGTCAATATAATTTTATTTTCTATTATATCACATCTGTAGTTCTTAAACTACTACATGGAACAACTACTAATATTAAGAATAAATTATTATTTTTTTTTAAATAAAAAAAAATAGAATTATAAAACATACATACTTACGTACTTAGGTTTATTAATACTTATTTATTTTTATTGTGCTCAGCAATCAATGCAAAATAGATCTGTACCAACAAGCAATAACAGCTTAAGTCGAGTTAAGAACAAATTTACTATTGTAGTTGTTTCTTTGGCCAGAGTGATGAAGCTATGAATGTTATTATTGCCAAGCGAATAGGCCCTCAAATTTAGTTATTTCTTTTAAATCCTTCTAATCCTAACTGTTGTTTCATTAAAAAATTTAAATGTTATAAAATTATTAACAAAGAGCCTGTAACTAATCAAACTTAATCAAAATTCGCTGATGTTGAGTATAAAAATGCTATGCTGAGCACTTGCCTACACTGAAAGAATTTTCTTCACAGATCCAATTGATTTTGACAATAATCCAATAAAAAATTTCATTAAAAGTCAACCTATGTAACCCTTCATTGGATTAATTAAGAATGTAACATTAGGCCCCCGTAAATGAAATGTGTCATAAAATCGATGAAAATTTTGCATAAATTTAATGTCAAACGGTTTAAGATTTTATTTTTTATAAGTTCAATATAAATATTTTTACATTTGAATGAAAGTTTTAAAGTGTTCACAATGATATTTTCTGTATCTTTTATTAGTTTCATGATTGTTATTTATGGTTATAAATTTATGTTAATTTATTTTATCAATTTTTTCAATGTGCGTTTTGAGTTGAATTTATGCAATCTCTAACATAAGGTGGGCGGCAAACTGGCTGACGTACTTTCGTATATCGAGAGATATATGTATATTTACGGTCAGCAAGGCTGCCATTGCAGCTCTGGCTGGTGTCTTTACGACATCTATGTTAACAGTGGAATGCCGGGTGTCTCGAAATGAGATCGCGGAACATTCCAGTGTAACGCTGACATGGGTACCAGGGCATAGTGGATGCCTGGGCAACCAAATTGCGGACGGTCTGGCCAAACGGGGCTGTCTCTTGGACAACATGTTCGTCGACGGCCTGATAGGCACTTCAATGGCCCGCTGCAAGACTCTCATCAGACGAGAGTCGTACAGAAGGGCTCAGGGGAGATGGCAGGGGGGGCATACCTGCTTGATGGCCAGGACTCTATGGCCTGGCTATGACGCGGCGAGAACGCGCGTACTACTCGGTCTCGGCAGCGACCGGATAAGGACAGTGATATCGGTTACTACGGGTCACTGGGTGACTCAAGCTAGGAGGATGGGTCTTGCGTATAATGATTACTGTAGGAGTTGTCATGATGAGGCGGAGGAGGAGCCGGTGTTTCACCTTCTCTGCCAATGCCCCGGTCTGGGGAGCATTAGGTTTAGGCATTTTGGGAGACCAAAATTGCCATATCCGGACGATATGTCCAATGTGGGACTGAAATCGATCTCCCTGTTCTGCAGGGAGTCGGGGTGGTTCGAGGCTGGAGTGACCTCTGGGGAATAGTCTGGTGGAAACTGGCTGACTCCTGTCACTGGCTAGGGGTATCACAAATGGACCGCTATAAGGACCCAAGTGAGTCGTCATCGTGACGGCTGCCCATTTAACCTAACCTAACCTACATCTTTTACACCTACATCTATCTGCCTTCCTTCCATTTTTTTGGCTTGTATGTACGTACTACTGCGTAAATTTTGTGTATTTATATTAAAAATTAAAGAAAAAAGAATGTAAGAATCTTTTGCTCTTGTTTTATCTTACACGTTGTTTGTTTTTGAACGTAAATATTTCTTACATTTAGCTAAAATCAGTAGTTCGTTATCGAAATGAATTTTCTTCATTGATGTTATAAAACATTAAAATTTACAATTTTTTTCATATATTTTCATGTCTATCGCTAAAAATTGAATTAAAATAAGTTTTTACAACATTTATAGCAAGAACATTTTCTAGATATTATAAGTATTTTGAAGTTAAAGAATTAAGTATATTTTTTTTTTTCATTGATTTGGTGACATTTCTCATGGAAAATACGAAGTTACAAAAGATTCCTTTTTTGCATTAACATAAAAATATTTAAACATTTTAATTGAAAACCTATTAAAATAATGTATGTTGTTATTTTTGAATTTTTATTTCGAAAGAGATACATATGATATATAATTTAATAAAAAATGTTAACGAAATTACGAAACTCAATTTCGTAGTGTTAATGAAATTGCTTCATTATATTTGTAAAATTTTTATTTCCGTAATGAAATTTTTCATTGGATTAATGAAAATAATGCAATGAAATTGATTCATTAAATTTATGAAGCATAATTCATTTAGTGTAAATCGAGTTAAGTTGCAATTGCTTGTTGGTACAGATATCGGTGGCAATGGAAATGTGCTTAAGTCTATTTTATAGTTTTGTTGAAAGCAATTTTTAACTTTAACCGGGATTTCGTATAGCAATGGTAAAATACAATTTTTGTTTGGAACCGATTATTTAAGTAATATATAACTTATCGGTGAAACAAAATCGGAAAAACAGTAATAAGGGCGCTTTGGGGGTTGTGGTACACCGTTGAATATTCGGGATGCTATGTGGTACAAATAAGTACCAACCGTCCGGTAAATTTTACATGACGAATCTATATTTATCTGGATCTGGATTTAAAAGTGGATTCTGGTACCGAAAATGGTGTAGAATAAGATGAATGCGTTTTTCTCAAAAATTAATTTTCACATACTAGGTCACATATGGGCATTTCCAGCGAAAAGTCTACTTTTTGTAACGTAACGCCAGAAGTATTTTAAATTGTTTCTCAACAAATTTTATATGTATTGTTTACTTTTTTTATATTTTGGTGTAAAGCGCAACTAGCTCTACAAATAGTAACAAAAGGGATAACGATTGAACAACATGGTCCGAAAATACCAACTTATTTGCAATCTGGCGTTACTTTAAAAAAAAAGAAGACTTTTGGCTGAAGATGCCTATGTTTTAATTTAAACGAGCAAAGATTTATAAATTTTATGAAAAATTAATCTGTATTAGTCCAAAGTTTACTAAGAAAGGTTTTATACAAAACATCTTGCTCAAATCGCGGTCTTTTTCAGTTTTGTAATGCAAGTCAAAATCCACTTCCCGTTTTTTTAACGTCACGTCAGCGCAGATTTTTGCTTATATCTGCAAATCCTTATCGTCGATCACTGTAATGTTTTTTTTTGAATATAGTGCTACTTCATTACTTTGTATATGTAGAAACCCTTTTTACAAATTTGACTTCTTCATTTAATTTTTTTATATTTTGTGGTACAAATATGACAACACGTCAAAATGGAAATGCCCATATTATATTAATTTATCATTTTCAAAACGTGTGTTTTTACGTAAAACTTATGTATAATTCATAAACGCTGGATATTTGATCAGCCATTTCGAAGCTTCCGTCATCGCGCGATAAAATGGTTTTTATTTGGGCATGTGAGTTGAATTTTTTTTCGCTGTTTTCAATATTTTTGTGACAGTCGCCAACAGTAAGGGGTGATGACAATGACTTAGTAAGTTAACTTAGGGCCATTTTTAACATAGCAGTCCAGATGAAGTGCATTTAAAATCCCCTTTCCCTCTTTCGAGCTTGTTACCAGAAAGTTAAGACATATTTTTCAGTTTGCTATAACATTGGTAATGATTAAGTGTCAAATAAGTGCACAGATGTAAAAATTATCTCACTGTTAGCTGATTCATTACAGACAAGTACTTCCTGGGCAGTTTTATGTACCTTATGTACTATGTCACTTGCTATATCTTCGTTATCGCTATGGACAACACCTGATACAGATTTTTCAGAGCTTCCGTCGTCGGCTAAGTCTTCATTATCTCTGAAGCCAGAGACCCTTTTTCGGACGAATAGTCACTAGCACTATCAGCTTCATCTTCCAAAATGGATCGAATGTATTTGCGATGATTTTTTTTAGGAAAACAACAAATTTTCTTCACAACGAGATGTCATACTCATCGGACAACTGGTATATATGTGTACCACTATACCAAACGAAAGCACAAAATAAATGATTGTTTATGAATATTTACATGCGGCAGTTATAAATGATTGTAAAAACTTTAATTCTGCTTTATTTAGAATGGATTATGAACTTGCTAAGCACACTACTTTGGTAGCGTTGTAACTTACAAAAAAGGTGCCGTAAACTTACAGTGATACACATATCTACCGTACGGGTTAAAGGCGTCCGTACACGACATGTATTTGTCATCTGACATGTCAAATTTCCCACTGCAAAATACATACATGTCGTGTGTTACCTTTTTAACTTTGCTTCTGTAAAAGTCAGACGCAAAGTCATCTGACAAAATTTCAATTAGAGCGTGCTCTATTTTCTTCTGACAAACCATGGTGCAATAAACAGGTGGCAGCACTACGCCAGATGACGATATTTTGCTCTTGCATTGTCTAAGTTTATGTCAAAGTTTTGTTTATGTTTACAAAAAGTTCACGTTTTGTGCTGTGATTACTGTATTTTATTAAACTTTTTGATAATATTAAATTAAAATAAATAAGATATTGACCATTATTAAATAAAAATTGGCTAAAAATGTATTTTTTTCACCACGTTCAGCGGCACGCTTTGATTTTTGTTAAAAGTATTTTTTGACGTAAACGGTGATGTAATTTCCAATTTTGTTGTAATGTTGTATTTGTTGTCGTTACGATGCCACCTGCTTATTCCACCATGTGAAAACCATCTGACATCAGAAATCTATTCCGGGAAGAAACCGGCAGCGGCGTCCACTGTTGACGGAATCATTAGCCGGCTGAAGTTATTTGTTACAATACCGAGATATGTTTGATCATCTTACCATTGAATAGAATTTATGTGAATATATATACATATATAAAAACCGTTTTATTATAAAATCCTAAATTGGTATCTTTGAATTAAAAGAACAAAATGCTAAGATGGCTAAACTATTTTACGGCGCAAACAAAAAATTTCATGGCGGCAGCAAGCTGTTTTAAAACCGAGCACTACTTTGGTTTCTGCAATAACAATGCGAAAAAAAACAGAGACAATGTCAGAAGCAAATTACATGTACGTTTGTGACCGAATATTATAAACCCTATGTAAAACAGCGATTTCGACAGACATGCACAGTTACATGTGACTTGAAAATTTGACATGTCAGATGACAAAAACATGTCGTCTATATGCACCTTTAAGGTGTTTTTTGAAAATAAATTTGTGTTCTCTTCGGTTATAGTTTTTGAAGTTTTTATACCTAAATTCTACTAACATCATAGATCGGAAGTGAAGTTAAGCTTCTATTCCAAATTTTATTGCACATTAAAAAAACTAAGCACATGGCTACTTCTTAACATGAAGAGCACAAAAAAACTCACATAAACCCATAAACTCTTTTTTTCTTAAGTCGACTTAAGCACTTTTTCCTTTTTGCCACAGATATTTCGCATATGGCAAATAGAAATAAAATGTAATAAATAACACCCAGCCTGCAAGTAAGTAATCTGTTGTAGTTTTCTTGCCCACCCCCCTGTATTTGTGATATCTTCTTTTTTTGTTTGATTTTGCATACAAAATTTTATATTAATTTGCACTAATCAATGTGAACAATGTACTCTCTGTCCGCGTGTCTTGCTGTCTGTCTAAATGTCAGTCAAATAAAAGTTTTTTCTATTTTTTTTAATTTATATATTGAATATTTTATTCAATTGATACACACGAACATACATAAGCACACGTTATTACATACTAATGGGCCTACCAGTATCTGAGTATTTAAATTTCTATTTATACATGCTAATGAATACTTGTTATTTTGTTAGAATTGTTGTTGCCTTAACTATTTTGCATATTGTTATCAATTACTTAGTAATTATATTAGAATAATTTTTATTTGTACTCGTATTTGCAAGCAAACGAATGAAGAAAAAATGCGTAGTTTCAATGCTAAATTTCAATTAGCATAATTTTTGATTTAATTTTAGAACGGTTGAATTGTGATTAAATAGTTTCATTGTTTTTGTGTGTTTTTTTATTGTAACAAACTGCTAAATTTATGCTAATGTGCCTAATGGAGACTAATATAATGTAGATAAGAGTAATACAGTAGAATCGCGATAAAGTTAACCAAAATGTCCCAAGGGTAATAAAAGTTTACGAAATATTCACTTTTCTAAGCGTTTTAAAATTTTTGAAAAGAATACAATAATGGCACTCAAAAAATTATGTAGTTAAAATCAAACGAAAATTTATTTTAAGCAAACTTAAATTCATTTAAAAAACGGACATTTCATTTTAAATAAATAAATTTAACATAATATATTAATTTTTTAAAATATATATTTTCATATACTAAAAAACAAAAATATGCATTTAAACAATGCACTAATAAAACCAAAATATGCACTTAAAAAATAAAAAATATGCTGTAAAAACTTTAAAAATTTCTATAAAAAATCGTTTTTTAATTTTACTAAAAACAAAAATAAAAAAAATCAGTCTATTGCTGTTCAAATATCTTTAAAAAAAAATTAAAAAGCTAATTAAAATTTTTGTTTGTTTAATTAACAAGTAGTGTTTCATTAAAAAGTGAAGCAATGTCTTGTACCTAAAGAATGCAAATGTATTTAAACAATTTTATTTTCAGATCCCACTTTAATTTCAGATCAGATCAAAAATATTTGAAATTTAATTTATTTTGTTGATATCCTTAATTATTTTTGCAAAAAGTTTTGGATTTTTTTTTTAATTTGTCGGGTTATTCTTCGTGTCACATTGTTAATTTTAAAAATTTTTTTTAAAAACTTTTTGTATAATATGAAAATGAAAATCAGTCAAAAATGTCAAAATTATCATTAAAATCCTAAATATGCAAAAATATGCAACAATATACAAAAACAAATCAATGCCGTTTTAACGCAAATTTAATGATTCGGAAAGATAATTGGTCGCCATCGTTCTTAAATGATTTGTCAAGAATTCTATGGGAATTCATTTACACAAACTTCGTAAAATTGCCCAACAATTTTGACTCGTAAACTTGCGCTGTTCAATTGTGCATTTATACAAACAGATTTTTAGTTCTTTTAACGTCGTTTTCAATGAAAAATCCAAGTATGTATTTATAAATCACAAACAATAAATTCTAGCAATAATTTGAGCAGATTCGATTTTTGGCTTTCTTTGTGCATTTTTAAAAACAAATTTCACGTATTTATTAATCACAAATTTCAACTTTTCATGTTAGATTTTTGAATTTTCTGTTTTAATTCATTTTTAATTGTTTGAAATTACACAATAAATTAAAATGTTCTTCATGAAACGATTCTCGCAAGTTTGCCCATTTGCACAAATTTTAAGCGATATCATGAAATTCCTTGTTATTTTTTGGTAGTTTCGCAAAATAACTATTGGCCTGATTCTGGCAGTCGTGATAGAGTACTTTCTCGTTTCGAAAGCTATTTAGTATCAAATTATTTTAGTCAATACTGAACGAATCCGAATTATGTTTTCAGTGTTGTTAAGCATTAATTTAAGTTTCACCATACTGAAAAAATAATTTCGATTCGTTCAGTATCGACTGATAGAATTAGAATTAAAATTGCTTTCGAATCGAGAAAGTACTTATTAAATTTTAACAGTACAGCAAACGAATTAAAGAACCAACAGTCAGTTACTGTAATAATTACAAAAAACACCTAATTTTTCTTTACAGCCGTTTCAAAATTCACAATTATTTTGAACTTTAAACTAAAGTTATCAGGGGTGTGCTGGAAATCGCAAACGTAAAACGCAAGAATTTTAAACGTCGTTTTTTAATAAGATTTCTGTAATAAAGGAATTTTATGACAAATATTTCCTTATAAAACAGGATTTTAAACCAAAAATTATAAGAATTGGGTTTAAAGTTTATTTAAAACCACTTTCAAATTCTTGCGTTTTGCGTTTGCGATTTCCAGCACAACCCTGTATTATTATGTTTTAAATGCGACAACCCGTGTCTAATAAGTTAAAGCAGCTTTATTCGAATTAACTCTTGAAAAGAAATCTTCACAAGTTTGCAGACAGCGAATTCGCCGTCTTTTCTTAAAATTTGCCTGCCATCGATAATTGACATTTAATTTTTTAAGTTGCGGTTTATCAAACTCGAAACAAATAAATAAGTGGAAGACATGGAAGTTTTTCTACTTTGAATGCAGTTTTTAAAACGCTGCTTTTCATTAGGAAAACGAGTTGGTTGAATTCCGCAGTGACACCTCTTGTGTAACTGCACTAAAGGATGGGCATTGGCGCTGGGAATCACAAAGGTAACACTGATGAATCCAAGTGAGCTGTCTTCTGGATGACTGCCCGCCCAACAAACACGGAGGTTTGATTTCAAATTGAAAGTGATTTGAAATCAAACGTTTTCTCAAACGACAAACGTTTGATAATGATTTGAAAATCATTTGTAAATCATAGCGTTCTCAACAAAAAGGGGAAATTATTTTCAAATTGAAAAATGCCTTTATTTTCAACTTGCTTTCAAACGTAATTCTCAAATGTTTTTCAAATGTGGATTATAATAGAATGTGGAATATAAATAAAACTATTTAATTTTTTTAATTTAAATTTATTATTTATTTAAATGAACTTTGAGATAAACATTCGGTACCATAGCAAAAAGATGAAATAGTGTTCTTTCCGTCTTCTAATTCTTGGAAAGACTAAATACTTGGCTCCCTTTTATTTTGAGGATTGTAGCACCGCGATCGTTCAACAATCTTTCTTCACTTTCCTGTTTTATTATTTTTCTTTTTTTTTGTCGTATTTTTAAACATTGTTTTCTCACAAATAATTTTTTTTTTTTCACTAGAAATAAACTGTTCACTTTATATTAAAATTTATTTTTAATAGTAAAACACATGTAACCACAAGGAAAAATAATTTAACTTTAATCGCCATTTTTAATGCTTACATTTATTTTTCGCTTTAGTACTGCCAAGTTTATTTTTGATTTGATTTAAACTTTGACAAACATTTGACATCAAATTGAAAAAACATTTGATATCAAATGTTTATTTTCAAATCATTATCAATTTGAATTTAAATGTTAAATCAAACAATTGAAAAACGTTTGAGAATTGCGTTTGATGTCAAATGATAAAGTCATTTCATATCAGAGGTTTGACTTCGTGTTTGTTGGGCGACAGAATTTTAAAATACCTTGGTATTAGTTTCATTGTTTAGGCAATACTTTAGCTGCAAACATTATTCTCCATTATTGTTATTCAATTCATTTAGGACATGAACTAATTTCATATCAATAAATCATGTTGTTTGTAATAAAACTGACCATTCTTAACAATTTCTAAGTTAAAGAAACAAACAAAAATATTGCACTTAATTTAAATTCCCATTAAATCAATACAGACTTCAATAAATTTATTCTTTACAAGTATAAAATCAATATGTCTTTACACAATTTGTTATCTATTTACGAGTAGTCAATGTATCTTTTATAAATAACAAAATAAAAAATAAATAGAAAAAATTTATCATTCTTTATTACTATTGACACTTCAGTTAAATGAGCTTAATTATAAAACGTATTTAATGAGTTTTCTAAAATTCTTAAATAACAAATGGCATTTCTGTTAATTAAATATTAAGTAAATGACTATGTATGTTCATTAGGGTGAAGCGTCGGTGTATGAAGGAAAAAAAGTCATCCAATAAATTTCACTTAATGGCTTTTTACATTCTTTATTTTTGTCTAAGTTTACAAAGTTTATACTTCTGTGATCGTCACAAAATCATCTTTGAAACACTGACCGATAAAAATATACACAGTACATTATTTCATCTTGAAGAAGCAATTTAATTTGATAGTTTTTTACAAAATGTCAAAAAATATATTTGGGGAGAACCTATTCAACAATGCACATCTTATTTTATTCAGATGAACGATTATAGAAATGTATGCCAATAAACAACAAAAACTCTAAATAATCCAAGAAAAAATTCTTATTTTTTGCTAATATTGCCAAAACGCGAAAAGAAAATTTATTTCTTATTTGTGCTTAGTGCCGGTTCACACACGACAAGTTTGTCTCGTTAACTGTTGAGTTTTTAGGAGAGAGGGGAAAAGAAATGGCCTTCTCTTTTCCCTTCTCTCCTAAATGTTCAAAAATTTTTTTTCATTCTTTTACCCAGAGAGTTAAATCCAACATTTTAGTGATATTTGAAATTGTGACGCTCCACCCTAATGCATATTTACAATATAAAAATTTAATGGAATGAGTCTTTGTAATATGTTTGACCTGTTTGATAACAAATAAATATGTTCATACAAAGCAAGTAAGAATGTCATATTTGGCTGTAGGTACCGAATCTTTGATATCCTCCAACAAGAATAATAATTTTTCTTGAGGGTATAATTTACGAAATTTGTGATTAATAATGAACCAATTTTCATAAAATCTTTCATCACAAATTATAGTCATGTAAAACTAAAATGTGCGTATTCCGAAATTATCGGCAAATTATGAGCGAACTTCAAAAAAAAAATTGTTATTACAATAATTCCAGCAATAATTTTTAATGTGATTAAATGCCATATTGCAAGTCTGTATTGTTTATGTGTAACATTCACCCCTATCGCAAACAACTACTCCCATGAAAATATTCCCATATTTTTTTATTTCGTATTGAGAAATATTCCCACAACAAATTTTTTGGGAACAAATTCTCAAACATAAAAAATTTGGCATCGCCAATTATTACTCTCGCGAATTTTTTTACTAACTAAATTCCCAACAAGTGTTAATGTGAACGAGAAGGGAACATGTAAATTTTAATTTGTATTCTAAGGTTGGATTAAATTAAATTGCTTTTTCCTTTTATTGAAGCAGTTTTAATAAAGAAAATTCATTATTTATTTTATTATATTTTTATTACTATTTTACTTTGTATATTTTTTTCACAATACAAGCACTGACAAGTTATTCACAATAGAGACTTTTGTTTATAAAGCTCTGACATATAATTCACAATATAAATTTTTAATTCCAAAATTTTTGCGATACCGATTTGTTGGGGATGGGAATACAGTACTTTTCGCTTATAGTCCATTCCGCTTAAAGGCCAAAAACGGATATAAGCCAAAACTGTCATATACACATGCAGATTTTTTCGAATTTCATACAAATTATTTGTCCTAAGGTCCATTTCGCATGTAGACCATTTTCGTTTAAAAGCCACATTTTCTTAGCATACGAATATAATTCTTTATGCAAAAATGTTCGCTTATAGTCCACTCTGTTTTTAATATTTTTTTAATCAACTTGTAACATGTTTTTATTTACATTTCTGGTAACTATTATAAATAGCAAATTTCGCAATTTATATTTCATAACATGGTGTCTTCATCTGACCATTTTTGTTTTTATTGTATTATTTTTTGTTTTAACTATTTATTTAAATTAAGTCAAAATTTGGTTATGTTTTAAATAAACTTTTGTTTTGTTTAAAAAAAGAGCAGTTTTATTGAAGAAAATAATTTTTATAAAGTCCAAAATGTGGATTATACACTTATAAGCCATTAAATGGCTTATAAAAAAAATCGGTTATAGTCCAAATTCGCTTATAGTCCACAAAAGTTGTGCAACTATAGTAGTGGACTATAAGCGAAAAGTACTGTATAGGTTTGTTCCCATATAACATATTCCCATAACATTCGCGATAGGGGTGATTATTTGGGATAGTCACAAGGTGTGATATCATATTGTATTGTCATAATGTCCTAACATTTTACAATGGTGTAAAACTATTGTTGTTGATTTGTAAGCAAAAAGTGTCTTAAATTAATAAAACTTTAATCAGAAGAGACCTGCGCTAAGCGGATGGGCCGAGCGGCTATGCTTTTGTAGCCGTCGCCGTTGATGGTATAGTTTTATCTTGCTAATATCCGAAATTAACCTGCGGCTAGTAATTTAAATAACAAAACACTTGCTTCGTCAAATTAGATCGGCTTAGGACCCTGATGTTTGCTAAACAAACAAAATAAAATTTATTTGTGGTTTGCGCCTGAAAAATGGAAAGTAGTCAGGAGAGATCTAATTTAACTTATTAGTTCATGGATTAGAATTTAAAAATATTTCGATTTTAGGAAACTATTTATTTTTTATATCAGCTGATTTAAATTTAAAATAGCACACTAATTTATGAGGGTTTGTTCACAACAGTCGTATTTTTTCATGTTATTATTGTAAGACATATGACTTTATGATACCTTGTGAATCTCCCAATTATACTTATTTTTTTCCCCCTATCGTGAATAACAAGTGGAATTTTTGTTCCCATTAAATTTTCATTCCCCTCGAAGTGAAAAAAGCAATCGTGAATCTTATGTGAAAATTGTTCAACCCTATCAGTTCCAGTGAATGTAAAAAAAAGAAGAATGATTAGAAAAAATTTAAAATCAATGAAAATTTTGGCCAAAAATATATACGTATATATTTTAAGGAAAAGTTAAAATAATTAAGCAAAATATTTAGTATTGGAGGGAGAGTTTAATGACAACGTTAGTTTTTTGCACTTTTTTATGTAGTAAACTTTTTTCCAAAATTCCGCTACCACGTCTTTCGCAAGTTTCACAAATCCGCAGCCAATCGACCTGTTGTTCTGTATTTTGTTGATCAATATATCGGTTTGTGCGTTATTAACGGATCTAGCTCTTAATTTTCGATTTATAGAAGGAACCACTTACATACATCTTCTGTTCCCTAGCATAAGCAAAGTGAGAAAATCTAAGGGAAATGTGAACAAACTACGAGGGAAAAAACTTTTCACGATAAGGGGAATTTTTTCCCGTTAACATTTTTTCACGTTATTATTCTCCTTTGAATTACATCTTTTTCATGGGATTTTTTCATGATCGCATATATGTGTAAAGGGAAAAAATTACGAGGGAAAAACTACTCACGATAGGGGTGATTGTCTTATAATTTTTAAACAGAAATCCCTTGAAAAAGTCGACAAATATATTGTAATTAAAAATTTAATTTTATTTACGTTGAAGAAATTTAGTCCCTATTAGCTTGTCAAAAAACATTCATAAATTCATTACTCTGGCCAAAAGAACAACCACACCAATAATTCCAAGTAATGGTTTACAAATTATTTTAAGATCTCAGCGCCACACAGTGCGAAATTCAGGAAGTTTAGCGGAACTTTATTAAATTTTTTAAATACATAAAATGCATAAGATTACTCATTATTGCGGTTGATTAATATCCCACCTCAAAAACCTCATATTCAGTTTGGGGATTTACCCTGCGAAACAACTCCAAACTACACCTGAAAGTTGCATTTCTTATTCAATTATACTTTTTGCATACAGAAAGATTTTCGATTTGTTTCAGTTAATAGAGTGGTACATACAAACGGCAGTGCAGTAGGCCATGATTTTTACATAATTTATTTTATGAGAAAATTGTCAATTATTGGCATTTAAATAATTGCAAAATCGTTTCGTACTCGTGTGTGATTTGTTCGTTAAAAAAGTGATTTTTAAGAAGTAAGTAAATTTAGTTTTTTAACTTCGTTGGAGACTTTAAAAGGTGATACCGCATAATACCATCTTAAAACCCACAACATTTTAAAGGTATTTTTGTCCTCTATTGGGAACACAAAATATCTTCTGCGATATTTTGCGATCTTCTTTTAAATTAAACTTTTTCCAGAATGACTTTGCAAATTTCATATAACTGCATTTTTTAAAAGTGGAAGGAAGAACCGACATCGGACGCCATCATTGGTTTTGTTTTGGAAAAAATAGGCTTACCAGTGCTAACATCTGACGCTCTGTGCAGTTTAAAGGCACTTGTTCGTGCGCTAGTTTGTAAAATACAAAAAAGGTGGTGGGAATCCAGTCGAAATTTAGCATCATTTCTAAAAAAAAAATGCGACTCAAAGACTTAAAAGAAACACATTAATTTTTATTAAAAATTTAAAAAAAATCACAAATAGAACTGGTTTACTGGTTTAAATAATTAAGTTCCGCTAAACTCAAGAAATTTTGCACTGTGCGCCACTTAGACAATACTTTATTGCTACATATATTTTAACAATAATATTTTCATAAGTTCGCTTATATTTAAAGTTTAATTGAGCCAAGTCATATAAAATAAACATATGTTTTGGTGCATATACAACCGTAATATAAATTTTGCTTAAATAAGCTTCTTTATGCTTGCTTAAGGCTGGGATTCACTATCCTACACAACCTTACGATTCATTGATTCGAAAATCTGTTAATTTTTTTTTTCTTAAAAAGTTGATACTGCCTTTCTAGATATTTGCATACACAGAAAAAATTCGCGAAAATTTTTTTCAATTAAACTATTAATCAAAAATAAAATAAGTTTTAATCAAAAATTTAATCAAGTGAATTTAACGGATACGTATATCATCACTACTGCAGAAAAATTTGTTAATATTAATAAAAAAAATTAATTAATACTATTAAGGGCCATTATTACAACTTGCCAATAGTTAAAAGTCGGATTTTGTCGGACCGATAAATAGCTTTGCATTATTACAACTTTTAATACATTTTTTTAATTAATATCACGAATTTTTTAATTGAAATTAATTTTTAATTTTTTTGTGTACTTTTTGGTGAATGCAAATAGCAAAAGTTCGAATACGAACGTTAGTCGTAACCTCTAGTGTAAACAGTATAAAAATATTGAATTTTTAAGGAATGTTGGCTAACATTTTAGTCACCAAATAAGTATTTTCCTACACAAAAGATGTTTGTGGATTTAAGTTTTTAAGCTGATTAGAAGAGTCAAAAACAAATTGGCAAAGAAATCGTTTCTTGTTTTGTCTAATCGTTTATAAGTGTTTTACACACGGAACACAGTATATCCCAATATCCTTATACCATATACAAAAGGGTGGCTCAACCAAAACGCACGGGAATTAAAACGCAGAAAATTATCTTAATATTTTTTATAATTATAGATGGATCTTTGAGTATAATGTGTGAAACCATATATCGGCCAAATGCTCGCAACGGTTTCGGTTGTATACCTCTATCCGATGTTCTACATTTTCAATGACTCTGAGAAAAAATTGTGGTTCAATGTCGTTAAAGTGCCTTATTATCTAATCCTTTAGCTCTTGAATTGTTCTTGGCTTATTGACGTAAACTTTTTCTTTTTAATATTCCCAAAGAAAGAAGCCCTACGATGTCAAATCACATGATCGTGACGGCCCATTGAATTTCTCGTGCAAAACAGCCATTGTTTCGTTGGCTATGTGGCAAGTGGCCCCTTCCTGTTGGAACCACATATCGTCCAGGTCCATATCCTTAATTTCTGGCCGCAAGAAGTACGTTATCATCTCGCGATAGCAAATACCATTCACTGATTTGCTGACCTCATTTTCGAAGAACTACGGCACGATGACGCCGCCAGCCCATAAACCGCACCAAACAGTCGGTCTTTGTGGATGCCTTTTCCACAAACACTTGTGGATTCTCATTTGCCCAAATACGGCAATACTGCTTGTTGACGAATCCAATCAGGTGAAATTGTGCCTTGTCGCTGAAGATGAATTTTATTTTGTTGTGAATGGAGGTACCTCTCCATGGTGGAATTGGTCAAACACTGAAAAGAAAAAATGTCAAATTAAGTTCGGCACAAAGCTTCACGTTAAGGTGGGACCAAAAACTAACATCGTGCATTATGGTTGGACCACCCTTTATATTAGAAAAATGAGGTGTCTTTTTAAAGGTTATTTTTCACGGAATTTTGTCCAGGAATAGATAAAAAGTTTAAAAAAAGCCAAAATAAAACCGGGTTTTTAAAGCAACCCTTCATCCTAAATCCAAAATTATTTTCTAACGAATTTCGGAAGCTAAGCCGGAATGTCTCCAAAAAGTAAATTTTGAAAATCATCCTTTAAGAGGGTAACAGTGGGCCAATACGGGAATTTTTGTAGATTTTTATCAACTCAAAATATCAACATTTATTTATTTTTTTTATTAAACTATTACGAGGGATATAGATTTAAGATATCTTAGCTTTAAAGGTCCAGAAAGGGTAAAAGTTCGTTCTTTTGGTACTTTTTGTTAGCCAATTTTTTTTAAATAGTATTGCGCCATCTTGAAACCTAAAGACACCAACCCAGCAAAAAAGTATATTTCATAGAAAAACAGGGTTAAAATTCGTTTATTGTAAATCCGTTTTTTTTCAAAATTACACAAAAAATTTATACTTTTGGTACTTATCGTAAACATGTTTTTTTAATTTTGCGCAAAATGAAGAGCTATATTCTTAAACATAAATTCAGCAAATAAATTAAGTACATTTGAGTATTTTAAGCGAATCATGGGACAAAATGGGTAAAAATGGAATTTTATTATCTATTGCTTTTAACTATATTTTATGTATTTTATTCGACCTTTATTATTATATGTAATACAATTAAATTTTCAAGCTTGAGGTCTTTTTTTATTTTATATAAAAAACTTTAACGTTTATTTTTAACCAATATTTCGGCACTTCTTTGAGTGCCTTCTTCAGGGTAAATTTTTGTTAAATTTGTTAATTTTTTGTTAAAAAAGAACCCTGAAGAAGGCACTCAAAGAAGTGCCGAAATATTGGTTAAAAATAAACGTTAAAGTTTTTTATATAAAATAAAAAAAGACCTCAAGCTTGAAAATTTAATTGTATTACATATTGCTTTTAACATTAGGGAGATCAAACGGATATTTTTCGACCGGCTTTAACCGATTTTATTAATGTAGCTTAAGTCGGTTATTTTTAAATGTTCATTTTTCAAAAAACCGGGCATTTTAAAAATGTGAAACTAACACTCAGAGCGCTTCGTAAGTCGTCAAAAAGTATATTCCTGATTTTATTTACTAATTACTAGGGATGCATTTTCCATGCAAATGCATGTTTTTATCTTTCCGAATCATAAAATTTGCGTTAAAATGATATTGATTTGTTTTTGCATATTTTGGTGAAAATGCATAGTTTTGCATATTTAGATTTAAAATGCGTATTTTGAAATTTGCTTTAAATACAAGACCCTTCCGCGTTACAAAGGAAATTAAAAGCCAATTCGATTATATTGCAATTTTTAATGAAATGTATCCCTTGACTCCCCTTCCACCAAAGCCAGTAGTTACAAGATGATGGCCTGGCTAGATTCTTCAGAATTCTATTCAAAAAAACTTTGAGTAGTTTAAGAATGTAAAAAGAGCTTGTTGATATCGTAAAAGTAAAATAAATATTAAGTTTAAATAACATCAGAAATCAATTAGCATTTGTATTTTCCAATTACGGATATATTGGTGAAACAATAACTAATTAGGAGGGATTAAAGCAACGTTTACATTGTGTGTATTTGTCATGTGGAATGTCACTTTTCTATCCACATGTGATTTCATGTGTATGTCAAAATTTTAGTTTTACAAAAGGTTTGTAATTAACATGTTCACTTGTTGGTATGTAACGTACATTTGACATAACCTAAATATCAAAAATAAAAAAAAACATTTTTAATAATTAATTTGTGTATTTTTTATCTGTTTAATTATTTGTTTACTATTATAATATATACATTAGAGCGACTAACCAAAAAAAGTGCTCGATGTACCTTCCTAAAATTAAACCTTGGACTTTTTTAATATACCATTTTAAATATTTCGGCTCCAGCTTTGACCTCTCGTGAGCTGGACCATTTTGAAAAAGGGTCTATTATTCCATGTTTTGTTAATTTGAGATTCTGTTTCCTTACCAACATATTAAAATTGGGTATCGTAAGAAAGGGGTTTTTAAGGCGCGTCCAAATTATTACATACAAATTATTAAATTATATACATACGAAGATGATGTACTTGGCAAAAGAAAAAAATTGATACCCATATTGCTCTATTTAAAGCACTAATTTCCAAAAAAGCGGAAACACGTATTTAATTAAATCGACTAGAGATTAAAATATGTTAATTTGGCATTTTTATCACAAACAACCCCGAACAAAAAATTCAAAAACTGTTTTTTTACAGAAAATCCTTAAAAAAAAAACATGGATGATCGTCCTAAAAAAACCTTTCTTATGATACCCAATTTGTATACGTTGGTAAGGAAACAGACTCTTAAATTAACAAAACATGCAAAAATATACCCTTTTTCAAAATGGTCCAGCTCACGAGAGGTCAAAGCTGGAGCCGAAATATTTAAAATGGTATCTTAAAAAAGTCCAAGGTTCATTTTTTTAGGAGTACATCGAGCACGAATTTTGTTTCCATACAACTTGAGTCGCTCTAATATACATATGTATTAAAATTTCAATTATGTTTGCCGGTCACAAGGAAATTTGTTAATAAAAACAGCTGATGTCAGATGCTTTGTCACCAGTGCTGCCACAACCAATTCAATTTTTACAACCAATATTTTTGAAAAAGTTACCAAATGAAAGAAAATATAACCAAATTTAAAATGCCTTTTATTAATTGCAAAAATCATTCAAATTTATTTTAAGCTGCATTGCAATTCAAAGGTTATTTAAGATTTTTTTCATGAAAAAAAACAGTAAATTTTCTATAAAAAAATTCAGTATATTGAAAGATAATAATGGAATATTTTTTAATAGCCAGTTATAAAAAACAAAAATGGAAAATTGTTTTCCGCTTTTTAGCTGTTATTGGCAGGACTGTCAAATGTGGCGATTTCTTAATTTCGATGGAAATTTTCGTTTGGCGATATGGCGAAATTGAAAACGATTGGCGATATGCGAAATGCATTTTATGTAAATATTTTCCAATTACCATATACATATGTATGTATCTAAAATATTATAAAAACTTAATTCTCTTGTTTGTAAATTTTATTTAAAAATTATAATTCTTATATTCAACATTTTTTATTTTTCGAATTTATTCTATGAGCTAAATTTCAGTTATGTTTTTTATAAAGCTTTTTTGTAATAGTCCGATTCCTTCAATTTTCAGAAATGACTTTATACACTACCAGACTATTATATTGTAACAAGAAAATACAATATAATGATTTGGTTGCTGTTTTGAGCGATTTTTTGTTTTCGATAAATTATAAAAAACTTCCTTGGTAACAAATAATGAAAAAATCGTAGTACACAGTATTAATTATTCTAGCTCGTTAATAATTGTATCAAGAAAAACATATTTGTACGCATTATTATTTTAGAAAAAAGTAACCAAAATGAAAAAAATATTCACATCTCCACATTGAAATAACCAAAAACGGCAGCCCTGTTTGTCACTTAAAAATAGAACTCTTTCTAAATCAAAAATGTCATGTGTACTGTACACAGAGAAATAACACATGATATTGTTTGAAGGTGTTTAGACGTTATGTACAAATTTAACATGTGAAAAAGTGACAGTCCACATGACAAATACACATAATGTGAGCATAGCTTTAGTTCATTTAATACGCAAGTCAAATTAATTAATATTGCAGAAAGTTAAAAATTAAAAAACTGTCCAAAACGTTTTGCAAAAATAATTAAATATTTCATAAAATATAATAAATTTCAAATATTTTTAATCTGGTCTGGAATCAAAGTGGGATAAATTTTTAAAATGCATTGGTATTTTTCAAGTACAAGACAAAGTTTTGCTTTTAATAAAACCGTACTTATTTATTTAAAAAAACTAAAATTTAAATTTGTTATTTAAGTTGTTTGAAGATATTTAAATAATAATATATTTTAAGTGCATATTTTGAATTTTTGAGTGCATATTTTATGCGCATGATATCGAATGTTTAGTGCATGAAAATCTCATCCCTATTAATTACCATATTTCCGAAAAATTTCGTTCACTTTTTTACCTGGGTTGGACAAATGGTTAAAAGTGAACCGTTGGAATGCTTCTGCTATATCAGTGAAATGTGTCAAAGGTTCATGCAAAAAATTGCTTCAACATCTTATAAACCTTTTCATTTTATAGGGCAACTAGCTTAACCCGGTGCGCTTCGCTACACTGCTTTAACCACTTTATCGGTTGATAGATATTTAATATATGCATCCTATGGAAGGTAGTTCCCCCCTGCGCCTACCCGCTTTATTTCTATTTTCAAAAGTGTAGTATACCATAAGAGTGACTTCTGCAAATTTTGAACATTCCCACTATAACAGTTCTTTAGATATGCGATATTAAACATTGGCGTCCTATGGTGGGTAACACTTCCCCCGCTGCTATTTTATTTCAATTTTGGGGCTCAGAAGATCCTACTACCAAAAGTTCAACAAATTGATTGCAGCGGCTCTTATTAATATTTCTATCTATGAGGGGTACTGCTCATCCTCTGGCTACCCCGCCCATTTCTATATTGAAATTTATAGTTTACCATAATAGTAGCTTTAACTACGTTTGAAGACTCTCCCTTTAATAGTTCTTCAGTTGAGCGATATTTAATGTATGCACCCAATGGGAGGTATTTCCCCCCCTGCGCCTATCCGCTTTATTTTTATTTTCAAAAGTGTAGTATACCATAAGAGTGACTTCTAGAAAGTTTGAACATTCCCACTATAACAGTTCTTAAGATATGCGATATTAAACATTGGCGTCCTATGATGGGCATCACTTCCTCCGCTGCTATTTTATTCCAATTTTGGGGCTCAGAAGATCCTACTACCAAAAGTTCAACAAAATGCGTGCAGTTGCTCTTATTTATATGTCTTCTATGAGGGGTACTGCTGCTCCCCTGTCTACCCCGCACAGTTTTTATTGAAATTTATAGTTTACTATAATAGTGGCTTTAACCACGTTTGAAGACTCTCCCTTTAATAGTTCTTCAGTTGAGCGATATTTAATGTATGCATCCTATGGGAGGTATTTCCCCCCCTGCGCCTACCCGCTTTATTTTTATTTTCAAAAGTGAAGTATACCATAAGAGTGACTTCTAGAAAGTTTGAACATTCTCACTATTACAGTTCTTAAGATTTGCGATGGTAAACATTGGCGTCCTATGGGGAAAACCACTTCCCCCGCTGTGAGTACTCCCAATAAAAACAGTAAGATAAAATTATTGTTGTATTTACCTGTGTATCGCATTAAAAATAGAGCAACAGCTGGAGAAATGGACTAATATATTTTTACTGCTTCTTCAAAATTTTCGTAAAAAAGGCTTATTTTTGTATACTGTACGTTAAAAAATCAAGAAATGTCTCCTTTCTTTCTAATTTTACAATTACCAGAACCGTAAAAAACAACCATCAATCAATTAATTAATAAATGAATTGTTTTCAAAATATTTATGCAATCGAACTGAATTTACCGATTATCTATAGCTACTTCTATGATTACTTCTTTCTAGATGTATGTAGGTAAAAAAATAATGACTAACATTTGAATGCGTTCTTTTTGGGACATCTTTTGTAAAATTCATCGATTCTTTTAGTAGAATTGTAAGTAGTGCTTTTAGTTTTTTCTGATTACTAAACACATTATTTTGTAGGCGAAGTTTTTACTGGGTATATCACAAAGAGTTATACATTTTTTTTTTGTTTTGTAAAATACTAGAAAAATTGACCTAATATTTTTACATGGGGTAGATTAGGGGCGCCAGACGCATTGTTTTTAACCGTACATGTACTGATTTTTGTCAATTATACTGTTTTATGCACAACACCCAAAACAGTACGCAAATGTACTGTTTTTGTACTGATTTCTGGTTTAGGAAAAAAACGAATATAGAGTACTTTTCGCTTATAGTCCACTATTATAGTTGCACAACTTTTGTGGACTATAAGCGAATTTGGACTATAACCGATTTTTTTGTAAGCCATTTTATGGATAATAAGTGAAACTAGTATAATCCACATTTTGGACTATATAAAAATTATGTTCTTCACTGAAACTACTCTTTTTAAACAAAAGAAAAGTTTATTTAAAACAAAACAAAATATTGATTTAATTTAAATAAATATGAAGTTAAAACAAAAATTTTTTAAATTAATTAATTCAAATGCTTTAAAAGCTTACATAAATAACAAAAATTTAAATAATTTCAATGCTTCATAAGCCTTAAGTATAGGATTCATTTTAATTCTTTGACGAATGACGAAATCAAACACAACATAAATATCAATTTTATCGGTTCTTTACATGGGGTCTTCACCGTCTATATAAAAAAAACTAATATTTTTTTCTTCGTTCTTTTTTATGACAAAAAATTGTCAGATGAAGACACCATGTTATGAAATATAAATTGTAAAAGTTGACATTTATAATAGTTATCAGAAATGTAAATAAAAACATGTTGCCAGTTGATTAAAACAATATAAAAAACACAGTAGACTATAAGCGAACATTTTTGCATAAAGAATTATATTCGCATGCTAAGTAAATGTGGCTTTTCAACGAAAATGGACTACAAGCGAAATGGACCGTATAACAAATAATTTGTATGAAATTCGAAAAAATCTGTGAATATGAAAGTTTCGGTTTATATCCGTTTTTGGCTTTTAAGCGGAATGGACTATAAGCGAAAAGTACTGTATTAAGAAAAACCCTGTAAAAGTAAGAAACATTTGTGAATTTTTAACGGCATGCTATCAAGTAATATTGTCATAATATCCTAATATTTTACAATATAATTAATATTGTGGTTATTTTATTGAACTGTTTATGGTTTTAAATCCAATTTTTGATATTTTAATTAGGCTAAAGTTCATCAAATTTAATTTTCATTAAATTATGAAAATGAATTAAAATTTATTGTTAATTTTTTATTCTTGACTGCCGCGGAGCTCGAACCCGGGCTTTCACGGACAGGTTACCCTTACATGTTTCAATTGAAACCACTCAATCTCTTCAGTTTAACACTCATAGCCTTTGACGACTGCTGGCAGTTAATAGTCAAACATCAATCTTTAAACCAAATTGTATTTAACTATTGGTGAATCGAAATTTATTTATTTCGTAATCGAAATTTGCTTTGAAGGATTATCTATTTTAATTGATTTACATGTTCTTCCTTACTTCTGCTTTTTCGTAATTTTTTTTTCAAGAAATCTTCTTGAAGTCTAAAGTACATTTTTCTGTTTTTCCTGTTTTTGTCTTTCTTTTTCTGTTGACCTTTTACAATATATAATTTAAAGAAATTGTTGTTGTGTCACAAACTAAAAAGTTTTAAAATAATAAGACTTTTTGTCCTGCGTTTATTGTTTTGTTATAATTACACAGAAGAATTCTAAATTATGAGGGGTTGCTCGCTGCATTCATATTTTTTCGTGTTATTTTTTAAGACATATGATTACCGTTTAAGTCCCCTAATAGTATTTCCCTATATCACGATATTAATACTACAATTTTACACACCTGAGAAACACAAAAACACATCAAATATTTTAAAATTTAATTTTTTTATATGTAAAATAAATACTTTTTCCAACAATATTATTTTACATTTGTAAAACTTTTTTGATTTTGTTTTACAAACAGAACTTTACATTTTATATGAAACTTATATTTTTTATTAATTTAATAGGTAGTTTCAGATTATTCCAAATAAAAATGAAAACAACCATTTATTTGGAGTGTATAGATTCACGGCCAATTTCACCAAGTCCAGTTATACTTAACTATAACTATAAATGTCAATATTACAATATACAGTTATAGAAATATAGCTGACGTTTGTGAAATCGGCCTTAATTAAATAAAAAAGTATGTAATTGAAATCAGAAAATTAATTTAAGAAACAAATATTTTCTGTAATTCTATAAGATAGTTGCACACTGTGTGTGGTGAAAATTGCTTTAAATATCAATATGTTTAAAGAAAATCCTACTAACACAATCAATGAGTTTTTTTTTTTAAGTTAAGTTTAAACTAAAATATAAATTTTCATATTATTCGAATGTGTATTCTAAGTCAAATTACAATCCTCAAAAGCTTTTATAAAAAATATTCCTGGAAAATATTGAAGGAATAATGGCCGTTTTCTCATTACACGATTATCTGTTTCCCAACGAAAATCTGCACATTAAAGAAATTTGGTTTTCTCAATGTCCCACTTGCGTCCATTCTGTCTCATCTGCCAATTATTTTTCTCCTTTTATTTGCCGTACAGATAAATTTAATCAGCTGACTATCAACTTGTACATGTATTTTGAAAGGTGTTGCCAACTTATAACACTGTTTTTTGTGGTTTATTGAGAAACCCAAAATTGTTAACATACCGTTTATCGGTCTAATAAATTTATGTTGACATTAAGTAACAGACAGTTTGTTGGTACATTGAGAAAATGGAAATAAGACTATTAAAGTTTAAAAGCTTTTGAGGATTGTAATTTGAGTTAGAACATACACATTCGAATAATATGAAAATTTATATAAAAAATGTTATTCACGATGAGAAATAAATTCCCAGATTCTATTTGATAAACTTAAAAATTTAAACATAATTAATACATTGGAACATGATGCATGACAGGCCAAATGATTCGTTTGTGGCGTTTGGTTTATAAACGCAAATTGTGTCATTTCGTATATGAAATGTCATTAAATGTAAATCTTTCCTTTGACCTTATACTTTATAAGTGTATTTTTGTTATATAATTGTTGTTCCAGAGTTTAAAATATTAAATAAATGGTTATGCTTTCGTCAAAAAAGTACTGTTTTTTCTTGAATGTATTGTTTTTTTTTTTGTAATCAATGTACTGTTTTTCAGAATTTAAAATCTGGCTACCCTAGGGTAGATAAAAAAAGTGAAAATGTGTAAATTTTGAGTTGATTCCCAATAAAAAATGGAGCTTCCAACGAAGCAGGTTTGTAAGGGAGAAACATAAAGGTTTCGCTTGCCATTGCGCTGACGGAAGACATGAATTTTGTATGGCGAGTTCCCACATTGAAGCAATATGTTTTTGATACATAAAGCGCATTATTCAGCGCATATAAAAATTGGTGTATGTATGTAACGATCGGCCTTACACACTGAATGTTTTGATACAGTTATTTTTTAGTATTCTCCCTTACAAACCTGTTTCGTAGTAAGGGAATGCCGTAGCACTTGAAATTTAATTTTTTTTATAAAAGTTGTTGAGAGTTCTTTGGAAGTTGTTTTTAAATTTTTTTGTTTAAAATCCTGTTTAATAGGGAAATATTTGTTTAATATTTGCCATACAATTCTTTTATTACAGAAATCTTACTTAAAAACGACTTTGAAACAACTAAACGACAATTAAAGTACTATACATAAATTTATTAAAATTAAAAGCTACATTTATGCCCAAGTGTCAGGATAGTATATAAATCTATATTAAGTTAATTTTCATATAAATTTAAATCGAGTCTAAGTACTGATTGATTTTTTGAGTTTTATTTGAAAAGTCTTGGTAGCACTACTAAATCTAAAAAAATATCATAAAAAGTTTAATTATTTGCAAGGTGGTCTCAAAAAACAGCTGAATATTATTGCTTTGCCTGTTTTTATACCCTTCACCACAGGTGGAAAAGGGTATATATAAGTTTGTCATTCCGTTTGTAATTTCTACAATATTGATCTTAGACCCTATAAAGTATATATATTCTGGGTCCTTATGAGGATATCCGTCCGTCTGTCCGTCTTACGTTTGATATGTGTTTTCCGGAGACTCCAGACATGATAGCGGCTAGGTTGTTTTACATTTATGTCACATATAGTCTACCATCGGTTGCTATTGAAATTCAGCAAGATCGATCCACAAATGGCTGAGATATGAGCAAAAAACCAATACTTGTAATTTTATTACTTTTTGCTGTATATCTGGGGAACGGCAAAAGCCAAAGATTCCAAATTAGGTAAACACATTAAGGTAGCCAATACACACCATCCAACAAAATGTGGGCGGGATTGGAGAAGTGGGCGTGGTACCTCCCATAGATCTCCCCGAGTCCAAGCTTTATAACTCAGCTAAATGGTAAATTTCTTTTTAAACACGTCGGTATATAATTCTGTCAAATCGGTTAAAAAATGGCTGAGTTATAACCAAAATACTGAATTCCCAAAAATTACTCATTTTTATTTTTTTATAATAAAGTTTGTTAAAATATATACAAGTGTATATAAATGTATATAAATTATTCCTTAACACGCCGGTATATAAAACAATCAAATCGGTTAGATAATGGGAAATTTATTAGCAAAATACTCAAAAAATGGGCTAAATAACATCAAAATTTTTATACAATCCTACATTTATGGGCTGCCATATGACATATGGAAATGACTTATGTATCAAAACATCGGCAATTTTTAGTAGAACATCCGACATAGTGTGGACGGTTTGGATAAGTGGGCGTGGCACAATATATAATCATTTATATCTTAAGAATGGTGTTCACATAATTTTTTGTTCTTATTGCAACATGGTGAAGGGTATATAAGATTCGGCACAGCCGAATATAGCACTCTTACTTGTTTTTGTTTTGTATTGTTGTCATATTGAGGCCACCTTGCTAAGTTATTCCAATGGTAACTTAAGTTAAATTTAAATGTAACACATCGGTGAATTAAGTTTTATTTAAATGTTTAGTGAAAAAGAAAATTTTGTATTTAAAACGTTTTTAAACATAAATGTTTTTTAAAATCAATCCTGAAAATTGGCCATTATTGTTCGACTTAATTTGTACCTATTTAAGGCAGATTCCCTCATTTGAAATTTAAATTTTGAATTGGATAAGATTAACTTGGTGTAAACTAGTTCTAAACAGATAAATTTGGCAGTTGCGGTTACATTTTGGCAATTGGGCAAACAATAAATTTTTCAAATAATAGTTTTTCCGTTTGTGAGACAAATCAAAAGTTCATCCACAAAAATAAAAATAATATTATGAGAAGCATAATTTTAATTTGCAAATCAAAGTGTATTTGAAGTTTAATTTTGATAAAAAAAATTTCTTAACTGTAAACCTTTTTTGCCTTGCCTGTAGGATGTTACGGATTCGGACTTACATCTAACTTTCAGAGTAGATATGTATAACATAAGGCTTATGACTTCGGAAAATATCTTTAAGCTATTTTTCTTGTATAAGTAGGTATGTACCTACATATTGCAAAAAATAGTTAGTGTACCTGCCTGAAATTTAAGAAAAAAAAAATAATATTTTTGTTTCTGTGTACATTTAAGCAAATGTCTCAATTACAATACATTTCAATAGAAAAGGAAAACAAAGAAACAAAAACTATTATTAATCCCATAATACTTTAATTAAAATTCCAAAACTTTTCAACATAAAAAAGCAAAACTAATAAATGATGTTCTTTCGAAAGATAAAGTTATTAAAAATGTTTCTTTCTTGATTGAGGTTCTTTAAATCCCACAAACAAGAAAAAAAAACAATTGACAAATTATACCATCATGTACGTAAAAAAGGAAAAAAAAAACACATCAAGTGTCAGAAAAATCGACACAAAAGCAAATCCCTTTCGAGTAAAAAAATATATTCTATTTTCTTATCTATCTCTAATGATTATACTTGTTCGGTGCGAGTCAGTGAGTATTAACACCAAAAAGAAAAAAAAAAACACTAGAATAGAAAAACTATTCATTTATTTATTTTTCCTAATAATGAAACAGCAACGACAAACATTGGACTAAAAATAATCTCATCGCTTGAGGGGTGTGATCATCATCGACCGTAAAGAATAAAAAAAAAACGAACAACAACAAAATTTACAACAGCCTAAAAAGACAAACCTACTTATATACATAAATTCAAAGTACTACACGCGGAGAAAAAGTATGGTTGGAGGTAAACATATTCTAGGAACAACATACTGTGGTTGGACTTTGACAATGCTAATGTTTGTAGGACACCATATTATGGTTCAATATATTATTCGCCGAAATTAGCCAGAGGTGAGACAGAAAGGCTGGTGCAAAGTAAATCTTTACACGCCCACCCAAAGTCCAGTGTGATCCCATTGTGACGCGTTATATATTATAATTTGGTAAGCAATTAACCATTATTTGGTCAAAATGTACAATAATTTGGTCAACATTATTAATAATATGACCAATATTATGGGTTTATTTAAGTTTTTTTTTTTAAATTTTCGTTTTGAGTCAAGTTTAATCTCGCCTTCCAGTTACAATTCAAGTTATAATTTTATTTCTACACTCTGGGCGGTGCGCAAAATGACCCCTGGAAATATGGCCCCAAAAGGAAAGTGAAGAACGGCCTCAAAATTTTACATTTGTGTACAACACGCAATTTTGGGGCTTTTTTTTTGGGTTATTTTTCTTTGTTTCGTAAGGGTGTTTTTGCATTTAAATGATGAAACAGAATTGAGTCTTCAACTTCAAGCAAAAATTCTTAAGCCCATAATTAAAACGTCGGCCGTAACTTCAAATTCTCTCTCTTTTGTTTTCTTTTGTTCTTATTTTTCTTTGTTTATAAAATGTATGAAATTGAATGAAAGTATGGTAGCATTGTTAAGAGAATAAGTGTCTATATGTGAGAGCATTAGAAAAAACGTCCTCAAAATAAATGATGAAACAGAATTGAGTCTTCAACTTCAAGCAAAAATTCTTAAGCCCATAATTAAAACGTCGGCCGTAACTTCAAATTCTCTCTCATTTCTTTTGTTCCTATTTTTCTTTGTTTATAAAATGTATGAAAATGAATGAAAGTATGGTAGCATTGTTAAGAGAATACGTGTCTATATGTGAGAGCATAAGAAAAAACGTCCTCAAAATAAAATTGATTCTATTTCTCGACCGCATTCTCTGGCTTAATTTTATGTCAATCTGTATGAAAAACATCGTTCAGCCCCAGTTCTGTTTCATCATTAAAATTGATTCTATTTCTCGACCGCATTCTCTGGCTTAATTTTATGTCAATCTGTATGAAAAACATCGTTCAGCCCCAGTTCTGTTTCATCATTAAAGTGCAATAAAAAACGGCCCCAATATCAAGGAATGAAAAATGGCCCTAAATAAAATCACAATGTTTACTTTGGGGCTATTTTTTGTTAACTAATAAAAAATGCAAATTTTAAGAAATGAAAAATCACCCCAAACATTTTTACACAAATTATATAAAATTGTATATAAAAGTTTCTAGAGATGGTACAAAAAACCCTAATTCGTATACAAAAGTTGAGAAAATCCTTGCCTGTTATGCAGAGATGCTTTAGTTAGCGAAGCCGGTGTTTGTTATACTATAGAAGAAAAAATTCTTTGCGCCCGGCATAAGGCCGGCTATTAAAAGAAGCTTTAATGAGCAAAGCCAGTGCTCGTTAACATAAAAAGGAAAATCCTTGCGCCCGGACAAAGGCCGGCTATGAAGTGAAGCTTTAGTGAGCGAAGTCAGTGTTCGGTTTACCATAGAGAAGGAAATAATTGCACCCAGCCAAAGGCCAGCTATAACGTAAAACTTTAGTAGGGAAAGCCAATGTTCGTTATACCATAGAGGAAAAAGTCCTTGCGCATAGCCATCATGCTATCAATCGTACGATTTTTAAAACCAAAACTTTATAATTATTTGGATTTTGAAATCGGGTTTCTTAATATGGGATTTTTAGTTTCGGGCATATGAACTCTACCCAAAATTTTTAATGTAACTTCTTTGTGTTCTTTTTGGGGGTTAAAATTCAAATTAAATTTTGAGGTGATTTTTTCATTATCAAGAATTACCCCAAATTTAGGGGCATATTTAATTTTATTTTTATGGTTATTTTTTTATTTTTTTAGGGTTTTTTTTTTCATTTACAAATGGGGCATTTTTCATTATGAAAAATAGCGCCAAATTTGGGGTAAATTTTAACTTATTTTTGGGGCCATATTTCGCAGCGCCTCCAGTCAGCGAGAACTACTATATGCTGTAGTAAGCCGACTCTTTCACAAATACCTAACTCAGATGTTTAAAGTACCTAACTCATGTTTGTATTATTATTAAATGTGTTGGCGCTTAAAACTATTTATGCCAAACACATACATACATAGTGGCTCAAAATCGTAAAGAATGTGGGAAAATATTTATTTTTTTCGAAAAAAAAACTTTCTAATTTCGAACCATTTCCAATTTAGTTAATGCTGACTGCATTTTTAATCTTTTAAAGACAAAGCTTATTTTACAAGATCTGAAAATACATAATTAATATTAGATTTCAATTTTTTTATATGTATAATAAAATGCTACACTGCTAGTTTCTAATAAATTCAACAGAAGAAAAAAAATTACGGCCATTTTTACCAAGCTCTGTTATAATTGACTATCAGTAAACGTATTGTTAACTGGATGTTAAAGAAATAGTTAACTGAACTTAGTTAATGTTGTTGTTGTTAAATTTAATTCAGTCATTATATTGTCAATTACAACAATATTTGAAGTTTCCAGGGTAAAATAGAAACTAAATTTTACTAATCGTGACAATTGCAAATTTAACAATTAAGGGTGTTAAATTCGACTATGCCGGATCTTTTAGATATAATTAAATATATTTATTGTTCCCTGTCCACTTCACCAATCCCGCCCACATTTTGTCGGATGTTGTGTATTGATAACAAAGATTCTTGTACCTAATTTTGAAACTTTTGCTCTTGCCATTCTCTAAATATGCGGAAAACATAACAACAAGGGACGTATGGGTAAACAGCAGTAGCTGTTTTTAAGCCATTAACGGAGAAAGTGTGACATCGACCTTCTTATGTGGGGTCTTCAGAGAACCAATTTCAAAAGACGGACGTACCGGCATCGTTAAATCAACTTCGCTCCTCATAATATTGTATAAATTATAAACGTAATGACAAACTTAGATTTCAGCCTGTGGTGAAATGTATAAAAAGCAACATATATTATAGTTTGTATAACCATATTTAAACCATGTTTTTTCTGCGTGTACAAATAGGTCGCTAACATATGTACGAAAGCAATTCAAACAGGCCTTATTTTAAAAGGTTGTATCAATGAGCGGCAAAGAACGAATACACATTCTTCTATTGTCGCCTATAGTTAAAAAAACTAGTTGGTAAATGAATATAAAAATATCGTCGGCTTAATATGCAAAACAGCTAAATCCACTTTGGAAGTAAATTGAGATTTTGTTACTTATCGTTGGCCAGCATGTAGTTTTTCTTTAAATTTGAGTCTTGAAGTGTGTAAACTAAACCAACTTTATTTTTGGGTTTCCTTTAAAGCTGCAAAAATGAAATATAAAAATTTTTTGTCTCTCCTACAAAATGTGCTAAAAGGGAGTTAGCAGGTTTGCATATTAAGCAGTAAGTAATTTTATTTGTAACATATCAAAATAATATATAGCTAAAGTAAAATGGAAAATTATTGCTTTGAAAATAGGTAAAATCTGTGTACTCAAGTCTAAAGTAGTATTAGTGAAAATGTGTTTGGATGTGTGACAGCGACGATGATGGATGAAAAAAATTTAAATATGATGGCGAATATTACGTCCAGCACACGTACACGAGTGAATTCGCCGTGCCGTCAAGCATTTTGACCGTATACAGACCCCTTTACGCATTTTGAGGAAAATGCAACCCTGTCAAGATAAGTTTTTATTGGTTTTTGAAACATTTTAAACTACAATTAGATCATAGATGCACTTTTTTCAGAGTGTAATGCATGACGGCCTTTAAGAGGATATGCTACAAATGTGATTTTTTTATGAATATTCTCTATCTCTGACCAGGACGAAGGCGAATCACGATTATGCTAGGTTCTGAATTAATTTTGAACATTTTTCTCTATCTAATGCAACCTTTATAAGGTTGCCAATTATTCTTTGATGTTACATAGCCAGGACATCAGTTTTCGGCTAATAACCCGTATTGCTTCGGTTTCGCCTTGAAAAAGTTCATATTTTGGTTTTCAAATCATACAGTTAAAATGTGCAGTTTCCCGTAAGAAGTAGCTGGCGTTTTGTGTTAAGTCTGCTTAAAACGCGCGTACCTTATAATCTGCTCATATGGGGTATTTAACAACGAGTCCATGATTCCATAGAGTAAAGTATTATCGATCATACATAACTTTTAACCTTTCGAAGGTGAATGTTTATATTTACTTAACGGCTATATAGAATTTTTTGTATTTAGGAAATCCTGTTCTGGCCATCTCTATTTAATCTCTATTTAACATGCTGACCAATCTTTAGTGAGAACAGCACCTAAATATAAAAGCTCAATTATAGTGTTGCCTCTTTTGAAAGGGGCAATAAGGTAAGGTATTTCTGTCTGCTAATTTTCATCATCTTGATTTTTACGTGATAAGTATTGCTATGTTCATTAACTGCTTGAAGACGAAATTGATGATCGTACACAGAAAAAAACAGTCGGGATAAATTAAGTTTTTTATAATTACTTAAAGTTCATAAGTCTTCGATGTTAATGGCGCTTGAATTAATATTTTTTGGTGGTCATTGATTTCTGATCAGAGATTGGATTTCTTTCAAGTTAACTTTAAATGCTACTGCTTTGAGTTGATGTTGATCTTTGGGCGTTTGGGCGTTTGATATTTGAAAGTTTTAATCTGATTTTAGCTGATAGTAAGGTGTCATCACTTGGAACACCTATTCCTGGATAAGTTTTTTTTTCATATTATATGACATAAAGTTTTAAGCTACAACTCCAATACAAGTTCCATAGCCAAGAATCACTTGAATAAGCAACAATTTTAATACTTTTAGTTATATTTTTAATATTTACTGCAAATACATATTTATTTTAATTAAAGTAGATAGATTTATGGTTCAAGTTCATGGTGGTGACCAAACCGAAAGTGCATTTTCACAAGTTTAAACAATGATCTTAAATAAAATTCATTGACAGATCTTGAGAGAATTTTTAAAAGCCCTGAAAGTTAAACGCATTATACAATTTACAAATCCACATAAAACTTTGTTTGAAATGAAAAAGAATTGGAATTTCTACATGCCCCTTAGTCAGAGATCTGACCAGTTCGAAGGTCATTTCGCAGCTTTTTTACTTACAAATCACCCATTTTAAAATGATCATGTTTTTTGAATTCCTACAAAAAATATTGTTAAACTTTCTTGTAATTAATCGGGAAATTTTGAAACCTTTTCGCAAATTGGGAAAAAAAATTCTTCGAAAACTCTTTACAAGTTTAAAGGCTTTGTTAACGTTTTTGGGCGAGCTTGATCTTATTTATGTTTAAAGTAACGGCCGGCGGAAGCAGCAGTTATTGTCCTTTTAATTTTGTTTAAAGCTTCCGAAAACGAATTTTATAAAAAAGTTTCGAAAAATATTTAATTAAGCAAATACACAAATATTTGAAAACGGCCCGAGAATCAAAAAAGTTCAGAATACCAGAAGCTCCATGTGCGAATTAATCAGATGTGGAAAATATGAAATAAAAAACTTTTTAATTTCTTTTCAGATTGCCTTCGGGTATAAGAATAAGTGTGAGCATTAAATGGAAATGCACTTGTGCATTTTATTTTTGTAAAAAAGAAAACAACAACAAATATTACACAAACTGAAACGATGACAACAACAGCACTACATACATATACGAAAAAATATCTACAACAAATATACATAATCAATCATTGCCCCAGATTAGTGGAGCAACGATGAATCTAAAATATGAAAAACAAACTCAAACACACAAAAAAACACATAATGACGGTGATTTTAATAATGATGATCATCATCAATACGGGAGATAGATACAAAACTTAAAACAGCAACAACAATACAAAAGAGAAATCGTTAGAAAATAAATTATAAAAAATTAACAAAAATAACAATTTCATCGTTATCTGCCAATGACAGGCTGGCAAACCTACCAATTGGCCACCAACATCTTTACATCCATCCATTTATCTAATACGTTCATTATTTATCAGCCAGGCTGTTTGTATGACTTTTCGTCAATCTGTCTGCCATTTACTCTACTGTCACTTATAAAGAAAAAAAAATCTGCAACAACAAAAATGTATCTTTAAAATCCATATTAAAAAAAATAAACAAAAACAATGTGTTAAAGATAATGAAAAATAATGTAGAATATATAGAAGAAAAAAAATTACAAGATGTGTAAATACTTAAAAGACCACCACTGAGGCGAATTTATACAATTTATTAAAACTAATGAAAATATGTAGATTATGTAAAAACAGATACAAAGCAAAATACTATTAGGATAGCACAGTATAAATCGGTATTTCTACGCTGGGTGTCAAAAGCTAACAAAAACTGACAGCTCTAAGATACCAAAGAAATATGAACCATATAAAAAGTAATAAGGGAAAACTTTTATGTTACTCGTTAAATCGCTGAACCTTTTTTAATAAAGACAATTGCATGGGGATATCTGAAATCATGAACTTATCTTACTTTATCAATTGTTTCAAAAGTCCCAATCCGTACTATGAAACATTTGCTGCGAAACATTTGTGTTTGTTGATGAAAGGGGAAAGACGAATGAAAAAGTATAATTTGTTTCATGTACAAGCAGTTTTTGTAAGTTTGTTATTGAAAGAAAGACAGAAGGCAGAGAAAATGACTTCACTGAACCAAACATTCAATGAAAATTTACGTTAAGTAAACGAATTACGTTTAATAAAATAGTTTTCGTTGGCTCAACGAATTATTCGTTTATATAATGAAAATTTTATTTTCATTAGGTATTTTTTTCATTATATTAACGAATAATTCGTTGAACCAACGAAAATATTTTAATAAACGTTGTTCGTTTGCTTAACGTACATTGGATTTTTGGTTCAGTGTTAATGCTGTAAAACACAAATTTTATTCAATGGAAACGAATACAGTTTCAAAAGAGAAATGAAGAAAGTTTTTGCATCAAATGTTTCATAATATGGATGAGGATAAAATATTAAGATTAAAGTTCATCTTTTTTCCTGTTTTGAGTCTATAAGAAAATTTATACAATTTTAAAAACCTTGTTTTGAAGTGAACTCCATTCAATCTTTTCGCTGTTTCTCAAATACTTTTTAACTAGAGACCCCACGTAAGGCTGAGCATTAAAATGTGTGCACTTATTGGCGATTGCTTTTCTGAGAAATATGTTGCATAATTGTTCTACAGTATTGTGTTCGTTTGCACTATGGAAATTTTACAGTTTGTGAATATGTTCATGAAAAACATGCAAAACATTTTACATATTTTAGCCTCACTTTTACTTAAGGTGTTCATTAGACAGGTCGCAATTTTTGTTTTTTTTAATTGAATGGTTACGCTGCTTAAAATGTAATGTTTGGTGTAAGAAATCATGTCCTAATTTTTCAGCTCAATCCGTCGGTGCGTAGTCGTGCCTAGTGAGGCCCAAATTCCCCATATTATAAAAAAACATCTATTTAATTATCAATGGTTTTGAAAGTTAATATAATGATAAAAAAATGTATACATCCATATATTTATATGACTAATTTTATTGAGTTGATTTTTTTACAAGAGAAAGATTTGTTGTGAGAAGGATATAAATGACGATAGTGTTCAACAACTTGGAGTAAGCACTGCTTATCTTTCTCATCGTAGCCATTGGTGATGTCATGAAGTACATTTATGATAAAAGTGTAAAATTTGTAAATAAAAGCATCTAATTTTTTTCTATTGAAGTTGCACACGATGTGACACTTCGTGTGATTAAAGGTAACATTAGAAAGTGTTACATATACATATCGAGCCCTAACCGCGAAAATAAAGTAAGCGACATGAATTTCAGTTTTCGTTTTTTTTAATAAATGACTTTATTTGCAACACTTGCATCATCTCCTAAAATGTCATGGTCACATAAGGTACCGTTACGATTTTATAGCAAGAAAAATTTTATTGTAAGCGACAAATTTCATACAAAATTTATATGAAATAATATAAAAAAGCTCTCTCCTGTAAAATTTGATTTTTGGCGCTTACACTATTTTCGCGGTTAGGGGTCGATATATACTTACATATTTTTCTAAAAAAAAGCGTCATTAGTCTGATCGTTTAATCTGGCCGCTGGACATTAAATGCAATTTTAAAACTCTCCCTTTTTGTGATCGTTTTCATTTGGCTTTAACCGCGTACAACAGACGATATCCTTCTGACACACAAAACACAGATCATAAATATTTGTTGCCGGTGGTCACGCACGGCCTGGATTCTAATGTGATTTTTTGCACTTTGGATTTTATCCACTTTTGATAAGTAGTAACAATTAGATGCATAATTATTGTAACGATTATACCTGGCCAAAGAGGAACGGGTATTATGCCTTTGACCCAATAAAATATATATTTTGGGTCTTTATCTATCTTTATATTAAGTCGATTAAACCATGTCTGTCCGTCTGTTAAAAACACGGTTACTTTCGAAAGACTCAACATAAAACAACAATTTTGATGTCAAATTGTTTTTAGTTCTTCTCAGAAGTCCAGCACAATCGGGGGACTACTAAAAGAGTTATGAATCCAAATATTTAACAACCTCAGTAAAGAATATTTTATTTTTGTTACAAAGAACCAACATAAATTGGTGACGAAATCCACCAAATCTCATTAATTTTTTCAAAAGTTCGTACTATAAATTTTGTAAAGATCGGTCAAAGCCCATTGCGGAAAAAACTGTTGTACGGTTAGAAACGTAACAAATAATGCTATTGTCTGCCATAGTACCATTAGTCTATGCTTACTAAAAGGCTGTAAAATTCACTTACGCATTTTTTTTATTTTGATGTAGTAAATTTCTTTAGTTATTTTCTACTCATTATTTATAAAATAAATCATTACAAATGCTTATTCGAAGTAAATGCGATCTTTAAAGTTTGACAAATACAAAAAAATACATCAGAAATTACAAAAAAGACACAATTTTAATTTGATTTTTCTCTGATTTCATTTTTTGCACTTTACTACTTTTTACTATGCCAAATTTCGTGAAGATCACTCCACAATTGACTATGGACCCCACTTAAAGCCCACTTTTGAAAAATGCTTTATTCAGGCTGAGACGGTAACAAATAATTATAGTGTAGTGAAGCATTACCCAATAAATTTTTAATACAAGATGATCGGCCAATAATTTACCATACACTAAAAAAACATATCAATACATCCGTATTGCCAAAGCGGTGTCAATAGTACGGTTAGTTCGGATTTCCTTGAATCAAGTACTGCACTTAAATTAATATGAAATCACGATTGACTTAATTTAAAGTGAGATCAATTTAATCTCTAGCTGTGCTTGATTCAATAGTTTCTAAGAGGGTTTAATCTCGATTCATACTTGAAATAATCTGAAAGTGAGATTAGAATTATTCTAACCTTAACACGTACCCCAGAGAACCAGAAAGAATATTATTATTTTACTTAACCGTTACATATAATTGTTTCACTTTTGTTGAATTCCACCCCTTGATTAAAGAAGAACTCTCAATTAAAAGACACCAGCCCGATATGGTTTTCGTAGTTTTTCTACTTTGAAAACGTTATTAACTTAACAATTTAAACAAATAGAATATGGGAATTATTGCTTCTTATATCCCATTTTAGATTGTTTGAAGTACATTAAAGTATTATTTATATTTAAATTTCTGACTACGCCCCGTACTGAATTAAGTAAAAAAAAAAACTTTAATTAGTACGAGTTTTTTTCTTTTTGTGTAGGTCCTTAATAGCGCACATTTAGACAAAAATCGCGCGCAAGTTTCGATTTTAGTCAATCCTCTATCGTTTTAAGTTTCATCCCTGGCGTAGGGCATAATGTAAATTTTGTATAACTTCTTTTTTTTTAAAGTAGTTGACTGATTCTCGCTTTAAGGCAAGGTTATTTCATAATTAAAAAAATAATTATGGCATTTTATGACCATTAATTTATCTTTATTTCGCTTTAAGTATATTTGAATATAACTACATACATACATATACCGAAATACATACACTGAAAGAAAAACACTCTTGAAAAATTAAGTGGTTTAAACTTACTTTAAGCACGAGTCGTACTCAAAAATTCAAGAACGAATAACACTAGAACATCCTTAAAAAAATCCTAAATGCGATAACTTTCGAAAATCAATCCTTCTTAAAATAAGTATAAAATTCTTAAAGCAAGTAAAAGAGATTGAACTTTTCGTTGGAAATGCCACTCTCAGAGTAAAATTACAAAGTGAGCGTTTTAATCTCATTTAACATATCAAAGTTTGTTGTCGACACTACAACAACACCACACAAGTAGTTAAAAAACGACTTGCTTGTTGTGTGTAGAAACTATAAAAACACATTATTAATAATCTGTATTGTGGTTATATTTGTTGAACTGTTTTATGGTTTTAATCCAAATTTTAATATTTTAATAAGGCTAACATTCATCAAATTTAATTTTCATTAAATTATTTTTATGAAGAAAATATTTGAATATTGACTGTCAGCAGTCGTCGATGGCTGTGAGCCTAATTAAAATATCAAAATTTGGATTAACACACATTATTTTCATGTTAAAAATGTAAAATTCAATGCAAGAGTTCTCATTTAATTTATATTTTTAGTTAAATATGTACATCAAGTTTTTAAAGTTAAACCCATATCGGGAATTATATTTAATATATGTAATTGAAATTCTGTTAGGTGTAACACGGGAATGTAAATCAATCATAATAATATTCTCCTCTAATTTCACTTTTGGTTTATTTCAAGTACGAATTTGGGATTGAATATGGATAATTTAAGTATTTTGCGATCCGTCAATCTTTCTGCACTTTATTCAAGAAAATCCGTACTCACTCTTTTATTAATACCGCTTCAGATTGATTTGAGTACGGATGGATGGATTGATTTTTTTAGTGTAAACTATATAAAAATTCAAGAAACCTTTGTTTTAAACTGTTCTATAATAATGAAATTTGTATTAAATTGTGTATGGCCAAAGGATTCGTAAGTTCTAAAAGAAAGAAGAAATCAAGGTTTCAATTTAAATTTTAATACATCCTCAGTGGCACTTCAGTTTTCCGTAAAAACGACTACTAAAAAAAAATTATTAACATAAAATTGTGAAAGTACTTATAAAAATCCCTTACCTTCTTATGTATGCATGTTTGTATGTAAGTATGTATGTCTATGCTTTTCCTAATTTTTGCCTTCCGTTTTGCTCCAATCAGAAGTTATTTTTACATTTTGTAACAGCTGTCTTTAATAATTTATTAATAGAGTCAAAAATAAATGGCCAACAAACGGTGACATTTGAAACAAGCATTTGCTTAATGATTCACTTAATTGAGGTTAGGTCGAAGAAAAAACAGACGGCCTTTTAACAGAAGAGTTAATGAGAAAATCCAACGAAAAAGAATATAACACCTTTGATTTAAAACAATTAATTAAATTGTCACAAACTAACTTCTAATGTCTATTATTGGAAAGAAATAACAGCTGATATTTTAGTTACATTTTTAAACAATTCAAAATATGACATCATTAAGCAGACACAAGATTTGTTAAAGGATACCGAATGATCTGGTTTAGGGAAATTTTCTAGAAGACAGAATGAAGAGTTGCCTAAAACGATCATAACAAACAAAAACACATTTAGTTACAGACACTCCAACTAACGCACTTTATACACAAACAAGAACACACCCTCAAAAAGATAACTTCCGGTATTCGCTGAAATTAATAAAACAAACACTGGATACATCTCTCTCATTTAGATATTTTAGCATTTTGTTTGCTAATCCTTTGAGCGATAACAATTTTACGAAATAAATTACAATTGTTTTATTGTTATTTTTGTTTTGTAGGGCCGTGTGCTTGACAGTTAATAGAAGAAACACCCAAAAACCATATTAAACAGCTGAAAATCCTTTGATCAACCTCTTGTTTTTCATTTTAAACCCTTCTCGTTCATTCATGAATTTTGTTTTGCCTGCACTATTTTATTTCGGTTAGTAGTTTCCATTGAAAAGCAAGAAGTTAAGGGTAGAAACTTGAAAATGAATGAAAACAACAAATGCAAATTTGCGTTAATGCTGTTGTTGTTTTTGTTATTGTGTTTGCTTCAGTTTCTTTTTCATTTGGTTTTAGAGGCTAAGAATACCCTTAGCAACAGCAAAATTTATTGTGGTTGAGATCTTCGAATGATGAAAAAGGGAAAGGAATCCACATGCTCTCTTATTTGTTTAATACTCTGCACACGTTTTACAATGAAGTGGGATTAGTAAACACGAGTCCTTTAAAAATTTAAAAAAAGAGAGTGAGAGGATGTCATATGATCCTTTTGTTGTTTTATATTTTGCTTGTTCTTGTTACAGAATTTTATTATGAAATTGTGTTTTTTTTTATTAACTAAGTCTTATTTGGTATGTGTGTCAAAAGTTTTATAGGTTACCATGCCGTTTTTATATGTTTACGTATGTGTGTACATACTCACACTTACACACATTTCAACGCAAATTAGTAGACACGAGAACATTCAGGCTTTTAGAGAACGTATGTTGTCAAGGCCATACCCGTAAAGTTCTTTCACAATGCAGCTGATGGTTTTTTTGTTTGTTTCTTTTGTTATTTTGAGAACAAAAGAAGGTCTTTCCTTAATTTATGCAAGGTCATTAAGGGATGGACAACGGCTAGCGCCTTTTACACTGTGTGGCACCAAACAAAAGTAAATATTCTCAATTTTGCTTTTAATAAATTATAATAAACTTTAATAATTTAATAATTAAAGAAATAAAATAAGTGTAACTTGACAACTGTCGGATACAAGTTTAAGAGTGGAGAAATATTTGCAATTTAGATAGTGTTAGTTATGGCTTATCGCATACGTAATGTTATCATTTTTGCAGGTTTTGATTACTTTATAGTATCTTTATTGCTAGATCAAGGATGAAAAAGGCTAAATTGGCAACACTACTGACCACATCATTCCCAACACTACAGTATATAAAAACGTTTTTTGCTAGTGTCCCTATTTGGGGTCTATGGGCAATCATCGGTTCATCGGCCTCAAATTATGTTATGAAGTTAAGTTCATGTAGAAGTTCTCTGTGCCGACTATCATTAGATATATTTACCCATATGAGGTTTTAGGATGAAGTTTTTATGGGACCTATGGTTAATTTTGGACCTAACGTTAAAGTTATTATAAGCAATTTTTATGTAAATACAGTACAATACGCATATAAGAAACTCGCTTATAAGAAAAACTCGGTTATAAGAAAGACATCTTCAGACACCATGCACATTTGTATATATCTGCGTGCTAAATAATCCTCATATAAGAAACTCGCTTATAAGAAAAACTCTTCTATAAGAAACAAATTCTGGAGAAAAATGATGCTCATTCCATAGAAAATGGTACGTGTATAAGAAAGTAGTATATATTCTCACAATTGAATTTTTTTTCCTCGGTTAAAATAGATTTTTTTTGTGTATAATTTACAATTTACATCTGTTCAGTGTTACTTCATATTTAGTATTTATTAAGTAAAAACATGTTTTTAAACTATGTGTTCATTCTTCTTACTGATTTTTTTTATCAAATCTAATTTTAAAACTAGGAATTAATATTTTTATACCAAATTACTTTTTTTTATCAAATGTGACTTCTTTAAGTGAAGTGCAATCACCTGTTTTGTTTTTGTTATGTTTCTATATTTAGACCCACGCCCACGATGTCGACGAGAATATTTCTTTCGTATATTTTATTGAAACAAAAAACAAATTTTAGTTTTTCCTATTGTTTTCAATATAAATATGCGAAAAACAATTTTCTTGTCGATATCGTGGGCCTGGCAGTTAGTTCTGTACTTATATATTTATATTTGTACGACAAATAAACGAAATTTAGTACAAAATGATGTGTAGTATGTATTGGTATTAAACAGTTTTATTTCAATTACTATATATTTCTATAGGACATTTTTTAAATTATGTTACTGATGTATATAAGAAAATATCTTTCTTATATGGGTGTTACAGATATAAGAAATTATCTTTCTTATATGCGTGTTTTCTTTATAAGAAAGCTCGCATATAAGAAAGAAAATCGGTGCATTTTTAGGCTTTCTTATATGCGTATTGTACTGTACCAATATTAATAAGGACGTTTTGGCATTAAGGGTAATTTTTGGGAGTAGTATTGGTATGGGAGCTAAGGTCAAATATGGACCAATTCCAGTAAAACTTAGAAAGATAAATTCGATAGCAATAAAATAAATTTCCTTCAGCTAGTGGGTCCAAATTAAGGTCCAAATATCTAGGTCGAAAAAATATATATTCTCGCAAACGGTTTGACATGCACTTTTATACTTAATCTCAGGGCTGCCAGACTTGGGAAGGACAAAGACTTGGAGGACAAAGAAAGTCATTTGGGGATTTAATAAAAATAACCGGGGATCTTACACATTTTAAGTTTATTTTCCCTTCTTTTATTATTTACGATTATTTTTCTTTGTTTCGTAAATAAACTATGAAAAAAGTTGCAAATTAATATTAATATTTTTGTTAAGTGTGTAAAAGGTACTTAATAAGCTTATGTTATTATTCTTAAGTGAGTGTTTTAAAAATGAAGAAACTAACACCGTTGATAACACAAAATTTCTGATATTTTAAAGACAAATTTCAAGCAAATATGACTTCCCCAAAAATAAGTAAATATAAAAGACAATATAATACAGTTTGGGAAATATGTATTTCTATTGTTGAATTTAAGGATGGCTAAAACCGATTCATTCGTCTTCAAAAACAGCTACAAACAAAATAAAATTAATTTTTTTACTGAAATTTTTTATGTGGGGATTTTCGGGGATTTCTTATTAAAATTTTTGTTACTATTTTTTAAAAAAAATTTTAAATTTGGTCAGAAAAAAATGAATAAAATACTATTAACTTTTTAAGGTTTTATTTTTGTATTTCAGACTGAATTTTTGTTTTCCAGAAGTGGTCCTGTTCAGTGGCCCCTTCGTACGTGCTATTTAACGCCTCTAGACTACTTTTTATGAGGCTATATGCCGACAAACCAGCAACTCTTGAAGCATTGGAAGCAAATATTCAAGTCAAAGAATTTTATGTACATCGTTAATAATTTGTGCAGTACGCAAGGCGAAGGTTACACTGAATTTAATTTTTAAAGTCATGGAAATATAACCATATACGAACTCCACGACGTTATAAAAGATCAAAAAATAAATACCCGTGTGTCCCAGTTTTGCCCAAAGTCATTGCACTTTGGGGCCTCGGTGCCATTTTTGCAAAAAAGTGATCATTTTCTCAGGCTCAATCAAAAAATGTTTTTCATTATATCTTTCAATGTTTCGTAGCTTTCTTTCACGTTAATACCTATTGCTAGCTGAATGGATGGTTTTCGGTTCGACACATGCAACATACTTTAAAACATTGTTTGCTTTTTTTCAAACAAAACAATGCTATAATCATAAGACTTTTTATGCTGTGTTTATTACTTTGTCATAACTACACAGTAGAAGTCTTAATTATGAGGCGTTGCTCATAACATTCTTTTTTTTCGTGTTATTATCTTATGACTTTATGACTACCGTTTGAATCCGTTTGTTTAGTTGGGTTAATACAGTGCTTGGCTAAATCTAATTCTCAGCTTCTTTTTATTTGCCAAACTTTTCTCAAGAAAGAACATTAATATTTTTAAAGGACAAGTTGAATTATTTGCCGTTAATTTATTATAAAAAAATTCTATATATACTAGAATTTTAAGTAATAAAAAAAAAATAGATATTGGATTTTTTTTACCATAGACAGTCATAAGAAGTTTAAGCTTAAACAGGAACAAAACAAACAAGGACTTTATTCTTATTTTTCTATGCTTTTGCGTCAGAAATAAATATTTGTACACAGTTTTGATAATCTCGAGCAAGTATAGGTAACCTCAAGTGAAAATATTTACACATGTTTATATGTATATGCATATGTACGTAACCTTGCTACCACAAAATTCTTTCAATATAATTCATTCATTCTAATCAATTGTTAATTTATTTGTGTATTCAGCTCTGCACACATACGCTGTGTCTCCTTACGATAAGGAACTTTGCACAAGAACAAAGTAAAAATAGGAAGATATCGTCACCTAAAATCAAAAAGACCGTTAGCAACAAAAAAATACAAATTCAACTTATTGATTTATTTTGATTTTACATACATATAAACAAAATACATCATAATCAATCAAAACGTCGTTTTTGAATTTTTTTCGATTACGTCTTTTTGGATTTTAGGTAAAGATATGTACATATGTAATCGTTCCGTAAAAATCAAATCAAAATTTCATTTTGTCAATCAGCAGAAAAAAAAACTTGGCAGTTGCCTGTCAAATCGAAAAATCAATAAACAGAGAGATAATTTTCTACTTTATTTACAATGGAATCTATTCATACACGATTGCACAAATCAAACAACTGAACCAAGCCATACATATACAGTACATAGAATAAAATACCCTTCCAAACATAACATGGATCGTACTATTGTGTTTATGTAAACATACATAGATACATATATATACATGCATATAGTACGTATATATGCCGTTTTTTCCATTATGTTTGAAGAATTTAGTGGCAAAATAGAAAAGCCAGTAATGATTACATAACACGGGAATCCTATCAGGTGGGTGGTTTGCAATGCGATTGTACAATTCTAGGGGTGCAGTTTTATTATTTCATTGGACAAACGTGTCAGTTATTATAACACTTCAAACGATTAGGTAGGTGAGTAGTGTGCTTGTTAGTTTTAATTTAGAACAAGGTAACCAATTATTATTCCTACAAAACAAAAATAAACAACAAATTGTGAAACACATTTTTCCTAAATAAGAAACAATTTAAGTACAACAGTTTTTAACAGTAGGTACATAAAGGCTAGTTTACACTATTATTGTTACTTTGTATTAATAGATGTCAAAAACTCAAGTAATATGGTAAAGTCTGATAGTGTGAATGAATGTGTGTTGAAAATGACACGCCCTGCGGTAAAACACAGAAGACCTTCTTACTTCAGGCCTTTTAAAAGGCCTGCTTAAAATTGTTTTGATTAAATTCCTATTCTTATCTAACTGCTAAAGAATGCCTCATAGAAGGCCTCGGCTCTTTGGTGTAAAAGATAAGATACACCTTCCACACTCGCTTCTATGAGAAGGTAGTAGAGAAGGAGTAACATTTTTTGTATTGTTTTTTTTTTTGCACAAGCAAAAGCAAAACAATTATTTTTTTGATCCCGTTGCCATTCTTATGTACCTGCTAAAGAAGCGAGAGCGGAAGGCCTTCTCCGCAATGACAACGTGTGTAAAAAAGATATGAGTATGGAATGGAGCGAGCAGGCCTTGTATATCCAAAAGAAGGAGTACAGAGGCCTTCTAGAAGGCATCCGTCCCCTTCTTTTTCCCGCTGGGCGTATTCATCGTTTTTTGAAATGCCTAAGCACTAATACTTTTCATTGGTTTAGGGTTGCATTTCATTTTATGTGTGAGTGTTTATACTTTGTGTGATCGTGTGAACACAAACTCACAAAATATAATGGGATACGTAAGACTTGTGAGATAGTGTAAACTAGCCTTAAGTAACATTCCTGTAAAAACAAATTACTTTGCAAAATTTTGTTTGTAATGGACTGAATGCATAGCTTATAATTGTCCATAGCTCTATATGGGGGCTTCTATCCCAAGCATTTATTTAAGCCAAATAAAATAAAAATTTCTTATATGCTTCATCATTTTTCATTAAAATTTAACAAAAGTTCAAATGAAATAGTGAATTTTTATTTGAAATTGAGAAAATTCCAAATGAAATTGGGAAATTTTTATTTAAAATTGAATTATATTCCAGATCCAGAGCACATCGGTAAAACGTTTAAGTAAGCTGTATAGATCTACTGCAATCTCTTTGAAACATTACTCACCTCTGCTAAAAAGATAAACCCATAATGACACTAAGCCTTCTTATGTAGGCGAGCAGAGGTGTTTAAGTTTCAAAGATACGTATAACTTTGATTATTGCCGATTATAATACTACAAGGTTTTACCAACTTATTCTCGATCTGAAAGATATCAGGCATATGATATGATTTATATTTTATCTGAACTAATCTTATAAAGTTAAAATGTTTGTGTATTTGTAAAAGGTAATCTCCGGAACTGCCGGTCGGATTTTAAAAATTTCTTCAACAAATTGAAGAATGGGACCTCCTAACGGTCATAGGTCATATAAAGTTCCACTTAAGTGCTTAGGATGAGGTCCAGGGCCGATTAATACCACACTCCTAATATAACCACACACATATCTCCAAAACTAAAAGAGACAGAAAAAATTGAATACTTATCGTTGCTCCTTAGACAAATAAGCGGACAGGTGTTTTGTGTTTTTTTTTTTAGATTCGGCCAGTTTAGGGGGTAAACGGGTAAAACCCGAATTTTGGAATTTTTTTTTGTCACCCCGTCCATCTTTTAAATCAAAGAACGTAAAAGTCATATCACCTTCGAAACTTAAACAAATACAAATTCGTATTTCTCTTACTGGTTTTTACTTATGATAGGGTTCGGGGCCGCTGAATCGCTTATATTCGGAAAATATTAATTATCGTTTTGGAAGCGGTCTATTACAGCAATAGTTTCCGTACTCAAAAAAAAAGAAAGCCATTTTAACATGAATACGATGTTCACCCTTCATTATGCCTCAAGTTGTCTCTCCGCTCGACCGACCCAACGTTTTTTTTTTTTTTAATACGATTTTTTTTTTTTTTTTTTTAATTTGGATGAAATTTGAATAGAACACACACCGGGTTAATATGTTTTTCAAAGCTAAGTATATGAAGGTACAGATGGGCAATTTCGATTTTGATGAAATTTCAAACTAAAAATATCGATCAGCACACAATAAAATACGCAGGCTTTTCTTTATAGTTAATCAACAATTCATTCTGGGCTGGCAATGCCGCGGGAACGGCAAGTTATATACAATACTATGATTTATAAAAATTAGTATTGTGGTTATTTTAGTCGAACTGTTTTATGGTTTTTAATCCAAATTTTGATATTTTTAGTAGGCTAAAGTTCATCAAATTTAATTTTCATTAAACGTGTAATAAAATTTATATGAAAATCACTGTTTTTTTTTACTGTTTTTCAAATAAATTTTTCTACAAGTTCAATCACTTGTGTTGTATGAAAGCAGCACATTTATTAAATTTTGAATCAATTCCGTTTAATTTTGATTTCATCAATTTAATTTTTAGGTTTCTCAATTTAAAATTAATGGTGTTTTCTTTTCCACACAACAAATATCGCCTTCTAAAAAGGTGCATGTATAAAATGTCTTGCCAGCCCTGTAATAATGCTATTTGATAGTTGACAAGAACAAAACACAAGAAAGTGAAATGCCCTGTTTTTAACACATGACGAAAATTGTTCTTCATCAGTATAGCAAATTTTTTAACTCATTTTTTTCATTATTTTCTGACATTTTGTTTTTAAACCGATTGGGCGATTACAAATTAATTTTTGGGTTTGTTTCCAATATTGCAATTTTTCGCGAATTTTAGCCATGTTCGCGATAGACGTGATTTTTACTGTAAGTTTTATGATTTTTTAGAGCTTTAATGATTTTTAATATATATAAGACTTTGCTATCCTACCGCTTTTTTCCATTCCTTATAGTTTTAAGGACATTTTATCAATTTTATGGCTCGTTTGAAATAATAAAAATGTTCGCAATTTTTCGCTATTTTTGCAAGCTTTTCGCGTAGCTTTGTTGCTCTTTGAGGCAATCGTCGCCGTTATTAAAAAAACTCCTTATATAAGCCCCATATATAAACAAGTCACAAACAACACTCTCGATTTATTCGGGGTGAAAAGTGCCTTTTGCCATAAGTAAGGGTGATTGTTTTAGAATAAAACATGCTTCCCATTTAGAGAGCAAAAACTTTTTAAAAAACGAACACAAAATTAAATTTTTTAAATAAAATATCTCATTTTTTTGTAGAAAAGAAAACACCATAAATTTCCTCAATTGCATTTGAAATTTTCTCAATTTTTAATTGAAATTCTCAATGTCAATTGGAATTTTCATAATTTCAAATTAAAATTTCCGATTTAAATTTTTAATTTTCCCAATTTTAAATTGAAATTCTCAATTTCAATTGGAATTTTTTCAATTCCAAATTAAAACTCTCAATATCAATTGAAATTTTTCCAATTTCAAATTCAAATCCATTAGGAATTTCTCAATTTCAACTGGAATTTTCTCAATAAAAACCTCAATTTCGATTTGAATTTACTTACTTTCATTGGGTTTTCTCATTGTGAATGATAAGTACTGTAGTAATGGAATAAAATTCAGCACTTAAATGTGAATGTTCAAACAAATTTGTTTTTTAATTATATTAAAACTCTCTACAGTTCTCATAATAGACGCCTTACCTTCATTTATTAATCTCTTAGAATTTGCATGGAATTGAAATTAAACCCAAAAAGTGTTGCTGGATAAACAATAAGGCCGACTTTAAAAATCGGTTGAAAAACGTTTTTAAATATAATATTTTGGTTTACTAATTGCTGACGAAGGCTGTAGCGGGCCAGAAAATTCATTACATTCTGGTGGTGTCTAATAATTGTAAATTTTTCTGTACATACAATATACTTCATTGCTATCCAAAGGACAGCTAAGGTAATATGTAACAAGAAGATACAATATAATAGTCTGGTAGTGTATAAAGTCATTCCTAAAAATTAAAGGAATAGGACTATTACAAAAAAGCATCATAAAATACATACCTGAAATTTAGCTCATAGAATAAATTCAAAAAATAAAAAAAAAATGTTGAATATAATAAAGTAACCTATGAAAGGAAATAATTCCCAGTTCCTGTTTACTAAATCCAAAATTTGTGAATTTATTTAAATAAATACACAGAAAAAATGTTCAGTAGTTTTATATCAATTACAAAATTGCTTGAAAAGTATTTCCATTTAATTAATGTGATAATTAATAATTATTTTTATACCCACACCACAATAGTGGAGAGGGTATTATGCATTTTTATTGATGTGTGCAGCCAGGTTGGGGCAGAAGTTGAAAAACATGTCTTTGAAATACGTATTTAAAATAGAAATACATATTTTGTATTTGTATTTTAAACACATGATGTTCAAGTATTTTGTATTTTAAATACATACAATAAATTTTATATTTTAAAAACATAAAAAAATGGGAGTGTTTTGTATTATAAGACCATAGTTTACAAAATATATTTTGTCAGTTTATTGACTGTTGTTTGCATTTTGATCTGCCAAAAACTAGAATCGCTAAAAAAAAACGTAACTATCAGAATATAGAAATATCAGAAGTAGAAGAACCAGTAAAGGAGAAGTTGTTTTCGTAGAAAGGAATGATGGTGAATCTAGGACATCACATTTGGGGTTTGTTAATTAGTTTTATCTAATGTATTTTTTGGTTTAAGTAAAAATGGTGTATTTCGTATTTTAAATACAAACATGTACATACATGACGTGGAAGTATTTTGTATTTGAAATACGTACAATAAATGGGAGTATTTTGTATTTTAAATGCATATCCTGAAAGTATTTTGTATTTTTAATACATGACCAGCCAGTATTTTGTATTTTAAATACCGCAAACCATGTATTTTGCCCAACACTGTGTGTAGCAACTTAAAATATTGGTCGTAGACCAACCTCAAATATTTGCTTGAATCAATTAACACATTGTTTGAAATGGCAAAGTTTTTGATCATTTTTTAAATTAAAAATATCATTTATTGAAAAAAATCACTATTTTAAATTTTGGTGAGAGGTGCAAAATCCACAAATTGTTTGCTTGATTCTATGAATTTGGTGATTACATACAATTTTTAATTTCTGTGTCTATTTAGTAAATACCTCTTCCGAACGTCTTATGACAACTGAGTAAAAATATATTTGTCACCCTGTGTGTCAACTTCATTTCATAATATTATTTTTGTGGCGTAAATAAAATGCAAGAAATGTAACTATAATATTCATAAATTTTATGATTTAAAGTATTTTTATATTAATTTGACTTTAGGGTAAAATTATAAACATACTTGTGTTTTTTTTGTTGCAGTTATAGAGGAATTTGTTTATTGAAGGGGGTTAAAGTGATAAAATAAATTGTTAAAAATTTGTATCTGTAATTTTTTCTTTAAAAATCTTTAATTTTAAAAATAAAAGTTTGCTCATAATTAAACTGTTTGTATAGTTTAAGTTGCATATTTCAATATGCGAAAATGTTTGTACAAATGTATTTGATTGTCTGTACAGGGTTCATTGCGAAGCGAAAGAAATCTTAGCAGATCCGACTAAAACTAAAGCAGCAGCCAAAAAGCGACCCACCAACAATGCTTAATATTATTATGTTCGGCCTATTGGAACTATCCCGAAATCTTCGAAATCACTTACACCATTTTTTAAGTGGAAAGCTGGATCCATAACAGGATTCCCATTAAAAATCAGTCCAGAACCTATAAGGTCCCGTGGCTACTGATTTAACTGATAAATGTTTAATTTAATTAAACCGTTATTTGTGAGCAATCTGCTTATTGACAGCGGCTACCGGTTTATGTAATATGTACCAGATTGAAGCTTATTTACATTTGTAAGAGTCTAATTTTAGTGAGCGAATTTTATATGGGAATCCGAATCTAATTTGTTGAGATTTCAAATTTAATTTGATTTTTAAAAATGGTATTTTTAATAATATAAACAGCTGATTTTAAACTTAAATACACGCAGACCTGTAAGTCGATACAATCCTAAATTTATGTAATTGGATTATAAGATGCCGCCCATCAAAATTTGTACTTTATAACATGCATTAATAAAAGGAACAGCATATGTTCTCTATCATTTACTTCATAAAAAGTTGGTACTTTTAAATTATTTTAAAATGTGTAAACTATGTAAATGTAACTTGAAGAAAAGTTACAAAATTAAATTAAATGTAAAAAATTACAAAACAGAAAAAAAATTACACAGAAAAGAAACTGAAACAATAAACCCAATTTAATTTAATTTTTTTCGCTTTCCATTTATAGGAGGTTTGTTCATCTACTTTTTTCGTTTTTGGGTTTTTTACACTTTAGCCAAGTAAAAAGTGTTTGCTGAATTTGACTATTACTTGAAGACAAATGTTACAAAAATACAAAATAGTATTCGCATCTGCAAACAAGACAAAGCAAACACCATCTCAACTAAGAAGACCTGAATAGATGGATGGATAAAGGCACAACTCAAACTAACGTTTAAGTACTTGTTACTTGTAAAAGAAAGCAACAAGAAGAGCAAACTAAATCAAATATTCCCCTTAAGATTCGTGTTGTCGACAAATAAGGACAATGTACAGCAAAAAAAGACCAAATACACAGAAAAACCCAAGAAAAATCCTAAAATACAAAACCAAAAAAAATTTGTAAAGTAGACACACACGCAAAACAAGAAGCAGAAGACACACAAGTGACAATGTAACATAAAACCACGACTAAAATGTCAAAAGCAGTGTTGCCAATTTAGCCATTTAGTAGCTAGATTTAGCCATTTTTCACTCGGCTTAGCTATTAGCAAATGAGTTTAGCCATTAGGAATTTTTCAACTTTTCTAGACATAAACATTTTTTTGCCGTTAAATGAATTATTAGGAAAAAAGTCGAAACTCGCCATGTCCTAAAGGCTTTATATACGAAAGAAGAAATACGCAAGATTGGATTTAATAAGAATCATACAGTTGCCATCAGCGCTACCCCTGCGATACTTAAGTATCAATTTGACCCCTTTTCGAAACTCTTGATAACTTTTATGACCCTTTGAAATATTACCCCTTTGTATAAATTTTAACTATTTCGTACCTATTTTTGTGACCCTTTTTAGAAATAGTACTTACATTTTGTTTTTTTTTTTTTTTTTTTTTGAAAAAAAGCTGTAAAGCGGCCCATACACTTGAAATATTATTGTATATGATATTCGCCATATTATTTCCATTTTGTCCTAAATAATGCAATAAGTCGCACAATTGTTTCATTCATTCAATAAAAAGGTGAACATAACCTCTAGGCATAACATAAACAGTGTTGTAACTACAATGAGCCAACGTCTTTGTATTGCAATGTGTGTAACGCATAGAAATCTGGACTTATCTATTAAAGTGATCTAACGATGTCCATCCGTCCGTCTAGCTGGTTGTCCGTCCATGTTAACCTTGTGCGCAAAGTACAAGTTACCATCATGGAGATAGTTTGATAAAATTTGGTGAATACATTTTAATTTTACTAAGGACGAAGTCTGTGGTAGTGGTGAGAATCCCATCTATAAATAGCCTTAACTACCTATTAAAGGTTAACATTAATAACTGATTTAGCGACGGTCTCTAAAATTCCATTAAGACAAAAAGTCTCATATGGATGTTAATATTTAGATAATATTCGGCACAAATAACTCTTATATGAATTTTGACCTCTTAACATAACTTTGTTTTTGTCAGCCGATGTCTGACCATCGTTTCCAAATAGGGTAAAATCTCGAACATTCGTCTGTAAATACAATGGTGTTTGGGGCTTTACCGATTAAATTTTAGGATTGTTTTTTTTTTAATTATGTTGTTAAATATTTTGTTTTCAAACCAACAATTTTAGAATTTTTTGGGGCATATTTTCAACAATTTTTATGGCATATTTTGAAGTTTTTACTGCATATTTAATGCGTATAAAACGAGTTTTTAGAGCATATTTCTGGTTTCCCTGGTTATAAGATTGTACGGAAAATGACAAAACGTCTGAAGTTAAATGCGGAAAAGTTTAAGTTTGAGGTCGGACATTAAAAAACAAGGAAAAATGCTATATTTGGCTATATACCCTTCACCATGGTGCAAAAATGTATATCTCTTTAAACCTTTATATTAAATTGAAATAAATTAACTCTGTGCAAAGCCCACTTTTCGGAGGTTGTGAGTTGATAACCAAGATGCCTGTACCTAATCTGACAACTTTGGCTGCTGTCGTTCTCTAGATATATATACAAATAAAATGACAAAGGCAACAATCAGTTGTTGAGTAGAATTAGAGGCAGTCGTGATTTTTGCTCATATCTCAGCCATTTATGGACCGATCAGGCTAAATTTAACCGGAGTCATCAGAAAACCAATAAAACCATAATAAATATTATTTATAGGATCTTACATCGGTATTGTAAAAATTACAAACGGAATAACAAACTGATATTAAAATAGAATTAACGGAAATATTATTCCAAATTTGAATAGATCTCTTTACTCGAAAGTAGAGTTTCAGCTAAACAAGTGTTTTTGAAATGAGAATTGCCTTAAGTAGAAACTCTCGATTCCAAGCTTTTGTCTCTTAATTTGTTTGAAAAAAAGAGCTAGAAGAACGGAGTTCTTGGAGAATCGTGTATCTCCAGATATTTTTGGGTCGACAACAGTTTCTTCAACTTTGAGGATTCCACTCTAGCGACATTCTTGTAATACTTTCGGTAATCTTCCTGATAGTATGGCGGATCCGCCTCCATATCCTGCGGTTATTTTGTTTAAGTATGGATGGCTGATAGTGTTGGGCCAAAATATCCCGCTATGATTCGGAGGCACTTATTGCTGAATACCGGCCATCTATGCATGATTCTGATTGAAGTACGCCTGATATCAATTCCGTACAACAGAGTAGACGTAGCGCATGTATTCAATTTTTTAAGCTTGGTTGGTTTGGTAATTTTCGAGCTCCTCCTTACTTTTTGTACACTAATAGATAAGATAAGGCTGATGTATTTTGACATCAGTACTGAAAAGTGTCTGTCTTTGACCCCATGACGCTTTTAAGAATTGGATTGTATTAGCCCGGGCAATCAGATAGCAGATGGGCTGGTCAAACAAGGTGATCGCATTGATGACGCTTTCATTGATCAATTCGTTGGCCTTCCAATGGCTCACTGTAAGCCACTTATCAAACGCGAGTCTTATAGAGTTGCACAGACGTGGTGGACCTGTGAGTCCTCCTGCTTGATATCTAGGACACTATGGCCTGGATATGATGAACTGAGACTAATTTTCTACTTAGGTTCAACAGGGATCAGATTAGGACAGTGCTTTCGGTTGTGACTGGGCACTGGCCGGTTTGGAATAATGCTGGAAAGATGGGTGTGGAATTCAACGACTACTGTAGAAGTTGTCAAAACGAGGAGGAAGAGGAGACTGTGCTTCACTTTCTTTGTTACTGCCCTGGGTTGCGGGGCATCAAGGAAAAAAACTGGGGGAACCGGTGTTTGCCTGCTTGGAGGATATATCCGGGGTAGAACTTAAATCGCTTCTTCTCTTCATTAGGAAGAAGAATTGGTTGGACTTTGCAGTGACACCATCTGAGTAACTGATTTAAAGGATGGGCATTTGCGCTGGGTATTACAAAGGGACCATTAAAGGACCCAAGTAAGCTGTCTCTCGATGGCTGCCCATGGAACCTAACCTAACCTAACCTAGCATCACTTGGCCAAATTGTCATCAAGTAAAATTATGTCATCAATGCGAAGACACATCGGCATCACAGAAATGATGAATTGGAGTCAGTTTAATAAAAAATGTCATCAGTGCGATGACTCAGTAACATCGAAGAAAGTACTCATTAGGCTCAATAAAAAAAAATGCCATTGAATTGAGTCATTGGGATTGACTTAAGTCAAAGTGAGAGAATATTTTTATTTACTTACCCGCATCCTTTACAGAAGAACTCTCTTAGATACACGCAGCATGCCCAATATGGTTTTCGTAATCATTCTACTTTGAAAATTTGATGTATTTAACTAAATAATTTAAACAAATAGAATATGGGAATTTTCACAACTTATTTTATTTAAAAGTTTAATTGATGGAGTACCCTATAGGGAAGATAATGCACCCGTTGAAATTTCAAACTTTGGCAGACGGCGTGAATAAATTACAAAGTTTGAAGAGAGATTGATTCAGATGAATTTGTGATCGCTTACGGCAGTCTTGATCTCTCAGATGAAACGGTTGTTTACAACCCTTTAATAGTGAAATTAAAACAGAGTGTATAATTGCAGATAATTTGTGGCTCAATGAAGTTTAAGTGGTGGATTACCCCACAGTGAAGAAGATACTTACTATTGACACCACTTCGGCTTGATTTTAGTACGAATGGATTGATTTGTTTTTCAGTGTAATGGTTTTTTTTATCAATATTTTTTAAAAAAAAACAAAAAGAAAAACCTTTAATGCTGGAAATCTGATGTATTTTTCCCTTTTCTCATCATTATTTTTTTATTTATTTTAATATCTCTTATCCCATATTACATTTTAACGATTTATTATTCAAAATCTATGCTTGAATATAACAATGTAACAAATTGTCTAGGAAATCGAAAACAACTACTCCCATTAAGTGACGGGCATAAAAATGTATTGTGAAAATAAATGCGTTTAAATCCACTTACAAGCGACAATTGAAGAGGACAAAGTAGATGTTGAAAAAAGTACAACATAAAAAGGAAACTAACAAACACCAACTCGATTCGCTATAAAAACCGACATTGAACAACATGTTAAAAGAAATAGGAAGAAGTGCTCTAACCAACCAACAAACCATTCATTCATCCATCCAAACAACCGAACAAGCAAATAAAATACGAACAAAAATTGAAACAGAATCCTTAAAAATAAATTTGCATTTTTTAACATCTTTTTAGCATATTTCAGTTGCTTTTCTTGTTGCCATTTTTTTGTAATGTTGGTTGGATGGCGGCAGTCGAGGAGCGAACTGCTTGTAAGCTGGTTGTAAATAAATGAGTAGTACAAACATACACACGTTTCTGCAAGTGACTTGTTACCAAAAGTGATTGTTTCTGAATGTGTCTGTCTATTAAAGTGTTTGCATTTCTTTATTTTTGCTTTTATGTACACATTACATATGTCTATGTATTTGTCTATATAAAACGAAGGACAACTATAGCAATAAGAATTTTGAAGCAATAATATTAACATGCAACGGCAAAAGCCACAATAACACTCAGCATCTTTACTGGTAACCTTAAGATTAGGGGGGTTATTACGTAATTCGATTCGAATCGAAAATACATTCAAAAATAGATTCCGATTCGAAAAACAAATCGTATTATGTACTGCGCTCAAAAGGTCTGCATTTGTAAATTTAAGGGAAACTTTTTGTAATATCCATTTTTAACACGAAAAAATTTAGCATCACTTTGTTTTAAAACAAAATTCAACCTTATTTCTAACAGAAGCTCCTTGTGAAAGTCGGTAAAAATTTTAATTAACTACAAAGTGTTAACAAAAAGGATTGTGTTTTATTGTGGGAAAGTGATGAAGAAGATTGTGCTCCATATCTAGTCGTATTACTCCATTAATGTGGTCACTAAAAGCCAGCATAGTTTCAACTCACACTTAGTAATAGTGCAAAATTATTGCAATCATGTTGTTGATGTTGAGTGATGAATTTAAAATTTGCAGCCCCACTAAACATGAGTGATAGTGAAGTTAAAAAATTTTGAACTAAAAAAAAAATAGTTTGATTGAAAAAAAAGCAATCATCAGTTTATTGCAACTTTTTTTTCTTCACTAATTTGAGTGCAACTTACATTGTTGCAATAAATAATATACATACTTTTATTTAAAAAAAAAAACAAAAATTATTTTTAAAAAATCATATATTTTTAGAAAAAATCCATCACATTAAAAAAAAATTCGAAGTAATTTAATTAAAAATAGGAAGTAATTTAAGAGAAATCATCGCAAGATTTTATATCTGTACCAAGATTATTAAGGAGGTTATGGTATTAAAACCTATTTTAGGAGGGATTTTTGTATGGGAGTTATATCAAACAGGGACTGAGTTTTAGTGTGGGGAGCATAACAAAATAAATTTAATGTAATAAAGATTTTTATTTTTGTTTCTTGCCATAGATTTAAGCTGGATATATGGTTATTTTTTTTTGTATTGTAAAATTGCCTAATACTAAGAATTCAGCAAATATCACAATAAAGCATTGCGGTATTAAATATAGACCGATTGGATTGACTTTGCATCCAAAGACAATATCTGATAAGGTTAAACCCTCTTGTGGCCTCTATCAGTTCGATCAAAATTTGTTTGCAATAAATATTTTGCTTTGAACTTTTATTTTCAAACAATTCCAACTGATCAATTACAAAAAACGTAGACAAATGAGTTTCCAAAACAAACCAAATCGAACTCTACTTGGTCTTTCAAAATTGATCTTGTTTATTGTTGTTGCAATTAGGAATGGGCAAAAAATATCGACATTTTAAAAAAAAATAATCGATATAGTATATCACCGACATTTAAAATACCGATACATAAATATATCGATATAGAAAAACGACTATCGAATTCAATATTTTTTAAAGTAAGTCTTCATTAAAGGCTCAAAATTTTAGGCGTTTTTCAAACAATATGTTTTTTTAAGAATGTGCATCATTGCATGCATCATATGTTTTTTTTAACTAGTATGAAGATCTTAAATAATTGGCATTTATAAGAAGCAAGAAGCAGATTGGCAGGAGGGCACATAAAACAGAGTGTGCTCCGACTGGTTTGACTAAAACAATCAAAAACATTTCTAGTTAAAGTTGATACTTTTGGGGTGCAATTCAAATTTTAAGGTTAGTTGGTACTTCCATAACTTAGTTACTTCCATTTAAATCTTTCGTTTTTTTTTTTTTTTTTTTTTTGATTAAATATGGTTTTATTGTATTGTTTTTATTGAATTTTTTTGTTTTGATTGAATTTTTTGTTTTTGTAAATTTTTTTAAATAAAATGAAACAAAATAAGTAACAATGTAATTACATATAATTGGGGGATTCACAAGGTGTCTTAAAGTCATAAGTCTTAAAATTATAACATAAAAAATACGACTGTTTTGAACAACCCCTCATAATTTAGAGTGCTATTTTGAATTTAAATCAGCTGATTTAAAACAAATTAATATTTACCTAACATCATAATATTTTTTAATTCTAATCCAAATAAATTTTATTTTGTTTGTTTAACAAACATCAGAGTCCTAAGCCGATAATATTTAACGCCGCAAGTGTTTTGTTGCAAAAATTGCTAGTCGCAGGTTAAATTCGAATATAAGCCAGATAAAACTAACCATCAACGACGACGGCTACAAAAACTAATGCGTCTCGGCCCAGCCACTCAGCGCAGGTCTCTTCTGATTAATTACGACAGCACAATAAACATAGCAAGCAAACTTCTATTAATTTAAGACACTTTTTGTTTACAAAGCAACAACAATATTTTTAAACCATTGTAAAATGTTAGAACATTAGGACAATATAACATGATAGCACACCTTGTGAATACCCCAAATATGTCTGTTCACAAATATGTATGTACAAAGGTATATTAAATTTTTTACTTTGGTAATAGTTGCAGAAAAATACGTTCGATACATCGATATTTTTGAAATAATAAATATTGATACTCTTAAAAAATATCGATTTATGTTTTCAATTTGCCCATCCCTAGTTGTAACATTAATTCTTGAGTGTAATTGCAATGATAATAATGTTAATAAAGAGAAAATAGTTGGTTGCAATTTCATAAAACAAATCAAAGATATAATAAGTTTAATGATTTATTTTTTTGCTCTTTAAAAAGTGAAATAAGCTATAAAGTTTGATTGTTTTTTTCCGTTATAACCATTTTTTAACATGAGTTTTTGAGGGTTTTTTTATTTTTTGAGTCGTGGTAGACATTCTCATGGAAATGCCCTTATGGGTGCTGTGAGAGCTTTACGTATGCTTACAATTACACAAAAAATGTATATTTACTAACCAAAGAACCAATTCTTTCAAATATTTCTTTTCGAACTTAAAATATCTAAACAATTCAAATATTAAGGGGGCTGTAAGCTGCTTGAGTTCAATTCAGTTTGTACATATTTTTTACCTTTTTTTGGTACCATTTGATACCTTTAATTTAAATATTAGAGTGTGCAGAGAATAAAACCTCAGTTATAAAATCTGTTGAATATTTAATAAACTTAATGCCTGGGGAAATTCACAACAAAATATGAAAAACTTACGTTACTCGGTTCATAGCAACTAAGTATTTAGTTGTTTTAACCTAAAAAGCCGCCCTCAGGTATGAGCCTTATGTTTTATTGTTTGTTTAGATGTTTACAGAGCAGTGGAATGGAGTTGGAGTACCTTGGAATACACACAATACTTTTAGTATAGTTATTCAATGCAAATACTTAGGTCTACACACCTTCTAACAAAGAATAGAATAAAACTGTAGGTGAACAAAATCCTAATACCCACTCGACTATGCAAGTTCTTTCAGTATTAGTGTGAGCAGAAAATACAGGAGAAACATTTCAACAACGAAAAATTATTTTATTTCATTTTAAATTTTTTTGTATAATACTTTGTTGAGATAATACTAAAAGCCTCTTATCGTGTGCATGCAACAGGATTTTTATTTCCATAATATTTAGAAATCGTACAAATTGTATACGAATTTTTCTCTCTATTTTATAAATTTTCCTTTACATTTTGCGTTTTTTTCTTTTCTTTTTATCCTCTCAGCATAAAATTGAAACTTTTACTAGAATTTAAATAAAAAAATATGTTCATAAAATAAAAATTATTAAAAACAAATGTTGGTGGCAATAATTTCAAAATAAATAAGGATTTGCAACATTTTTATTTAAATTTTTTTTTCTTTTTTTTAGAAAAAAGAAAAAATGGTCTTAATAGGAAAATGTTACCATGCATACAAATAAATACTACATTGTTGGAATTAAAGGTTATTACAAATAGTACAAATGAATTATTTTATCCTAATGGCATAGAAAAGCATTATTGTAGATTCAAAAGTATTCGCAAAAATATATTCATTTAAAGGCTGAAGAAGTCCCAATGTCCTTTATTTTTGATTTAAGCTTCCTAGTTTCTAAGAACCTGTCCCAAATATTCAGGCCCTAGAAAAATTATTTTTTTTTAAAGGACTTAAGTGTTGAACCAACTTCCATTCCTTTTGGGTTGTACAGGTTCTTAAAGGTCCACAACCGGAAACCAAAATGTGTGCACAAATAAGATTTTCTAATTTTAGACGATCATTTGTTTTCTTTACATTGAGCGCGGAACCACACATTTTAACATTTTGAAAGTGAAAAAGTTTGTAAAAAATGTCCATTTGTAAGTTGCATATGTTGATTTTACACAATCATCATTCTTTTCATTCTCTTCACATCTCTAAACCGAGACTAATGTCTTCGAAAGAGATTTTAGGTGTGAATACATTCAAGCACTTATGTATTTCTAACTTAGCGACTATCCAAAATTAATCCTCAATATCGACAATATAACTCTCGTCGCGATCCTAGTTATAAAGAACATCTCAATTTTTAAAATCATTACAGAAAGCCGGGATACCAATATTTTGTCATACTCAAAAACCGAAATCACACGGTCTCAATTTACGAAAGTATTTTTTCATTCCTTAACAAAAACAAAACAAAAATAATCAAGTAATTAAAGATATTTTTTTAACTTTTGCTAATATTTTTTACAGTTTTCTTAATCAACACGTTGGTACCCAGCAAAACGTTTTGAATTTTGGTAATAGGTGGTAGCTTTTTCATACATTACCTGGTAAGAAGTTGTCGTTACAATTGTTATTATTCTGAAAACTTCAATAATTACTTACTAGTAATGACCTCAGCAACTTCTTATTACTTCTATTATTTCCACTACTGAAAATTGAATTACTACTTATTAAATCTATTAATTTTTTTGGCTTGTCGTAAGTAAAAATAAATAGTTATCCAGCTGAAAAATAAGAAGTGTTAATTTTCTCCAACATTACTTGCTAACTTACCAGGTAAGTAAATTTTTTGCTGGGTAATTACTTATATTAGCAATTTGTTTTATTTGTAAAAAATTAATGTGTTTATCATAGTAAAAAATTTGTTTTATGTTACAAAGTTTGAATTTTTTAATTTTTTTTGGTTTGAATTCCAGGATTATTGCGAAACTGAATAAATTACACTGTGCATGAAATTGACACTTTTTTTTCGTGACAGCCGGGCACATAGCGTTTTAACATAATTCGGGAACGCTGAATCCAGTGGTGGCCGCCGTTTTTTCAGATTGGCTCTGGTTTTCGAGATATACCGTTATTTCGAAAATGGAGGAGGTTGCACAACATATATTCGCGTAACTCAAAAACGGTTTATTGAAATTACTAAAAAAAACCGCAATTCCGCAATAAAATTTCATTTCAGAAAAGTAAAACTCTTTTTCTAATATGATTAGTCGTTATTGAAACATAATTTTTTTTTTTTTGAACAAATTTTAATTAATTTAAGAATTTCATGGTGATAAATTTGTCGACTTTTTTTTCTTGATAAAAACACACACATTTATTGTTGATGGGATAAGCAATTCTGGAAACTTCATCCAAAGATTTAAGAAAAACCAAAGATATTATACAAATAAACTGTTAAGCGAATAAGAATTATAAGCAACAGTTATACGTGTAACAATATTAATGCCTAAACAAAAACATGAACAATAAACAGTGAGTTTATCTTTTCTTACAGTCCCAACTTCAATTGATTGCAATTCTCCCAACTTTAATTGTAGTTGTCAGTCGGTTAAGAAAAAACTTTTTTTATTGAAAACTCTTTTTTGAGTACATATTTTTTCTAGAAAATCCACAGGTTGAAAGCACAGCTGTGCTACTTTTTTTCTAAATTAGAGAGAGGAATGTCAAAAGTATTAAATGACACTTATTAACCCCTTTTATACCCTCCACAACAATTAGTTGTGAAGAGTTTATACTAAGTTTGTCAATTCGTGTGAAAATTTTTTACTATTCATCTCAGACCCTAGAAAATAGATAAATTCTGGCTCCTTGAGTAATTCTTAGTCGAATTATCCATGTCCGTCTGTCTGTCCGTCTGTTGAAAACACGCTAACCTTTGAAAAACTCAAAAGAAATCAACACACTTGGTGTCAAATAGTAGTTATCCTAAGCAGTTTGGGATTGAAATTCAGCAAAATCGGTTTAGTAGGATCAGAGCTATGAAACAAAATGTGGAACCGCCACCTTAAAAATTGATAAATTTGGTACAATAACTAACATAAATGGTGGAATAATGCACGGAATGATATAAGATTTTTCACAAATTCGTTTTAAATAACTGAAAATTACGGTAAAATGTTGCGAAGATTGGCCCCATATAAACCCTACTCCCGGAAAACTGATAAGTACGCCTTAAACTAATTACTACGCCTAAAACAGTAACAAATACTCCGTTCACAAAATAATTTCATACTTCACAGGTTTGTAGGACTAGAAATCACACTAATAAAATTCGTGATGATCGGTCCATTATTTACTATAGGCACAATATAAAGCCGACCCTGGGAAACTAATTAAATACGCCTAAAACTGTAGCAGATATAAGTAGATATTGCGGTAAAGTTTGTTCCAACTTAGCTTCATATGGCCAGAAAAAATGTTTTTTAATACAAGAAATCAGAATACAGAATTTTGGAATAATTTACCATGGGTTCAATACAAATTCCCCCCCTGAAAATCATTTAAATTCATCTTGAACTATTACGAATCATGTTATTTTACTCAAGCTAGTTCAAATTTCTAAAAAGAAAAGCTCTCTGACTGTTGGCCAATTCTTTAACATATGAAGGTCAAAACCGCAACCTATTTTAATGCTCACGTCACGTAGTAAAGCTTAATTAATAATATATAGACATCATATTGATCCCACTTGTAAAATATTCGTACTGTCGGTGGAGGTTATCAAAGATTCCAAACAGCCGAGTATAGCATTCTAAGGCCGGATTTTTTAAATGTAGATTAAGTTAAAACTTAGTTTAACGTAGCCTGAAGCTCGAATTATTTTCGGCGAAATGTGATTTTTTTTATTATTTAATTAAAGTTCAAAATGTTAAGCAAAACTAAGCTATTTTGTAAAAATTTCTTAAACAGTCTTGGTAGTGGCGGCACAAATCAGTTTTTAGATCAACGAAATCTCGTTTAACTGAGGTCTTAAAAACCTAGCCTAAGAGCCACTTTTTAGGTTAGAGATTAGCGATTAAATTAATTTTAATCTCCGTATTTACTTTTTGTGGTGGTGGTTTAAACCTTAACTTAAACTGTCAACATACACAATTGTTGCAAAAATATAAACAAAAAATAATTTTTAAAATAAAATACATACTGTGAGCGTCAAAATAAAGTAAACAGCTTATTTTACAATATAAAAAGTGTAATGTTAGTTATAAAAAAATAAATTTCTACTTTGCCAAATTTGATTAGACTTCATGCTTGACGAAAGCAAGTTGGACAAAAAAAAAGGGGTATAAGGAAATTCAACTGAAAACATACAGTATCTTTAGTGAAGCGTGATAGAGTTGACTATTGTAATACACCCTAAAACAGATGGATCAGCCCAATAGTCGCTCGATATTAACTCAACTAAAAATCTGGGAGCATTTGGACAGACAAATAAAAAAAAACATAGCTAGCAGGCACTCTCTGAAGAAAATTCTGTAGGAAGAGTGGCCAAAAATGTCTACTGAGCTAAATTTAAAATGGGTGGAATCGGTGCCAAAGAGACTAGAAGTCGTCCTAAAAGCAAGAAGAAATCAAACAAAGTGTTACCCACTTCACTTTTCTTAGTATTTTAGAACTGTACACTTTTTTGACACGTTAAAAAGGGGAAAAAGTTGTTTTTTATAGCACTGTTTTCATTGTTTATGAAGTATTTCAAATTTTCAATTTAATATTGAAATAACATTGTCTAAAGTTTTGTATATGATAATAAATTACTAAAAATTTAAATTCTTTTTTGCTAAAATAACACTTTTTATATTGTAAAACAAGCTGTTTACTTTATTTTGACGCTCACTTTGTATTGTTAAGCACTTTTATATAATTTTTCCTTTTCATATTTTTTCATTATTATTTTTTTTCTTTAAACGTAAAAAATTTCTATTGTCTTCTTCTTCTTTGAAAACATCCATATTGCTTTGATAAAAAGTTGACATTTGCAAAAAAAGTTTGCTATTTATTTGTGCTCAGTTTGGTTACACTACATGGCTTAAGCTACAACCAAAAAATATAAAATTCAATTAATGCTAGATTAACTTAATTCTCAGATTAGCTAATTGTAGAATTAAATTAACTTTAATCTTAAACCAAAAAAATGGGTCCTACTTGTTAAAGTTAAGGTTAAAGACATTTTCTTCAAAAACGGCGAAAAGCTCTTGCTGGTTCTATAATTCAGCATAACAACTTCAGATATGTATTGTACAAAATAATTCAGTTTGTCTGAAATTATACCAAAATAAAAGTCAATTTTAATACTTTTCACACACTACCTTTTTTATTTTAGCAGCTTCATTGGATTTTAAGCTCTGTTATTATATTCATTTTATTGGAAATTTTTATAGAGTTTTTACTTTTGGAAACGCATTATTTCTACAAAACTTTCAAAAAATTACCATAAAAAATAATTTTATTCAATTCATATGGTATATGTAAACATTTTTTACTTCTCGGTAAACAAAAAATAAATCGCCTGCCTTGTAAACCAATAAAATCGTAAAAAGTATTTTTTATTTTTTTTTTTTGAATATTGAAAGTCACTAATAATAACAAATAATAAAATATTTAACTCTAACGAAAAAAAAAGTTGTTGTCTTCTGTGTTCTAACAAAACCTACACGCAAATTGTTACTCCTTCTTAACATACATACATACTTACTATCAGTTCGTTATTTTGTACTTTTCGTTTACAAAATTACATTTTGCTTGCTGAACTTAAACTTGTAATATTCTTCGTAAAATATTGACAATAAGTATTGTTGAAGTACTTCCTCTAAGCAATATTATTTTTCCATTAAAACTTATTCTTAGCGAATCCTGCATCTAACGAAAACACGCTTAATTTATCTACACACGTACAACACGTAAATGCATGTACAAAGTATAAACGCAAAGAAAATTCAACAGTGAAGACGAAAACAAAACTCCTTGAATTTGTGTTTAAAGTCAATCGACCGTAATGGCCTCAAAATCGCTTTCAGGTACGTCCTGGTGCACGATGTCGATCGACAACTTAAACGAGTGAAAACAAGTCACTCATTATCGTTTACATAAGCGCTGCACTAAATATCGACTTGTCGGTCTTGAGGTTCTACGTTTCTAACGTTATCCATTTATCCATTGTCAATGGACTATTTTGCCACATCAGCTATTCCACAAACTAAACTTTAAGGGAAATTAGTTACTGCAGCCGGACGTAGCATAAATTTCCAATCTTCCGCACATCTTCTTCAATTTGTGGCTGCAAGTCTTTCTCTACCTGATCATTCCATCGGAGTTTCGGCCATCCTCTTTTGCGAGAACTGTTGCTAGGTTAGTATTCAAACGACACACAGCATGATATTCTAACAACTACCAATATCAATGCCGATATTCTCATCAGTGTCGGCATATATGAACTTAGTATCACTACAATTGTTCTTTTTTTTAACGAAGAACAGAACAATATATAATGTTGCTCTTTCTTGAAAAGAGTTACGAACGGTATTTAGGGTTGTGTTCGTCTACACAATCACTAAATCGAACGCTAAATAATGTACTGTTTATTTTAAATGGTTTATACCTTTTTTATTTATGCGATTATTATAATTTATTTTTAATACAGTAAGTTATTTGGGAATTTTTTGCAATTACCTTTGAAAAATTATATCCTGGTTCGCTGTTCGATTGTAAAATTATTCAAAATGAATGCCTAAAATGCCAAAGAAAAAATAATGGCTAAAAAGGTTATAAAGCGTTCAAACCCTGTATATGCGAATAAACTTTACAAACTCCTAAAGCTTCCAAGTCGAAGGGGAACTATCGACAACGTTGAAACCTTTTATTATGTAGAAAGCCTAAATGACAATTTAGGAGCCACCAATAACTATATCTGAGTAGGCGGGATGCAAAACTCACCAACAACCTTCTGTGGAATAAAACCAATTAACAACCAGTAAATTTAAAAATAAGACAGTGCAAGTGGTATTGGTTAGGCCACACTTTAAGAAAATCGACAGAAAAAATTACAAGGCAGGTCATTGACTGAAACAAAAAAGCCAGCATGACGTTCTACACATACATGAAAACGACAAATTGAGATTGAAAAATGCAAGTTGTACAAAAAGGTGTTAATAACTTTACGGGGTTCAACCACATTTTTTAAGTTTATTTTATTAGAATAATACTTGCAAATATAAATATTTGAGATAAAATTAATAAAATATTGTCATATATGTCGTTATTTATTTACGATACCACCTAAAAGTGTTGAATGCGAACATTGGTTTCGTCGGCAGCATATGTTTGCAATAAAATAAGTTATCGATTATCAGATGTCATTAATTTGTTTTAGAAATTTTTTAAAATATAAGTTTTAGTACATAATTCTTCCATATTACATACTTTAAAAGAATACATTATACTGTTTTATTATGTAATGAGTTTAATTTTCTTCATGAATTAATTGGGGTATTCACAAGGTAGTCGTAAAGTTGTAAAGTCATATGTCTTAAAATAATTACAAGAAACATGTATGACTTGTATGGTTGCCCGCTTAAAATTTATATTTGTACTTTACAGTTATGAAGAATCAATGAACACAGCCTTAACTTTTATATTTTGTTTGAAACACAACAGTATTTTTTTTAAACAATTGTATAATATTATTTAGGACATTATGACGATATGACTTAATAGCACACCTTGTGAATCCCCCAAATATGTTTTATTGTTAATACATAAAAATTAATTGGATTTATATATAAAATCCCGAAAAATTCCGATCCGCCCCGGGATCCCGTTTTTTTGATTTAAAAATCCCGAATCCTGGGTTTCAAAAAACCTGGTCCCATTTGGCATCCCTAGTAGTCATGCAGGACAAATTAATGCCACATTTTATATCAGTACTTACATTCCGCCACGGATTTAATCCGAAATGTCGCGTAAATTTATGCAGCGAATGACATGAATTATTTTTAGCATTACGCTTGAGTTAACAAACTAATTTAACAAAAAAATTATACATTGCATATGAGGAGGTTCATAACAAAACGCAACAATTCCACTTTTTTAGTTTTTTTTTTATTAAATACTATTCTACATATCGACGGCTTAGTATAAAAAGGCTTAACTCGATTTCTCCACTTTCGTATAAGAATTCTGCTTTTTTATACCATCCCTAGAAGCTTTTACATACAATTTTATATAATTCGAGTAAAAATGTTTGGGGTCTTATTTCATTTCATAAAATTTGCATTTTTTATTAGTTAACGAAAATAAGCCCCAAAGTAATAATTGTGATTTTATTTGGGGACATTTTTCATTCCTTGATATTGGGGTAATTTTTCACTGCACTTAAAATGCAAAAACACCCTAACGAAAAAATGAAAAATAACCCAAAAAAAAAAAATATACCCCAAAATTGAGTGTTGTTGTGTCACATATAAAATTTTGGGGCCGTTCTTCACTTTCCTTTTGGGGTCATATTTCCTGGGGTCATTTTACGCACCCCCTAAGAAATATCTAAATTATATTATAACTCGGCTTCAAAACCAATTTATGGTCATATTTAACCATAATTTGTATGGCTATCAAAAAATACTAAAGTATTGTAAAAATCCAACCATTCCAAATATTCTTCGCAAACTATGTTCTCTTCTAGTCAGTTTAAGTACATTTTGACTGATTCTATGAAATTTGGTTAAATTTATCGCTGACACTGTACTGGTAGTGCGTATTTTTTCTTTAAAAAAAAAACATCTTATACTTGCTTACCAAAAAAATCGACGGAAATAAAATCAATTAAGTACAGGAAGATGTAACATTAAACTTCAACCAGATGTAAATAAATTGGAGAAAGCTGGAGGATGCAAGAAAATATTCGCCATTTCCTACAAAGTGAACACATCTTCATAAAGGTGACAGGGTGGGTGGTTGTTTGTTTAAAACTTTGGTGTTAGTGGGGTTCAGGGTGTTATTTTTGTTTTAGAAAAAAGTGGTTAAAAGCTGTTAAAGAATTTTTTTTTTTGAAGCAAATCAATAAATTTATAATGTAATTGACAAACAAATTTTGGCAAAAGAGATAAAAAAAGTAAACAGAATGTAAACAAATTTAACAAAAAAAAATGCCATCAAATGGATAAAACAATGAATATAAACACATCTAAACGTTTGTTGATTGAAAATTTAAAATAATTGAGCTAAATGTTTGTATGTTTAAATACAATTCGTGAATGTACAATATTAGTCCCCATTTTTATAGCACATTTTTGGATTGAGACTCGTTACATAAGAATTGATTTAATTTCTTTATAATAAAGTTTTAACTTTTTCTCACACTTCTTGGTGTGTCTTCTTTGTGTCGACTTTGAACCCACATAACTTTTCAAATTAACAATGATATATGACATACTTATCGTGCGTACACTCATAAATATATAATAAAAATAATATCAAAGTTATTTTGTGGGAATACAAAAATTTTTAATTTAAAAGATTCTGTTTATTGTGCTTTATTCCCAATTTTTATTCTTGCTAAAAACACTGAAATTTATTGGTGAAGGGATTGCTTAGGCCAGATCGTAAAGAAACTTCATCCAAAGATTTTAGAAAAACTAAAGATATTAAACAAATAAAACTGTTAAGCGAATAATTTTAATTTTATTCAATATTATAACAATTTCGTACTAATTGAATAATAACTATATTGAAATTTTATATAGATTATTGAGCTCAATAATGGCATTTAATGCGCACAACTCATTTAAGGTGCATATCTGAACACGGTGTTACAATACAACTTCACTTACCGCTGGTTTTTAGCGGAGGATATATATGACAATTAAAATTAATAAATTAGGCTCCACGAAAAGCCCCCCAATGAAATAACGCCCAGGAAATAACCCCCAATGAAATAAATCCCAAAAAATAGGAAATAACACCTAAAAACAGTGAATGAAATAACATCGAAAAATAACATCGAAAATAATAATAATAATAATAATAATAATAATAACCCCAAAGCGAAAACGAAACAACCCCCAATATTTGGGAGTTATTTCATATGAAATAACACCCAATGATGAAAATAAAATAACCCCCAATGAAATAAACCCCATCAGCAACAAAAATGAAATTATGCCCAAAATTCATAAAAGAGTCAGTTTCACCAAGGATAACCCCCAAAAACCAACAGCTTTAAAAATGTAATAGCCCCCGAATAAAAATGAAATAACACCCAAATTATACACGCCATGAAACAAAATGAAATGAAACAAATTTAAAAATTTGTTGGGTGTTATTTCATTGGAGATTATTTCATATTTTGAAAACCCCAAATGAGGAATGAAATAATTCCCAAAAAAAAAAATGTAAAAGGGCCCAAAAAATTAGGAGTTATTTCATATGAAATAGCACCCAAAAACGTATGAAAAAAATTTGTAGAATATTTGATTTCTCGTTTGGGCGTTATTTCATTGGGGGGCTTTTCGTGGAGCCAATAAATTATCCTGTTTTTCCATCACCTCTTACAAATTAAATGTTAAAGTTTTTTTTATGAAAATTTATTTAAATGTGCCATTAATATACATAATAACTTTTAAAAAAAACTTATAGAGATTATTTAGAAAATCCTTTACGAATTATTGCTTTTACCATTGAAATCCATTGGCACGTTCACATGTTACATTTGCATATTGAAAAAGTAACTATTTAACAAAGAAACATTAATTTTTAGTACATACTTAACAATATGACAAATCAATTGTACTTAAAGAAAAATCATTCGAATCCAAAGTATGTATAAGCTTTTTAAATGTTAAGAGATTTTTCGAATAATGAAATGATGTTTTTATACCCTCCACCACGATTAGTTGTGAAGAGGGTACACTGAGTATGTCATTCCGTGTGACACTGGCTCCTTGAGTAATTCTAAGTCGATTTATCCATGTCCGTCTGTCTCTTCGCCTTTTGAAAAGACGCTCACTTTCGAAAAACTCAAAAGAAATCTACAAACTTGGTGTCAAATTTCTAGTAGTTATCCTAAGCAGTTTGGGATTGAAATCCAGCAAAACCGGTTTAGTAGGGTCAGAGCTATGAATCAAAATGTGGAACCACCACCTTAAAAATTAATAATTTTGTTACAATAACTAACATAAATGGTGGAATAATGCACGGAATGATATAAGATTTTGCAAAAGCTCGGTTTATTCGACTATAAATCACGCTGTAAAATTTCGTGGAAATCTGTCCATAATTTACTCTAGGCACCATATAAACCCTACTCCCGGAAAACCATTTAGTACGCCTAAAACCGCAATAAATAATGCTATCATTAAAAAATTTGATAAGTCACAGTTTTATAGGACTAGAAATGACTCTGTGAAATATCGTGAAGATTGGTCTTTAATTTACCCCAGGCCACATATAAACCCTACTACCGGAAAACGGTTTAGTACGCCTAAAACCGTAATTAGTAATGCTGTCAGAATAAAATTGAATACTTCAAAATTTTATGTGACTAGAAATCACACTAATAAATTGCGTGATGATCGGTCCATAATTTGGATTGGCTCCATATAAAGCCTACTCTGGTAAATTAATTTAATATGCCTAAAACCGTAGCAGATATATTTATTGTGGTAACATTTCTACCAACTTAGTTTCATACACACAGAAAAAATACCAATGTAAAATTAACATGGAAAAATTTTGATTAAGAATCATAGTAAATTTCTGCAAAAGTATGCCCATTATTTAAATTGATCATTATTTCATATTAATTTTAAATGAAAAATATTAAAATAATCTTAAATCACGCTTATTTAATATTATTCACTGTTAAAATAAATTTAAAAAAAATATTAAAATATAAATAAATATGGATTCAATATTGAATCCATTAAAAAACCTGTTTTATATTAAAATCAAAAGTTTATCTTGTTAAATTAACATGCATACATATGTAGTTAAGTATGTTCATTTTTTATTTTCATTCTTAAAATATGTTATAAAAAGAAGACAATTCCCGTATTCTTTTAATTAAAATGATTTAGTTAAATAGTAAATCTAGTTTTCAAAGAAGAATAATGACGAAAACCATATCGGGCAATTCTGCTGACGCTTCTGTTGACAAAGGAGAATACAAAATAAGTGAATCATGTGTTACAGAGGTAAGTGTATTGAATTATTCATAAATAAATGCATATGTTGTCTCTGAAGCTTCTTCACACTGTTATAACACACTCAAACCAATTTGATTCTACATGAAATTCACGTTGTTTCAACTTGAAATAACTTTCATTCAACGTGATTCGGATTGTTATTTCAATATAAATGACATTTTGCTCTAACTTTACTGCAATGTTAAATTAACATGAATTATAGTTATTTTAAAAGAAAAAAATGTTGTTCGCAAGTAATTGTAAAATCAAACAGTAGATAATAAATTGCTTTCGAATCGAGAAATTACTCGATCACGACTGAAAGAATCAGGCCCCTGGAATTCGAAATCGATGGAAATTTTAAATAATTTTTTTTTTAAATGTAGCTTTCCTGGTTTTAAAAGTAGTTCTGGTTTGAGGTATCACCAATGGAATATGTGGTTTCAACAGGATGGTACAACTTGCCACACCGCAAGAGAAACAATCAATCTTTTGAAAGAAAGGTTTGAAAATTGCATTGTTTATCGTACAGGTGACGTAAATTGGCCACCGAGATCGTGCGATTTGACATCATTTTACTATTGTTTTGTGGGGTTTTTGAAATCGAAAGAGCACAGCAATAATCCCACAACAATTCAAGAGCTTTAAAACAACATTATAGAGCAGATACCATCCATTGACAGCAGTTTATTAAAAAACGTGATTCAGAATTTTGGTAAAAGATCTGGAGTCTGTCGAGCCAGTAGGGGGTCACTTTACCGACAGAGTTATTTACTAAGCCCCCAGAAAATTTATTTTTACATGATTTCGTTCAAGCCAAAACATACTTATTGTAATTATATATGTGTGTCTTGGTTAAAGCAAAAATTTTCTTTATTTAAGAAAATTATACTAAATCCGAACGAAATAATTTAAATCAAGAAATTATTATGGTTTTTCTTATTTTAAGAAACGAAATTGATTACTTTAGAAACTAAACATATCCATATTATTTCGTGTAAATTCAGATGACATAAGTCCGGCATTATTGATGTGTCAAGACAATGGGGATATTTCATATTGAGTAACCTTTGTGAAAAAAATTCCTACTAATGAATCAATTTCCAAGCGTAATGTGACAAGCGATATACATTTTTTCTAACGCCATCATTGTTTATAATTTTCTGTGCTGCAAAAGTGAAAAAACTCTGTAAATACCGAAAATATCAACACTTAATAAACACAAGTTTTTCTGCTTTCTTCCATGAATGGTTGATATTTTTCGATATTTAATACATGCAGTGAAAATAGTACAAACATAAGTGAAAATGTAAAGAAGTTTCTACCGAGCTAATAAATCTGCATTTTGGCAATTTTGTGGTATGCAATATGCACTTCCAGCATAACTGGCTGAAAGATGCTTTTTGTCTACGTACACCAGAGCAACGCTTGCAAGACATTGAAAATTTTTATCAAAATTATAATTCTGCTCGTCAAACCTTTCATTTTTGTTTTCCGATGAAGCCCATTTTTTAATGAATTTGTACGTAAATAAGTAAAATTTTCGCTTTTGGAATGGGGATAATCCACAACCTTTTGCCTTAACACCGTTACATTTACAAAAAATTTGGTGTTTGGTGAGCTTTATGTGCTGGCAGAGTCGTTAGTCCATGCCTTCAAAAACGATGATGGTCAGAATGTTTCTGTAAATGGTGTACGGTTAAAGGCCCAACCACAATGTACTTAAGTTGGCTTAAGCAAATGTGCGAATACATATTAATTATATGAGGCAAGCCAAGGTGCGAATGGTGCGTCAATGGTTACGCAAATTTGACATTGATCAATGGTGACGCCGGTCTTCCGCACCGGGGTTTTCAACTGAAGATTTTTTGAAACGTGTTACCAATGGCTTCTGATTTTTTTTAATTGATGCTCAATAAAACTAAGATTAAGAATAATTTTCGAGGGAATACAAAATTTAATTTAAATGATTTTGTTATTCGTGCTTAATTCCCAATTTTTATTATTTGATAAAAACACTGAAATTTATTGTTGATGGGATAAGCTATTGGGAATTATGCACGAATAACAAAATCATTTAAACTAAGATATTTATTCAATTTTAGCTCTTTTTATTCGATATTATAATTCACAAAATTTTTTAATTCAAGCATTAAAAATAACAATGTTTTTCGTAATAAGCAGGGCTGTGGAGTCGTCCGAAAAAAGTACTAACTCCGACTCCAAATGCTGAAATTTTTTAAGTGCTACTCCGACTCCTACTATAATCTTGATGCTAAATGTATATGAGACTCAGTGATGTTAACTTTTATTTTTTCATTACCGTACGGCCTTCTAAAAATTAGAGTTTTTGAGAAGCAATTACCGTACGCAAACATTAATGTACTGTTTCCAAATGACAGGCGATTGATTATGTAGCAAAATTTATCAGGGGTGTGCTGGAAATCGCATGTATATGAAAAGCACTCAGTCCATCGCCTGTCATTTGGAAACATCACATAAGAGCAGTATTCATAAACCATTTATTTAAATTTTTTATGCCGAAAAACTTTGGAGTCGGAGTCGCTAGTTTTTGTGGGTATTACGACTCCGACTCCGGCACAAAAACATCAACTCCGACTCCGACTCCACAGCCCTGGTAATAAGTACATTTTTTAAAATTATGAAAATAAATGAAAAATCACATATTCATAAAGCACAGTAACTTTTTTAGTGTTTCGACAGTCGAAACTTTTACAATATAAAAAAAAATTATATCAAATTCTTAGTCCTTTAAAATTAGTCCGTGTTTATTTTACCTAAATGTACAGTGACACACGCAGCGGGTTAGCAAAACAAATACGCAACGTGTACGTACTGAGCAGCTTCGTCGTGAATAGATGGTGAGGGACGTGAAATGCGGCAGCTACTCGAAATTGCAACCAAAAACAATAACGTAAAGTTTTTGAACACACACGGTCTCACAGACCAGTAGGTCACCATTGGCGGGTTAAATACATTTGAGGGACTTCTTATAAATTTTTGACAGTAGGTTAGGCAAAACTATGCGTTTTATGGTTAGGGCTTTAGGGACATGATTAGAAATTTGTTGTACCTCAATTAGGTGGCATTAAATTTGCGGACACTTAGTTTCAACAAGAAGGAGCCACTTGACATACAGCGCGCGCCGCCATTGATTTACTCCAATAAACTTTTGATGAAAGCATAATTTCACGTAACGGTCCAATTAATTGTCCACCAAGATCACGTGATTTAGCCCCATTGGATTATTTTCTTATTCTTAAGTCTAAAGAAGTCACTTGTCTACATCGGTAAACCAGGTGCAGTTCAACATCTATACTTCAACAACCGAAGAGCTATTGGCACAATACGGCCGCAGATTTCAGACTGCACCTTGCAGTGCCAGCCGTGGCGGCAACATTGCCGAAATCATATTCAAACATAAGTGTCAAACATTTTTTTTTTCAATAAAGCCCGTTCCATGGATATTAAAAATACATTTCTTTGTTTTATTATGACTTGTGTAACTCGAAAAAAACACCTGATATCCCATTCCTGAAAATCACTTAAATATGCCTTAAAGGGAAACAAATCATATATAAAGTTGATTTCAACAATCGTGCACATTACTAAGTTAACAAAACTGTTTTGCATTAATCGCGCGAATAATTATTCGAGGGAAAAATTTAATCGAATATTAATAGAACAATTTAATATTATTCGGCTAATCGAATAATTTATCTATCTAATTTATCTATACACACTTTCGATTGTTTCGGCTCGATTCTCTTCAATGGCAACTTCGATTTTATGTTTAAACGCCTCAATTTTCTCTGGATTGCTTGCGTAACATTTATCCTTAATGTTGTAGTATCAACACCACCGTTTACATGAATTCGCCTCGGTTCCTGAGTTAAGAAACAAGAAAAAGGTATGTTAAACTTACATCCCCGAGACTTTAAAAGCTGATCTTCCACCTTGAGATATAACCGTGAGAAAAATTGCATGTTTTCGGAAAAATCCAATCCAAGCCAAAATATACATGAGTACATAAAATCCGAACAACAGCTTAACAAACAAAACTCAAGTGGGTCCTTTTTACTTTTGATAAGAACTTCGAGATGTCCGTCTGTCTGTCTGTTAAAAACAAACTCAATTTCGGTTTTAATTGAAACCACACAATTCTCTTTTGAGGTGCTTGCCGTTCTCAAAACTTTTCTGTGTTGAAAGTTCAAAAAATATTTCCTTTTATATACCTCGTACTTCGAAATAAATTATTGTATGTATCTTTTTCTAAATATATTACATAGAAAATGAAATAAATTTGTTTTGAAGATTTATTAAAGATTTTTCAAATTTAGGCGCAGATTTTGCAGATTGTTTGATGAAAAATTATGGGTCTTTGCTGTGTACAAGTACAATTTAAACTTAACAATAACATTTTTTACAGCCTTCATTTAAAAACCAAATGCGGGTTAATCACCATGATTATTATTTTTCTCTTTTGTACACTGAAAGGAAAACGAACCATCATCATTATTAAAATCTCGAAATGACCTGCTGTTTCAAATTTCTTTTATTCCAATTTTATTTGTTGTTTCTCTTTCAGTCTCTTGAACAATCAAAATGTTTGTGTTGCTGTTGGCGTCGTTACCTATGACTTTTTATTTTCTCAATACATACTTGTATCTATTCTTTTGAAGGTTTTTCCTCTTTTGTCAGTTCGTTTGTTATTTACGTTTTCCTCCTAAAATTTTGGGTTTAATTTTTGTTTTGCATTGTCATGTTGTTTTGACCACAAAGTTCTCTATATCAAGAGTTTGAAAATAATTGGCCGCAATTTTTCACTTTTTATGTTTTTTAACCTTTTCTTTCTTTGGTTTGTTAGATGATTGTTGGGTTGAATTGGTTCGTTACAATTTGGTTTTTTAGTTGGTTTTACGTACACGTAGAGAAAAAACATGTTTAAATATGGTCACCTCCAACAAAACTATTTTTAAAGAATATTTTAAACATATTTTGTTTAATAGAACTATATTATTGTCACCGACAACAAGAGTATTGTTAAATTAATCCTCCATCAAGAAGCCACAACCATATTATGGTTGCCTCTAAACATGTTATATTTAAATATGACAATAATTTGTTTTCAAATTAACAATAGTATTTTTCTCTTTTCTAAGTGCAACAGTCAGTCTATAGTTGGAAAACAACCATGCTATTATAAGTCTTAAATATATTTTAGTTACTAATAACTATAACATGATCGGAGGCAACCATAATTTGGTTGTGGCTTCTTGATGGACGACTAATTTAACCGTAGTATGGTAGGGTGTGTCAATGATATGCTAAAATGAGTCATTTTATTATGAAAGTAGATTCGTGGGAATTCAAAATTTTTTAATTAAAAAGATTTTGTTAATTCCAAATTTTTAATCTTGATAAAAACTCTGAAATTTATTGTTGAAGGGATAAGCTATTCCTATGCGCATTTTACTAGTTGCTTAGGACAGGGCGTCAGGAAACTTCAGCCAAAGATTTTCGAAAAACTAAAGAATTTAAACAAATAAAACTGTTAGGCGAATAAGAATTATAAGCAACAGCTTTACTTGTAACAATATTAAAGCTTCAACAAAAACAACAACAATAAACAGTGAGTTTATCTTTTCTTAATGTTGAAAGAATTTCAACCAATTGCAGTTGTAAGAAGGTTAAGGAAAAAAACAAAACGAAATTAAAACAACTTGCTTTATTGTTTTCGCAAACAAATATAAAGCATGTTGTCCGTTTTATTTTTTTAGTCGTGCACTTGTCAGTTTAATATCAATGTAATTTCGTTTTTTTTTTTAATTTAAAAGATTTTGTTTATCGTGCTTAATTAAGCATTTTTTAACATATTATGTTAAAATTTTTCTTTAAAAATAGTTTTGTTAGAGGTGATCATATTTAAACATGGTTTTTCTCTGGGTGTACGAACAACTCAACTTCAATTGTATTAAGTTTCCTTTTGTGAGTTTTCCAAGAGGTTTCTTTACCTATCAAATTAGGGTTTGTTTTTTCGTTATCCCTCAATTTGAATTATTAATTGTCTAGACTTGCTAGAGTCAAACAAAAACAATACAAATACTCCTAACACTCTCACTAACTCTCATAGAGCCAACAACAAATTAAATCATAGCCAAAAAAAAAAGAAACATTTAACTCTAAAACATTAGTTGCGTTGATTTAAACAAATTTACTTATAATTACCACTATCTTAGTATTTATGTAGGTATAAATTTGTGTATCTTAAAGGCATTCTAGAATATCCACCACGTCTTTTGACATGAATTTCTTTGTATCTACTAAAACCCAAATTCAAGTGGAACAAATCAAGTCTTTCACCATTTCAGTTTTGTGGGGGTAATTAAAGTATGATATTGGGAAATAATATATTATCATTTTCCATTTAAGAAATTGGATTAAATTACAAAAATATGATGGCTGCCATCAAAAATATTTTTTTTAAATTTGTGTATATTTCTCTTTTATTTTTGTAATATTTTTTTTTTGTTGTCTGATAACAACTAAAAACTATGTAAAATATTGTCCCTTTTTTAGAAATGAGACAATAATATATTTTTTTGGACTGATATTATTCTATTGAGACATATAAATTATTCTGCGGTTGATTTTCTATATTGTAAATACTGCTACTAGTTTATGTTTTGAAAGCATAAGACACTAATTAGCTTCCAAATAAATTGTAACTTAGAAGTTCACATAAATATAGAGAGAGAAAAATAACACTACCATTAATTTAGCATGCGAGTTTAAGATATTTTGGTTTAAAAAAATTTATTTCAAATATACATACATACATATTTTAAAAATTTTATTTATATTGAGTTTTCATACCGTTTCAAAAATGCTTCTTTACATTGTCGTATAAGCAAAACAAATATATTAGAAACAAGCACTTTAAGCCATTAAATATATTAGCAGTCTTTTAAAACGGAATCCAGGTAGAATTATGCGAGTTGAATAGTGTGATAAAATTAAAACAGAATAAGGAATATTTTTTGGAATCCGCTGGAATTTAGCAGAGTTTTTAAATGACAATGCCGATGATATTTGTCTTCATTTAACGAATATTGAAGTAAAAATAACAAAACTATCCATAAATGCTACAAAAGTACGACAGAAAATAAATTTTATGAAAACAAAACTCATATTGCGTATTGGTACAAATATAGCAACCAGTGATGCCATTAGGATACGAAAGATACATTTGTAGTATCTTTTGATGACTTCAGGTATACCATTAGGGTTTTTTCTCGGGTTTTCCCGTCCCGGGAATTTCAATTATTTTATTTCCCGTTTTCCCGGGATTTTACTTGCGGGATCCCGGGAAATAAAAAATTCCTCATAATTTCAGAATACAGCTATTTATTCTTTAAAATTTAGTTTTCTATTCTCTAAAAATTAGCATCTGAAGTGATTACATATTTAAATCAATGTCTCCTGATGCAATAAATCTACTAAAAGCAAAATGGGCAGAGCAACAGTTGATAATTATTACATTTAGTGAAGTGAAGAGTTAATACAGTACATTAAGTCACAATAAGATGCAGGCAGTTAAGTTTCATTGTCCATGAACAAGTCTTAAAAATAGAAGATACCTAAACATATCGCTCCTTTATTGCGTCATAGTCATATCTACAAAAACAAACGATCTTGACAAAATGCTATTAAAGTTTTCAAAATGTACCGATTTAAAGATATATTTTGCTATAACTTCGGTTCAGTTTGAGATATAATACGAGAAGGTGTGAAGGAAAACTTTGCTAAAGTTACTTAAATTTTTTGATTTTTTGAGATATGACTATGATGCAATGAAGGAGCGATATGTTTATTAGGTGATAAACACACATTTTTTCAATTGTTGTTTTATATAACAGTAAAGTGCGGGGAAACCGAAATAAAATAACATTTTGGAGACTCGTGTAAGATACTACAACATACAACTTGAAAAACCTTGACATGCATTTGTCTGATATAGACGTTGTTAACAAAAAAGAAAAAATTGCTTCTGATTGTGAATCCGAAGCATGCTACAACGGTGCACTTTTAACTATTTGTCCAACCTCGGTAAAAAAAATTAACGAAATTTTTTGGTAAAATGATAATTCGTAAATAAAATCACTTTGACGACTTACTAAGCGCTTTGAGAATGTCAGAAAGTTATTTCCTAAGCCGTTAAAATGTTATGTATTTATTTAAAATATTTTATCTATTTTATTAATTAACTTTTTGATCTCATATCTTGAGTGCCTCAATTTTTATTTTGTTTTTATTATTGTTTTATGAATTAAATTGTTATGTTTATGTTATCTTTTTATCTTGTATCTAGAGCATAATAATACGGAATAAAAGCATAATAATAGGTAATTAAAGCGTGAGGTAATATTTCAAGTTCCTATTTCAATCTTTAATTAATTTTTTAGTATTGAACCATTTCTTTTACTTTCTTTGTAAACAAGTTCCCTTACGTATTTTTATAAAAGTTTTTTTCATTAATTAAAAACAAAATTTACTCCCGGGAAATTTAAAACAAAATCCAGCTTTCCCGGGAATCGAAAAAGTGCGGGAAAAAAACTCTAGGTACCATGTATAATCCTGACATTTTTCGTAAATTTTGAATCAGTTCGCAAAATGTACAGAAATAAAATATTAAACTTTCCGTCTATGTCAAATTTTATTTAAGTTATCATTTGTTATAAATACTAAAAAAACAGTGACAATTAAATACAAAAACAACATGTATTTTGTTGTTATGTTTTCAAAGTTCTTCAGTCGCCTGCTTATTCTTGTGTATGTGTTAAATTTTTCAAAAATTAATTTGTTTTGATAACACCTAAAGATAGTTACACATCTAATTAATTTTAAAGTTGGCTTACTAAATTTTTATAAAATTACATATCTACCTAATACTTATGACTAAAATATATGTGAAAATTAATGAAATTAAAATTAATTAATTACAATGATATCATTTTCTTCACAATATTCATTAAATATGAAATTAATGTTAAACGTTTAAAATGGATTTTAAAATGTATCTTTTTGGGAAAACGTGTATCTGTTTGGAAACTAAAATGTAACTTTCTCGGAATTTCACTGGCAACACTGATAACAACCGCACTTGCTGCCTGTTATTTGAAAATGAAAACGAAATTTAGTGTGAGAAATTTTATTGAAAACAACAATTAAATACAAAAATCAATTTTTATTTTCAGTATACAAATGAACACATAATTTCCCACACGAATTATTGTCTTCATTTTCTAAAAACGCGCATTTTTAGTGGAACTGCAACTTAATTGAAGATGTTCAGTCTTTCAATTACTTGAAACGTGGTGGTTCAGATGAAATTATCTCTGAGCGAGGTCTGGCAATCAAATAAAATCTCACAAAAAAAACTAAGTTATTGGAATATTAAGCAGTGTCCAATTGGTTCCTCTATATGGCAGTACTACATGGAGCTACACAATACTGACACTAAATAAAATCCAGTCTTTTATAGATCGTCGTCTAAGACAAATCGTACGTATCTTTCGGCTAAATCGAATATCAAATGTGACACTGTGACAACAAACTTACAATGTGCCCATCCAACAGGAAATAGTAAAACGTAAATGAACAGGGATCGGTCATACTCTAAGATGTCTAGCAACGGAAATCGCTAGAATAGCCCTCTATGGAATCCTCAGGGATGACCACGTAACACATGGCACAAGACAGAAACTCGTATCAGCTCATAAAACATGATGCCATATTTTTGTCGGTGACAATAACATAATATGTTTAAAATTTTCTACAAAAATTGTTTTGTTGGTCGTGACCATTTTTAAACATTTTTTCTCCCTGGGTGTTAATGTCCTATACTTTTCGTTTAGAAACAACAAAACAAAACGAAAAAACATTATTTTCATGTTTAATGAGTAAAATTGAAAACTCTTGCTTCTCATTTAGTTCATATTTTCAGTTTTACATACATGCACAGTAAGTTTTTAAAGTAAAAACCATATCGCAAATGATGCTGGTGTATAATAGAAATTCTGTAAGGTGTAAAACGGGTACGTAAATCAATCATAATAAAATTCTAATTCATTTTGGTTTATTTCAATTCGGAATTGAATTAACTTTACAATTCTTAAATCAAGCGCTTTTTCTTTTGAGTATAAAGGGTAGATCCGATCCCATAACCTGTATCTATGTTTTGTATATAAGAACAGAACAAAAAAATAAAAAAATCGAAACCTAAAGATCTGCATGCGTCTGTACCATTTGGTTAATATTTTGAATACTAATGTCGAGTAAAGCTCTTTGGGCCTTTATGCGCTTAAAACTCTTATTCTCTTTAAGGAAATGCCATCATGTAGCCTAACAATATGCTAGGAGTACATCTGTGTCGTACGTCGTAAGAACGTTGGACGTAATGCGCACTATTTGCCACAATTCAAACGTACATAGATGTACATATTTTGTTTTTCTTTTAAAATAATATTAGAAAAAACAAAATTTACTGTGGTTTATTTTTTCCTTCTTTTAATTAGTTTTTAAATATTCCATTTGAAAACACAAAAATTATTTCATTGTATATTTTAAATTGTTCATTATCGGGCATGTTCTGAAAATCACACGTGTGATCTTGTGGTGTTCTGAAAGTCGTACCGTTTTTGTGTTTATTGGTGTGCTTTCGGCAATTGAAAATCGCACTGAAACTCACAAAAACGGAACAGCAAAATATTACACGTGTGATTTTAAAAGGCACATGTGATTTGAAATCACGTGATTTGAGTTAAAGTGATTTTCGGAACAGGCCTGTACATAACCATTTTTATATTTCGAATTTATAAAGCTTTCTTGCAATAGTCCTATTCCTTTAATATTTCAAATACTTTTTTGCTATAGCTAAGCTTTGGTAAATATTGAAGCTATATGATATGTTCATCAATAGTAAAATTAGGAATGATTCTATACTGTACCATAATAAATTGTACCTCTTCATGTTACATGTTTTACTTTAGCTATCTTTTGGTTAGCAATTAACCCTTTTTTAACTTTTGACTATACAGAGAAAAGCCATTTATCACTTTTTCGTTTTAAATTTGGCAACTTTCCGTTCCTTATTTTGCAAAGTGAAGGGTTTTGTTTACAACTTTTTGTTCCTATTTTTACAATTGATTTTATTTATAATTTTAGGAAGTTTTCTTTTCGCTCTGTTTTAAACTTCTAAAACATCTTATTTGGAGTTTTACCAATGTTTTTTACAACAATTACGAGACAATTTTAATGATAAAGTTCTGTGGCTTTTAATTGTTATTTCTGAAAGTTGGTTAGCTTTCTTTCTGTAACGAGTATTTCTCACTAAGAAAGAATTTGTATGCGTATTTTATATATTATTTGCCATTTGCCTTTCGATACTCGAATGTTTAAACTATAAAATGTATTTGAATTGTTATTATATTTAGTTGTGTCTTTCCGGAACGACCTAATTCCCTTGAACGATTCCCTAAAACGAACGGTGCGGACTTTTTTAATAGTTCCTTTTTTATCGTTCCTCGTTCCGAAACTGCAATCCGTTGGGTCATCACATGTATTTCTGTAGGTTAATTTTGTTGTCTATTGTGTATTTATATCGTGACACAGTGATGCCAATAGTAGGGAATTTTCCCTTTTTGTAGGGATTTTTTCGGAAAATTTCAAGCGTAGGGATAAAAGGACAGATTTTTTCTTTCAAGGCAAATGTATGGAATTTTCAAAATTTTACCTCATTTTCAATATGTTGCCTAAAAATACGTATATATTCAGCTTATTTTTTATGTAAAATAGCATTTTTAAACAGAAACCATATACAATGAGCCCCAAGAGACCAAAAAAGAAGAACTTCTGCATCATTAGTTTGGTCATGGTACATCAATAAATAATTGAAAAATTAATTTGAAATTAGTAAGTATCGTATAGGGGAATTTGTCACGTTTTAGGCTCTTTTGTTTGTCATAACTCGAGAACCACTATGAATGACCTAACAAATTAAGAACTACCATTCCTTTAATCTGTTCATACAACGTGTCGGTACATAAGCAATAGTTTCGCAGTTATAAATAAATGTATGATGAAAAAAACATTTTTTGCCAAAAAAATTTAAATTTTTTATTTTTAATTCATAAGAAATCCAAAACGGTAAGAAAAAGTGTGAAGTCCTATTACTTTCACGTAAAGTCGCATAACCTATGAACAAAATGACACATAAATCATGAAAATCGATGAACGCGTTTCGCTTTTATTTACAACTAATTAAAGGAATGAATTTCAAAAATTTTCACAAAATTCTTTGGAAAAAAACATTGATGACTTTTTTATAGAAACCACTTCGATGAATTTCCCAGCTATTCCTAATTTCATGTGGAGCGATGGCGCAACAAAATATCATCTAGATCCTTTATCAAAGGTTTATTCCGTAATTTTAATTGTTTCTTGAGCTCGGGAGTTCTTGCTTTCCAATCTTTACATTGATATTGATTTCCTGTGTATCGTGAATCCCAATTACAAAGGAAGAAAAAGTATTTTGGAAAACCGCCCTTTAATACAATGCCTTGTATTATGTTGACAATCTTAAGATCGCAACAAATCTTTCATTTGTGTACATTGTAGTTGATTTTCCCCAAAATTTCGCCCAATGTTTCATACGTTTCCTTCATAGTTGTGCTGATTCCCAATGGAATGGGCGGGTTTTTGTTCGTTTTGTGCAAAAGCACAGCCTTCAAACTTGAAACTGAACCATCGATAAATAAACGCCAGTCGCCAGCGTTATAATCCATTCCCAATTTGTACACTTAGCCTGGGATATCATGGGAGTAGGTGAACGTAACGGGTCCGCCATCTAACGTTTTTTTTTGCAACTAGTGTTGTTGTATCCTTCCGCTGAACGAATATGGTTGTGTATACGTTTGAACAACGCTGGGAAATATTCCGACATTACTTTGAGAGTCATGATAATGTTTCAGAATGTGTGCGAAAATTGCGTACGGATTTTGGAAGAAGAGAAGCACCGTCAGCTCCGTATGTTCGTTATCTTGTGAAAAAGTGAAAGAAACTGGCATCCTCGTCGATAAACCAAGGCGTGAAAAGCCAAAAACAGTACTTACAACCGAAAATATTGCTGCTGTGGCAGAAAGTGTGCGTGAAGCGCTATCATCATCAGTTCACCGTCGTTCACAACAAATGGGCATTTCGGAGATATCATTGAGACGAATTTAGCATAAAGACCTTGGTATGACGCCATACAAAGTCCAATTGGTTTGGGAGCTGAAGCCAACTGACTATCCAATGCGTTTTCGCTTCGCTAAGTGGGCCTGCGATCGGCTTACAGAATATGCCGACTTTGCCAGAAAATCATATTTTCAGATGAAGCGCATTTTGATCTTGGCGGGTATGTATACAAGCAAAATTGTCGCATATGGGGCACAGAAAACCCGCACGCATACATTGAAAAGCCGTTGCACCCAAAACGAGTCACCATTTGGTGCGGATTTTCGTCCAGAGGCATAATTGGGCCATTTTTCTTCGAAAATGAGCAAGGAGTGGCCGTTATAGTCAATGGCGATCGTTGTCGGGCCAGGTTGAACAAATTTTTGTTCACAAAAATTGAAGAGGAGGATATTGGCAACATCTGTTTTCAACAGGACGGCGCTACGTGCCACACAGCCGAAGCTTCACTCGATGTTTTGCGCCCTGTTTTTGAAGGTCGCATTATCAGCCGCTGAGCTGATGTCGTTTGGCCACCTCGGAGCTGCGATTTGACACCGTTGGACTATTATTTGTGGAGTGTTACGCCGACAAGCCAAAGACAATTGACGCTTTAAAGGACACTATTCGTGAAGCCATTGGTGAAATACAGCTGCACACACTCGATAATGTGCTTAAAAATTGGACCGATCGTGTAGGCTACTGCATGGCCAGCCGATGCAGCCATTTGAATAAAATTATTTTCCAAAAGGATTGTACTTTCAAATAAAAAAAGAAATTTGAGAAAATATTCAGTAGTTTTTTTTATAGCATTTTCAAAAAAAAAAAATTAATTTGGCGGACCCTGTATTTGCTTCGTCAACGGAATAAAATTTCTAAAAATCAGCTTGGCGTCGTCGGTATGATGTTGCGCTGACACTTTGCTGTGTCAGTTTTCTGCTTTTCAAAAATGATGTCAACATTTCGGAGTTTTGTTGTGGTAGTCCCATCTTAGCCACAATGTAATCCATTTCGATTTGTATTAGCGGTTTTGGTCTATGGGTGTCCAATCAGCATCATTCAAATTGGTCGGATAAGTGAAAACGGTTTCGGCTTGCAGGGACACAGTATCCAGACTGGGAGGTTTAGGTGTATCGGTACCAGCATCGCGTTCAACTGGAAGTGTGTCAGTAAAAGCAGCAATGTATTCGTTTGTTTTCAATTGTTTTCCGTTTAATCCAGGACGAGAATTTATACATTCGTAGTACCTGGATTCATCATGTCCAGTTAGGTCTTCCACCCAAATTACTGGCTTCATTAAAGAAAACTGTTTACCTTTTCCATGTATCCACATTATGAGGGTATTATAACAATTTTTACACACTGCTTCATCAAAATAATGACAAAACGCTGTTTTGAATTCCTCAGTAATCAATTCCTCTTTTTGGGACGATACGACCACAAACGTAACAAGAATTATACAATTTATTATTTTCCATATTTGGAAAATATATTATATGTGTTGTTGTTATTCACTTTTAAAAACCGGAGAAAAATTCATTTGTACTTCTCTCGTTCGTCGACTCTTGTTAAATAACTTTTACTGGCAGATACTTATGAAATATGTTTTCGAAACGTTCCAAAACATGAGCACTCATAAATGTGGGTGCAATTTCGGTTAAAAAAATAATGCAGGTAACTAACGGAAAAACCCAAATAATTAAAAAAGGGCACTTTCCATTTTTCCTTTTAATTGCCCACTCACATTTATTAACGCTTATTTCTTAGCTACCGCAATCATAAAAATCAAATAACCTTTAGTTTATTACTTATTTTTTAATTATGAGAATCATAAAAAAGTCATCAATGTTTTTACCAAAGAATTTTGTGGATATCTCGAGCAAATTTTTGAAATTCATTCCTTTAATTAATTGTGAATAAAAGCGAAACGCGTTCATCGATTTTCATGATTTATGACTCATTTTGTTCATAGGTTATGCGACTTTACGTGAAAGTAATAGGACTTCACACTTTTTCTTACCGTTTTGGTTTTTTTATGAATTAAAAATAAAAAATTAAAATTTTTTGGGCAAAAAATATTTTTTTTCTTCATACATTTATTTATAACTGCGAAACTGTTGCTTATGTAGCGAAACGTTGTATGAACAGATTAAAGGAATTGTAGTTCTTAATTTGTTTAGCTCATTCATAGTGGTTCTCGAGTTATGACAAACAAAAGAGCCTAAAACGTGACAAATACCCCTATGCGATACTTACTACTTAATCTCAAATTAATTTTTAAATTATTTATTGATGTACCATGACCAAACTAATGATGCAGAAGTTCTTGTTTTTAGGTCTACTTTCATAAGCAGTTATCAGAATTGAGTCCCGAAATCATGTGTTGTACTGTGCTATGTATAGAAAGATCGAAGATCTAATGAACGAGATTTCTACATAGAAGTTAATTTGTAAAAAAAACAATCACACCTTCTGAACTAAGAGAAAAATCAATATTATTTCGAATTTTTAATGAAAACTTATAGGGATAAGGAGGGATATATTTTTAAAACGATTTTTTTTATTTTAGTTCAGGGAACTGAAGAACAATTTTTTTTAAATTTTACAGAGCCTTCGCTTTTACTTGGTATTAACATTGCTAAAAATTATTAGATACTTATATTAAAAAAAAAATTATTTAAAATAAGTATTCTTAAATAATAGGAATATGTTAAGTAGTGGTTTTATATCCTCAAAATCTTGAGAACGATCTTGAAAATTGTAAAAAAGGGTTTCAAAAATGTTTTAGGAAAGTTCTTCATTATTTATTTCATTTATTAATAGAAATAATGTGGTTTTAAATTTAAAAACAATCGTATATATATCACTTAAATTTTTTCCGTTTTCTTGTAGTTCCAAATTTGGTTCATTTTAAATACTGATTGTGCCCGCCAGAAACGCAAGGTCTAAAATAAACTCATATTCATTAAGCTGTTTTAATTCAACGCGTATTTTGGAATAGCCATGAATAAAACAAAAAATTGTAATTACATGCAGTGGCTCCGCTCCGTCTTATTTCAACCAGCCTCTTTATATTTATTGTATATTTATTTATATAAATATGTATATTATTTCTGTTTAGAGGTCTCAAAACAGGCCTTGCGATATTACCCGCTGAATGAGAGTGTTTCTCAGTAAACAATTATATACAGGCGTTTCTGCCAAAATTTTAAATTTGTCACACAGTGTTATTTTTAAATTTGAATTTTTATACTTACATATGGAGGGCTCAGAGCTGAAGCGAACCAAGCCAAAAAAGAAAATTCGAAAATATATTGAGTTTGAATAAGTGAAATGCCATTAATTACTGGAGCCACTGACTTGAGTTTATTACCGTTACCTTAGGAACGAAACTGTTTTTGATTTACCCCATTACAGAACTGGATTGAGTTAAATTTTGCGGAGATTTTCGCACCACATTTCAAATACATATACGTGATATAATTTATGACTTGGTTCGGTTCAGCTCTGAGCCCTCCATATTTATTTTGGTTTTTTTCGTGTTGTAAATAACTGCTTTTATTATAATATGTACAAAATTTTAACAAGTTATGTGTTTCTTTGCCTGTTGCTAAAAACAATACATTTTTAACGTAGGGAAAAGTGTAGGGAACATTTTTTTTAGTTGTAGGGAAAAAAGGATTTTATTCCTAGACACGTAGGGAATTGTTGTAATTTCTCCTGGCATCACTGTCGGGACATATAAAAAAAATTCTTAATCAATCAATTACTAATGTGATCCACAGCCATATATTTTCGCAACATACCACTTGTTAACCACCAACAACGCGCATATTTAAACGGGTACAAATTTAGGAAATTTTTAGAACATTTTTGAAATATTTCGAATTAGTACTTTTTTTTACAAATCTTATTTATGTGGTTGTTACGCCACACCATTAAGCAAACAATTACAAAAATTTGTTTGTTGACGGTTTTTCGAATGACAAAGAAGAGTTCTCTTTCCTTGTTTCATTCATGGTTCAAACTAAAAAATAGGAACGACCTAGTTCCTTTCATCTTTCGGATCGGTCAGAACGATTCCACAAAAGGAACTATTTTGCCCATCTATACTTAGGCAAGATCGTCAGGAAATTCCATCAAAAGATTTTAGAAAATCTAAAGATATTAACCAAATAAAACTGTTAAGGAAATAAGAATTATAAGCAACAGCTTTACTTGGAACAATATCAAAGCTTAAACAAAAACAATAACAATAAACAGTGAGTTAATCTTTTCTGACATTCCCCACAACAATTGGTTGGAATTCTTCCAACATTAATTGTAGCTGTAAGAAGGTTAAGAAAAAACAAAACGAAAACAAAAACAACTTGCTTTGTTGTTTTCGCAAATAAAAAGAAAGCATGTTGTCAGTTCAGTTTTTTTAGCCGTGCACTTGCCCGTTTATTATCAAAGTAATTTTTTTAAACAATTGAATATAACCAGTATAACAAAAGTGTAATAAAAGCTGCGGCAGTTGAGGAGAGTTCTATTATCATAAAAAAGTTGACAATATTTGGATGAATGTCATTTGAAACAAATTTAAGAGGAAATTGTTATTATGCAGGTACGTCTTATGCGTGTGCCCAATAATTCATACATGAGAACAGAGAGCACAAGAGAATAATAAATAGTCTTCGGATTCAATCACATGCATGAATAACACATCTTAATTATTTTGGAACAAAATTTAAATTTTATTTTGATCGGTTTTATGCAAATTTGTAACATACGTTCTAATTCGCACAAGGGCCAAGCCTGTGGAAAATGGAGTGCTTCGGTCCATAGGGTCGGTAGGGTCTTTGTGCCCATAAGCCATTTTATTATGTTGGTACTTAAATAACATTTGGTCGAAACTTATGGTGTTTTCTTTTCTACAAAAAAATGTGCCTTTTGTTTTTTAAAAATTCAATTTGGTGCATTTTTCTTAAAAATTTTGGTCCCGAAAAGGGTGGCTTGTTTTATTCTAAAAAACTCATGCTTTTCGGGAGCAAAATTTTTAAGAAACAGACACCAAATTGCATTTTTTTTTTTTAAAAAGGCACATTTTTTGTAGAAAAGAATACACCATTATTTTATCGTAATCATAATCATCGTACGTGAATCTTAACCTCATTACAATCTTTTGTTTAGGCGGGTACAGTTGAAAAATTGTTTTTATATACTGTGGTATAGGGTATCATACGATCAGGCTTGACCGACTATAATGTTTTACTTGTTATACTTAGATAATGATTTTTATTTAAACTACACAAAATTAACAGGGCTTAAAAATTAAGATTGTGTAAATAGTAAATTTTTTAAATTATTAAAAAAGGCGCAACGGTGGTTATCACTATCTGTCTACTGCTTTTTGAACAACGAATTGTTTAACAGAAATTACGATTTTAAATGGGGGCTCAATTACTTTAATAAATGCCGCCATAAAGCGGTTACAATACCCTTAAGTTTTCAAAAACATTCCCTGCTATACCCCGTATTTAATTAAGAAACAGTTAAAGATAAGTAGTACCATATAAATATATGGTATATGTAAGTCATAAAATATTGATGTAAAGTTAATGAAGTGTTAATATAAAAAGCAAACTTTATATATCTTTTTTTAAACAATTAATAAATTTTTTTTGTAATTTAAATATGAGTATATCGAGGGTTATAATTCAAATAGTGTTATCAGCAATTTTTCAAAAATGTGTTTTTTATGGAAACGAGTTCACTGTCATTTAAATTTCAAAAAAAAATTTCCCAAAAGGTTTTTTTTATAAATATTGTTTTTTTTTTGTAAAAAAGTGCTATCTACATAAAAAATATTATTTCATATGATAAAAGGATAAAAATTGTTATTACAAAGTAGACGTTTTATACATTAAAGGGTTGGGAATTGTGCCTGGATTTCAAAAACTAATATAATTTTAAAATTCGTTGTAGAAATTTTGCAAAGAAAATGCAAAAAATTTGCTTATGAGTTTTATTGTCAACAATATAAATTTTAATTTATGCCAATAAAATCTTTATTAGCTAATAATACCGTGTTCAGATATACCTTTTTTACTGAGCCAATAATCAGTTTATTGACATAATTATATTTCTGTTCATATATACACAATTTAGCTAACTCATTATTACTACTACATACAACATTCAACGTATTTTACGGGATATCGGGATTTTTCGGGATTCGGGATTTTTGAAAATTAAGAGATAAATGCTTTTTATAGATATTTATTAAAAAAAAACGTCTTTAAAAGAAGTTTACAAACGCAGGTTTTATAATTAATTTATTATTTTAAAGATAAATATTACTTAAATTTGTAAAAACTTTAAATTGTGACTTTTCTTATTTAATGACTAATTTAATAAAAAATATGATAAAAAAAAGAACGTACGATTTTAAACAATGTGTTAATTGATTCAATAAAAAATAATTACCATAAATGCTATATTTGATTCAATTACCTCAGTTCATTATTCAAGCTAAATAAAAAAAATAATTAATATTTTAATTGAACAAAGCAACATAGAAGTTGATTTATTTGTAAGATTCAAATTTTATTAAAGGAATTAAAAAAAATATTTGAAATTTGAATTCGAAATTAACTAAAAAAATCAATTAAATTAGTTAACCTTTAAAATCTTATTTTAACAAAAACGCATTTTTATAACCACCACTACTTGCGGTAGGAATTATGTAGTGTATAAAATGCATTACTTAATATTGTGAAATCGCTCCATTAATTATCATAGGTTCGATGTCAACTCTCGGAAAACACTTTAATAATCTTAACCCTGTAAAGAGTAAAGTTTAAATTTTGTATTTGGTGCACCAGTGAATTGTTTTGTGCATTTCAAAAACATTTTTTTCTTTAATAAATTTTCTTCTTTAATTATTTTCAGCACTTCTCACGTTAAAATTTCTTTATAATTATTGGACACGCTTGAAAATAATAACAAAGTGTAACTATTTTCTTACGTTTTCAATGACAGTATTAACAGAATTAATCAAATAAATATTAAAGATCAATATTGTGTTCTCTATCCTCTCATGGGGAATGTCATAATGAATTTATTTTTATAAAAAAGGTAAAACAAAAAAATTAAGTTAAAAATTTCGGGATTGACAAAATCCCGAAAATCCCGGGATTAAAAAAATTTAAATCCCGGGATTTTCGGGATCGGGATTTCGGGACTGGCATCCCTAGTAGACACTGACCTATCGAATGAAAACTCGAGAAATGTAATGAATTCAATAAATTTCATTTGATATCGAGAGTCATGATACCAAAATATATAATTTCGATAAATTTTGTTCGATATCGTATGCGGTGATTAAACCCCTGGCTTTTGCGCAGACCTAATAGAGGGGCCATTGTTTTGTTGTAGTTTCAGTTGCCAAATGTCAAAACCCTTTATTTAGTAAGTTGTGTTTTGCTCACTACCCTGTGGCATTTCAATTTTTCTTATTATTTACAACAATTTCGTATTAATTGAGCAATAACTAAATTACAATTTTATATGGATAATTGAGCTCAATAAAGTCATTTATTGCGTAAAACTCAATTAAGGTGCATATCTGACAACGGTATTATATTATTTAATGAAATTGTTCAAGTAAATACATGTTCATATTATTTGTATACCCTTCACCGAAGGTATTGATCCCACACCCTATAAAGTATATATATTCTGGGTCCTTATGAAAAGCGAAGTTGATTTAACGATGTCCGTCGGTCCGTTGAAATGGGTTTTCCGAAGACCCCATATATGATGGGGGCCAGGTTATTATACATTAATGTCACATATGGTCCGGAATTGTTTGCTATTGAAATTCAAAAAGATCGGTCCACAAATGGCTGAGATATGAGTAAAAAACCACGACTACCTCTAATTTTTCCCAAAAATCCCTTGTGGTTGTTGCATTTTTATTACTTTTTGCTGTATATCTGGGGAACGGCAGGAGCCAAAGTTTCCAAATTAGGTACATTCATTTAGGTTGTCAATACACACCATCCTACAAAATGTGGGCGGGATTAGAGCAGTGGGCGTGGTACCTCCCGTACAAAAAAAAATTAAAAAATGTATAAAAACCTACATTTTAGGGCTGCCATGATATGACTTATATACCAAAACTCGGAAAAATCGGTTCAGATACGAAAAAGTTATGGCCAAAATTAAATACCCATTTTCGGGAACCAAAGATCTTTCCAAGTCCAAGTTTTATAACCCAAGTAAATGGTAAATTTCTTCTTAAACAGTTCGGTATATAAATCTTTCAAATCGGTTAAAAAATGGCTGAGTTATAACCAAAATACTGAAATCCCAAAATTACTCTTTTTATACCCTTCACCCACCAAAGGTAAAAGGGTATATATAAGTTTGTCATTCCGTTTGTAATTTCTACAATATTGATTCCTACACCTTATAAAGTATATATATTCTGGGTCCTTATGAAACGCGAAGTTCAAATCCGGTTGTCTCTTATTCCCCCCCCCCCTGATAAAAGCTTAGCTAAAGGTGTTTTGCTACCCTCATTAAAATAAGTACATTTTATTAAATCTCATAGATTGCTTGGAAAGCTGTTCGTATCAAGTTTGAATACTCTGACTATTACCTGTCTGCAGCTATACAGAAATCTATGCGGTCTTTGAATATATTGCCCGCCCACTTTTTGACTAATGTGGCATATTGGTAGCAAAGCTATTTCTTCCCAAACTTAAGCTGTTACCGCTTCGGAAATTTTATAACTTCCTCTTACCGTTCTTAAGATATAAATTAATTTCAAAAGTTTTTGTTATTCGTGCTCAATTCCCAGTTTTTATTCTTGATAAAAACACTTGAAATTTATTGTTGATGGGATAAGCTATTCCTATGCGCATTTCACTGGTTGCTTAGGCCAGATCATCAGGAAACTTCATCCATAAAGATTTTAGAAAAACTAAAGATGTTAAACCAAATAAAAATGTTAAACGTATAAGACTTATAGCAACAGTTCTACTTGTAATAATATCAAAGCTTAAACAAAACAACATCAACAATAAACAGTGCGTTCATCTCATCTCATTGAGCACGAATAACAAAAACTTTTGAAATTAAAAATTTTGTATTCCCAAAAATTTAAATTACTTTTTGATGATATAAATTAATGTTTATGCCACGCCCACTTCACCAATCCCATTTTTGTAGAGAGGTTGTGTATTCATAACCCAGCTATGTGTACCATATTTGAACAATTTTTCTCTTACCGTTCATTAGATAATAAAAAAGTATTTTGTGCTACGCCCAATTCTCTAATCCCACCCACAATTTGTGGGTGTTTTGTATTGGTAACCAAGATGCTTGCATCTTGTTTCGAAACTTTGACTCTTTGCATTCTTCAAATACACAAAAATCTTAAAGGTCTCTGTTTGGGGGGAGCCACGCCCATTTCTCCAGTCCCACCCAGATGTTGTGTATTGATAACCAAGATATATCGACCAAAGTTAGAAATCTAGTTCTTGCCGATTTGTCTGCAATGTAGTAAGCCAATGTTTATGGGATGCAGATTTTGATGAGTAAGAAATCTCCAAAAAGGTTGACCTGTAGTTCTCGATCTCTTTTATATCTTTAAATGTATATATTTGGCTATGCAAAAATACCCTTTAAGTTTTTTTTTTTCTAATTCATATTTTTTTGATAATCGTTTTTATTATATTAAAAAAAAAAGGTGTGTGAAGTAAAGTTCCTGTTTTGTTTAAACCAGGGCTGTGGAGTCGGAGTTGATGGTTTTTTGCCGGAGTCGGAGTCGTAGTACCCACAAAAACTCACGAATCCGACTCCAAAGTTTTTCGGCATAAAAAAATTAAAAAAAATTTCCAAAAAAAAAATTATCTTTTTAAAACACATTAAAAATTTAAATAAATGGTTTATGAATACTGCTCTTATGTGCTGTTTCCAAATGACAGGCGATGGACGGAGTGCTTTTCATATAAATTTTGCTACATAATCAATCGCCTGTCATTTGGAACAGCACATTAATGTTTGCGTACGGTAATTGCTTCTCAAACGTACGGTAATGAAAAAATAAGAGTTAACATCACTGAGTCTCATATACATTTAGTATCAAGATTATAGTAGGAGTCGGAATAGGAGTCGGAGTAGGAGTCGGAGTCGCACTTAAAAAATTTCAGCATTTGGAGTCGGAGTCGGAGTAAGTACTTTTTTTTACAAATTTTTTTCAGTAAAATTTACCAAAATTTATGTCCCAAAAGTTCACCTCCACAGTTAAAGGATAAATATATGGAAACATTGTTGATTTCTAGAATAAAAGGTGAATGAAGGTTCCCCACAAGAAATGAATTAGCGAGATGTCAAATTTTTCATTTTGGTGTTAAGAAAATGATAGAAAGAAATGACAGAAATCAAGTTTTCGCAAATCAATCCCGGAATTCTTGAAATAAGTATAAAATTCTTAAATCAAGTAACAAAAAGATTAAACTTTCCGTTGGTAGTGCCACTCTGAGAGTAAATTACAAAATGAGGGATTTAATCTCATAAAACTTATTAGTCTCATCTCCTAGCATTGCATTCTTTTATGCGTGCATACGTGTGTGTTTTTCAAAGTTTTTTTTGGAAGTTTTATTATTTCAAATGTTATTATTGCACATTGAAAAAATATAACCAAAAAGTTATTTTGCTATAACTTCCTCAAAAATCCTACAAAATAAATTAAATTTTTACTTTTGAACATGAAGTTTTTAAGGTGCTATTAAGCACTTTTTCCTTTTGCCACAGAAATTAAAAAGTTTAATGTATTTTAAAACTTATTTTATTGATCCCAGGAAATGTTATTTGTTCAAATAAATTAAACTATATAATATTTTGCATCGATTTGTATTGAGCGGGAATTCCCGGGATCACGGGAATTTGAAAAAGAAATCTCGCTTTCTCGGGAAATGAAAAAGTCCGGGAAAAGAAAAACTCTATAAAAAAAAGCAAAAAAAAAAAAAATGCAAAAAGCGAAAATTTTAAACAAGCCATAATATTGATTAAAAGTCTCTAAATCTATAAATAATTGCAAAAATTCGGTAAAAATTGCTAAATAAGCGGTAATTGGCAAAAACTTGCTAACAGCGGCATAATATACTATTATTTCAAGAGATAATCTGGATAACGTCGTATCAAATTTTTATTCTTTATTACATCACTGCTTGTTGGAAACTGTTCCTAAGCAAATTATACGCAATAATAATGGCCCTCCATGGAATAATCGTTATTTATCTAAATTGAAAAACAGAAAAAACAAACTTTTTAAAAAATATAAGATATCCGGCTCATCTGTTGATTGTACGAATTATTGTATTTTACTAGCATAGAAAAGTTATTTAAGTCATATGAGAATTAAAATGAAAACCTCTGGAGTTGGTTTTACAATTTTATCAAGAGTAAGCGTCGTGCAAGTGCTTAGCCTAACTATTTGAAATTCGGTTCTCGGAGCGCTAGTGATGAGGTTTCTATTAGCAACTTATTTGCTGATTTTTTGCAGCCACGTGTTCAAAGAAGTCATTTGATAATCAAACTTCTTATCCCTATAATATATCTCATTCTACATGTACCAACTTTTCGTTTATTGAAACTGCAACGCTACTATTCAATTTAAAGTCTCTGCAGTGCTCTCTTAATCCCGGACCGGATGGTATACCTAACTGTATTTTAAAAAATTGAGCAGAATACTTATGTATTCCTCTTACAACCAAAAGCTAAAGCTATTGATAAAATAAAGCTTTTGATAAAGTAAAGCTTTTGATAAAGTCACGTATCACGTATGGGATTTAGCAACAACGCAATACTCTGGCTTAAATCTTATCTTTTGGATAGAACCCAACAAGTAAAATTTAAGAATGCTTCCTCTCTCTGGTGTGCCTCAAGGAAGTCATCTTGGTCCCTTTTTATTCACATTATTTATTAATGATCTGCCATCCGTTGTTAAGCACTCCAACGTACTCATATATGCTGATGATGTAAAAAATTTTAATTCGTTTAACAATATTATTGATCAATACTCTTTGAGGGCTGCCTTTGAACTTTTCTCTCAAAGTTTTACATATTACAACTTATTGGATTTAAACTTAAAAAAATTTAAACACATGTAATTTTTGCGCTTATTAAAACCTGATACTAGTTATTATCAAAATGGAACATTACTGGATAAAGTTCACAATGTTATTGATCTCGGTATTCTATTAGATCATAAACTTAAATTCTGTGATCACATTTCATTGATGGTTAATAAAGCTAATGGAGTACTTGGCTTTATGAAACGTTGGTCGAAAGAATTTTCTGAACCATATTTGTATCACTAAACATCTATATACGTCTCTGGTTGACCCTATTCTGGAATATGGATCAATTGTATGGGATCCCTACTTTAATACATACATCAACAGCATTGAAACAATTCCTTTTATTCTGTTTAAGAGGTCTTGGGTGGAATTCGCTTGTATTACCTTCATATGAAAGCAGACTTGTTATTAGTAGGTATTTCGTTATTAATTTCGATTCCGATTTTTTGTTGAGTAAAATTAGCTTAAACGTTCCAGCTAGACCTACACGAAACTTTCAGCTGGTAAATTTAAGGTATTATCGTTCTGTTTAAGCTAACAACGACTCCTTTCGTCAAATTTTCGTGAAATTTAATAGTCTTTATAATCTTATTGACTTTTCGGATAGTAACGATGTTTTAAACGAAAAATTATTGTTTATTTAAATTAATTTATAAAATAATTCTTTATTTATGGTACTCTAATATAAGCACTTAAGTCTGTAATAGTGATGGAAAAATTAAAAATTTAGATGGTACTGACCATCAAGCAAAAGAGTACTTTTTCCAACATGTTGGCACTTTTTCAAACATATTTTTGAAAATAAATTTTAAAATAAAAAAATTAAAAACAAAAAAGAAATGTGCTTTGGACTTCAAGAAACCTCTTGGAAAAAGGTTCGAAAAAAACAGAAGTAAGGAAGAACATGTAAAATCAATTAAAATAGATAATCATTCAAAGCAAATTTCGATCTACCAAAGGTTAAATACAATTTGGTTTAAAGATTGATGTTTGACTATTGACTGCCAGCAGTCGTCGATGGCTGCGAGTGTTAAACAGCAAACCCCTCTGAAGTGATCGAGCGGTAGGGATTGAAACATGTCCGTAAAAAACGCCTGGCTTCGAGCCTCAGGTCAGTCAAGAATGAAAAATTATCAATAAGTTTTAATTAATTTCATGTCGTAAAATTCCTTTCTTCATAAAAGTAATTTAATGAAAATTAAATTTGATGAGCTTAAGCCTAATTAAAGTATCAAAATTTGAATTAAAAATCATTAAACAGTTCAACAAAATAACCACAATACTAATAAATGAAATAAATGATTTGATAAGAATAAATTTTGGTTAGGCAATATTGTCGAGAAGACTGGAGTCGGTGTTGTAAAGTCGGAGTTGATGTTTTTGTACCGCAGTCGGAGTCAAAGTACCCACAAAAAATTCGTGACTCCGACTGCAAAATTGTTCGGCATACAAAATTAAGACAAATATTATAATAATTTCCAAAATAAAGAAACTTTAAAATTGGAGATGCAATATTTAAAATATTGATTCGAAACTTTTACTGAATCCTTTTCTTGCTATATTTAACCATTTAAAAGGTACCAATCTAATTTACATTTAGCATTAATGTTGAATTAAAAGTCGGAGTTGGAATTTCAGCAAAATTTCTAAACAAAGAAGCATAACAAGAAAAGAGTACTAAAAACGGACGTGGGGGTAGCGTGGTATTTTTAAAGGAAAAAGTACTGAAAATAGTACCATAGTACTGAATTGTCCATCACTGGTCTGTAAGGATTTTTTTAATCTAACGACTGAAATAAATTAAATAAAAAATAGCAGAAGGTAATTAGAAATCGTTAAAGCTGTAAAGAATCAGAAAACTTACAGTAACAAATCGCTTCTATTGCAAACGTGGCTAAAATTCGAAAATTGCAAAATTTTTAACAAACCCTAAAACTAATTTTAGATCGCTTAATTGGTAAAATAAAACAAATCGTCGCTATTAGCTATAATTTTGTAGAATAAATTTTTTTAATTAAAAATCACAATGAAAACACATAAAAACGGTGTGATTTGCAGAACACCACAAAATTGCACGTGTGATTTTAGCAGCACTTGTGATTTGAAATAACGTGATTTTCAGAACAGACCTGATAAATGTGATATAATATCAAACCTAACAATTGGGCGTAAGAACGTAACGAATAATGCTATTGTACTAAAACGTCGTCTGTCAAAGTTTCATAAGAGAAGAAATCATAATATTAATTATTTCGACGATCGATTTATAATTAACGTAGTTTCCAATTAAATTACATTCCCGGAAATCATACGCCTTAACATATATAGACCTTGTGGCGAAATTTATTAAAATTAAGTTTAATATGAGTTTTAATAATAACAAGCAACTTTGTGATTATCGGTTTAGAATTTACTTTAGGTCCCATTTACAGCGGCTTTCCAAAAAGCACTTTAAAACGCACATAATGCTGAAAACAGTTGTATTTCTATATTCAGTTTTGATCTAGTTTAGTTTTTTTAGAATTACTTATAAGTATATGATTCTACCGAATTGTGTGGTGATGGTTTCATAATTAACTTTAGGTCCAATATGAAATCCCCTCCTGAAAATCAATTTATTGCGCCTAAAATCGAAACGAATCACTATCGGGCATGTTCTACAAATTTAAATGAAGTGAATTTAAAATCGAACGAGATTTTGATTTCAATTATTTACAAAATGACAAAAGGAGTTTTCCTGTTGTTTAGAGTTGTTCTTGTAAATATAATTGGTACTCAAAGTATGAAGTTTGTATATAAAAAGGTATATTTTTCTTTACAAGCTTGTTTTCAAAACTTGTTCGATTTTAAATCCACTTCATTTCGAATTACAGGACATACTTGTACGTCTTATTTAAATAAGATCAAATAAAGTTTTATATGGCTAGAAAAAAAGCTCATAAAACATGTTTATGAGCGGCCCATGATTACCATAGGAACTGACTTTAGAACGGCTTAACCCGCAATGAATTTTATTAATGTGAGGTCAGATTTTATAAAAATTGGTTCCTAATTTAATAACCCCTTATTAAGTCCACTGCTGAAATATATGTGCTCTTGGACGAAAGACGAATCGCTAAACGTTACGACTATTTTGTATGAAAAATACTGGAATATTTTTATAGTCTTCATACAAAATTTTATTAAAGTTGGTCGATTCGTTTTATAAAATCCACTACCAAAAAATGTTTACATGAAAAATATTTCAGTTAAATTTTAAACGACTTAATTCTTTATTTTGTGGACCGCTCTGGCTGAATTTTAACATCAAACTTTTCAGGACGAAACATATTTGTTAAAAATATCATCATATCTGAGGTCTTTAGAAAACCTATTTCAAGCAAACATACGGACAAACCAATATCATTAAATCAAGCTCTCTGCTCACTAGAAGCCAGATAGTGTATGCGTTATAGGGTTAATGATCAATGTTGTAAAAGTTAGAAACGGAATGAAAAACTTTTATAACACTTTTCAGCTTAAGTAAAGTTAAACTTTCAAAGAGCCTACAATCATGACATTAAATGTACAAGTTTGAAACAATAATATAAAAAGTCTTTTATTTATATACATACATACACACAAATTATTTGGCAATCCCTAGTCTGTATAAAGAAAACACAAATGTAACACACATTTTAATATTATGTGAGCATGACTGTAATGTCTAAATAATTTTGTAAGCTTTGCATACGAATAGAAATAATACCGCCACTTTCTTACACTTCTTCTACACAGAGGTTGCAATGAATTTGTTCATTTTTCAAAACTCGAAAATAATTTTTATTAATTTTATTGTTAATATTAGTTTCACCATAGAAGGCAGCATTAAGGAAGTCACATTCAGAAATTTTTATGGCTACCACCAATAAAAAACTTGAGTTTTTATTGGTAGATCAGTAGAGTTTGTTTAAATCCAATACGAGAAACATAATATGGTTCTCTTAACCATAATTTAAACATGTTTTGTTTCTGTGTGTACGAACAAACCGCTGAATAGGAGGAAGGTATTGCCCAGAAAAGAGTAAAATAAAACCATAAATTTTCATACAAAATTTTTTGTTAGTAGGCTCAATTTAAACTTTAGCTCCCTTATAAATCCCAACTGTGAATAATCTGTCAAAAAGAGTCGTATCACGAAAGAACACGAATTTCTTTTCTGCGACTTTAAGAATTTTCACAAAATGTCGAGATCCTAAATCGATAATAATCATAGCTCTCTCTCTAGCTAACCCCCAATCTTTTTTTCTGCACAATATCTCGAAAACGTCTTCTTATCAGGATAAAATTCTGCACAAATATTTCTCATATAAGTCAAATTCCTACTAATATTTCGCAAAAATCCCCCAACACCAAAAAGTTTAAATCGTGATAATTTTCCGGATGTATAATTTTAAGTCCGCATGCCATAATCATAAAATCGATAGGAAAAGAATAGTTTCTTAATAATCTCTCTTAACGCAAATCCCTTTTACTTTTTAAAGTTTTAATACTAGGGATGCCAATTCCGAAATCCCGAATACCGAAATCCCGGGATTATTCTAAAAATTTAAGTCCCGAATCCCGGGATTTTTTATGTAAAAATCCCGAGATTTATATATTTTTTATATTTAAATAAACGTGAGTGACCCTGTTAAAAATAAGTTCAAAAATATAATATTAACTCATACTGGCAATGAATCTATTTTTTAACTGGTTACAAAAAGAAGTCGCAAGTGAATAAATGCTACATGGAATGCATTTTGTACCACAGAAATGATATCAGAAGATAATGTTCTGTGTTATCTTTTTTCTAAGTGAATGATAATAGAACTGCGCACGCACAATGCAAGTTGTGCAAAAAGGTGTTAAAAACTTTAGGGAATTCTACAAAAGGCCTTTTGACACATTTGCTTAAGTTGATTTTATTAGATTAATACTTACATATGTATATATTTGATATAAAATAAATTAAATATTGTCATATAGCATATATGTAGCTATTTATTTACGATACCACCCAGAAGTGTTAAATGCGAACACTGTTTTCGTCGGCAGCATATGTTTGCAATAAAATAAGTTATCGATTATCAGACGCCATTAATTTGTTTTAGAAGCTTTTTAAAATATATGTAAGTTTTAATAAATAATTTGTCCATATTACTTTAAAAGAATACATTAAACTGTTTTATTATGTAATGAATTTAATATTCTTCATGAATTTATTTGTTTTAATACTTATACATAAACATTTTATTATAAAAATGTATATGAATTTAAAAAATTGGCCTTTATATATGAAATCCCGAAAAATCCCGATCCGTCCCGGGATCCCGTTTTTTTTAATAAAAAATCCCGAATCCCGGGATTCAAAAAACCTGGTCCCATTTGGCATCCCTATTTAATACCGAGAAAAACTTGGAATGAACTTCTTATTTATTCATATGCAGATCAAAATTTTCACATGAAATTAATATCCCGTAATGAATCAAACCTCGCATCGCAGACCGCCTTATAATAGGCAATCATTGCAATAATTCAAACAAAGACGTTAGTCATGAAATTAGTGAACTTAAAAACGGTAGTGTCAATATCGTGATTTGCACATAAGTCCAACTTTTAAAAAATAAAACTCTAATAATTTGCATACAATTGGGCAAAAAAATTAACGTTAATTTAAACTGAGGAAATCTAGAGGTAGAACATAATTAACCTGTCTTCCTTATAAGGCCCTTGTTTCTGAATATCCAATTATTTCACAGCCATTAAAGTTGGTACTGTTTCAACATAACCTTTAAATTGCTTAATCATCTCTTCCACTAAATGCTGATTATATAGAAAACATAAATAACGAACATAAATATTAACTATAAGGCAAGTCGATTTATTTTGCTACCATTTACGGACCTACTATCGTATAAATACATTGGATTTTAACAAATGATATATCATTCGAAAGATATTTTCGGCAGACTGAGACAATATTTGTACATTTTATTGAAATTGGTTCAAAATTTTAGGTCAACAACTAAAGCGGGCGACAACAAGTCACTCATTACCGTTCTCATAATCTCCCCACTAACTATCGCCTTGTCGGTTGACACACTCACAATATTCTGTACGTAAAATTAACTGAAATTGTAATATAAAATAAATGAAAGTTCAATTAAAAACCGGTCTACCTATTTTTCATTTATTTTTAACAAAAAGTTCATTTCATTTTTACTGTCAAAAATTCAACACCATATTCCGTAAAATCAAATAAGTATTCAGTTATTTTGTAAAATTTTACTGTCAAAAATTCAACACCATATTCAGTAAAAACGATTAAATATTCAGTTATTTATTAAAATTTTACTGTAAATTTGTTACTGTCAAATTGACCCCATATTCAGTAAAAACAATTAAATATTCAGTTATTTTATTAAATTTTCGTTTACTCCACAAAAGAGCCGAATTTCTAAAAAATACCAGACAGACACCTGTCCGCTTGTTTTTCTTATAAGCGAGAGAATGAGAATATTTTTATTTACTTACCCAGTTACACACGTTTGTTTTACTTTTGTTGTACTGACCACGTTGTTTACAGAAGAACTCTCAATTATAAGACACCAGCAGCATGACCGATATGGCTTCGCAATTATTTTACTTATAAAATTTGATGTATTTAACTAAATTATTTCAACAAATAGAAAATGGGTATTGCTTACACAAAACAAGCAATTCATTTTTTATAGATAAGTAAAAATTAATTTTTGGTAGTAAAATTATATAAAATAACTGAATATTTAATTGTTTTTACTGAATATGGTGTTGAATTTTTGACAGTAAAATTTTATAAAATTATTGCATATTTATTTGTTTTTACGGAATATGTAGTTAATTTTTTGACAATTAATTTATAAAAGATAACTGAATATTGATTTGTTTTTACGGAATTCGCGGTTGAATTTTTGACGGTAAAAATATAATGAACTTTTCGTTGCTTTAAATTACATTTTTATTTACTTTAACATAAAGAAGAATTAAACTCAATCAACGGACAATATTAACTGCAACTGAAAATCCGTATTATTATGCACTTAGTTTTTTGAATAACTGTTAGAATCAGTTAAAAATAAAATTGCTTGGAATTTTAAATGTTTATTTATTTAAAAATTACTGAACGGAATATTTCTTAAATAAACTACAGTCCGTTACTGTAATAATATTGTGAGTGCAGGTTTTACATTTCTTATGTATTTATTAGGGTATTCATTTTTGATCGGTTAACTGATTAATTAAGTTTTTTTTTATAAAATAAGTATTTGCAGTATATAAGTATAAAAATGCATTAGTTATTAGGAGTTAATCAGTAAAAAATAACAATAAAATACCAAACATAAAAATTCTTGAACTAAAACGAGCAATGAAAAAACAATTCATAAATATGCAATATGCATTTTTCAATAAATAAATAAATAATTGGGGATTCACAAGGTATGCCATCAAGTCATATGGTCATAATTGCCTAAATAATATTTTACAATTGTTGAAAATAAATATTGTTGTGTTTCAAACAAAATAAACATTTTAATTCTGCGTTCATTGATTCGTCATAACTGGACAGTAGAAATCTAAACTATAAGCTGTAGCCTACAACAGTCATATCGTATCGGCTTATTATGCAAAGCTGCTAACTTCCTTTCAGCATATTTTACAGAACAGACAAAAAACTTTTTATTTCTCCTTTTTGCAGCTTGATAGAAAATAAAAAATACTGAAAGTTTTACACACTTTTAAGGGCCATTATTACAACTTGCCAATAGTTAAAAGTCGGATTTTGTCGGACCGATAAATAGCTTTGAATTATAAAACCTTCATATATTAGTTTTTCATCTATTAAAAATTATTATTATTATTAAATAACAGCAATAAAAAATGGAAGTTGTAATAATGCAAAGCTATTAATCGGTCCGACAAAATCCGATTTTTAACTATTGGCAAGTTGTAATAATGGCCCTTAATAGAAGAAAAACTAAATGCTGGTCGACGAGGCGTATCTTTCTCTACCACACGGCATCAAAATCTCAATTTACTTAAAAAGTGGATTTAGCAGGTTTGCATATTACGTTAAGACATAATCCTTTTTAACTTTATGACTACCTTCTGAATCCCCCAAACATGTATTTATTAAAAATAGACTGAGATAGTATTTCTATTTATTTCAATAGTTAAAGGAGATCTTTTAAAATAATCTTTTAGAAAAGTTATTTGGTTTAAATGTTTAGGATTAAAGCGATTCTTTTCTTACGTTTTGACAAAACTTGACTTGGAAAAAATTCTTTCACTTATCGGAGGTGAATATCTAATTTCTCAGTCCTTTTCCAGGATTTCTCTTATCATAAAAAATACTCCATTATTCCATTAGAGAACCGTTTTAATTTTTTTTTTAATTTTTAGCACTTCTAATTGTTTCGGTTATTCTGTTACAAGACTGATATGAGAAGATATGACAAGAAACAAATAACTAAACACAAACATATAAAAACTACGTGAAACATAAAAAGGTGTTGGCAATCAAACATTTAAGCCATTTTTCGCCACATTCCTGTCGATCGATGTTGAAGATAAAAAAACATTGAACAAATAGTAAGAATGCTTGTAATTTTAATCACCGGTCGGCGGAAAATGGGTTAAAATGAAGATTACTGAACACCTTCTTTGTTTGTATGAAAAATATTTTCTAAACACGTACCTTTTGTATATGAGACAAAACACATAATTAAAAACACAAAAAATTATATAATTAATCAGAATATATATAGTGGCAACTTTTTATAAAATTTTGGCGGAATTTAGCGATTTGGAACAAATTTATTTTTTAGGATTTATAAAAAATATTTTAAATAATTTATATCATTTATATTTTAGTGTTTAGTGTCTGGCGATTGAATTGATCATTGCTTTTGGCAATAAAGTGCAATATTCCACTCCATTATAAGCAAGTGCTCTCCGTTTTGAGGTTGTTTTAACAGAAGACAACAAAAAGTAGTGACAAGTTTGTTTTGCCAGTGTTCATAACTGTCATTATTAGCTACTACATCAAAAAAATAAATTTATCGGTGGTCAAATGTTGATTCTTTGTGGGCTGCAAATGATGCAAATCCCAGAAAACTGAGCTGTTACGTCCGCCAGCTATGTGTCTATCATAAGAAGACATCGTGTTAAAAAGGACAGTAAAACCTTAACAAAGTGTGTACCATCTGCAAGCAGTGAAATAAAATTATTTGCTCCTAGAAAACAGGGAATTTGCAATTGCTGCAAATCCAAATGTGATGCCAAATGCACTAGATGCAATAGATTTAGATGCAATTGAATCGAAAAACAATTTGTTGATCTTGCTGAGCCAATAACAATCAGCCATAATTATTTTTACTTACTTTTAGTCATGTACAAAATCAAAAAATTGCATTGACCAATATGGTCCACATCCTATGATTTGTATTTTTTAATTTTGTTCTGTTCAATTTTATCATAGACAGCTAAAAACTTTGTGCCGGTTCACACATGTCAAGTTTTGAGTTTTTAGGAGAGAACCGGCACTTATTAAACAAATTAAAATAGAGGAAAACATACATTACCTAACGTTTCAAGTTGATATTTTAATCCTTTGCAAGTTTAACTTAAAAAAAAAATGGACCAAAATTGTCGAAACCTAACAGCAGGGTTAAATAAATATTAGTTATAAAACAATTTAAATGTTAATTAAGTCAAAAATATATTTTAAATGTTTATTCAATAAAAAAAAATAATTGATTCAATTAACACATCAAGCTTAGATACAATCTCTTCGTTGTATTGACAAATATGTACATTAAATAATACTACACTCAATTTACATTATGAATTTTATGACGTCCAATTTTAGACGTCATTTTTTGTTTGATAGCAAGCGGTGTAGAGAAGAAAGAGGAAGAGAAAACAGAAATCATGTCTATATTTCTACCCCTCTTTCTTCAAACAAAAAAATGACGTCCAAAATTGGACTTCATAGAATTCATCATGTAAATTGAGTGTAATTAAACTTCTCAGTTTCCATTATTTGATTTCTTTGTGTTTTTTTAGTATAAAGTTTTGAAGTTATCTTTATTCCCCTAAAACTAAACAAAAATGTCCATGTTTCCTTAAATTGGTAAGAAAATGTGTAGTGTATTTTTTTTGTGGAAAATTACTTTGTATATCATAGTAAAAAATATTTTGTGTCAAAAATTTTAAAATATCTTTGGCTCAAAATCTTTGAAAGAATAAAGATTATTCTATTATGGAGAAATTTAATCCAGCTACAGGGTAAGTAAAGTTATTATTTATCAATTATTATTTTGTTGAACTATTTATGGTTTTTAATCCAAATTTTTAATATTTTAGTTCGGCTCAAGTTATTCAAATTTAATTTTCATTAAATTATTTTTATGAAGAAAGGAATTTTACAACATGAAAATTAATTAAAATTGTTATTGATAATCTTTCATTCTTGACCGTGGCCGGGGCTCGAACCCTGGTCGGCAGGTTACCATGACATGTTTCGATCGCAACCACTCGATCTCCTCAGATGGATATGCCGTCTTTCACTCGCAGCCATCAACGACTGCTGACGTCAATAGTCAAACATCAATCCTTAAACCAAATTGTGTTTTAACCTTTTATTATTTATCTATGATTCGTAAAGAAATTTTAGCGGGTCTTTTTTTTATATTATAGTATTTCAAATATTGCCAACAATGGGGTCAAAAATTCCTTTTATGATGATGTTAGAACTTCCCAGTTAACCCGTGTCTGGTGCTAAAAAAGGTTAAAATGTTATTTGTAATGTGACTTTTAGTATATTGTACTAAAAAAATTAATAAAAATAACTCTTAAATGCAATTTCTTATTTAAATTAATTAGCAATAAAATATTTTGTTAATATGACAAATTCCAAATAAAAATTGATATTTAATTGTTAACAAATATTTTATTTAATATAAAAAAATGTCATTGTTAAAGATATTTATTTGTTGAGTATTTTTAATTTTAATTAACAAAATTTTTTTATTTACAAAAAAGTTAATTGTATTGACGAATATGGTATTCAATATTACAATTGATTTGTCGTAATTTTTTTCTTTGTTAGAATTAAGAAAGTCTATCTAGGTTTAATTAAATTAAAATACTTTTTAAACAACTGATTTAATTGATAAAAAAAAAGACTGAAAAAATAAAAAATAAAAATATACAAACTTTTTTGTGAAAAATCTGGGACTCCATTTGGAGTTTTCGCGGATTACGTTTCTGCTATACCCAGTAACAAAAAAAATTTACTCAACGAAAAGGGAAATTTAATTTTCAAAAATTTTGTTGGGCATATTAAATTGCAAAGTATGCATACACTTCTATAGAAATAAGCAAAGCGGTTGAAAAACCTAACCTTTGTACTTGTTAATGAATTAATCCTTTTCATCAACTGCTTTATATCCAACTGAATATGTAAATGATGACTGTGTGAATTTGTTTCGACAAGGAATATAAAAATGCGTCGTAATAATCTGAAAATGTGTTTCTTTGATACTTGGTTTTATTAAAAATTATATTTGGGTTTGTTAAGGAAATTTTAAAAAGACTTCATGCATAAAAAGTTGGCAACAATTCTATAATGTTAACAAAAATTTAAATATCTTCTTTAGTTTTTCAAATATTTACGACTTCATAACACTTAAATTACGAGCATGTTACACCATGATTTTAAAGCAGTAAAACTGGTTAAAAATTCTTTATATCCGGTTGAATCGTAAAACAAACGTTTCAAAAGCACGACAAAAAACGTGTTAAAAATATGATAAATCACTTTTGTATTAAAGTGCCTAAAACAAGTAGATGAACAACTTCCCAGTTACACGCGTTACATGAGTTGTTTTGAATTCATGTCTCTTCATGCAAAATTGATTTTTAAGGGACATTCTATTGGGTGTTATTTCTGGCGCAGGTATTTAGCAGAACACCTTACAATTTAAAATTAACAAAAGTAAAAAATTAAATAAACATGACATACTCACATAAATGGCTACTACGCATTTGAGTATATGTATGTGCGTTTTTTAATTCTCAAGGCGTGGGAATCTTTCATTTTGCTTTTCACTTTTAGTTTTTTTTTTTAACAAAACAACAATGCGTGCCTTTTTTCTAAAAAAAAAAAAACAATCAATATTGTAAAGGAAAATTATAAAAGAAAAACAGATAAACTGAAGAATGCTTACAAATTGAAAAGTTCATTTGTAATCGAACGACAAAAGATTAAACCTCAAAAATCTTTTATTTTGTTATTTTCTAAAGAATTTCTCCAATTCGGTTATGAATAAAATTTGCTTTTGTGAATTAAGGTAGATTTTCCTTTGCTTTTAGACAAAATATATAAGACCCAAATCACTTTTTTATCCCAATTTTACACGTGCGCTTCTAAAATTGTTGGTTGTTTTGTTGGATTTTATATTTTTATAACCGAATTTCGCACAGAGAAAAAATGCGATTGAATTAAATCCTTCAATGAACCTGCAAACTTCTTTCACAATAAAAAAAAACTAAAGGATTGTTTTGTATTTACTACCATAGAGAAAATTCCAATTTTATAATAAAGAAAAAAATCTTTTGTTCTACAAAAACATTCTTAAAGAATTTTTGGAGCTTAATCGAAGGATGATTTGATGTTCTGTTAAAGGAAGGGGTTGTTACTTACAGGTGTCCTTTGTGATTCATCTAACAAAATTTGTTTTTAAATTAAGTTACAAACATTTTCCTGGTTTCCTTTTTTTTTTTACTTATTACATCAATACCGGGTGCTCTTTTGTGGTTTAAATAATCAAATAATCAAAAGCCTTTTAATATCCCTTGTCTCAAATCTTAGAAACAGCTATTCCAGTTCCAGAACTAATACATCGCTTGGAAAATACATTTTTCAAATGGTCAACCATCAGGTTACCTTTTTCATCACAACTTCTTACCCAACTTCCATTTGAGTTTCGTAGAGGTGGGGGAATTAGAAAGCAGAGCTATTTAAAGACTTTTAGTTGAACGCCCTATTGAATAGACAGTTTGTGAAGTTTCATCGAGTTCTTTAAGGCACTTTTCCAAGGATGCATAATATTTTGGAGTTAACCCCCTATTATTTTAAATAGCGATCTTAAGTATCGTCACCTAAAATACAAAACAACTTATCCTCAAAAAATTCAAAATTGACTATTTGATTGATTTTTGTTCGTTTAATTAAACATGTACATTAGGGGTATAACCAAAAAAAATACCTATCACGACGGGGTGGCCACTGATGTATATATCAAGAAAACAGTTTTTTGAGATCAATTTGGATAAAAAACCTCCCCCCCAAACCGTTTTTTCCATTTTGTTCAAAAAAAGAGTTTCCGTGTTATTTTAACATAATTTTAACTGTTTGGATGTAGTATAATTGGTGGTATAAGGCTTATTTGTGAAATAGTAAAATAGAACTGAATGTTTTTTGTTTTTACAATAGAGATATTGTATTTTTAATTAACAAAAAAAAATACAAATACTAAACTTCAAAGTGATTTGGGGGGGGAACTTTTTTAACGCCCGCGAAAAAGTGACCCCAATTTTTATCATAGATTTTCATGGTCTATATGGCATGGATAAGTATTTTTTGATAATTTAAGAAATTGTTCAAAAGTTATACCCCTAATGTACATATGTTTGCAAAACATGGTTAATCCCTGTGATTCAGAAATATAGATCTTCGCGCGATAGCGACTACAAGAGGACAATTGTTTTATTTAATTTGACTGAAATATTTTTCATATGCAAAGTTTGTTGGAGTGCAGAATACGGATTTAGTAAGTTGTTAAATTTTTACCTAGTGACATTGCAAATGTGGTTCCGAAACAAAAAAGAATCTACAATATTTTATTTAAGGTAATATAATTTTTATATATGCAGCTTATTTGATAATTGCAATAGGTCCATTGCTTTACCTCGTGCCCATTCAAATATCCTTCATATTACCGATTTTTCGAATAAATCGAATCGCTGGAATCAAATGTCGTTGATATTTAACTGATTAGTAATTGGAAAAAAATGTAGTCAGCATGGCTAGATAACACTCGCCACTCACATTTTCAGTAGATCCTTGTATATTTCAAAAGAAATAAGGAACGTTGATGCCACATTAAATTTTAAATGACGTAAGGGTGACTCGTTGACGGCTTAAGGATAATTTGGCCAGTTTCAAATGAGCCCAATCAGCAAAAATGCGACGAAAAATATAGTCGTTTGGTTTCACGAACTGTATTTTATAGGCACGGCACGGGCACGTTTATCGAGATCCTTGCGTAAAACGTGAGAACGACGACGAACCTACATTTAAGTGTCTTGTTTAGTACATCCCGCTACAGCAGCAATATTCAGCGTTGTCAACTCGGTGCGTTTCTGGGTGCGTTTTTAAATTTTGTGTGCGAAGAATTCCTTTGTTTCTGCGAAGTGCGTTTTTTTAAAATTACGGTGCGTTTTTTAATTATTGGTGGCACCAAAGCAAATTAAACACAACTTTTTGTAACATTGTGAGAAACAAATCTTTGTAAAAAAAAATTGGGCTACTCTCTATTGCGATGCGAAAGAAAATGGTAGCAAATCTAGCGATTGGTACTCTTTAATGCGTATGCGCATTTGGCTTTCGCATCTATTAACATTTTTCTTTCGCAAATCATTACTATTTATTTTATCTAAATTTTACAGTTTCAAATATTTTCACATATTTTAGCATTTCATTGCTGCCAATTTGCGCCATCTTTCATTTTGGTTGGCAGTATGGCTCCATTTTCAAAATATTTTGCGAAAGTGATAGAGCATTTAGCTTTCGCATCGAAATTGTTTTCGCATCGCAATAGAGAGTTACCCCCTGGTGGGGGGGGGGGTCCGTTTCGTGTGTTATGAAGAAATATGATTTGTGTAGTTGCATTTGTATATGTCTTACATTTTTTACAACAAAAATTTATTTGCATTCTATAATGCACAACTTTAGCCAATTTCCATGCTCGGGGGAAATATGAGTTGTTAAGCATATTGTTAAATTACGTGCAGTAATCAAGTATTAATACATCAGGGATATTCTTTAGTACTATATTTGGAATGGTATCAACACCAGACGAAAATTTATTTCTTAGATTTCTAAAAATATAGAAAATTTTTTCCTGTGTAATAAAAAAGTTCTCTGATTGTGAAGCACTTATTTGATTTGCCCTTTTATCTGAAATAAAGGTCGTAAAACATGACTGGTTATATTCATAACTAGATTTTTCTGTTAAAAATCTGTTGAAACGATCAACATCAACCTGTAAACTATTATTTTGGTCAATCTCTATAAATGAATGGGTCTTTTCGAGAGATGCTCCAATTACATCTAAAATTTGCTGTTGATCTTTTATAATGAAATTACCATTATCGCTCTCTGTAGTGAGGGGATTTACGCCGACATAACTTAATAGGTTTTCATCTTCGTGGCTAATTTTTACCACATCTATATCTACTGACAGCTTAGGTTTAAATAATTTCTTTACTTCACTAAACATATGTGAAGAATCTTTTTTATCTAAAATAGTTAGTTTATCTTTATAATAATTATTAACCGATTCACTGAAATTTTCAACAATTAGTTTCTTAATTAATATTAGTTTAGTTTTGTAGTAATTAAGTTCATAAGGAGTACATATAACTTCAAATCTATAACTTCAAATCTTTATTGTTGGTAGAATCTATAATGACATCGTTTAATTTGTTTAAATAATAATCAATTTCAGAGTTTGAGAGATTTCTTGTAGCAGGAGTGGGATCAGTGTTTTTATGTACATTTATAATATTTTTTTGGAATTTGTTCCAATTGGTTTTTTTTATAATTAAATTGAGAATTGGGAGAATTAACAATAAAGGAAATAGGGTGATCATTTGCATCATTTAAAAGTTCAATTATCAAGGCATTGTGGTCACTATCATAATCGAGAGATCTTAGAGAGTTAACGGTATTATTAACTCTGAGAAAAAACACAAATCTAAATACGAACCACATCTTGGTTATGAGGGGGTGGTGGAGGCATAAAGACTACATTTAAAAATTATTTCATTGTTTTCTAGCCATTCTTTCAAAAAATTACCTTTAGTATTGTTTATGTTATTGCCCCAGTCGGAGTGCTTACAATTCAAGTCCCCCGACATCTATATATATAAAAATGAAAAATGTTTGTATGTTTGTGTGTTTGTTTGTTTGTTTGTTTGTTTGTTGGCTTATAGACTACTGAACCGATTTTCTTGAAATTTTTACAGTAACATCACGTGAGCCCTAAAAATAAAATAGGCTACTTATTTTTTCGATAGGGGCAGGGGAATTGGTACACCCCATAGGATGCCAATATTTATTATCGCATATCTTAAGAGCCGCTGGCGGCATTTTGCTGAACTTTTTGTAGTAGGATCTTCTAAGCCCCGAAATTGAAATAAAATAGCAGCGGGGGTATTTGAATCCCCCATAGGACGCCAATGTTTAACATCGCATATCTTAAGAACTGTTATAGTGAGAATGTTCAAACTTTCTAGAAGTCACTCTTATGGTATACTACACTTATGAAAATAAAAATAAAGCGGGTAGGCGCAGGGGGGGAAATACCTCCCATAGGATGCATATATTAACTATCGCTCAACTGAAGAACTATTAAAGGGAGGGTCTTCAAACGTGGTTTAAGCTACTATTATAGTAAACTATAAATTTTCAATATATAAATGGGCGGGAGAGACAGGGGAGGAGCAGTACCCCTCATAGATAGAAATATAAATAAGAGCCACTGCACGCATTTTGTTGAAATTGAAATAAAGTAGCAGCGGGGGAAGTGTTACCCACCATAGGACGCCAATGTTTAATATCGGATATCTTAAAAACTGTTATAGTGAGAAAGTTCAAACTTTGTAGAAGTCACTCTTATGGTATACTTCACTTTGAAAATAAAAATAAAGCGGGTAGGCGCAGGGGGGAACTACCTTCCATAGGATGCATATATTAAATATCTCTCAACCGATAAAGTGGTTAAAGCAGTGTAGCGAAGCGCACCGGGTTAAGCTAGTTATCTATACATATAAAAATGAAAAATGTTTGTTTGTTGGTTTATAGACTCCGAAACTACTGAACCGATTTTCCTGAAATTTTTACAGTAACATAACGTGAGCCCTAAAAATAAAATAGGCTACTTATTTTTTCGATAGGGGCAGGGGAATCAGAACCCCCCATAGGATGCCAATATTAATTATCGCATATCTTAAGAGCCGCTGGACGCATTTTGCTAAACTGAGCCACGAAATTGAAATAAAATAGCAGCGGGGGAAGTGGTTCCCCCCATAGGACGCCAATACTTAATATCGCATATCTTATAAACTGTTATAGTGAGAATGTTCAAACTTTGTGGAAGTCACTCTTATGGTATACTACACTTTTGAAAATAAAAATAAAGCAGGTAGGCGCAGGGGGGAAAAACCTCCCATAGGATGCATATATTAAATATCGCTTAACTGAAGAACTATTAAAGGGGGAGTCTTCAAACGTGGTTAAAGCTACTACTATGGCAAACTATAAATTTCAGTATAAAAATGGGCGGGGTAAAGAGGGGAGGAGCAGTACCCCTCATAGATAGAAATATAAATAAGAGCCACTGCACGCATTTTGGTAAGCTCTTGGTAGTAGGATCTTCTGAGCCCCAAAATTTAAATAAAATAGTAGCGGGGGAAGTGGTTCCCCCCATAGGACGCCAATGCGTAATATCGCATATCTTATGAACTGTTATAGTGAGAATGTTCAAACTTTGTGGAAGTCACTCTTATGGTATACTACACTTTTGAAAATAAAAATAAAGCGGGTAGGCGCAGGGGGGAAAAACCTCCCATAGGATGCATATATTAAATATCGCTCAACTGAAGAACTATTAAAGGGGGCGTCTCCAAACGTGGTTAAAGCTACTACTATGGCAAACTATAAATTTCAGTATAAATATGGGCGGGGTAAACAGGGGAGGAGCAGTACCGCTCATAGATAGAAATATAAATAAGAGCCACTGCACGCATTTTATTGAACTTTTGGTAGTAGGATCTTCTGAGCCCCAAAATTAGAATAAATTAGCAGCGGGGGAAGTGGTGCCCATCATAGGACGCCAATGTTTAATATCGCATATCTTAAGAACTGTTATAGTGAGAAAGTTCAAACTTTGTAGTATACTTCACTTTGAAAATAAAAATAAAGCGGGTAGGCGCAGGGGGGAACTGCCTTCCATAGGATGCATATATTAAATATCTCTCAACCAATAAAGTGGTTAAAGCAGTGTAGCTAAGCGCACCGGGTTAAGCTAGTATAATATATATTTGGGTTTTGTAAATTCAGAGATTTAAAAACAGAATTTAAATCGGGTATTAAAAAATTGCTGTTATTACCTGAGGGGTAATAAGAGGATATAATATATTAGGTTTTATTAGACAATAGAGGTATTTTTATAATACACACTTCCAAGCATTTAAGTGAGTTGCCAATTATATGTGTGCAATTTTTGAATTTTATATCTTTTTTTATTAAAATTGCAGTACCACCACCTCTAGAGGCATTCGGTCTATATTTACGAATTAGATCATAGTTTTCGAAATATAGTTTGTGTTTCGTATTTAGTTTTGTTTCGGTAAGCAAAACTATATCTGGATTATGCAAATTTATAAAGTTTAATAAATCATATCTTCTACTAATTTTTATAATAGAGTTTACATTAATTTCAATTATTTTAAGGTTTTTTATAGTTGACTCATCCATTTTAATCCAACATTGAAAATATTGTGTCTATTCTACTTGTTTGTAGTTGTAGATATTTATGTAGATTTATTAGTTGATTTGATAAATTCTGCATGGTATTGTTGAGTTGTTCCAATATCTGTTGAGTATAGTTGGGACTGCTAGTGATTTGTTGGTTGTTCTTCAAAACGTTAGCAAAACTCATGGAAGGGGTAATATTCAGCGGTTTATTTAGTGATCTTTTTTCAGACAAACTTTGTTTTTTGGCACGGAGCCTTTGTTGCATCTCCTTGCATTTTTCGCATCCACGGTATGATGCAGGATGACCATATTTGAGACACAGTACGCAAAACAATTTTTCCCTTTCATTTTCCGACCCTTTTTCTTGTTCACATTTACCAATGTCGTGCATTTTATCACATTTTACACATCTAGGCTTCAAGAAGCAATTTGAAGCGCTATGAAAGAAACTCTGACACTTCCTACATTGTGGAATTTCCGACTTTTTTAGAGGTTCCCACCGAATGCAACGATGGAAGAGACCATTTATCGATTTAAGTTGATTAAGACTGGTTTCACCACTAACTTGAATCAAATATATAGGGAGATTTTGTCCGTTCATAATAGACTTTTTGGTTTTAAATTGACTAACTTTTAAAATTTTCAAATGATCATTGTTATATTTACAAAGTTCCTGATAAATCTCATCACAGTTCAAGTTAGCGCTGAGGCCTTTTAAAAGAAAAGTTTTAGTTTTTAAACTTTTGGGGGTAAACGTAAAAAATTCAGTTTTCGTTTTTTGAAGATAAGCTTTGACACGTAGGTAGTCAGTCATCAATAGAAGACATGAATAATGAAGTTTTTTTATTAAGTTCTTTAATTTTAAAGTTTTTGATTTCTAGACCTTTTTCAATAAATTGAATTAATTCATTAGGTTCTACATTAAATATATTAAGTGCAGGAATTTTTTTGTGTTTGTTTTGATCTTGAATTGTTATTTTTTCACTGTTTGCTTTTTTTTCTGCTTGTGCAGAATTTTGAGATGTTGCAGGTTCATGATCATGTACATGTTTTTCAAATTTACTCAAGTATTCTTTATTGCAATGTTTATCATTGTCCAGAATAGCATAGTAATTATTCTTATACATCACAGACAGCGATCTGCCAACTAGCAGACCGTTTGGGCTTAGCAGAGAGTTAGCAAAGAGTTTATTTAAAACGAATTTTTAGCTGTCAAAACTTATTTACTGAACCGATTTTTCCGATTTTTTTTTAGAAAATATGTTCTACTAAAAATTTGCGATGTTTTGATATATAAGTCGTATCCATAGTTCATATGACAGCCCTTAAATGTAGGTTTTTATAAAAATGTTGATGTTTTTTAGCCCATTTTTGGAGTATTTCGCTCATAAATTACCCACTGTCTAACCGATTTGATAGTTCTATATACCGACGTGTTAAGGAAGAATTTTACCATTTACTTAAGTTATATTTATATATAAACATTTATATACCTGTATACATATATTTTAACAAAGTAAATTATAAAAAAAGAGTAATTTTTGGGAATTCAGTATTTCGGTTATAACTCAGTCATTCTTTAACCGATTTGACAGATTTATATACCGACGTGTTTAAGAAGAAATTTACCATTTACTTGAGTTATAAAGCTTGGACTCGGGAATATCTATGGTTCCCGAAAGTGGGTATTATTAAAAAAAAACAATTTAATTTTGGTCATAACTTTTTTGTATCTGAACCGATTTTTCCGAGTTTTTTTATAAAATATGTTCTACAGCCCTAAAATTTAGGTTTTTGTACAATTTTTAATTTTTTTTGTACGGGAGGTACATTTTGTAGGATGGTGTGAACTGACAACCTAAATGTGTGTACCTAATTTGCAAACTTTGGCTTTTGCCGTTCCCCAGATATACAGCAAAAAGCAATAAAAATACAACAACCACAAGGGATTTTTGGAAAAAATTAGAGGTAGTCGTAGTTTTTTGCTCATATCTCAGCCATTTGTGGACCGATCTGGCTGAATTTCAATAGCAAAATTATAATTAAAATACCTGACATAAAAATACCCATCATATCTGGGGGCTTCAGAAACCCCATTTCAACAGACAGATGGACAGACGGACAACAGGATTTTAACTTCGCTTTTCGTAGGACCCAGAATATATATACTTTATAGGGTGTAGGATAAATTTTGTAGAAATTACAAACGGAATGACAAAGTTATATATGTATACCCTTTTTACCTTCGGTGAAGGGTATAAAAACAACTGATTATAAATTCTAGTGCATAGTAACAGTTTACAACTTTAAGGAATTTTCTGAAAATTTTTATTTAAGACTCAATCGCCACCACACTTATATTTGTTGTTCAATATTAAAGGTCGTAATATTTTTTCAGTTGTGGTTGCATGTTTAGCAAACATTTGATTAAATCCACATCAAGTATTTCATTCATTCATTCATTGTTGCAAGCAAATTTTTTTTTTTTTTTTGTTTTAGTTGACACTTTGGCATTGTTGTAAATACATATATGCTATATTATTATAATTATTGTTGTTGTTGTTTGCATCGAGTAAAATTAATCATAAATATTTATACACATATTTTTCTTTATGTAACACTGATGTGTGTATTTTTTTGGAAAAAGGGTGACTTTTCCAAGTTTTTAATGTCATAAATAAGTATAAAATAGAAGTGATAAGTGTCAAGAAATTTTGTATAGACGCTTAATACCTGTGGATTTAAAATGCTATAATTTAAACTTTCTTAAGGTACGGTCCCATATGGCCAACATTTGACAAAAAATATCAAATATTTGTTTGCCCTAATCTGACCACAAAATATGTTTGAGGGGCAAACAGAAAAACAGCTGCTTTTGGGCAAACAAAACTATTTGCTAGCAAATAAAAATGCTCCTAATGTGACCATTTAACGTCAGATATTTTCCTCGTTTTTAGGCAAATAAATATTTGTTCTTACAAAAATTTTGTAAGACCAAACAGCAGCAAACAAAAACCTTCAAAATAAAAATTATTAAATAAAATTGAAAAAATTAGCAAAATTAAATGATTTTTTTATAGCAAAAAGAGTTATTTATGTAAAAAATATATCCTTGTGTTCTCTTTTTAGCAAAGAGTTGCGCGTTAAATAGGATTCAAGATGTTACAAAATACATTTTTCTTAAGTAAATAGGTCATTTATTTAATATGGGTATAATATATGAGCCTATGTTACGAATTATGCACTGAAAGTATGCCAATGTGTCTCAGTATCTATATAAATAGATAAATTTTCGAGAGTGTACCAGTTTGGGGTCAGAGGACAATCATGGACCCGCCTATATACAATTATATAATTGGGGGATTCACAAGGTAGTCATAAAGTTGTAAAGTCATATTTCTTAAAATAATTACAAGAAAAATATATGACTGCTATGGGCAACCGCTTATAATTTAGATTTCTACTCTACAGTTATGATTGCTCAATGAACACTGCATTAAAATTTTCATTTTGTTTGAAACACAACAACATTTTTTTTTAACAATTGCGACATGTACTTTGAGTTTAAGGTTAACATCGACATCTAGCCAGACGGATGGACATTGTTATATCGATTAAGAAAAAGATGCTCACGAAAAATAATAATGTTGGTGGCAAGTTCGTTCAAGTTCTTCCAAGCAGTTTGGATTGAAATTCAGCACTTTTGGTTCAGTAGGAAAAGAGTAATGGACCGAAATTTGAAACAACCTTCCGAAAAAATCGATATTTCTGTTACAAAAACTAGCGTAAATTGTATCGTTAAATTTTGCACTAACTCAATTTATATGCCTAGAAAATAATTTACAATATATCCACTGTCTAAAAACGCTTTATTGCTTGCGTTTAAAACCGTAAGTCCCCTTTTAGACAGGCAAAGCTTACTTTGCAAAGTCTTGAGTTTATAGAAGGGAGGGGAAAAGAGAATAGCGGGGAGTACATCCTTTGCTGTACTCGCAAATTCCTTTTGCTTTTCGTTCGTATTTTTTACCTGAAGTTGGCTGCAACTTTATATTAATATAAAGCGTTGCCAGAAAGTTTGATAAATTTTTATAAGGGGGTAGGTCAATGTTACATAAAAATTACAAAATAGGTTAATAAAACTGAACCAATTTGGGGGGGGGGGGGAGAGAATATAATGGTGTTTTCTTTTCTACAAAAAAAAATGTGCCTTTTTTTAAAAAAAAAATTCAATTTGGTGTCTTTTTCTTAAAAATTTTGCTCCCGAAAAGGGTGGCTTGTTTTATTCTAAAAAAACTCATGCTTTTCGGGAGCAAAATCTGGTACTCTCGCGTCGAGAAACAATTCGATTAAAATGTGAGAAATTAAACAAAAATACATTTTTCTTAATTAACTGCGTCTGTAACATTTTTGGCGAGTATTAGCAGCCACACAAGGAAATGACTCGCCAATTCACAGAAAAAGTGTGTCTGTAAAATTTCTGTGAGAAAGTTCCCGCCTTGAACTGTCAAATAAGCTCACGAATAAAAACGGGGCAAGAAAAAATGTTAAAACTTAAAAACATATCGTCGTGCCAAAGTTATCTTGCCGTATATCACAAAATTCTTTTTTTGGGAAATCGAATCTAAAGCTTCAAAATTTCACACACAAAAATGTACGTGCAAAAAGTCGTCCAATAATTTTGTTTGAAATTTTTTTTTTTTATAGATTTATGTAAAAATATCCACAGTCAGGGAAAAAAATGTTTAAGTTATAGCCATTGTCACGTCCGAAATTATTTTGAAATTTTGTCGTATACGCCATTTTTGCGAAATATTTTTTATTTTGTGGACTATACGCCAAAATAAGGTATTAAAAACTGTTAAAGTTTTTATATTATATTATCGATTGTTTTGTGTATGAATAATTTTAAGGTTTATTATTACTTTATGCCATGTTTCCACGGTACGTGCTTCGCTCTCTATTCATGCTTCACTTTCCAATCATAAACGAAGCAACTGCTTCGCCATACAAAATTTTGAGAGCGAAGCAAGTAGATTCAAAATGAATCTACTTGCGAAGCACGAAACATTTCTCTCTTCTCCAATTTTTATCGCAAGTTTATCTGATCTAGCTGTAAAAATCGATTGTTTCAGAGTTGTCAACTCGGTTCCTTTCGCACCAGTTTTGGTGCTTTTTTAAATTTGTTCTACGATTACAATAATGATGAAAATATTAACTTAATTAATTTGGAATAATTTTTATAAATTTTTGATCTCTTTTTAAAAAGTTTTAAGCAAGATTTATTAATTAAATTTAAAATAAAAAAATTAAAATAAATTTTTTTAAATTTTTTAATAAAACGATAAATACTGAACTATTGTTAATTTTGAATCCCTACTAGATATTTACAGTTGATCTCTTTAAAAAAAATGTATATATTTTATGTAAGTAAAAAAAAATTATCTAGTACATATGAATACCGAGTCGAATTCAACAAGGTAAACTCGTCGGTTCAACAATTACAACTCTAACAAAAATAACAGGAATTTTGTTAGTTTAACAAATCCAATTTGTCAAAATAGTTGTTTACAAAAGTTGCTCTAAAGAGTTTACCTTGTTGAATTTGCCTTGTATGAATACAAACTAATTTGTGTAATTTTTTTATGTTTGTTAAGTTTTATTTATTCTTTCTAAAAACTCTGAACTGTAACGACTGTTTTATTGTTATACAGTAGAATCGCGAAAAAACCCGAAATATTCCAAGAGTTGTCGAACTATTAAATTTTCTAAGCGGGATTTAATTGTAAAAAATGCACAAATAAGCAAAGATTTTTCCAAAATAACACACTTAATTTATTTAAATTACTTATTTTTAATAAATTAACTTAGATTTAATTTTCACTGGCTGGTTTAAAGCGCACAATTCTTTATATGTATTTTTCATATAAAAATATTATGCAAAATTAATTCAATATATATTTTAAATAAAAAAAAAGTCTAAAATTGCTGCGTTTTTTCGCCATTTTGGTGCGTTTTGAAAATGCTAAGTTGAAAACGCTGATTTGATTATTAAAGACAACTGTCAAAACGAAGCAAGTAGATAATTCGTATAAACACCGTGATTCATTAACATGATTCAAAGAGCGAAGCAGGTTATTCAAATCGTCGTGGAAACATGGAATTAGGGTGGTCCAACCATAATTCACGATGTTAATATCTCGCAAAGTATTATGGAATACGTAAGACTTGCTAGTTTACCTTTATAGACATGCAGTAACACCCGGGTGGGTTTTGGTAAGCTATGCACATGAAAATCTTTGCGAATGCGATGGTTCATCAAAAAAACACAAAACAAAATATTTTTAATAATGTGTTTGTATAAACTTGAATATTTGTATAAACTTAACGTTTCATGTTTTTTAACTTTTTTTGTATTTTCGCACAAGTTTATTACTTGGCATCCAACCTTCTATTTTAGTATCTAGAAAATTTAGAGTTGATAGCATTGGCTCACAAGTTTCTACTTTTAACCTATTGGTTAAGTTTTTTTCATTAATTCTAATTTTGAAAAACAAAAATTGTCAGCATGCACACTGTTGTGCGGTAGGGTTAATACCTGCGCTGCTTATTTGTCTAAATTAAGGTACAATGGTTAATTAAAAGCAGTTTTTAAGGTTTCTACTGTATGCCAAAAGTTGTTAGCATTTGTAATTTAAAAAATGTAATTGTATGATTTATCATTGGACAATATTCCCAAGTCTAACAACCTCCTACAAAAATCCGGATTGGTTGTGCGAACGTGCAATTTTAGCACCAAAAAATGATGATGTCAACAAGCTCAAAGAGCAAATTCAATTAAAACTGCCCGGCAAATTAATCTAATACAAATCGATCGACACCGTAATGAAAAGAGAACAAGCCGTCAATTATCCCACTGAATTTTTGAATTCAATGGAACCACCCGGAATGCCACCGCATGTACTAACATTAAGGGTTGGATCACCGGTAATTCTTATTCGCAACTTAAACGCACCAAATGCATAACTTTGAACCAGAAAACCAGAAAATAAAAAAAAGACGTACTTATTACACGAATTCCGATGATTTCCAACGATTTACGATTCCAATTCAAGCGGCTCCAATTCCCATTGCGGGTTGCCTTTGCTATTACCATCAACAAAGCACAAGGCCAATCAATGACTATTGCTGGCTTAATTTTGGAAAATTCATGTTTTTCACAGGGCCAGTTGTATGTACGACCCAAATGTTGCTTAGGGCCAGCAACGCGGACCGGGTCAGCTAGTTCGATAATAAAAGTCTGTGTCATTTATAACATTTTTAAATAAAGATATAAGATCAATAGCGGTAAAAAAGTTGGTCTTATAAAGCTTTAAATAATAATGCCGATCATCCTAGATTGGCGTGGAAATTCAATGAACACGACACAAAACAAGGCATATACAATACATTTCAGTAGTTAAAATTGTCTGGATACAAAATAATCACCTGATCAATCGAATGAAGTTACATGTCTCGGGGAATGTTTAAAACAAAATTGATATTTTTAAGGGAAAATATGAGAAATTATGCATGTAAAAAAAGTATTTCAGTGCCGGTTCACACACGTCAAGTTTGACTCGTCAAGTCTTGATCTTTTAGGTGAGAAGGGAAAAGAGAATGCCATTTCTTTTCCCCTCTCTCCTAAAAACTCAAGACTTGACGAGTCAAACTTGATGGTCAAAAAGGTTGCATATTGCAACTAAAGTAGCTTGATCTGCGCTCCTAATAGACTGAAATTTTTAACGCTTATTGTATTTATGCAAATAAAATAAATCACTTGATAGGATATCAGTTATAATTATATTAAATTTATAAACAAATTAAGAATTTTAGCCACCATCAATTTCTTAAATTTTTCAGTAAGCTTTTATCGATTCTAAAAAATATTCCTGCAATAATATCGTTCTTCTAAACCGACACATGTCTGATGAAATTGTTCTCAGACATGAAGGTTATTAAGTTTCAATAAAATTTATGATAAATGCGGTTATATTATTAAAGCACGAACTTTTTAGCTGCTTTTTGGGTGGTATTTACATAACTTTACTGAATAGTACGAAACAAGGGAGAACGCTTACTACAACATTGCCGTATAATTTAACGTAAAATTGCTAAGCATGATAATGAACAATCAGTTTAAGAAATAAGAAAGTATTTTGCAATAAAATCAAAAAATTTAACGAACATTTTTGATATAACAGTTCATAACAGTGTTCGAAAGTAAACACTAAATATCGCTCCTTATTGTTCAATTCGGTAGATTTGTGGAAAACACAAACGCTAATAGTGTTTGTGTAGAAAATCATTAAAAAAAAATAACGTTTCCCTGTTAGACATCTTTCGAACACAAAAATAATACTGTTTTTATCAAACTCAACAAAAGATGAGAACATTTAATTCCTTTCGGTTTTTTTATCCACAAACTTTATTGTGTATGGTTCGGCCCTTTTGGCTAATAAATAAAACTAAACAAAAACCCTTGCTGGCACAAAAAAAAAAGTACAAACCACACACAAGGTGTTCGTAGTACGGTCAATCTTAATCAATGTAAAAAAAGAAACATTATAGAACATTAAAATATAATGTTTGTCAACAGCAGTGTAGGGCACTTTTGCAAATCCAATGTTCTCAAATGAGGGAGATACTGACCTTTGAAATGCCTTAAAGTTTATAAAAAAAAACGAAAAGTCCGTGCAGAATTCATACAAATTAAAAGTAAAAATACTTAAAATATTAACATAACCTATTTCAAAATAAAAAGAACAATAATAATAATTAAATAGTTTTTAATAATTAAAAATAAAATATTTTCCTTATTAAGCTTATGGTGTATTAACATAAAGTTAGCTAAAACCTAACTACTACCTAACTCACTTTAAGCTAACTACTAAGTAGCTCACTTTAAGTTAGTTGAAAAGTCATGCAGAGTCAGACAATTGACTACTTCCTAAGACATGCCAATGTTAAAATAGTCAGTTGGCTCCATTAAAAATAATCCAGGCATCAACCACAACTTGCTTAAAAAACGTTAACTTAAAGTTAGCTTAAAGTTAACTGAGTTGCTTGCAGCGTTTGTTGTCATTTCTTGTTGATGTCATTCGTTTTATGCTGCATATATGTGATAGTATGTGTGTGCCCTTACCCAGCGGGAAAAAGAAGGGGTACGGATGCCTTCTAGAAGGCCTCTGTACTCCTTCTTTTGGATATACAAGGCCTGCTCGCTCCATTCCATACTCATATCTTTTTTACACACGTTGTCATTGCGATGAAGGCCTTCCGCTCTCGCTTCTTTAGCAGGTACATAAGAATGGCAACGAGATCAAAAAAATAATTGTTTTGCTTGTGCAAAAAAAAATGTTACTCCTTCTCTACTCCCTTCTCATAGAAGCGAGTGTGGAAGGTGTATCTTATCTTTTACACCAAAGAGCCGAGGCCTTCTTTAGCAGTTAGATAAGAATATGAATTTAATCAAAACAATTTCAAGCAGGCCTTTTAAAAGGCCTGAAGTAAGAAGGTCTTCTGAGTTTTACCGCTGGGTAACTGGTCTACAGCATCACTACAATTGTTGTGTTTTTTAACGAAGGACAGAACTATATATTATGTTCGGCTCTTTCTTGAAAATAATTACGAACGGTATTAAGGGTTGCGTTCGTTTAAACCAAATGGTATTTAAACTTTGGTAAATCGAAGTTTGCATTGAATGATTATCCATTTTAATTGATTTACATGTTCTTCCTTACTTCAGTTTTTCGTACTTGTTGTCAAGAATTCTTCTTGAAGTCTAAAGTACATTTGTAATAAAATTCCTTCATTTTTCGCGCTACAGTAGCAATATTCTCTTCGGTGCGCAATTTTTTTGCTTTATTGATGGTTTTGAAGATTAAAAGGTTTTTTAAGAAGAGCAAAATTAGTTCTTAAACGTTCAATAGCTGCACGAATTGCTTGTTCACTAGGCCGATTATGTTGACCGTAAAACGGAATAAAATTCGCGAAAAGATATTTTCTTTTTAAAACAAGTTTCCCACAATTTGAAAGCGTTGTTCTAGCTAGCGTTAATCGATTCATGATAAATTGCTTAGCCTGACTGAACAGAAATGTCAACACAGTTTGACTTTCGCAGCTGTCAAACAATTGTAATCGATATCGAAAATTCTCATGCAGCCAAAAAAAACACCCGATATATGGGGTCTATAAAATTTATTTTTGGAAAATGTTACAACTTGTCTGTGCTTGTACCATTTTTTGCACTAATTACACGTTGTTATTTTAGAGATAAATATATAAAATTTTGTGCATATGTGCGTTAGAACGATGTCTACTGACAAGAGTGAGAATCGGTCTATAACTTAGAAAATCGCCCATCTTTTCGAAATAGATTCTTTATGCCTATCAACCATTTACATAATTATGTCGGTATTTAGATTGAATTCGGTCCACAAATATTTAATTGTAATATCAATCCCGGAAATAGCGTTTAATGCCCTCACTTTCTTAAAAATGTTTTAGTGGTAACTTCAAGGCCATGGCAAAATTTTGTGATTGTAGGTCCAGAGTTGACCATTTAAGATGCAAAAATGGTATACAGATGTTGGTATCTAGATAATATTCAGCACAAATAACTCGTAAATGGGTAATATTTGTTTGTTCTATTAGGGTCAATACTGTCCCGTTGTCTTTAAATAGTGTGTTGTAGGGTGTCAAATGGTGGGGTCTCTCCTTGCATGTTGTTAGTATGACTAGATCAAAGATGTACACACAAATATACGCGGAATTATTTAAAACCCCAGAAAGTTGGGAAAATTTAAGTTTAAATTAAGTGTGACAGAGTATTATTAAAATTACTTAATATAAGATACAACAAACAATACAAACAAATAAATATTCATAAAAGTTTTTGGTGATTGTTGGTTTGTAATAAAAAAAAATTAATGAATATCTTTTTAATATTTATGTTTTTGACTATTTGTTTTGTATTTATTGTTGCTTCTATGTACATACATACGTCTTCTTCCAGTGTTTGTGTGGCATTTAAAAAGGGAAACACGATGGTGGTCTAAAATTAGTAAAAATGCGTTTTTCTAACAAATAAATTTTAATACTTTTGTACCACAAATTAACATGTGTATTAAATTTTTTCTTTGTAAAACATAATGACTAGAAATAGACTTGAACACAATCGTGCTCCTCATACTTGGAACTGGCCATTATGGGTTTTTAGTAAATACAATACTACAGTAACAATCATAAAAGTATACAACAATGATAGACCATTAAACTGTGAAGCTTTTGAACAACATAACAATAAAGTATAATATTTGGATAAGAAGAGTTTCCTCTAACGTTTTTTAAGCACGTAAACTGTTTACATATGCATTTGTACCACAGAATATACAGAACTGTCAAAAGTGACGTGTGAAAAAGGCCGAAATCAGTTGCGAGGGCAGCTTTCGAAGAAAGAGAAAGAAAATGTTTTTTGGTAGTAAAGTGGCAATGTGTAAAAACAGGCCGCTACTATCAACACGAATTGCGTAATCAAAACAAAAAATGCAAAAAGTGCAGCTTTCGCAGAAAAAGACAGAAAAAAACACAATATTTTCTGTCTCGTGACACCTCTGTATGCTCTGTGATTTGTACAAAGAGTTTCGAAAAAATGCTTTAAGTATTAAAATACTGTATAGCAGAGGTTCCCACTGATTTCTGTTTGACGGACCCTTTGAGACACTATGTATTTTTTTTTCGATAACCCAAAATATACCATATACTTATCTGTTGGAGCCTTACCAACCATGGTGAAATAAAAAGGTGGCAGCACTTCGCCAGATGACGATTTGTTTGCTCCTGCATTGTTTGTCTAGGTTTATGTCAAAGTTTTGTTTATGTTTATGCTGAGATTATTGTATTTTAATAAAGTTTTTGATAATTTTAAATTAAAATAAATAAGATATTGACTATAATAATATAAAAATTGGCTAAAAATTTCATCACGTTCGACGGCACGCTTTGATTTTTGTTAAAAGTATTTTTTGACGTAAACGGTGATGTGATTTCAAATTTTGTTGTAATGTTTTATTAGTTGCCGTAACGATGCCACCTGCTTATTCCACCATGATACCAACGGTGCCAAATCACGTGAGGTAACACGGCCATTGAATTTGTCGCGCAAAAGAGCCATTATTTCATAAGCTGTGTAACAAGTGGCACCGTCCTATTGAAACCACATATCGTCCACATCCATATCTTCCAATTCGGGTCATAAAAAGTTCGTTATCATCTCACGATAGCGAACACCATTCACATTAACTGCCTGGCCGGCCTCATTTTGGAAGAAATTCGGCCCGATAAAGCCGCCAGCCCATAAATCGCACCAAACAGTCAGTCTCTTAGTGGGTGCAATGGATTTTCGACAATCACTCTTGAATAATCATTCGCCCAAGTGCGGCAATTCTGCTTATTGACGAATCCACTGAAGTGAAAATGTGCCTCGCCGCTGAAGATGATTTTCTTCGATGTGCATTTTGATTTCAACGCTTATTTTCATATTAAGCCTGAATAACTTTAACGCGTTGCTCGATTTTGTATATTTTCATGGTTCAAATTGAATAAGTCTGAAATTGAGAAATGTCAAATGAAATGCAGAAAAAAGCTTGACGTTTAGGTGCCGCCTAAACAATCCTTGAAAAAAAATATTTATTGTGTTGTTTAAAGCTAAGTGTTAGTATTTGAAGTTATTTTAATTTCGTATTTTTGATAGTGACCGCCACCGCACCAAGGGTTGAAAATTTATTTATCAAGGTAAAATTGCCATGATATGCGCCAAACCAATAATGAGCTGACGATATATAAAATCTTAGTTTGTTATTAAAATATGCCGTGGAGATTACGACAATTTCGAACACAAAAAGAATTTTCCGATTATGTTAATTTAATTGCATGGCCCGAAAGCGGAGATGATGGGGATTTTTGTTTTGGTTACGATATTGACGGTGGCCCTGATCTCGATGTTGATGCTGCCAATGGACAAGCCGTTGGTTTTAGAATATATGTGCAACATAAGCTTCATTACCACTTTGTAATATTTGTCTAGACAACATTGGATATTTAAATTCTTAAAGTACAACAAACAAAAGTTCGATGTCAAAAATATTGTAGTAATTTGTCTTTTTCATCTGAAAAACTGTTTTGCTGACTTTCGTCAAAACGGAATATTTTTTAATAAGATTTCTTATGATTTCAACAGTTTTTCTATAATACAGTTTTCCCGTTTACATAGCATAAACCAAAAACCAATCGCGTAATCGTTGCAAAACACAGGTACATAAATAATTTTTAAGGATAAAATCGTAGAACAAAAGTTTCTTAGCAATGCGATATTTTTAACAAAACTTTTATTTTAGCTAAAAAAAATCAGTATAAAAAGGGATTGGGTTGGTTGTTTCCTGTAGGTCTGTTCCAATATGCTCTTACACTGTTTAAAATCATTTTGTAATATTGACAGGTTTTGAAGGGTATCATGACCGGCTATACTTTCTTAATTGTTTCTTATAACTTTTATAAAGTTTAATACAATTTCATTCCACCTCTACTATACATATGTATATGTTTACTGCATTTCAACACTTCATGCAGGCCACAAAAATGGCTCCACAACATTCAAAAACCTAAAAGTAGTAATTAAAATAAAAACATCATTCCATTTTTTCCTACTTTATTTTCAAAGGGTATTTATTCCTGGTAGTTTTTCATTGTTTTTTTTTTTTTTTTTTTGTTAATTAAATATTTTAACTTGTTGTTTGTTTAATAAAATAATATGGTTTCATGTAAATATTTGACATGTGAAGTTAATAATATTGTTGGAGTTTAATAATTTGTACACATTAGGGATGCCAAATGGGACCAGGTTTTTTGAATCCCGGGATTCGGGATTTTTTATTAAAAAAAACGGGATCCCGGGACGGATCGGGATTTTTCGGGATTTCATATATAAAGGCCAATTTTTAAAATTCATATATTTATTTATAATAAAATGTTTATGTATAAGTATAAAAACAAATAAATTCATGAAGAATATTAAATTCATTACATAATAAAACAGTTTAATGTATTCTTTTAAAGTAATATGGACAAATTATTTATTAAAACTTACATATATTTTAAAAAGCTTCTAAAACAAATTAATGGCGTCTGATAATCGATAACTTATTTTATTGCAAACATATGCTGCCGACGAAAACAGTGCTCGCATTAAACACTTCTGGGTAAATAAATAGCTACATATATGCTATATGACAATATTTAATTTATTTTATATCAAATATATACATATGCAAGTATTAATCTAATAAAATAAACTTAAGCAAATGTGTCAAAAGACCTTTTGTAGAATTCCCTAAAGTTGTTAACACCTTTTTGCACAACTTGCATTGTGCGTGCCCAGTTCTATTATCATTCACTTAGAAAAAAGGCCACACAGAACTTTATCTTCTGATTCCGTTTCTGTGGTACAAAATGCATTGCATGTAACATTTATTCACTTGCGACTTCTTTTTGTAACCAGTTAAAAAATAGATTCATTGCCAGTATGATTTAATATTTTATTTTTGAACTTATTTTTAACAGGGTCACTCACGTTTATTTAAATATAAAAAACATATAAATCTCGGGATTTTTACATAAAAAATCCCGGGATTCGGGACTTAAATTTTTAGAATAATCCCGGGATTTCGGTATTCGGGATTTTGGGATTGGCATCCCTAGTACACATGCACATTAGGGTGGAGCGTCGGTGTATGAAGGGCAAATAAGACATCCAATAGATTATTAATATCTCCAGAATGTTGGATTTACCTGAAATATATACAAAAAGATTTTGAATATTTTAATCAGGCTTAAGTTCATCAAATTTAATTTTCATTAAATTATTTTTATGAAGAAAGGTATTTTACAACATGAAAATTAATTAAAATTGTTATTGATAATCATTCATTCTTGACTGACCTGAGATTCGAACCCAGGCGGCTGGTTACCATGACATGTTTCGATCGCAAGCGCTCGTTCTCCTCAGATGGATTTTCCGTCTTACACTCGCAGCCATCGACGACTGCTGACGTCAATAGTCAAACATCAATCCTTAAACCAAATTGTATTTTAAAATTTGGTAGATCGAAATTTGCTTTTTTGAATGATTATCCATCTTAATTCATTTTACATGTTTTTCCTAACTTCTGTTTTTCCGTACTTATGTCAAGAATTCTTCTTGGAGTCCAAAGTACATTTTTTGTTTTTTCATTTTGTCTTTCTTTTTCTTGTTGACCTTTTACAGCACAGCTTGAAGGACAAATGTACACATAGAGCTCGTGTGTTAGCTTTAAGAATAATTAGAATTGTGGTTATTTTGTTGAACTTATTTATGGTTTTTAACCCAAATTTTTAATATTCTAGTTAGTCAAGAATGAATGATTATCAATAACAATTTTAATTAATTTTCATGTTGTAAAATTCCTTTCTTCATAAAAATAATTTAATGAAAATTAAATTTGATGAACTTAAGCCTGATTAAAATATTAAAAATTTGGATTAAAAACCATAAATAGTTCAACAAAATAACCACAATTCTAATTATTCTTAAATATTATATAATTTATAATTTTGAAAACATTGAAAAACCGTTGCACCCAAAACGAGTCACTGTTTGGTGCGGATTTTGGTCCAGAGGCATAATTGGGCCATTTTTCTTCGAAAATGAGCAAGGCCGTTACAGTCAATGGCGATCGTTATCGGGCCATGTTGAACGAATTTTTGTTCACAAAAATTTAAGAGGAGGATATTGGCAACATTTCGTTTCAACAGAACGGCGCTACGTGCCACACAGCCGAAGCTACACTCGATGTTTTGCTCCCTGTTGTTGAAGATCGCATTATCAGCCGCAGAGCTGATGTCGTTTGGCCACGTCGGAGCTGCGATTTGACACCGTTGGACTGTTATTTATGGGGTGCCGTCAAAGATAAGTGTTACGCCGACAAGCCAGAGACAATTGACGCTTTAAAGGACAATATTCGTGAAACCATTGGTGAAATACAGCTGCACACAATCGATAATGTGCTTAAAAATAGGACCGATCGTGTAGGCTACTGCATGGCCAGCCGGGGCAGCCATTTGAATGCAATTATTTGCCATTATTAACCTGAAGGATTGTACTTTCAAATAAAAAAAGAATATTAGAGGCCGAGGCAGTGCCCCATAGTTGAATACCGTAGCACCATATTGGCTTTAAAATAGAGTCTTAAAGTAGTAGTTTGCAATCGAGACTAAGAACAGAATTTCTTCCAATAAGCCAGTTAATTTGAATTGCTTTTAGTTTCATTTGCGTTAATTTTGTTTCCATATGGCATTTCCATGTTAAACGCCTTGCTAGTGATGCATGAAAAATTATGCTTATTAAATAAAACTACATTTTATTTTGAACCTTTTTTAAATATACAATAAGAAAGTATTAGAATAAAACGTTTGTTTACTTTTGATTAACATCGCTATTATTATGATTTGTTTATTCTATTTTTTTCAACATTTTTGAACAATAATTTGTTGTTTTAAACAAAAAAAAAATAGTTGCAACAATTTAATAAATAATTAAAGAGAGTATCTGCATTTGCACCTGAACGAACATATTCTTTTAAATCATATAATTTGTTTTTTAAATAATTAACCATAAAACTTTAAATTGGTTGTCTAAAATAAAAAAAAAATAGTAAAATGTATTTAACATGTCCATATTAATAAATAAAACATTTGTTTTCATTATTTGTCATTTTTAAATCTATTTATCAGTTTTCGCGAAGAGGATTTTCAGATACGAGCAGAATGGCATTTTTTTGCAACTTCTCATGGTAAAGGTCCAAGTGATGGATTGGGTGGTACAGTTAAGCGATTAGTTAGCCGAGCCAATCTGTATAGATGGGCGAAAGATAATATTCAAGGCATAAATATTAATTTTGTCTCAGATGAACACATTCAACGTACTGAGAAAAAACTGATAAATAGATTTAAAAATGCTTCACCAGTGCAAGGAATACGTTCTTGCCATGCCGCCATTCCTATTTCGAATGAACTTATTAAAATAAAAACTTTATCTTCATCTACAAAAGGAGAGTATGTTAAGTTGAACAATATATACAAGAACCGGAACGAACAAGGCTTTAAAAGCAGGTGAAAAATAACGTTTTAGTTCTAAATATTAGATTTATATTTCAAAAGATTTTGTTATTCGTGCTAAATTCCCCGTTTTTATTATTGATAAAAACACTTGAAATTTATTGTTGATGGGATAAGCTATTCCTATGCGCATTTCACTGGTTGCTTAGGCCAGATCATCAGGAAACTTCATCCATAAAGATTTTAGAAAAACTAAAGATATTATACCAAATAAAAATGTTAAACGTATAAGACTTATAGCAACAGTTCTACTTGTAATAATATCAAAGTTTAAACAAAACAACATCAACAATAAACAGATTTATATTAAATTGGGCTTCGACATTCCTTCAAAGTTTCAGGATTTTTAAAAAACAGTTTGAGGTATTCTATTAAAAAAAATCAGCAAAAAAAAATAGGTTTTTGACTTAGTCCATTTTTAAAATTTAATATTTTGCAGTTATTACATTTTTCAAAAAAAAAAAATTTTTTAAATATGTGGTTTATAGCCCCAAGTATTCTCGTTAAAATGACATTAAAATCATCTTCGTATGTGAAGTAGTTTTCGAGATATTGAAGAAAAAAGCTCAACACATTTGGCTAATTTAGCGAAATTATGACATTTTGAATATGACATAACTTTTGAAAAAAAAATTTTAAAAATTGTTTTCGTTCATATATGTTCCTTATGAGATAAAAGAAACCTTCTCACCACATTTCATTAAAATCGGAAGGGGTCGTGTCCCACTCTTGGTCGTTTTGACATGGAATTACCCATATACTAATACGATTCATATAGTAATTCAAAATAATTTTACAAAAATAACATAAAAATCCTCAATTAAATTAATAAAAATTACACAAAAACTTTTAAAATTAAGTTCTACTTCTGTATACTATCTACGGAAGGTTCGAAATATTCATTGCCGTTCCTTCGTATACTTTTTCTAGTAAATCAAATTTCTGATATGGTTCAGATGATAGTCTGTTTCTCATATAGTTGGGGGGTATTGCATTCATTTTGCGGTTTCAACTCACACTTAGTTATAGTGCAAAAATATTGCAAAAATATTTTGATGTTGAGTGGTGAATTGAAAATTCGCAGCCTCACTAAACATGAGTGATAGTGATGTTAAACAATTTTGCTCTCAAAATAAAAATTGTTTTATTTAAAAAAAAGCAATCATCAGTTTATTGCAACTTTTTTTCTTCACTCATTTGGGTGCAACTAAAATTGTTGTAATAAATTTTAAAGCAAAAACTTGTTTTTTCATGATTAAACACAATAAATATACCGTTATTGACAAAATTTCATTTTGTTTATTGTTCTTTGCTTATGCATATCCTCCAAAAAAAATCAAAAACCACGCACATACAAAGTTACATATTTTAAATTTTAGTGATACAATATTTGTATGCAGGTTGTTTGATTGCAAGTCCAAATTTTGCACTATTTGAGTTGACTGCAGATTTTTGCATTCAATCTGCGTTTAGTGATAGTGAAAAAATTTGCAATATCACTAACATTTTTTAGTGGTAGTTAAAAAATTGCAATCAACACTAAAGCTGGTAAAAAAGTGCAAACTAATTTCTTTGCAGTTTTATTTAGTGATAGTGCACTGCTGATTTAAATTAATATTTAGTGCCCTACCCCCAACTAGTTTAGCAAATGTTGAAGGCGCTAAATATTTCACAACAAAAGAATTTTAAATGTTGAAGCAAACACAATATTTATTACTTTTTGTAATATCGGAAACATATTTTTTTCCAGCGGTCTTTTTTAATAAATATGTACTTCTTTTTTCAATAAGCTTCGGCTTGTAAATCACTATGAAGCTCATATTTATCGAAATCTTATTGCCCATCTGGCACCAATCACTCAATCTTTTGCCTGATAAGCTATGTAAATCTTTTTTTTTAACAGTGACTTCGGTTAAATACACTGGGGATTGCTGTTCGGTTTTAACCGAAATCGAAACCGCGGTTTTAGTCCCTTAAAATTTGTATATACATATTTATGTAAAAGAAATTGCAAATTATACATAACATCTACTCGAACATCATGTAAAAAAAATTTTGCATAACAGCCTGGAACAATGGCAAGGTTTTTCAAAATTCTTTTAGCTTAAAATAAGTGTTCCAAGAAGAACAGATGTATCTTTTTTAATAAAAGTACCTGAATTCAAACAAATAAAAAATTGTATTGCTTACAAAAAAATATATATGTACATATGTAAGTATGTAGTTTTACTTGAATATTTTTAAAACCGAACCGAAACCGACCGGTTGTAATCATTTTAAAACCGAAACCGCCAGTCCACATTTTTACGGGTTTTTTTAGCAAACTCTAGAAAATACACCGTAAATTTTTTTAACAACTACATCTTAAATGGTATACATTTTATCACTAAAATCAAATCATTCCCAGCAAACCCAGAAATACTCTATATATATTGCGAAACGTATTGCGAGGATGACAAATATTATTGCGGCAATAATCGATTTCGTATTGCGGAAGATACTTCCTTCGGGAAGAAACGTGTCTCGATAGCAATACTCCTAAGCAATACGAAAGCGATTCTTCTAGACGATAAACTAGCAATATTGCCAGATAACCACCTATAAGAAAATAGGAAGATGTCGCCAAAATATCATTAGGATGATAGAGAAGATTTTGCATTTCAAAAAATATAAATTTACATATAACCACACATTTTTATTTTAATTTAAATTGTTTATTTTATAAAATATAATTGCACATACATAATACAATTTAGAAAAAATAAATAACAAAAATTGAGAAAGAACAATAAACATCATCTTTATTTACCCCATGTATACGACACTTGAGTTAAATCTTTTTTTGTTTTTCGTAAAAATTTGTCATAAATTTTGCTGCATGTCTCTTGCTTAGTGCTAAAATATCTGTAATGCTTGCTATGGTGGAGATTACGCCCTTTTAATATAATGTTCGATTGGTATACATTAAATGAAAGTGAATGTTTTATGAAAAACAAAATTTAATTTTTGTCTGTCTGTATTCTTTTTTTTAAAAACTATAAATGAAAGAAAATTAAAAATTACTTTGATTATTTTCTTCTAGGTGACAATTTTGGGATATTGCTAAACTTTTGCCTTAGGTGATACATATCTTCCATTTGTTTGCAGGGATTATATTATTTGTTTTTAAATAAAAGAATTTCAAATGCCACCTTAATTACACCTCAAAAAAATACCCACTCAATCGGAGCTTAGTGTTTGGTGCAAATAATCTTGAGAAAATGCAAAAAGGCGTAGATTTTTTATGAAATCCAAGCGAAACTCGAGTTTTTGTTGTTGGATTCAGCAAAACAGCTATGTCATTTTGCATTTGTTCTTTTGAAAGCGCATTGTGAATAGATTTTTGCACTTCTTCATTGAACGATTGCTTATGCCATTTAAATTTTGTATTAGCAGCAGATTATAAGCGTGCATTTTCTAATGGTATTGACAAGTTTTTAAAAGATATAAGAAACCACTTCTGCAAAAGTTCTAGTAGAAGAGACAACTTCCTCTCAATTTAAGATTATTTTGGAAAGAATTCATAAAATATTCAAATATTCGTCAATAAGATGCTTGTCACGTCAATATGTTATCAACAGAATTTTGGGAAAGTGGGAGTCCACTCCATTATTATTTTATTCCGAATTATTTTGAAGGAGATTTTACAAGCCCTAAATTAAATTTTACTATATCCGGGCTTTCTACTCCTTTTCTGTTTCTGCAGTACATATTGAAAATTTTAAACACTTTTTTTGGATATGCAATCCGAAGATGCTCGTATGCACATATTTTTTGATCGCTTAGATTTTTATTTTCGTTTAAAATTCGAGATTGCATTTGAGCAAAATTTGTCAATTTTCAAGGAAAAAAAACGGAAAACCGCATGATTCAGGTCTGGCTAAACCAAATACAATTTGCTTGCCTCTATTCTTGAATATTTTGGAAAGCTTACCACATATTTTGAGAAATCCGGGGCTCGAAATTAATTTTTGACCTACGGTTTCTTTGGTAAAATTCTTGGAATAACTTATAGAACAAAAATCGCGATGTGCTTTTGACGCAAAACAATTTTACCCACCCTATTATTATTATGTTTTTTTTTTTTTCTCAGCGCCTTAAAAGAAATACCCAATAAAAAAATGGAGCTTCCAATGAAGCAGGTTTGTAAGGGAGATGGCATGAATTTTAAATGGCGAGTTCCCACTTTGAAGCAATACATTTTTGACACATAAAGCGCATTATTAAGCGCATTAAAAAATTGTTGGATGTAACGATCAGCTTTGCAAACTGAATGTTTTGATACAGTTACATATATTTTAGTATTCTCCCTTACAAACCTGCTTCGTAGTAAGGGAATTCCGTGGCACTTGAAATTTTATTTTTTTTTTATAAAAGTTGTTGAGAGTTCTTTCACTTACTTAACTGCATTTCTGTATGTCTTATTGCGTAGCGCTTATTTGTGCGCTTATTTTTTTAATGTACCATTAGTGCTTCGCAAAATGATAAAATGTTTTATTGGGTAGTTGTATTTATGTATTTGTTTTTGCTATCTATACTTTACATGTACAAATGTATTTTAAGTACCTTTTGTTTTTGTTGTATTAAATTTTTGTTTTTAAAAATAAAAAAAAATAAAAATGATTTAGTATTGATTGGGACCGAAAAAGTACGATCTTTAAAGTATACCCTTGTTTATATTTAGTTTAAACAAAATCTTTTATTAAAATTTGTTGTCCATTTAAAACACCGTTAACTCTAATTTTTTACTACTTAAAAAACTGGCTTTTATCGACATTCTTATTCAAGAACATAAAAACCTAAAGGGCTTAAACCTTTTTTTTTTTATTTTATATTTAATGTGTACCCTTTTCTTTTTTCTTTTTGTTTTGTTTGTGTCCTTTCTCATGCTTTACGATATTTCTTTTTAAATAATAAACTATTATATTCAATTTGACTTACTTTATTTTGTTGCTGCCAGTCTTTCTGTTGTTTTTGTTTTATGTTTCAATGTAAATAAAGTTTTAATGGAAAAACAACAAGAAAATAATGACAATTGTTGTTGATTTAAAACACCTTAAGGATATAAAAAAAATAAAAGCAAGTTAAAGTGATACATATATTTGAATGTGACGAATCTTCCACACCCTCCACCAACAGTAAGAACATTTAGATTTAGATTTAATATGGGATCTATAAATTATAAACTACTCTTTATGAACACTGTCCTCACACTGTATAATTGTTTTCAAGTTTAGGCATACTAAAGCCTCTTTCAAGAGTAAGAATTCATATTGGCAGTGTGATGAGCCCATGACAAATCACGATTTTCTCCATAGCTTGATTTCTTAAAATTTTGGGCGTAAATGTAAATTTTTTAGAGAGGTTTTTCAAAATTTAGGTCTATAACTCTTTTATTAATGAACCTATTGTACTTCTTTGAAGAACTAGAAATATTTAAACACCCAAATTGTTTTTTTCTTCTTTTGAACGTTCGGAGATGAGCGTGATTCTAGCAGACAGATAGACGGACATTGCTAATTCGACTTAAAGCTACTCATGGACCTAGAATATATGTACCTGTATGTACTTTATGGGCTCTAAGATGTATTCCAAAGGGGTATCAAACGGAATGACAAGCTTAGTATGTATACGCTCATTCACCACTAGTGGTGCAGTGTAACGGAATATCTTAACTTATCTTTATCATTTTGTTACAAAATATTAATTCTGCATAAGCCAAATTATGATTACAAATGATAACTGGAAACATGCAAGGTTTGATGCTTATCACAATATCCTTAGCTTAAGTAATAACACATAAGCATTTGGCAGATATTGTAGCTGTGGGATTCCCTAAAGCCGCCAAGTTGAAAAAAACTGGGTAATTTATAGAGTTGCGCAGTATTTCAAATAACTGTATTTGAAATACGTTTTTGAAATACAAAAAGGTATTTTGTAGGGTGTTTTTTTCTTGCTGCGTGTGAACTTAAATTGATAAAACAATACAGAAATATTGTAGAAATTAGACTTTTTTTATTATATTCTGGTAGACAATTTCATGGCATTTATGTTTTTAATATGATATCCGGCATATGTCCACCGCAATCACGAGTTATACAATCTAATTTGTGACTACTTTTTCTAATTAATCTGGCCTTATGGCGTCAATGGTAGCTTGAGTACTGGCTTCTAATGCTTTAGGAATTGCGGGTTTGTTAGCATTAATTACTTGATATATCCCCATAAATTAATCTAAAGGCATTTCCACAATTTGAAAGCTTTGTTCTATATAAAGCTTGCTCTCGGAAAACGCTTTAGTGCGCCTAAAGCCGTTACAAGTGATGACATTCAAGTTAAATTTTGTCTGTCGGTGTTTCATACTACTAAGAGATGAAGTGCCAAATTTTGCGAACTCTTTTGCACACTCTCGAACAAATTTAAATGCACCTCAAAACTTCGCAAATATAGATATTGAGGTAAAATTGTAGCTTTATGCGACCAGAAATTGCAACATGCAATTGCGTCATAATATTAAGCATCCTTCTGAAAAGCACCTAAAGCTTATAAAACGCTTGATCAAATGTTATTTCTGTATTGAAATTTGGTTTTTAATACCAAAAACAACTCTACGGAATTTAGTGGTGATTGACCTATTATTTACCATGGGTCCAATATAAATTCCCCTCTTGAAAATCATTTTAGTATTGTAACATGTCATTATATTTTATTTAAATTATTTCAAATAAAGTTTAATATGACTGGAAATAAAATCAAAAAACTTTCTAGACACAAGTTAGTATGTCCATGAGGGCGGGTTGATTTTTTGTTTTTAAATCGTATAGCAAAAACTTAAACTACATAATATTCTAAGAAAATTCTCCTAAGAAACCATGTATATAAAATAAATGCCCGCCTTTGTCAAAAAAATAAATGCTTTTTCCAAAAAGAAATCGAATTTTCTGAATAAAATTGTTTAGTAAGGTACTTTTGAACTTTATAAATTTTTTCTACACTCAAAATTGTTTACATTAAAAACTATATTCACCCAAGTAAAAAAGCTTGTACATAATCTTATATTTAATATTTTTATATGTAGCATAGATAAAAAAATTTAATAAAAAATATTGGAAATACAAAAAAAATTCACTCAAAAAATTGTTGTTAAAATCTGATTCGACGTTCATATTAGAAGGTCTGTATGGAGGATCTAAGCTAAGTGCTGACTCCGTAGATTGTTGATCAACAATGCTCAGCACGCACTCGGGAATCGTATGTTTTTTAGCGGTATATTGTCCTATAAGGAACTCTTTTAGATGATCAGGAATCAATCCACAGTGGCATGGCCTCGTTTTCACGCACTGGCATCTTGCAATATAAAGCAAATTGTCTAAGGTTTTCCAGAATTCTGGAAATAAATGAGATCTTGATTTGCTTTTTATTGCTCAATGTTATTTATTTAGCAAACCATTTAGATTCTTCACTAAACTTTTTTCGTTGATAAATTCAACATTAATTTCGGTCCAAACTTCGATAATATTTTTTAGCAGCTTGTGGAGAAAACCTTTTATATGGTAGTGTTATTTTCTTATTATTTTCACGGTTACCTAAATAAAAATAGCATTTCAAAACATCGCGATTAACTTAAAAGGAAAACCAAAAGCACTAAAATTCTTAATGGACAGAAAACTTTGGCCGGAAAAACTGTCTGAGGCATTAGAATCGATGGACATTTCCTAAATTTCCATTTTTAAATTTTCAAAAATTGTAGCGAAACACGTTTTTCAAATACGAACAGTTAAGTGCCCAAATTAATCAAAACAAATACATTTAGAAGTCACAGAAAACGAATAAGAGGTCAAATAAACTAGATTTAAGGTCATGATTTTTTTTTTCTTTTAACAATGTATGTTTTGCGTATTTTGTTATAAAAAAAAACATTTTTTAAATTATTCTTTGTTTTATGCAAAACACAGTTTTGGTAAAACGTGTTCTAACTATTTGTTTGGGGTTCAACTGCTTTTTTGATAATTGAATATTTTGAATAGTTTAAAAACAAAACCTGTAGTGCATAAACTAAAATAAATTAAAACACAATAAGGGTCCTCATAATATCGTTTATAAGTCTCGTAATCTGTGCAAACTGTGCATTTTTACGCCTTCGTAAATGAACTGTCAAAAATTGTATGAGAATTCATTTACACAAACTTGGTAAATTTGCCCAACAATTTTGTCTCGTAAACTTGCGCTGTTCAATTGTGCATTTATACAAACAGATTTTAACGTCGTTTTCAATGAAAAATCCAAGTGTCTATAAATCACAAAGAATAAATTCTAGCAATAATTTCAGTAAATTGGTCTTTTGGCTTTCTTTGAGCATTTTTAAAAGCAAATTTCTCATACATATTAATCACAAATTTAAACACAAATTTTTATATTTTTGAATTTTAATTTTTAATTTATTTTTGTATTGACGTTTCTTACAAACTGACGTTAATTGTTTAAAATTACACAAAAGAAAAAAAGGGGCTTCATGAAACAAGACTCGTAGGTTTGCGCATTTGCACAAATGGCAATTTTAAGCGACATCATGAGGACCCTTAATATATTTAAAAAAAAAGAAAATCAAAATAATTTTCGTGGGAATACAAAATTCAATTTAAATGATTTTGTTATTCGTGCTTAATTCAGAATTTTCATTATTTGCTTAGGTCCGATCATCAGGAAAATTCATCCATAAAGATTTTAGAAAAACTAAAGATATTAAACCAAATAAAACTGTTAAGCGTACAAGAATTGCAGGAACAGTTCTACTTGTGACAGTATCAAAGTTTAAACAAAATCATCAACAATAAACAGTGAGTTTATCTCTCCTTACATTCCCCACTACAATAGATTGGAAGTTTTCCAACATTAATTGTAGTTTTAAGTAGGATAAGAAAAAACAAAATAAAAACAAGAACAACTCGCTTTTTTGATTTCGCAAACAAAATATAAAGCGAGCAGCCAGTCGGTTTTTTTAGGCCGTGCACTTGCCAGTTTATTATCAAAATAATTTTCGTGGGAATGCAAAATTTAATTTAATTGATTTTGTTATTCGTGCTTAATTCCCAATTTTCATTATTTGATAAAAACACTGAAATTTATTGTTGATAAGTGGGGCATAAATAGTTTCCCAAAGTACGCTAAACTTGAAGAGCACAAGTTTACGCAGCGCATAATCGTCCATCTGAGCAGGTAATATGCAATACAGTAGATCGATTTATGATCTTATTTACTCTTTTGGATAATATTAATCCAAATCGAGCCCATTCCATGCGTATAGTAGGACACATCGCCGCTGTCAGCGAAACAAAGGCCTCGAATTTATCGATACGACGCCGTTCTTAGCAACTCGGTATCTGCCCGTCCACTACTAGCTAACTTTGAGGACAGAAATTTACCTTTTTTCTGTAAGGACCAGCACTCATGACCCCTTCTAATGCATTGCATTGTGTTGGAACTAGGAAAATAGGTTGTGGGAAGGAGGATAAGGGAGTAGTCCTTTTAAACATTCGACTTGAACTTAATCATTTTGTAAGTGAGTGGGAAGACTTCTGCAGGAAGGTTATACATACGAACGAATTTTCTCTGTAATGCGTTGTACAATTCTCCTGCCAATCGACCACATAAGGATGGGCTCTTGAAGAAAAACGTGTATTACGACCAAACGTACGGGTTTCCCTAATTTTACCAGAACACATCCCATTGTAGAATCGTTAAAACTGGCAAATACAACCCACATTGCGACGGTGCTCAAGGGAGTCAATAGAATTGGATATCATACTGTCACCAATGAGAACCTTCGCCCTCTCCTGCACGTGGTCGAGAAACTCCAAAATAGACTTTGAAGCACCGGCCCACACATGAGAGTTGTATTCCTTACGCGGTCGGATATAGGTAGTATAAATAGTAATGAGATCAGATGGATTGAAGTATATCTTACACCGTCTTAAAAAGCCTTTCGTTCTGTCCATCGGACATCACATTGTATCTTTATGCCCACAACATTAAGAGATTCTGATTCCTCAATAATTATACCACCCATATATACAGATGAGGCACCTTGATCTGTCGCACGATTATGCGTCAGCACGCAACATTGGGTTTTTCGGGTATTAAAATCGACCATATTTTCACGCCCCATTCCGATTCCATATCAAGGTCTTGGCCAAGCGTATCATTCATATTCTGCCTCATAGCACCGACTTCGGATACGCTTGGTCTGCATTCAAACGGTACGAATGGCAAAGGTTGCTGTCATTCTACAAAAGAGTAGATAGGGTTGGAAGTTTGACATAGGAGGTCATTTAGAAAAATAGAGTAGGAGAAATAACGGAGCCTTGCGCCACCCCTGAATAAATCTTGAACTCGTTTGACGAAACCCCATCTATAACAACTCGTATAGTGCGATTTCTGAGAAAAGTCGACATAAATCATGAGAAATTATCACCGACACCAAATGCAACAAGTTATGTGAATGGAACGGCACTATTTTTCCGATAATAGAGCTAGTAAGTCTCCAGTAGAGTGACCTCTACGAAAGCCATACTGGCGGTCGAATCGTAGGTAGTTTGACTTAAAATATTTGACAAGATGGTAATTTACCATACTCTCCATAACTTTGGAAAGTGCCGACCAAATTGCAATTGGGCGGTAATTTTCAGCGTTATTAGCCATTCCTTTTTTAGTAATCGGCGTTACATTAGCAACTTTCCAGCAGACTGGAAATTCTGCGGCATGGTATAAAGGTCTGAAAAAAATTTGCTAAGGGACGAGCTAGCGTCAAAGAGCACTGCTTCAAGACCAGTGCAAGTATACCATCCGGCCCAGGAGACTTGTTTATGTCGAGATCAGCAAGAACCCTTTTAACAGCTCGAGCCCGAAAAAATATTCTAGCCATAGTCACGGATACTTTTTCGAGTTCAGGTAGTGGTTGAGTTCTTGCTGGTAGCAAATAATTCGGCAAGACAATTAGCCTTATCAACTGGGTCCGTAAATGTTCGACCATCCTTTAAAAGGGTTGGTATTGAAGAACTAGCATTAACCCTTACTCTTTTAACGAGTGGCCAGAAGATTTTACTACCCCGGGGAGCAGCAAGAACTTCAGTACGAAGACGTTGATCGTAAAGAGTGTTTTCCCGTCTAAGTACTTTGGCACACGAAGACCTTGCCATTTTGCGTAAAAATTCAGTATCAGCGTTTTTATTGTTACGCCAATTTCATAATACTTCCTCTCTGGATCTGACTGCTGATTTGCACGACTGCTTAAAGCAAGACTTAGATCGAGGTTTATTCGAAGCTTTTTTAACTGGAATGAAGATTTTAATTTCTAGCATTATTACATATTCAACCATTTTCGCAATGGCATTGACGTCACTGTCCAGGAAACGGAGTTTCCAATTGAAATGCCGAAAAAAGTCATTGAGCTCAGCAGTGAGGGAGGCAAGTTGCTTGTAGGTAGCGTTTATAGGCCAAATAGTAGAATATGTACTCAACGTTTTTTGAAAAGTCTTGAAACACTTACAGCTTCCTATGATAACATTATAATAGCAGGTGACTTTAATTCAAACCTTTTAACTGAATGTACTCTTTCCGATAATATGATATCTCATGGGCTTATACGCCAAACACTTGCACGCCTACGCATTTTACATCAACAAATAACTCGTTTCTTGATCTGTGTTTTTTCTCAACAATCTGTCGGATGTTTGCTTTATGACCAACTTTCTGCATCTTGTTTTTCCAGGCACGGGCATATGATTACAGGAACCTGAGCAATTGATAACTTACCGTGACTTCAAACATTTGAACTATCAAATCCTTGAGAATGAATTTATCAAGATGGATTGGAATAGTTTGCATAATATGGCTTCAGTTGTGATCAACTTTCCTTTTTTGAGTTAAACCTTAAAAGTCTTTTTAATGTATCTGTTCCACTCAGAACGAAAACTGTTAGCAAACGGAGAAAACCATGGTTTTCTTCGGATATTAAACGAGCTATGCATTATAGGGATTTGTCTTTTTCACGATGGAAACGCTTCAAAACTAACCAATTTTATGAAGAATATCGTATTGCCAGAAGAGTAACGAACAGGATGATTAAAAAGGCTAAATCAGATTTTTTTCTGCCAAATTCACTTCCGCCTTAGGTTCTAAGAGAACATTGCAATCTTTTCGCGAAATAAGTATTGTTAAAGTTACCGGACAGGAGCCGATTACTGTGGATGTTGATCCAGTTAATGAGAATTTCCTGAACGTACCCATGGTCGGGGCAGAGTGTAACTACTACCACACTTACAATACTATTACAGGAACGGACTGTAGTTTATTTAAGAAGTATTCCGTTCAGTCATTTTTAAATAAATAAACATTTAGAATTCCAAGCAAATTTATTTTTAACTGATTCTAACAGTTATTTAAAACACTTATGCCTGTAATTTCTACAAAAACGGGCATAAGTTCACATTAATACGGATTTTCAGTTGCAGTTATTAGTGTCCGTTGATTTATTTAAATTCTTCTTTATGTTAAATTAAATGAAAATTTAATTTAAAGTAACAAAAAGTTCGTTTCATTTTTCAACCCCGAATTCCTTAGAAACAAATGAATTTTCAGTTATTTTATAGAAATTAATTATCAAAAAATTAACTGCAAATTCCGTAAAAACAAAGAAATAATCGATTATTTTTTGTAATTTAACTTCCAAACATTAGTTTTTACTTATCTTTAAAAAATGGTGTACTTGTTTTGTGTAACAAATTCCCATTTTCTATTTGTTAAAATAATTTAGTTAAATGCATCTCATTTTTAAAGTAAAATAATCGCGAAACCATATCGGTCATGCTGCCGGTATCATATGATTGTGAGATCTTTTGTAAACAAACGAAGTCAGTACAACAAAATCAAAACAAGCGTGCGTAACAGGGAAAGTAAACAATAATGTTCTCTCTCTCATTAGAAAAACAAGCGGACAGGTGTCTGTCTGGTGTTTTTTTAGAAATTCGGCTGTTTTGTGGAGTAAACGAAAATTACTGAATTAAATAAAACAACTGAAAATTTATTTGTTTTTACGGAACATGTGGTTGCATTTTTGACAGTAAAAATTAAAAGAACTTTTCGTTAAAAATAAATGAAAAATAAGTGGACCGGTTTTTAACTGAATTTTTATTTTATATTACAAATTCAGTTAATTTTACGTACAGATTATTGTAAGAGCATGACTATAATGTTGTTCATGAAAGTGACGAATTTGTATTTAAAACCGTGGATGAATGTGATGTACTTCGTAGTTTTTTGTCTATTAAGTCCAACGCTGTTGGCGACGATGGTATTCATCCAAGATTCATAAAAATCCTTCTTCCCAGTTTACTTCCTTTTATTACATTAATTTTCAATAACATTCTTAATTCCAGCTTATACCCTTCAAAATGGAAAAATGCTAAGATAATTTCGATATCTAAAACGAAATCTTAATACCGCCCAATCGCGATTCTACCATACCTTTCTAAAGTTTTTGACAGGCTTATTCATACACAAATAAGTAAATTTCTAGACAATAATAATTTGTTAACTAAGCGACAATCCGGCTTTCGTAAAGGACATAGTTGCACAACTGCTTTGGTAGATGTTGCTGAGGAAATTAGAAATGAGATTGAAAGCAATAATATCACTTTTTTAGTACTTTTGGATCATTCAAAAGCGTTCGATACAGTCGATCATAGCATTTTATGCTTTAAATTAAGAAAAATGTTTAACTTTTCTCGAACAGCTACGCATTTAATCTCAACGTATCTTGAGGGTAGATCACAACATGTTGAGTCATTTAATGCTAAATCAAACTCCCTCCCGGTAAGTCGCGGTGTAGCACAAGGGTCGATTATTGGACACCTTCTGTTCTCAGTCTATTCAAATGATCTCCCGGATGCACTTGAGCTATGATAATCTAGAATGTATGCGGATAATGTCCAACTTCATGTTAGTTTAAAAATAAATTCAATTGATTTATGCGTGAAAAATCTAAATTGTGAACTGTACCGAATTTTTATATGGGCCTCGGCAAATGGTCTTAGCATAAACCCAAAGAAATCAAAATGCCTAGTAGTTAGGAAGCGGTGAACAGTCATCAATTTTGTACCTGCCATAACTCTTAGTGATCAACAAATTGAAATAGTAGACTCCGTGAAGAATCTTGGAGTATATTTCAATAACACTCTCACGTGATCTGACCATATTAATTATGCTTGTGGTCGGACTTTTTTCATGTTGAGAACACTAAGGCAAACTCAGCACTGCACGCCAATCAATATTAGAATACTTCTTGCTTAAATCTATTTAATACCTACGCTCCAAAAGGAGCAGGTTTTATGTATGAATGCATGCCTGAAATCGCTTCAAACCTGCTGATGAGATGCCTGATTTTTGTATGGAGTGTTCCCGGTTTGGAGGACTATTTACTGCTGACAATAAGCGCTTTTTTTTAACATGCAAACAAAGCACTCCTAAAATGCTTTGTTTAAGGGATAACTATATTTTCATATTCATTGATTTTTTGCCTTTAATTGCTTAAATGCATTGTTTCAATAATTTTCGTAAGCCATTATATATTTTTTTTATTTTTTTTTTGCTTTAAAACCTCATCGTTGTCAGCACTAAAAAAGCAGCTTTTTTCTATATTTTATTCTTTATCATTTACTGCTATAAAAAAGCTCTCTTATTGAAGCGCTAGATTATGTGCTTTTTCTCTAAAGTGCTTCAAAAAACCCAAATTTTTTTTACTGGGTACTCTCTTATATGAGTATTTCTCTGACATGGTCCACCGTGACTTAAAAAATCAAAGCACTCGCATAATTTTTTTAAGCACAAAAATTAAGTTGGATTAATTTTGTAGTATATTTTTATTTTTTATTTTTCATTTTTGAATAAGAATATTTACACTAAACAACCACAGCATTTATATGATTGATTGAATTTTTCAAGATCCAATAGGGGAAGAGATTGATACTCTTTAGAAATCATAGTTTGATATCCGAATGGCAATTTTTTTATACGCTACTCGTCTCTGGAACAAACTTCCATATGACTCTCAAGTTATAAGTAATGCACTTCAGTTCAAAAATAACATTATTTGGTTATTCAAATAAAGAAACTGTATTTTTGTTTTTCCTTAAACAATTTAGTTTATGTCAAATTAATTATTGTATGATTTTTTTCCTTTTTAATTATTTATGTCAAATTAATTATTATATTATTTTATACTTACAATGTTTAAATAATTATTTGTTTATGTTCTTTGTTTCCAATTTGAGAATAATTTAAATTGATTATGAATATGTAATATTTTTATTTTATTATGCCTGTATTCATAAAAAAATTTTATATTTAATAAAGGTTTAAAGAACATTTTTTATATGAAAATTATCCTTAATAAACGTATGTTACATTTAATAATCGTTTATGAATACGGGGATTAGTTTTAAAGTTTTTAATAACAAAAGTCTTGTGTATGGAACATCAAATAAATATAAAAAAAAACGTAAGCATATACAGAGACAAAATTCGTTCTTAGCCAACGTATATTGCAAAAGTCGATTCGAAACCGACCTAAAACCGACATAAAAAAATTAAAATCAAACGCAAAGTATAGATATCTACTATGCTAAAAGTCGTTAAAAAACTGTTTGGTGATCAGTGTCATACCTTCATCACCAAAACAGTCCAACAACAATTAACACAAAGACATCCGTGCTGACAAAAATAAGAAGGACGATTAAAAAAGGAACACAAAAGACAATGCCATTAAAAGGGCCATAAAACCCCTGATCTGGTCATCGTCGAAAAAATGCCATCCCTGGCGAATTATTATTTTTATTGGTATTGTTTATTGGTATTGTTTATTGTATTGCTTGTTTTTTATGTTATTATTGTTGTATTGTTTCAAAACTATTGTTTGCTTATTTTTTCAGATTTGTTGTTAATTTTGTAAGTTAGTGAGTTTGTAATTTTGGTTTTGTATGTTTGTTGTTCAATTAGTTTTTTTTTAGATTTTGTTTACTTGAAGGTTGCACGATCAAGTTTTGCCTATCAAGTTTTAATACACTCACACTTTTTTACCAATACACTCATACTTATAAAAATTGATACGAACTTGCCTTTAAAATTCTCTTTCCAGTGAGTGGTTCAATTTACGTTCAAGAAAACAGTTGATTTCAAGGTTAGTGAGCAAAATTTTCGTTTGCCTTTATAAATTGTTTTCTTGATGACATCTTGAAAGTAAATTGCTCAAAAATTGAATGCAGCCTACGTCACAACTTTAAATTTTTGGAATTTTGACAAACAGTATATGTAAAAGACTATCAAGAAAATCTTGATCGTGTGGCTGCACTGTTATTGTTTTGGTTTATTGATGAGTTTTATTTATTAATTGTTATTAAATGATATCTTATGTTAATTTTTTTCACTGCACGGAAACTTTAATTTTTTTAAAATTAGGCTAAATTTAACGGACTAAATGTAAAGACATATGTACACGACAGAAGACAAAACACTACTCACTACCTACATCCATATTAAATCAAACTGGTGTAAGAATTTAAGACAGCGGACTATCATTTGCGTCGAGTGTTTGGGGAAAGGGCTGAGAATCAACTGGAAGTTTAACCAGATTTTTATCGTCAAATCATCTTCAGCGAAATCATTTCCAGCTTAACGGGTATGTAAACAAGCGGAATTGTCGCTTTTGGAGAGAGTCTAATTCTTATGAGACACAATTACATCCCGTAAAAATCATCGGCCCTTTATATTAAACCCGAAACCGGTGGCAACTTTACCGGAAAATGAACCGTGATTTTTTTTATTTCCCATGTCAGTGCAAACGTTTGATGAACTAATTATCTCAAGAAATGGACCTGTGAATAGGCCACCTAATTCGCGGGATTTGATACATTTGGACTACATTTTGTGGGGATACATAAAATGGAAATACGGCAAAAATTGGTAATTTGAAAGCCAACATTCCACGCACTTTTGACGAAATAAGACCGTGTGTGCTCGAAGAAATGGTGCAAAGTTTAATCAGCAGTTTATATTCTTAGAATATTTTTAACCCTGGATGGATTCTATTTGTCGAATCGACGAAGTTCATTTACTTTTTATCATATAACTTTTTTATTAGTGACCAAATAAAGCTCTTTTTGTCAACAACGTGAGCTGATGCCGAAAGCTTGTTGTGTTGTGCTGGATCCTCATATTTTTTAAAGTTGAAATTCAAAGGTGTGTACTCGTTGCAGCGACAAAGAGTAACCAAAGTGTAAGTTCCTGTGTCTATTTTTTTGGAATTTTAAATATTACTTTTGTCAACAGCTACGTCATATATACTCAGAATATGTTCCATAAAGATCGAAAACCCAAAAACCGACGACAGTACCTGAAAAATCTTCATTAATCTGTCGTGGTTCCCTTTTTAAGAGAAGATTTGAGACACCTATCTTGCAGACCTAATTTAAGGAAAACATTCAAAATAAAATACCTCGAAATAAATCGGCAAAAATCCGTCGAAAATGTTGTTAAAGGACCAAAAAAACGTAAAAAATTTGTCACCTCTGTCCCTATAGCAAAGTCAGAATGACGAAAAGTACATGTAATTTATGCAAGAAAAGCATTTGTTGTGAACATAAAATTGAATTTTGTGTCTCATGCGTAAAATAAGGCTAATAATAAAAAATTTTTTCTTTTGTATTATATAACTGATTATCTTTAAAAGCTGAGTAAGAAAAAAGTAACTTTTTTTCAAACGCTTAGCTAAAACCGATTATTTTTTATTTTTACTTGAAAAATCGTACCGCAAGAATTTAATTTTTTTATAAAGTTCGTCGATTCGACGAAAAGTTACCATAATCTACTAAAATGAGGAGTAACTTTCCAGGGTTAAAAAACTTGTTATTCTTTAAAAATTCATAAAAAATAAAAATGCGACAAAAATTACAGTATTGGTCTAAAAACATTTAGCTTAACATAATTTCGAATGAAATGAGGTTTGTTTCATTGTAATCGGTGCACAACTTTTGATTTTATTCACACTTAACTGAGAAAACTGAATATCGATTTCCATATAGAAAATTTATAACTTGCGATTATTATTACTTTTTTTTTTAAATACAGTATATTTTTTTTAATTATTTTTGAAAAATAATATCCTGAAGGTGATGTCCATTTGTGCTTTTTGTGCGACCGCCGTGTTATTCCAAGATGTGTAGAAATTTTTCTTGCCAATATTTAGGGAATATGCTGTAAGCTCTCACGTATTATGAGAAATGTTCACGACACTTGCTCTTTCTGCACCCTGAAGGTTTCTTTTAGACCCATGTTCAAGAAAATTGCCAATCAAATGGTTTGCTGCTGACGCTGAAGGTGCAATGCGCATATTTAAATGACGACGATATGCATGCTATGTCAACACAATAAATAACACGGTGCGACAGTCCAAAAAACCTGGGACCGGATATTACTTTTCTTGTAGGGTTTGTCGGGTAAAACAAGATTCCAGTAGTGAAATATGTCGGATACCTCCAAAATCCGGATTTACGGTTAAAAACCCGGGTTTTGTACCTCTGCGCACTTAAAAGCCTGTAATTTTGTTGATAATGATCCGATTTTCAATTTCTTACTAGATTTGGAAAAGGAAACTGAGATCTTTCGAATGATATATAATTTATATAATAGTCATAGGTTAGAAAAATAACATTAAATTATCTTTTTTCGTTGTACGATTGGACCAACAAGTCTTCTTCAAAAATGCTGACAAACCAAAGAAAAATAATAATTAAAAAACTTTAACTTGTTGAAGACATAACGATTTTCTATATTATAAAGCTCTATCGTTAACTTATATTTGGAAATATAGAAAAACAAAGATTGTAACAAACCTTGTGATAAACTTATAATACCCAGCCGATGTAAGATAAAGAAAGAGAGAGAGAGAGAGAGACCAATAAATCTTTTCATCTAAATAATACTTATAAAATTCATAATAAAACTAGTACAAAAGTAAGATTAAGGGGAGAAAGTTGTACGTTAACAAAAATAAATGATGTGACATGCTCTTTTCCATGCGACTTTGTTCTGCTAAAAGCCAGTGAGTAAATGCATTTAGCAATTTATGGCTTTAACAATTTAACCCTTTTTAAACTTATGCCTTAAGGAAATGGCATTTAGAAAAATTTCTTCAGCCACTTTTATGTTGTGTTTATTTATTTTAGTTCCTAACTTTTTATTGTGTTTTTCATATGATTTTTCTTTGCTTTTCATCATTTCATTGCTTATTTTTTTTATTCATCCTCTAGTCTTTTCCTGTTGCTGCCTGAAGAACTCGATACGTTTGGGTTGTATTCGAACGTGTGCAATTTTGCTGCAAAAAGGTTTCATACTGTTATTGTTCGTTTTGGAGTTTTTTATTTTATCTTACAGGTTTTTTTAATGCCCTCCACTACAAGTGGTAAATGACGGTTTACTAAGTTTGTCATTCCGTGTAAAATTTTTTATAGTTTTGACAAAACATCTTAAGTCAAATTTAAAAAGTTAAAAAAATGTTCACTCAAAAAACATTTTTGTTAATGTACGTTTTTAAAATATTTTATTAAAATTTTTTTTGATATTGGTTTATTTTATTATTTAATAAAAAATGTTTTGCTATCTTATCTCGACTTGAGATTTTTCGTCAAAGTGCCACAGATATTTATTTTAGGTCCTTGTGTATTTCTAAGTAGATTAAGGCATGTCCGTCTGTTTGTTTGTCTATTAAAATCACGCTCACTTTCGCAAGACTCAACAGTTTTGTGCCAGTTTGATATGACTACAAATCATGCCACAAAATTCTGTAAAGATCGGTCCATAATCTGAGGGTATCGAAGATTCGTCACTGCCGAATACCGAACTTTTACTTGTTTTTATTTCTTTTTGACTGGTTAGAATTTATTCTTATAAATCAATAAAAACCATAAATCAAGATTTTCTAGGTTGTTGTATTTATTGCGTTTTTTTTATAATAAAGAAAAAAAGTATCCATAAAAAATACATTACATTCGTACAAAGATACCCAAAAAACATAAACATTAAAGAAAATCTAAAATGTGAAATACAAAATAGTGAAAAATAAAGAAAAATCCCAGTAAAAATCTCTTATGCATGACTCTCTGCATGATTTATGAACGCATTTCCTTATTTGTACACACAATTTTCTTTTATTTTAATTTAAACTTTTTTATTTTGTCTTTTTCCAATAAATATTTTTTTTTCTCTATTTTGCCATAAAATTATGTATGTACATATTAAAAGATTTCTTCTTTCTGTGAATAGATATTAAATTTAAGATTTATTTGATTGTATTTTTAACATTTATCAACAGAATTTTCAAAACAATTTTACATAAAAATAATTTGCCAAAAATCGAATAAACAAAGTTACAACAACATTTTTTATTTATTTATCTGATGAAAAATGATTGGTTGCTTGCGAAAGGGTTGTACTTAATAGAATTGGTGAAAATGGTCATAAATATTTACAAAAACAACAAATAAATAATCAAATTATCGGAAAATAAACAGAAAAGTTTCACTATTGGGGACAATTTATTGACGAATAAACTTTTAATATGAAATAAAACATTTTAAGTGCTAAACGAAATAAACTTAAGAATCGATAACAATTATTGGCGATACATGTTTGTATCTGAAAAGTTTATAAATCAGATAACTTAAGTTGATTACTGGTTTTGTGAAGCCTGAAGAACAAATTTGAGTTTGCAAAAAGAAAATATTTTGTTAACAAGTTAGAATGTTTGTATTCAGCTGTTTCGAATTTCTGACAACCTCCGCCGAAGGCGCAAGATTTGTTAAAATATCTTGAAAATTCTAACAAAACAAAAAGAGTATAAAGACAGACTTGAAACTTTGCGGCCACTTCGATGAACATGTCAAATAAAACATTTGATTAATAACGGGTGTCCAAATTTACGGTATTCTCGGTCAATGATATTCGCAACATGGAGATGATCCGAAGCTTTTTGTTGCGAACAATTTATGATTTAGACTTAGAGAATATGAGATTTCAACACGATGGTGCCACTTGCCACAGAGCAAGTGAAACAATGAATCTTTTAAATGAAAATTTCGAAGATTGCATTATTTCTTGTAGAGGAGGCGTGAATTGCCCACCAAGATCGTGCGATTTGACACCTTTAAATATTTTTTTTTAGGTTTTTTTAAAACGAATGTTTATAGCAGCTCAAGGGCTTAAAGACATGAAATGATACTTCAATTTTAGACACCCTTCATAACTAAACATCGTAAGGACGACATATTTAAATGTAAGGAAGGTAGTACAGTAGCTGAGACTATAACAGACGCACCAAAGTGGCACTAACGCTAATTTTCAAAAAATTAAATAAACTCGTCTGACAAATAGTTCAAAGTAACAAAAGTGAAAAAAATTTTGGAGTTGTATTCATATAGTGCTATCGAAAATTTACTCGAAAATTAGATTTTTACAGCAACGTGTCCAATATCTGAATTGTTATATGTCATTTAAATTTACATGAGGGCTTTTACGACGTCGTATTATCTTGATGCCCTTTTAAAGCAACTTCCAAAATCTCTTTGCGTTCATACGATGATTTTTGGTTGCATGTCTTATATTTATTTACAGTATGACCTTGATTATCCGTCATTCGATTAACCGGCAGCATCAATTAACTGAAAAATAAAAAATTTGTTTGTATTGATTTAAATTACCTCTATTATCCAGCATTATCTCTGTTATCCGAAATTATAAACAAATTATCTTTTTTCGTTTACTTTTGAATAATCAAAACAAATTTAACAAAACGAAGAAAGAGAATTTCTCAACGTACTGGAAGCATGTTCTGAAAAAATTACTTTTTTCCTCATGTTGACATAATAATACATTTTTATATTTACATAAAATAAGAAACAAACCAAAAAAAAATAAAAATAATCAAGAATGCTGGCGGTCCCGTCTGTTATCGATAATCGAGGTCTCACTGTAGTTTCAACCACACACTTCAAAGTAAGAAAAAGAATAAAACGTAAAAAGAAAAAGTTAAAAGAGAAATATAAAAAACGACATGACAAACACAAAATGAGTCGTTTTGTTCACCCCTCTTTCTTCTCTACACCGCTAGCCAACAAACCAAAAGAGACGTCGACAAAGCGACGTCGTACAAGCCTCCATGTGAATTGACTGAAAAACAAAATACAATCTTTGGATGAAGTTTCCTGATGATCTGGCCTAAGCAACCAGTAAAATGAGCATAGGAATAGCTTTTCCCACTAACAATAAATTGTAGTTTATTAATAGTAAAAATTGGGAATTAAGCACATTAAAACTGAATCTTAAAAAAATATCCTGCAAATAATAGGACCAGTCCAAACACGCGTGTAAAGAGTAATCCACAAGGGACTAGGACTAGCCCACAAGGGACTAGGACTAGTCCGAAAGTAACCCAAACGTATGGAAAAAACATGGTCTATTTAACATTACGATGTCCTAGGGCAGGACCATATAACCCATCTTTGGACTACAATGGAGTAGTTTTAAAACTACTCCATTGTATACACAAGAGGGTTAGTTTTAACTTCGTTTAAAAACGAAAACATGTCGTTAAAAAACGAAGACATGTCGTCTCACTACAAACACATTTTAACAATGACATGGTCCATGCTTGCATTACATCGGACCAGTCCATTGAGTAGTCCATTTTATCAAAATGGCTCAGGTGGTCCAATATTATTTGTAGGGTAGTTACGAAACATTTTTAGGAAAAAAGTACAAGCACATGTACTATGCAAATTGTGAACAACCAAAAAAATTAATTCCCTAAAGCGCACATTGGGAAATAAAACCTATTTAGCGGCGGAAAATAAAAAAAATTATGGACTTAAAAAAAATCTTAAACGCCGCATCAAAGCGGACAATTCACTCTATATAAAAATCAAATTTATTTATCAGTTAAATGAATGCTGTGCAATGGACTTTTACAGATATACCCCAATATTCATAAAAAATATTTTTATTTTATTGGAGGTTAATTGATCGAATTTCCTATGAAAATGTGTTCAATAGACCTCTAATAAAATTTAAATATTTTTTATGAATATGGTTTTCTTTTTCAAATATTAAAGGAACAATTACACATTTAAAAAAATTCCCCACAAAACCTTATTTGAAAAAATATCCTTCCCCCAAATCTGGCAGCCCTGTTTGAAGCTGCTGTTCGGATTTTATGGCGTAATGGATTTTTTCAAGGAACATGCAATTTTTCTAACAACTACATTTATAAACCACTTGGGGTTTTGTTTCAATCTTATCCGAAAAAACTGCATTTAAATTTTGTACACTTTTTCAATATTCAGTAAAGTAATCTTCAGAAAATATTTTCCTTATAATTTAGTTCATATTCTGATTATCTAATAATCCCGATTTTATTTTATCAATTAAAATTTTGACTGATCGCATAACTGGCTATTCATTATTTGATTAATTATGATTTTTAATTAATCGATTAAACGCCCATCCCTACAATTTACCCTTTACAAAACCCGTTTCATAAACCTGTTTTATATTTTATAAATAAGATCATAAGTATTTATAGTTAATTTTTTTTCTTGAATAACCTTTTGGAAAAAGTGTATTAACTGACATATCCGGTTTTAGTTTTCTATTTTTAAGTATTATAGATTTCTTAATGTGTATGGAATTCTACGATTATACATAAGTGTGAACCTTTTAACGTATTGATTGATGGTTTCATTGTAAATTGTCTTAAGTTTTCTTTTCATTGCAAATATTCCTGCCAACATCTAGACCTTGTTGTACAGCTTAAAACGCATTATAGGTATTTTATTGAAGATTTTAATTTTAATAATGGTGTTATACGAAATGTTTCACAAATAAATTTCTTTTGCGGAAGGATAGCTTATTGAAGTTTTATGAAGATCGGAACAGAATTGTACGTAATTTTCTATTAAGTCTTTTTCGAAATATTACTAAAACATTCTAAAAATTAGTCCTTTATAATAAACAAGTAAAAGTGGGGTATTCGGCTATGCCCAATTTTATAATGCGATAAGAACAGAAAGTTATTTAACAATTTTTTTGTTGTGCCACGCCCACTTTTCTAATGCCACTCACATTTTGTCGGACAATGTTTATTGATTACAAGAAACGTTGGCTCTTGCCTTTCTCCAGATTTACAGAAATCTATAATGTCTTTGTACAGGTGGCGCTTTTCTAATCCCGCCCATATTTGGGATTTCAATAGCTAACAATTCCGGACAATATGACCCATAAATAAATTACTAATGAATCCCAACCGTATCTGGGGTCTTCGGAAAACTGATTCCAACGAACACATGGTCAGACAGGTGTACTGACGAACATTGTTATTTGAACTTCTCTTCTCATAAGGATCTAGAATATATACACGTAGAAAAAAATATGGTTGGAAGTAAGCATATTTTACGAGCAACATATTATGGTCAAAGTTAATCATATTATGGTTATTTATTTCATCCAGTTATCAAATTTGTTTGTAAAGTGTCAAATTATAAGTTTATTTAATTTTTTTTCCTGATAGGTGTTATGTTCCACTTTAAAAAAAATCTCCTGTGATTCATATTCCAGCCTGTGACGACTTTCATTACCATTTATTCTGTTATACTAGTTTATTAAAAGTAAATTTATGTATTTTAAACAATAATTCAAATAAAATGAATTAGAATTATAAGCCAATCAAGTAAAATGCAAACGACTCGCAGCTATCGACGACTGCTGACGTCAATAGTCAAACAGCAGTCGTCGATGGCTGCGAGTGTAAGACGGCAAATCCCTCTGAGGAGATCGAAGGGTAACCAGCCGCCTGGGTTCGAATCTCAGGACAGTCAAGAGTGAATGATTATCAATAACAATTTTAATTAATTTTCATGTTGTAAAATTCCTTTCTTCATAAAAATAATTTAATGAAAATTAAATTTGATGAACTTAAGCCTGATTAAAAATTTTGCAAATTTGGATTAAAAACCATAAATAGTTCAACAAAATTACCAAAATACTAATTATATTATTTTAAATTAAAAGTTAAAAATACAATGTTTTAAAATGGTATAATATCGAACATATTTTTGTTATTTAATATTAACCATATCATGTAAGGAGACAACCATAATATGGTTATAGCTTTTGGATAGATGAATTTAAACATAACATGGTTGCCGTGATAAAAATATGGTTAAGGGAATCATAATCTGTTTAAGTGTATAGTTGTAGCTTTGTTTTAGTAAAACTTTATATTGTTAAATTCAACCATATTTAAAGTTTCAAGGGAAGCACGCACTTTATTTTTGAATACAAACAAAATATTATCAATCGTAAAAAAAGTTTTGTTAAAAATCAACAATAGTTTATTTGTTGCTATTGCATGCTTTTTCTCTGCTTGTATATATACTTTAAAGGGCGTATGATAGGCCATAGCCATAGGCCACATAAAGCCGAACAACTCATTCAAGGTGAATACAATTACATGTGGCTCTACATTATTTCCACGTTTCTGTTGTTTTTATTACGAATTATAAGTGGTACTTAGCAAACAATTACGACTTATAAGAGGTGTCTTACCTTATTTGAAAATAAAAAAATTACGAATTAGCGAGGGGACCAAAATGTATGGAAATTTTACGAGTTAACGAGATTTGTTTTAGGGATCGACATTCTATTACGAATAATCAGGAATTACGATTTATCGGGGTACCAATTATCGGGATTTGACTGTATATAAAGAATAATAACGGTTTACTAACAATCGTCCCTTCCGTATCAGTTCCGTTTAGTATCATTGGATAATAAAAATTTCATAACCTAAGTTTTTAATAAAGCGATTTAAACTGGTCCGTTTTTTCCATCCGTACCGCTTCGCTGTCCTCACCGTTTTTTCTAAATAAGACCGCAACGATAATTTTTGGTTTTACCGTGACGGTGTTTTAAAGCAAGTTCAAACATTTTTTATAATATATATTGTTTTTAAAATAAAATTATCTTTGTTACAGTTCCCCCACGTGCTTGCTTTCTTGAATTGAAAAAAAGGAATTGTTTTCAAGCCCTGTGAGACCGTTACTGAACGGATAAGTATTAGTAGATCTCAACGGCATTAAGTTGGATCAGGACGGTTTCATAATTGGCCACAGCTTCCATACAAGACTTGCACTATTGTTCTAATACCACAGATTTCTAGATTTATTTTTTAATCACTCAAACAAGAGTAAAGCACACTGTACAAAAAATTAAAAACAAGAATATAGATTCGATTCAAATTTTGAACTTTTCCTACCTTTAGAACTATTCGAGGTTTCACATCTTAAGCTCTCTGCTGTAAACAGATCTGGCGACAAAGCGATGTGTCGTCACAAGAGGTGCAAGTGTACTAAGTTCTCAATTAAGATCTAATAATGTAATAATATTGACCTGCCATTTATAAAAACTATAGTAAATGTTTTTACAAAATGTTTAAGATAACATCATTCTCTCATTTTCAAACATTTTCTGTCTAATGTGTTTGTTGCATTTCGTTAGAAAATAGTTTGTTTGTTGTTATCTAAAGGTTAATTAATCAAAACATAACAAAAACAGCACTATTGACTGTTTTCAAGATGTTGCAAATGGGGGAGGGATTCTTATAATTAATGTTATTGATGGGTATATTTAACAAAAGTCTATTGGGATTTTTGTGAACAAATATGAATAGAAGGGCCAACATTTCGATAAATAATCTATAAACTACTACTATAAAAAAAAAAACATACATATACAGGGTGATCCAAAATTAACGAAGGGGTTTGAATTCGTCATAACATTTTTTTTAAGAAATAATTATTAATTTTTTTTAATACAGTATATAAATGGTGAATTTTAGCATATGGTGTTTTCTTTTCTACAAAAAATGTGCCTTTTTTAAAAAACAAATTCAATTTGGTGTCTATTTCTTAAAAATTTTGCTCCCGAAAAGGGTGGCTTGTTTTATTCTAAAAAAACTCATGCTTTTCGGGAGCAAAATTTTTAAGAAACAGACACCAAATTGCATTTTTTTTTTAAAAAAAGGCACATTTTTTGTAGAAAAGAAAACACCATTAGTTATGAAAAATAATATCTCGCAAGTGGTGGTCATTTTCTGCTTCGCAAATTCGTGCTCTTTCCAACACATTTTCCATAACCTTTCGCAAAACTTCAGGTGCTATGTTGTTTATTTCGTCGCGTATATTGCTATTTAATTGCTGGATGGTTATTATTATTACCTTTCAAATAACCCCAAAGAAAACAGTCCGGGGCGATTAAATCCAGTGTACGCGGAGGCTAATTAAAATCACTAAGTCACAATCACGCTGAGTCAAAACAATGGACCGTTGATTTGAAAAATAAAGCTCAACAATTTGGGCCCGTTGTTCAATTGAGTACTGCTCCATGAGTGCTCCGGTAGGCTAGTTGGTAGTGAGCCAGTCTATCAGCGCCGAGGTTGCGGGTTCGTTTCCCGCCAGAGACTCTGGTTTCTTTCCTGCAGACAAGCGTAGAGCTTCGCGGGATTAGCTTAGGAAATAAAAAAAAAATGTAAATTCCTCAAGTCTTCTTTACAAAATACTGAAAAGAAAAGAAAAAAAATTATAATAAAAATGGTTATAAGCAATTTAAACCCCTTCGGTAATTTTTGGTCACCCTGTACATAAATATAAAAAGAAAACATAGTTTTTAGGTTTAAAAGGGATCTTATATAAAAAATTAAAATTATTTACCAATATTTGAAATCTTATTTATGATTTCGAACAAACAAAATTTAATTAAGCTTTAAATTATTTTTTTTATTTCTGTTTGCTTTGTTCTCTAAGAACCATATAATTAGCCTCTTACTTTGTGTTCTAATGATATAAGTAAAATATTGTAATTCCATCTAAATGATTATAATTGCGCTTTGTATTCCTTGAATTCAGAAGAAAAAATATAACTCTATTCAAAGCAGTAATTTGATGTTTAGTTGCATTGTGTTGCACAGTCTCGTATGAACAATGTCTGCTACAACAACGACCAACCATGTTATTTTCGATTGCATGCAATTTGAATGCAATTATCACTTTAACAAAGTGTGCACAAAACAACCATATTCGTATTTACAATCAACAATCATACTATTAGGTGTTAAAAAAATATATCGTCAGTTCTGCATGGAACAATATGCAGCTCATAACAAATCCAAAGTGTAGCTAGGGCTTCTTTGTTCGCAATTATATTTAATATAATTTTGCTTAAGTGTTCGTATATATAAGAAAGAAATGGAAATAACCAAAAGTTTCCACAAAGCATTAATGTTTTGTTGGAGTCCATAGATAACGGCAAACTAACAATTGTATATCATCCACCACCATGAATGGTGAATAAAAGTATAACGACGAGGTAGATTTACACCAGTACCCAACCCCCAAAACACCCTTATAACGGGGTTCGAGCTATAAAAGCGTTCAGGCGTATCAAAATTAAAATTGTTAATTTCAAAATCGTTTTTCTCCAAAACTCATTTTTTGCCCTTAGGTCCCTTTTAACTGACACTGACAGATATGGATTTGAAAACTATATAAGGCATTCTAAAACAAAAGTCATCCAGTATAACTGCTTTTAAACGATAGTGTTCAATATAATACAAGCGATTCAGTTTTTACTGATTAAGAACGTTTTATCAAATTTTACTTCACCATATTCGAAAAGGTCCAGCCTTGAATAATAAACTCCCGGTATGAGTATTCTTAAAAGGACTTTAAATCTAAAGCCTGAAAGGATTGTAACAAGAAACCATACAAAGATTAATGCAACAATAATATATTCTTAATAAACGGTTAACATTAATTTATCCCCCTAATATCTGTCTGTTCATTTATATACTGTGCTTAGCTACAATGTTGCAAAATTACGAAGGAAATGATGTTATTTATAAGATAAAAACCAAAATTAACTATAAAAAATTGTATAAATTTTAAGCATTACAATTATTTCTTAAATTGCCTACACGTAGTAACTCCAAGATTCTGCTTAAATGACATAAATTTAATTTGTATCTTAATAAATGCATTACATTAAAATTCAGTACTGCAAGATATTTTAATGGTAGATTTTTTCTCTTAGAGAAATCTGGACGTTTTATTCTGAGAATAAACTTGTTTTGAGATACACAGACGGACAACCGTATATGAACTTGCCTTCTCATAAGGCTCCTTTTTATAGGTCCTAAGATCCATATTGTAGAAATTACAAACGGGATGACAATGTTATATAAATCCTTTTATTTTCGGTGAAGGGTATAAAAACGGGAAATTCTCTTTTTTTATAACTATTTATTGCTAGTGGTACCATAGAAAAATACGTTGGCGTGGCACAAAATAAATTTATATTTAACTATATATAGAAAACCATATTTATATATAACTTTCTTTTCATATCGCATAGTGAAGGGTTTATAAGCTTTGGCATAGCCAAATGTAGCACTCTTAAGCTAGGATCACACGATTGCCGCAAATGCACCAATATGACACAATTATTATTGTGCTTTATTGACGCACAATAATGAAATTGCCCCAACCAAATTTTCTGAAATCACACGATTGCCCTGTTTTATACAAATTTAATTGCCGCTAGTTGGTACAAAGCGAAATGGTTACAACAATTGCCGCAGAACAGTCACACGATTGTTCTTACTTATGTATATTAACTGCGAAAACAGCTGTTGTGGTAGCTTTTTTATTTGTTTGAAAGTTCTTGTTGGATTGTTCATTGAAAAAAATTAAATGATAAATGATACAAATCATATACTTAAACAAATTATTGTTGAATAGTTTTATTTAATTTTTTAAGATATTCCAAAAACTAACAGTCTGTTCAACAATTTCGTATGTTTAGGTTCGAATAGAAATATCTTAAAAATATTCGCACAGAACAGCTCAATATGCTTGCGAACATACATACTTAAAATAATTAATTAAAAAAATTTAAATGCAAAATAAATAAATACATACATATTTATTTTCATTACCTACTAAAAGAAACACAAAAAAGTAAATTTAATAAAAAAAATGCAAATATTGGCGCGTATTGTGTTGTTTGATTGCCGCACAAGAACACAATAAATATTGGTGTATTTTTGTCATTTTTATTGACGCGCGGTTGCATAGCAAACAGTCACACGATTGCCGCACCAGGGTTGCATTTGATTGGTAAAAGTAAGCACAATATTGTCCTCGATTGGTACATGAGCCATTTGGTTGTGCGGTCACACGATTGGGGTATTAAAAAGTGTGAAAATTGGTGCATTGCGGCAATCGTGTGATCCCAGCTTTACTTGTTTGTTATTACATAGTTTGTCTATGAAACTAATCGTTTTAACATTAAAAAATGACTGCAAAACCTAATCAGGGTGCGATGAATTCGAATCTGGCATAAAAATTGGGCAATCACGTCTTGTTTATCGCATGCTGGCAATACAGTAAAACAGTCAATACTGACACTACAATTGCACAAATATTTATTTGACAGAAGCTCACATTCATTCTAAATCTTCATAACAGTAGCGTTTGAGCATGTCAGAGAGATCGTGTGTTACTGATTCAAGCTATTTTTGCTTTGTGTATGGAAAATATTTAGTTGGAAAAAAGGTTATGCATTATCAGAATCATTAAAATATGCATATGTACATTATTATGGTTTTGCAGTCAGAAACTTGAACCAGAAATGCCAAAACTTGGTGTCCAAAAATGGCTAAAACTTTTTTAAATAAAAGCACATTAAAACTCAATAACAAAACCGAAATAATTCATTTAAAGTTGCTTACGAAGAAATTGTAAGCTAAGATCGATTTGTAAAATATTTTGATAGATATTAAAAAAATTTAATCGTCGATAAATTCGATGTCGTTATTGTTCATCTCATACGAATCACTCGTGCCTTTTAGTTTTAAATAATTTGGAGGTAAATCATAATAACGACAACATTTACCCAACACCTTTTGAGTCCAGCTCTACAAGTAAGAAAGTATAGAAGTTCAACCCCGACTATATGATACCTACACCACATTAGAACCTATGTGCCAAATTTTATCAAATAATCTCTAAAATTGCTACCTGTACTTTCCGCAAAAGGCCTTATTGGACAGCCAGTCTGCCAGCCAGCCAGACAAACATTGTTAGTTAGAAACAAAAAGTGATTTTGAGTCAGTCGGTATACGTAAAGCTGGGCTTATGACCAATATTTTAAGGTGTTACAAACCCGTAGTACACGCTCCACTATTGTGGTGTTGGTATAAATATTTTATTTTTATGGTAAAATTATTTACCTAACCCTGCAAATAATATTGGACCACCTGATCCAATTTGCTTAAATGGACTACTCCATGGACTGGTCCGATGTAATGCAAGCATGGACCATGTCATTGTTAAAAAGTGTTTGTAGTGAGACGACATGTCTTCGTTTTTTAACGACATGTTTTCGTTTTTAAACGAAGTTAAAACTAATCCTCTTGGTATACAATGGAGTAGTTTTAAGACTACTCCTTTGTAACCCACAGTTGGGTTATATGGTCCTGCCCTAGGACATCGTAATGTTAAATATACCATGTTTTTCCATACGTTTACGTTACTTTTGGGGTAGGAATTAATAAAATCGAATTAACGGTTGCTAAATGTAATTTATATCTCAAATTACTTCCCTGCAAATATTATTGGACCACCTGATCCAATTTGATTAAATGGACTACTCAATGGACTGGTCCGATGTAATGCAAGCGTGGACCATGTCATTGTTAAAAAGTGTTTGTAGTGAGACGACATGTCTTCGTTTTTTAACGGCATGTTTTCGTTTTAAAACGAAGTTAAAACTAATCCTCTTGTGTATACAATGGACCACTCCTTTGTAGTCCAAAGCTGGGTTATATGGTCCTGCCCTAGGACATCGTAATGTTAAATATACCATGCTTTTTCCATACGTTTGGGTTACTTTTGATTTAGTCCTAGTTCCTTGTGGGCTACACTTTAGATGCGTGTTTGGGCTAGTCCTATTATTTGCAGGGAAGCGTTCAAATTAGCAATTAACACATACATATTTACAAAATACAAAATTTGTTTTTTTCAACTATCAAATAATGAAAAAAACAAGGGTTCTTGATTATTCAACATTTTTAAGACACCGGTTTTCCAATATATCGACTTTATAAATACGGGAAATTAAATTTCTTTATTTAACTTGTCCGTGCTGCATGTGATGATTTTTAAATTTTCTATGATATTTAACTTAGAAACATAATAAAGGGTGTTTTTTATAGAGTGATACAAGTTTAAATCATAATTAAACATAGAAATGTCTATTATTTGTTATCAATGAGACGGTCTTTATTAGATAGGAAATTTTATGACATTAATGTTTTAATATGATTTCGGTCATGTGGCCGCCACAGATGGCGCGTAGAAGACGCAATCTAGAACACCAACTTTCAAAATTTTTTCGTATTCTGACCATCATTGTTTTTAAAGACTAATGCTAGAAACACAACTGGGACGAACGACGAATAATTCGCAACGAATATTCGTCGTCAGCAATAGAACACATTGGTATGTATGAGAATACACACAATCGTTGCGTAGACCAAAATTCGTCATGCGAATGCGATAGGATTATTTCTCTTTCTTACGCAGACGAACGACGAATAAATTGGGACAGGGACAGCTAACCGCAGCTAAATCGTGAAAGCAGTAAAGAATCACAGGGAAAACTCGCTTCTAATGCGAAATTGGCTAAACTTTGCAAAAATCGCGAAAATTCGCGAAAATTTTTAATATTTCAAACAATCCATAAAATTGATTAAAAGTCTCTAAAACAATAAGGAATAGCAAAAATTCGATAAAAATTGCTAAATTAGCGGAAATTCGCAAAAATTTGCTAACAGCGGCATAAAAGCAATCTCTAATATTTTTTAAAAATCGTTAAACCTGTAAAGAATCATAACCCTTATAGATAAAAATCGCCTTTATCGCGAACATGGCTAAAATTCGCAAAATTTGCAATATTTAAACAAACGCAAAAATTTATTTGAAATCGCTAAATCAGTTTAAAATATCAAAATATCCGATAATAACATAAAAAAGTTTGCAAAAATTGCGAAAATTTTTCATTTTTCAAAGAACCCATAAAATTGATTAAAAGTCCCTTATGCCTAATTTTCAGGCTTGATATTAAAACACATTTATGTTTAAAATCGTTTTAAATACAAAATTCTCTTCTTCACTAAAAACTTAAGTGGAACTTAAGTCACCGATGTGGTACACTTAATTTCAACTTAAGTTTCCATTGTAATATTTTAGCAAGGTGGCCTCAATATCACAACAATATAACAACAACAGGCATCAAAGCATTAACAGTCAGCTGTTTTTTCAGACCACCTTGTAAATAATTACACTTGTTTATATTTTTTTTTTTTGTATTTAGTAGTGCTACCATACTTTTATGTTAATTAAATAAGACTTTTCAAATAAAACTCAAAAGACCAATCTGTATTTAAATACGATTTAAGTTTTTATGAAAATTAACTTAATATAGATTAAAATACAATCCTGAAAATTGGGCATTAGACTATTAGGAATGACAAAAATTCGTAAAAAATTGCTAAATTAGCGGAAATTCGCAAAAATTTTCTAACAGCGGCATGATAGCAAAGTCTACTATTTATTATAAATCATTAAAGCTGTAAAGAATCTGACAACTTACAGACACAAATCGCGAAAATGGCTGAAATTCGCGAAAAATTGCAAAATTTGAAACAAACCTAAAAACTAATTTGAGTTTGCTAAATCGACTTAAGAACACCAAAAATGCTTAAGTAATCCTCTTAATAGTTTTTTATATTTTTTTTTTGTTGAAATATGGTCATGCTATGATATGATAAATGTTAATAATAAAATTATTGCTAGTTAAAGAAGAGGAAAGTGGATGAAAATGTTTATATAATCAAGCGTCCAAGGTATTTATTTTTATAAATTAAAAAAAAAATTCAAGACTTATAAATACCTGGAATTTACGCACTTATTGTGTCTCATTTGACGAATTTACGCAACGAATTCTTGCCGACGAATTCGTCGTACTATGCGAAGTTCGTCGTTCGTCCCAGTTGTGTTTATAGCATTATGGGGGAATGACTCCGCCAGCCCATAAAGCGCACCAAACAGTAATTTTCTGTGGATGAAATGGTGTTTCAACAAAAGCTTGGGGATACTCCTCGCCCCAAATGCGACAATTCTGCTTATTTACGTACCTATTCAACCAGAAATGGGCTTCATCGGAAAATAAATTTTTGAATGGAAATTCAAAACCATTCAAATTTTGATTAACAATTTCCACAATTTGCACGCGTTGCTATGGTGTAAGTCGAGCCATAATGAAATGTCAAAGCAAATATAAAAAAAGGCAACTAGCAGCTGTTAAATGGGTGGTCAAATAAAGCAGTGATGACAACTTATTCTTTATTAAAGGTGCAGGGTCCTGAGTGAATGAAAACTTATAAGATGAAAAATTAATAAGAACATGTAAGGGGAGCTTTTTGGTACTTTTTCGTTCAATATCTGGTACTTTAATTAATTTTCGTTTATTAGATATAGAAAAATAAAATTAAATACATATGCAATTTGATATAGAAAAATTAAATTAAATAAGCAATGTCCTGAGTGGAAAACAATTTACAAAAGAGATTTTTTAATATATTTTTGTTTTTCAATTGATATTTTTTATAATGAACTTACAAAATAAAGTTAACTTAAGCAGAAGATAAAGTATGATCCAGAGGTTGGTCCCTTGCCAAATCGATCCAAAAAGATGAAAAAAATGAATGCTCAAAACATGTTAATTCATATATACTTAGATGTAGTATGTTTTCTTCATTGGTGCATAAAAATTTATGGTCGAATTTTGACCATAAGGCGAACACTACTTTTAAAAAATATACGTTAATATTTGTAACAAAAGTACACAATTTAGGGCTGAAGCCATTTAATTGTTTATTCATTAAGTTCTTACAGACATATGAGTTGCGTTTGGTTTCAAAACAAAATACAGAAATATTTCTCTGCATGAAAAAAATCACAGCATTTGCATACAAGAGACAATGTTTAAAAAAATTCTTAACTATGTAATTGCGTATAAAGTTACAAGTTAATATGATGATTAAATATAACCTATGTTAACTAATACTTTAGAACTACATTATAGTACCACAGGGAATATATTTATTTTCTGTACTTTTTCTTATTCAACTTTGTTTCAAAATGATAGGTATATTGTAACATTTTGAATAACAGCAATGGTTAAAAAAATAGCGATATCTATAATTAAATTAAAGTAGCAAACACATCTTTTTTCGTGTCTGCTTTTCGATTTATAACTCTTAATTTTTATAGGTAAAATGTTTGGTAACTTTAATAATTTTGAAAATTTCGGTTTCCAATGACACATACCCCGAAGTGGATAATTAACCCGGTTGATTTCATATACACTGCCAAATATCTGCTCTAAATATATATAGCAGAATGTATCTATAGTCATTATTTCGTTATACATGATTAGCATATTTTGCAGTAGTGTTATATATATAAAGCCCACCGTAATACTACTTAAACCGAGATTGGCTCATAATTAACTATAATATTGTTTAAATACTACAAACGAAAAATTCCAATTCTTGGTGATGACCAGCGCTGCCAGAAGTAAGATTTTACATTATTTTTTAAGATTTTTTAACCGAAAAAAGATTTTAAGATTTTTTCCCCAAAAACAAGACTTTTTGTTTTGTCTAGACGAAGGTTAGGTTCAATTAAAAAAACCTTATTTGTTCCCATTTAAACATTTTTAAACTATTGGCGTTTTCTTTTCTGAGTAAAATTCTGCATTTATTCTGCCTTTTACATTTTTTTATGTTCTTTTCTGAAAAACATGTGTTATTTTAAAAGTGTTAAGCGTTATTTTCTGATGATGTTCCCTTTAAAATTAAAAAAAATGCTACATGTTCAACACTCATTTTAATTAAAGGTGCACGAGTGCAGCACCAGATCAAAGCGAATTCAGTACAAGGTGGTGGCAAGTTTTGTTGTGGTTTTGTTGTAGACTTGCCACCACCTGTAGTTGAATTTACCTTGCGCTAGATTAACAGCTATATTTCTCATTCTGAAAAATAAATTATTTTGTAGTGCGTCTCTCGTGATAATTACATATGTATATAGTTTTTATAGTTGATATGGAAGCAAAACAAGTTGTGATACAATATTTGTTGGAATCATCTTCATCATCAGATGAAGATGAAGAAATATTTGCAGTGTTACTTAGAAGAAACTTTTTGCCGCGAGCTAAGGACTTTGTTGAAAATGTAATTCATCAATACTCTGAAAATGATGTAAGCAAACATAAGTACATATTTAAAATGTACTTTTTTAAAATTTAACATGTTTTATTTATTTATTTTCAGTTTAAGAACAATTTACGACTAACCCGAAAAAGCACACAGTACCTATTAGAAAGGTATTCCAATTGGAATACTGTGCGGAAATATCAGGGAGGAAGAAAACAGACAAGCGAAGAAAAACAAGTTCTTTCATTTTTATGGTAAAACATAATAGTACATATTTAAAATAATATTCTTAAAGCATAAACTTTATTTTAGGTTCTGTGGCAACAAAACTACCTTTAGAGAAGTGGCAAATGTGTTTGACATGTCATTGTCAAATCTTCACATGTCCATTCAAAAAGTTATAAAATTTTTATTGGAAGAAGTAGCTCCTGAATTGATAATCAATTTCAAAAGGTGGGGAATACAGTAAATATTATTTTAAAGAAACACATTTTTATCATATTTGTTTTAAAGATTTCTGGTTTTCCAAATGTTTTGGGGTGTGTTGATGGAAGCTACGTATCTTTAAGAACTCCTAAACATAAAATTCGTTCCACCTACGCAAATAGGCATGATACTGTGTCAATTACTCTTCAAGGAATCTGCGATTTAAAGCTGCGATTTTTAGATGTATATACAGGAGTTCCCAGTAAAATTCACGATTCACGGATACTGAAACTTTCATTTATAGGTAAAGATTTGCCAAATTTAGGTGCACCAAAGTATCATTTGCTGGGTGATTCAGCCTACCCACTAAGGGAATACATTTTAACACCGTTCCGTGATTATGGCAATTTAACTGCTTCAGAAAAAAACTACAATTTAAAATTTGGCAGACGCGAGTGAAGATAGAAAACGCATTTGGTGTTCTTAAATGTCGTTTTAGGCAATTGATGCGACTTGATTTTAATAATGTTGAAAACATGGCAAAATTTATAATTGCAACTTGCGTCCTCCACAACATTTGCATTGAAAAAAATGACTCTTTTGACGAGGAAATATGTGTTAACGAAATTAACAATAATTCCGACCATTTTGATGACGACCGACGCGATAATTTGTTAACACAGTTGGGACAAGTAAAAAGAAATGAAATAAAAACTTTATTATCTAATTCACAAACATAAAAATTTATTTCTAATGTAATAAAAAAACATTAACAAAAATAAAAAAAATTAACAATGCATTTAAATTCTAATTTGTACCATCAATTAATGTTGTTTTTGGCTATATCTAAAAAGTTCCTTGTAGGCATAAAAAGCCCAAGCTCAAGATAAGATCCATATTTTGATTATACGCAACGCTCAAAGACTTTCGGTTTTTTCAAAGAAATTGCATAAGGAAAAAATTTGTTTTCGTATTTTGCAAATAAAAATAATAAAAAAAAATTTACAATTTTGATGGGCACATTCTTCTAGAAAATTAAATTTTCTATAAAAAATCTATTAGACTTGAATACTAGCAAAAATGAGAAACAAAAACAATATTTGTGCAAGTAGTTTCCGGTCACAGGAAAAAATGTTGTATTCAAAGTCTGATAACTTTTTACCTGTTGAGTTTACGGACAAATCATGGAAGAGATTTTTTATGGAAAATTTAATTTTCTAGAAGAATGTGCGCATCAAAATTGTATTTCGCAAAATACGAAAACAAATTTTTTTCTATGTAATTTCTAAAAAAAACATGGAAGTCTTTGAGCATCGCGTAGAATCAAAATATGGAGCCTTTCTTGTGGTTGGGCTTTTTATGCTTATAAGAAGCTTTTAAGATGATAGCCAAATAACTTTTTCTTTAGAAGCCCCTAATATATTTTTTTGCTAGGAGGTTCTGGCGAAGGTGTCTTTAAATGCTACACGTATGTATAGTACATAGGACATTTATTTTTGGATTTAATCACTGTTAAAAAAATCAGCCCAATTATGAATAAAAATTCCCCGGGAGTTTTTTCCCTTTTCTCATTTTTACAATTGAATTAACATAGGAAAAATGGGAGAAGGGAGAAAACACCCGGGAAATTTTTATTCATAATTGGGCTGAATGTGTTTTATTGGTGTATGACAAATTACGTTTCTTTTCCTTGTAACAGAGTTTTCAACAACTCCATTTTTTCTTTATGTCGTCTTTCTTTTGCTTTTTCTTTGTTCTCTGCTAACTCTATCAAGGTTTCTTGAACAGTCCTGTTTCTTATTTTAATTTTTTCAACTTTAACTTTTTCGTTTTTTTCATTTATTAAGCACTTTTGGCTGCTTATTTGAATTTCAAGTTCTATTGAGTCATCCAATAAGCAAATTTTATTTAGTTCTTCTTCGAACTCAATTTTTTTCCTTTTAGAACCAGAAGCAGTATTATTATCCACAGCCGTTTTCTTTCTTCTTAGAACGGTTTTATACCGTTCTTCACACTGCTTTGGTGTCTTTTCCGGTATCACTGATGAAATTTTGGCCCACATATTTTTTGTTTGTTCGGACCTGCTTTAAGGGCCCGACTTCAGCTATATAAGCACCGTAAATATCCAAAAGTTTCCTCGTTTCTCCATCTGTCCATACTAATAAAAAAGATTTTAACATTTTATTTGCATGAGCAAATAAATTATGTTGTGCTTACCTTGGATTTGCTTGTAGTTTGTTGGGGATTCAAGGAATTCAACTTCAACGAACTCATCCAAATTGGTGCAGTTAATTTCATAATGTATTTTTTATTAAAACTTTCCGCCAAATTAGACTTTTTTTGTTTGTTTATGTATGTAATGTATATTTAAAATCAGTAATGTTTACCCATTTTTTTTTATTTAAAAATTACCGGTAAAAAAGCGCCGTAAATTGAAAACGCTAATTGTACTTTATTGTTTTATGCCGAAATTTGTGTTCTTTTGTAAACGTAAAATATGCAGCACTTCTCAAAAATTAGGGGAGCATTTAAAAATGTTGCCAAATTACATGTAACACGTATGCAACACTTTTTTTTAGAAAAGAAAACGCCATAAATAATACAATTTAGTATAAGAAATTAAATTTTTTGTAATGATTTTTTTTTGTTTATTTTATGTATTAAATAAAATATGAATTGTTTTTATTATTAATAATAAAAAAAACTACTTTTTTCCAAAAATAAGATTTTTTCTTCAAAAATAAGATTTTTTTTGGTGAAATTAAGATTTTTTGCTGAAAATTTCTGGCAGCCCTGGTGATGACCATAAAGGTTCGGCACAGCCGAAAACAGCAAATCGTCGGCTGAATACACAGAAAAAATAGAAAATCGACTTTAATTAAACAATTCGTTCAGACAATTAAATATTTAACTAATTTTGCCCCTGAAAAGGAATTGATCATATCAATTAACGGATTTGTATTTTCGAGTCATGGGACACAAATTGAGTCAATTAAAAAATCAATTGCATAAACGAAAAATACACCACATATACACAAACATTTAATTTTATGGGTTTTGATTAAAAAAATTAATTGCAGCAAACAAAAAATTAATTGAATAATTAATGTACACCAATTAATTATTTAATTGAATAATTATTTGGAAAATTTTTTTCTGTGTATGCAAACCTGCTAAATCCACTTTTTAAGTAAATTGAGATTTTGATGCCGTTAAGTAGAGAAAGATATGCCTCGACGACCAGCATGCAGTTTCTCTTCAATTTGGGTTTTGAAGTGTGTGACACCAACTATATTGTTGGTTTTCCTCTCAAGCTGAATATATGAATTATAAGAAGTTTTTTGTCTCTCCTGTAAAATAAGCTGAAAGGGAGTTAGCAGGTTTGCATATGAAGCCGATGCGAGGCACTGTGGCTAAAAATTTAATTTCATCAGCCAAAAGTCCAATTTTTTGTTATAGCAGATTTCAAAAATTTTAATGTCATTCGACAGAAAACATATTAGAACTAAGATATCCAAAATACTGCATCACAATAGCGGTAATTGTGGGTGTGGCATGCTGCTAGAAACATATATTTTATGTTGTTCTAAAAAAAATTTAATTTTTGTAAATTTGATAAGAACTTACTTAATTATGATTTATGACTGTTATCACTAATGGGTCGAAATTCTTGTTATATTAGTCGGATCTCTGTATCATTCATACGTGATAATGTTATTAAAAGTTTTCCCAGGTTCTTTATTTTAGGGTCAAAAGGGGTTAAAGAGATTTTGAAAGAATTACAAAGCTGAAAGTGTCCTCTTTAACCGCATATAAACTTTTACAACTGTTTTGAACTGTCTGTTGAACACTTTTTTCATTTTAATGATATTACTCGCAACATTTTTTTGCTCTTTAAATTGCTAGCCTTAGATATTCAAGCTTTTAAAAAATTCGCCAAGAATATGTGTATTTATGGATTGCAAGAAAGTTAGACTTAAGCTGACCTACAAAAATTCTGCTAAATTATGCCTTTTCCTTTCGAGATAATCGGATAAACGGATTTTTGGGCTGATTTTATTAACGATTTTTCTAGTTTTTTAAACGGGTGGATAATGTTTAATATCTACCTGTTATCAATAGTGGGTTCAACATTTTTATATTGGTAGGAGAGCAAGCTTTAAGCAACGGTGTGTTGTATTGTTAAATGCTTATGCATTTTTCTATAAGTATAGTGGTTTATTCTAGACGAATGTATAAATATTAGAGCGACTCACCAAAAAAAGAGCTCGATGTACCCTCCTAAAAATGAACCTTGGACTTTTTTAAGATACCATTTTAAATATTTCGGCTCCAGCTTTGACCTCTCGTGAGCTGGACCATTTTGAAAAAGGGTCTATTTTTGCATGTTTTGTTAATTTGGGAATCATATACATATACAAATTGGGTATCATAAGAAAGGTTTTTTTAAGGCGCGTCCAACTGTATATGCAATTTGTCCAAGCACGATCATCCATGTCCTTTTTTTAAAGGATTTTCTGTAAAAAAAAACGGTTTTTGAATTTTTTGTTCGAGGATGTTTGTAATAAAAATGCCAAATTAACATATTTTAATCTTTAGTCAATTTAATAAAATACGTGTTTCCGCTTTTTTGAAAATTCGCGCTGGTTCACGTTTTGAGAAAAATGCAATGGGTGGCAACCCTTCGTTTTAAATAGAGCAGTATGGGGATCGAATTTTTTCTTTTGCCAAGTACATCATCTTTGTATGTAAATAATTTAGATTTTTGCAATTTAGATGCATTTTACACGGTGCTCTGGAATATATATAAATGCAATTTTGGAGTTACTCTAATATGATAGCGGATTTAGTTTCTAGATCATGTATGGATGAAAATAGAACTAAAGAAAGAAAAAAAGAAATAAGTCAAGGAATTTTTTTTAGAATATTGTGATTTAACTTAAAAAATAACTTTATTTTAAGTTTGTAGTATTTATTTCCAAAACCTCGATAGGTAAGAAAGGCATTAATTTATTTGCTATATATTTCTGCACAACTGCTTAAATTAATATAAATTTACATTCATCCATATTAGCATATAATATGCATAAAAATATATTACAAGTGAATGAATTAGCTGGTCGTCATGAGTAGGGAGGGTCTTAAGATATTATTAGGCTTACAGACCACACATACAAGTGCACATATACGAATTTTTCCATGTACAATAAACATATATGAGTGCGTTTAGTAGATGTGTGTAATTATAATATGATTGACTTGAACTAAAGCAACAGAATATGTATGAATTTAAATATTTTGTAATTATATAAAATCAAATAGAAGTGAAATGAAATGAAATGAAATGAGACAGTCCGACTGAGTGAATGTTAAAGTATTTCACTTCATCACAATGTTGAAAAACATTTCCGTTTTTACGTGATTATAACAACTGAATTTAATAATAGTATTACAGCTTTAATGAGTGTATTTACGAAACAAATACGAGAATATTTAACTTTAATTCATATTACTAAATATTTTTTTAGTATAATTGTTGTATTTGCTTTAATTCTAATTTTTTAATTACATACAAGCCTTAATGGCATGATTATGGTAATTTTTGGTTTTTTTTAAAAATTTAAAAGAATATTTAATTTTTTTATCCGTAACATGGTTTTTTGTTAAATTTTAATTTGTTACATTTTTAGTTCTTATACTTGTTTTGTAGCCATATTTTTTTTTTGGTACACAAAAAAATACAATACTTTTTTTTTAATAGCGGATATAATTAATCTAAATTATTTTCTCAACATTAGATTTATGATATGTCTAAAAAAATTAAACATAGAAATGACAAGTTAGAGTGCTATACTCGGCTATGCCGAATCTTATAAATCTTCCACCTTACGTAATGCTGCGTCCTAGACCATTCACCAACTAACACAAATTATCAAACTGAATTTAGAAAAGTAAATAAAATATATTGTGTTAATTTTTTCATGTAATACACATTTCTCTATTAAAGCTGCAAATCATGTAGAGGGGACTTCTGCAAGTTAACGGTGCGAATAATCGTTCATCTGAAGAGTTAATACGCAATTAGGAGTGGGCAAAAAATATCCATGTATCAAAATATCGATATTTAAAAAAAATTAATATGTATAGCCGATATTTCAAATACGACTATCGAATTCGATATTTTTTAAAGTCATTCTCAAAACTCAACTTTTAGCGAACTTTTTGATTTTTTTTATATTATTTTTTTAAAATAAATTGTAACAATAAAAAGTTACAATGTTATTCCACATAAAATGTTTGTTCGTAAATATGTATGTAGTTTCAGCAAAATACGTTCGATATATCGATATTTTTGATATAATAAATAAAGATACTTTTTATTATTTAAAAAATATCGATTCGATATAACTCGATATAATTTTTCAATTTGCCCATCCCTATACGCAATACTATGAATCGATTCCTGACCACATTTAACCTTTGGAGAATATTTATTCAAATCAAGCCCGTACCGTGCGTACAGAAGAAGCTATCACCACTGTTGACGTGAGTGAAACAGAGGACTCGAACTTATCGATTTGACGCCATTCTCAGCAACTCGGTCACTGCTTGAAAATATTTGATGGCAGATCTTGGGTAACATTGATATAAGATCCAACTGGTGCACGAATTAAAGCTAGCGGACCATCAATTGCATCGTGTATTCGGTAAATGGAAGGAGAATGAACTGGAAGTAGAACCAGATTTCTATCATCAAATCAAACATCAGATGAGTAGCTTATCGGGTATATAAACAAGCTAATTATTTATTTTTGAAGAAAAAACAACCCTCATGCGAATCTTGAGAATCCATTACATTCCGAATAAAATAAAAAATATATATTTATACGTCGAAGGCGTTATCGGACTATTTTTCTTTAAATCCGAAACCGGTGCCAATATTACCGTGAATGGCAACGCTACAGGCAAAGGATTGGTAATTTTTTTATTACTCATGTCATGGAAATTATTTGGTGGAGATATTGTTCCAACAGGACAGCGCAACACGCCATACAGCGCGTGAAACCATCACTTTATTGAGCCAAACGTTTGGTGACCGATATTTCAAGAAATGGTAGGCCACTTCTCTTGTGTAATTTTTCACCCTTTGTTATACATTCTTTTTGTTGGGTCTCATCAAATCTCTGGTCTATGCTGATAAACCAACAACGACTGATCTTTAAGAAGCCATGAAACTTGTAAACTAATAAAGGCAAAATTTTGGACATTAAGTTGATTTTTTTTTGCAGAAACATATATGCCTTTGAAAAAAATAGCCCTATTTACCAAAAAAAAAAAAAAAAAAACATAAATTTTGTCTGGGCAGACCAAGACGAAAATTCTAGGGTTAAGCCTATTTACACCCACGCCACAATAGTGGAGAGGTATTATGCATTTGTGCTGATGTTTGTAACTACTTAAAATATTGGTTCCATTCGGCTGGCTGGCTGTATATGTAAACCTTGTGCATAAAGTACAGGTCGAACTTTTGGAGATAATTTGATAAAATTTGATAATTGGCACTAGGACCAAGACGATCACAAAATGGGGCGAATCGGTCTACAATTGTGCATATCCCCCATACTAATTTCTTTTTGGAATAATCACTCTTGTCGCATTAACTAAAGCAACTCAGAATTTTTTTTCGTTATAATTTTCAATAACATGTTCTAGTTAAAAAAAACTGTTAAGCGGGGCACCCGACAGGTTAATCTAATTCGAGTATGCAAAATCAGTGGTTTGTGGAATAAACTAAATAAAAATTAGAAATATTTTTAGGAAATTTTTAATCGAAAGAAAGAGAAAAAGACCCGTTGTACATATTTTTTTTTGTTAAATATTTACTCAGTCCTTTAAAATAATATGCATTATATATGTAAAATAAAATTTCAGGCATAATTAATTCAAAACAACGATACAAATTTTTACTTCTGAGTTGCGTAGTTTATGTCACTAGTGTATGTGCCCATTTACCATCTAATTACGTTGGCATTTAAATTAAATTTGGTCCAAACTTATTTTTGTTGCAATCAAAATCATCTTACAAAATTTTATTTGAATCGGTACATATTTGTTCATAGCTCCCATAGAAATACTACTCCCGAAAATAGCTTCTAATGTCATAACTTCCTTACGAAGGTTGGTATTAACAAACAAATTGGCGTTATCAACTTTTGCGACAACAACTATGCCCTGGTTGGTCTAAAATTAGCCATAGGTCCCATATAAACTCTCATCCTAAAATCTCAAATAGATAGAGACAAATAAATCGGTGTCCGAAAATGAGCAGAGCATTATTTAGGGTTTGGCTCACACACTCAAGAACGATATCTATTTTTTTTAGTGATTGTGTAGAGACGAACACAACCCATAATACCGTTCGTTACTATTTTCAAGAAAGAGCCGAACATTATATATTGTTCGGTTCTTCGTTCAAAAAGAGAACAATTGTAGTGATACTGTAGACAAACATTATATTTTAATGTTAAATAATGTTTCCATTTCTACATTAATAAAAAAATGAACAAACCAAAAATTTAGGCAACGACTGCACCACGAACAGCCTGTGTGCATATTGTGTATATTTTTGGTATGTGTAAAATTGTTTTGCTCCTTTTTTTCGTATGTGTATTTTGTTTTTGTAACCGGTCAAAATGGACGAACATTAATGAGCCGAATATACTCAATGAAGTTTGTGGATTTAAAAAAAAACGAACGGAATTAAATGCTCTCATCTTTGGTTGAGTTTGATAAAAACAGAATTATTTTTGTGTTCGAAAGATGACTAACAGGGAAACGTTTTCTACACAAACACTATTAGCTTTTGTGTTTTCCACAAATCTACCGAACCGAACACTAAGGATTTAGTGTTTATTTTAGAACACGGATATAAATCATATTAGACAAAAAAAACTTTTACATAAACCTAAACCTCATAATATAATTTTGTTTAGACGACTCCATGATTGCCCATGGCTACCGAATAGGGTGCACTAGCAAAAACTATGTTTATATACTCTTTATATTGTCGAGCTTGACTTTCTTACTTGCTTTTTGGTATTGTTAGGAAGACATTTTTAACGTTAAAGTGTTTTTAGAAAATAAATTTCTGTTCTAATAAAATCATCAGTTCTCTGCGGTTAAACTATAGTTTTTTTTAAGCTTTTATTTTTACCTTAATGCTAATTAAGCCACATATTGAAATTAAAATGAAGATTTTATTCCTAAAAAATCGTACAAAATAACTTTCAAACATGGAGATTTAGTTTAAGGGCCACAAACTCAAGTTTGCTAAGTCGGCTTAAGCACTTTTTCTTTTTTGCCACAGATATTATGCTGGCAAGTTTCATGACAGTAATTCGTTAGGACCTAATGATTGTCTTTCCGTGTTTCCTTAGAAGATACGAGTCATAATTTTTAATCATATAAAGCTAATTTGTGAGAAATTTAATACATAGTTAAGTAGTTTGTTTTGGGGGCGCTTAAATTTTTTGAATTCCTAACTTTTCCGTGATATGCATATGCATGTGAGTATACGTGTATTGACACAATGTAAGTAAGAAAATAATATTGATTTAGAATGAGAATTGCGGGATTTTTCATTCAAAAGGGGAATGTTTTTTTAATTGCGCTGTTTTAAGAACATTCTAATCTGCATAACTGCCAAATTTGATTAGGATATCTTTATTCATATCAGATTTGTCAAACCTTAAAATTTCTATTTTAACTCATATTGAAATCCCTTTCATTCATTTACACTATAGCAACAATCATTTCAATGTTTGACATTCTATGAATCTGACATAGATTGAGATATAACAATGAAATTTTGAAGTTATGCAGACCGAAGAGATCTTAAAACAGTCGACTTAAAAGCATCCCAATTTTTGATTAAGAAATACCCAAAATTCCCAATCCTGGAAAAGCGCTTTAAAAAAATGATTTTTTTTACAAAAATGGCCAAACTTTCCACTCGATATTGATCAGAATATTCTAGAAAATCAGGGCCATATTAGAAAACAAAACTGTTCTAATTTTATGAAAATCGGTGTGTTGCATTTCTAGAATTTTTAACTGAAATAAATTGATTGGTTTGAAAAATTTAATTTTTTTTTTGGATAGGGAATGTGGGAGAAACAAATGTCAAATTGACTAAAACTAGCTTATACTATGTTCACACTTGAGTTTTTAAACGCGCTTAAGCAAAATGTTGATTAAGTTAATGAAAGCGGTTCACATTACATTTGAGATGATTTAGATGACAGCTGATTAAGAAAAAAACAAAACAAACAAATTTATATTTCTTTAAAGCGTTACATAACAAATACTTTTATAAAGTTATCAGAAGATTATTTTAAACATATTAATGATGAAATTGTGAAAATGTATGAATCAGAAATCGTGGCCGGTTGTTCAGTTCATGTTGGCCGATTCTACATTACACTCAGTTTGAGGTATGTTCAGTGGATTCTATGTGATTAATGAAGTGATTTAGTTGTAAACATGTCAATTTGAAGTGATTAACAAATCACTTCAATGTATGGGAAATCATCTCGATTTTGATGTGATTAGAGCTTTATCACGTTCGAGTTGCTTAAACGCGTTTAAGAACCCAAGTGTGAACATAGTATTATTACAAAAGCACACTGATCACTTTTTGTTTCAAAAAATTCAAGCAATTTTTATTTATTTCTTGGAGAAAATATTGTTTTATCAGCGAAAGAACATCTTTTGGTGAAATAGTTAAAATGAGTATTCATATGTATTTCCTTTATACGCATATACATACATTCGCCTAGAATAAACCACTTTACTTATAGAAAAATACATAAAGATTTAACAATACAACACACCATTGCTTAAAGTTTGCTCTCCTACCAATATAAAAATGTTTAACCCACTAATGATAACAGGTAGATATTAAACATTATCCACCCGTTTAAAAAACTAGAAAAATCGTCAAAAAAAATCGGTTCAAAAATCAGTTTTATCCGAATATCTGGAAAGGAAAAGGCATAATTTAGCATAATATTTGAAGGTCAGCTTAAGTCTATCTTTCTTGGCGAATTTTTTTAAAAATTTGAATATCCGAGGCTAGCAATTTTAGAGCACCACAATTCACTCCCACGACCCCCTGAGGACCCGTGTTCTTTCAAATCAACTCAAAAGCTACCCGGCTTTGCCAGTTTAAAGAATTGCATCGATTGCAAAATTATTTTTTAAAGCAAAACTTTCGTAAACCATTGTGTAAGATTTCAGTAAAATAAAAAAAGCAAAAAAATGTTGCGAGTAATCTCATTAAAATGTAAAAAGTGTTAAACAGACAGTTCAAAACAGTTGCAAAGGTTTATATGCGGTTAAAGAGGACAGTTTCATTCTATTCCTCTGAATTTCGGATTTAACTAAATTATAGAACCTGGGAAAACGTATAACAGCATATCAGGTGTAAATGATATAGAGATGTTAGGAATCATTTCTTAAAGACTACTATCACTCTAATATAACAAAAAAATTCGACTATTTATTGATAACAGTTTGCGAGAAATCATAATTTAGTTCTTATTAAATTTACTAAAATTAAATTTTTTCTAAAACAACATAAAATATATTTTTCCAGCAGCATACCACACCCACAATTACCGATATTGTGATGCAGTATTTTGGATATCATAGTTCTAATATGTTTACTATCAAATGGCATCAACATTTTTGAAATCGGCGATAACAAAAAAATTGGACTTTAGGCGAAGCCGTCTCTCACGCCCACCAAAGTTTGGGAAAAAATATATTTTTACATGAAACCCGACTTTTATGGATCATAACTTAGAAAATCAATTTTGTAGAAAAGTTGTTTACAAGACTGAAAAATATCGAATCAGCCACTAAAAAAAATCAAATTTTAAATTTATTAAAGAAACGCATTTTCCTCGAATCACGTATCTTTAATTTTGCTAAAAAACATTTTTATTATTTATTTATAATAATATCACTGTGCTAGTTGGAAAAAGCGATACACCGGGCATCTGGCGTTTTATCCTAATTCGGGTACGCTGAAGCCAATGGTGCTAACCGTTCTTTTAGGTTAGCTCTTCTTTTCGAGACATGCCGATATTTCTAAAAAAGAGGAAGTTGCACAACATAAATATATTCGCATAACTCAAAAACGGTTTAGTTTATTGAATAAGCTTAAAAAAAATTCCGCAATAAGATTGCCTTTTAGAAAGTATTAAGGGCTTGCTTGTATGCGCAATCGTTTTAGAAACATGATTTTTTTTTGTCAAACAAATTTATTTCTTAGCAAAATTTCAAAATTTTTGTTGTTTAAAAAGATTGGAAAATGCAGCTACGCTTATAACTTTTACTTCACATATAAAAAATAACCATGATTAATGATTAAAATCTGTTTACAACTTTTGATTTTATTCACAAAAGATGAACAATTTCCAATAAATTTAAAAATTTCATAAAACGCAATATTTCTATGGGAGCATCCCTAAGGAGTGGTAATATAGGGCAAGTATGTTTTGAGGTCAAAACTTTTATCCCCCTAGGCCCGACTCCTGGGCAGTTATGGATCTTTTTCTTCAATATATTTCTAGTCTGTATTGACAATTTTGTATGGAAGCCCACTTAAAGAACAGAGATAGCGGGTAGATTTGTTAGAAACAAATGGCTATTTTTTTGTAAGCAAATTCACAGAAAAAATTTAAGCTAAATTGACGTGAGTAAGAAAAAATACTTCTTAAGAAAAAATTCTTATTAATGCTGATGTTTGCTTTTTATTTATCGTAAGTTTTGTTTAATATGAGATTTAAAGAAAACTTGTTAAGACAAAAGTTGTTGGAACCTTCACTAATAACAACTTCTTTGGGTGTGTGTGAAACGGTAGCAAAGTACTACTCATACCCAACAAACACGAAGTCAAACCTTTGATATGAAATGACTTTATCATTTGACATCAAACGCAATTCTCAAACGTTTTTCAATTGTTCAATTTAACATTTAAATTCGAATTGATAATGATTTGAAAATAAACATTTGATATCAAATGTTTTATCAATTTGAAGTCAAATGTTTATCAAATGTTAAAATCAAATCAAAAATAAACTTGGCCATACTAAAGCAAAAAATAAATGTAAGCATTAAATATGGCGATTAGAGTTACATTTTTTTTCCTTGAGGTTACATGTGTTTTACTATTAATAATAAATTTTAATTTAAAGTAAACAGTTTATTTTTTGTGAAAAATAAAAATTATTTGTGAGAAATTACAATGATTAAAAATACGAAAAAAAAAGAAAAATAATAAAACGGGAAAGTGAAGAAAGTTTGTTGAACGATCGCGGTGCTACAATCCTCAAAATAAAAGGGAGCCAAGTATTTTGTCTTTCCAAGAATTAGAGGACGGAAAGAACACTATTTCATCTTTTAGATATGGTACCGAATGTTTATCTCAAAGCTTATTTAAATAAATAATATATTTAAATTAAAAAAATTAAATAGTTTTATTTATATTCCACATTGTATTATAATCCACATTTGAAAAACATTTCAGAATTACGTTTGAAAGTAAGTTGAAAATAAAGGCATTTTTCAATTTGAAAATAATTTCCCATTTTTGTTGAGAACGCTATGATATTCAAATGATTTTCAAATCATTATCAAACGTTTGTCGTTTGAGAAAACGTTTGATTTCAAATCATTTTCAATTTGAAATCAAACCTCCGTTAAATTTTGACATTAGCGTAGAAATTTTTAACAATTTTAATTCACCATAGAACTTTGCTACCTTTGCTTCACACACACCCTTAGTAAATTATTTTTATGTAAAATTAATAATTTTAAGTTTTGAGGCATAAAACGCGGACTTTACGATTTTGCTCAAACTTTTGGCGGGCGTGAGGGACGACTTACCCTTCACCGATTGTCCTAAAAATTTTTGGCGTCGTGTTTTTTATCAATAACCACTGACTTGGGCGTTTAGAGCATGGAAAAATAAAAAACAAATATGCTCCATACAGTTAACGACAACCCTAATGAACATGCTACGATAAATACATATTCCATTGTCTTACACATGGAATGGTAGACCCAGCGTTGTCAGATTTTGTTTGAGTTCCATCGCCAAACCGGATGTCAGAAATCGCCAAACGTCAATTTTCAGTAAAAAATCGCCAAAAACTTTAAAAAAAAATACAAAAAGTCGCAGAAAGTAAATTTTGTTTAGTTTCTGTTATTTTTTTTTTAACATAAAATGGAGATAATATATATTCAGTTAAAAAAACTATAATTATGTACACAAGTTTATAAGATCGTTCTCACCTGAATACATATCATTATAATTAAATAGTGCTGAATACAAAATTTACTTAAAATGATAACAAAACAAAAATCATGTGGAAAAAAGTTTACAGATTTTTATTTAAATTAGTACCCAATAAAAAATTTTATCATTTTGCGAAGCACTAATGGTACATTAAAAAAAATAAGCGCACAATTATGCGCTACGCAATAAGACATACACAAATGCAGTAAAGTAAGTGAAAGAACTGTTAGAAACTTTTATACAAAAAAAAATAACATTTCAAGTGTCACTGCATTCCCTTACCACGAAGCAGGTTTGTAAGGGAGAGTACTAAAGAATAACTGTATCAAAATATTCAGTGTTTAAGGTCGATCGTTACATACAACAATTTGTATATGCGCTGAATAATGCGCTTTATGTGTCAAAAATGTATTGCTTCAAAGTGGGAACTCGCCATATAAAATTCATGTCTTCCGTCAGCGCAATAGTAAGCGAAACGTTTATGTTTCTCCCTTACAAACCTGCTTCGTTGGAAGCTCCATTTTTTATTGGATAATGATAACAAAAAAGACAAACTGTTAAAAAAAAATCGCTGAAATAACATAATTGGTAAAAAATCGCCAGTTATATAAAAAATCGACAAAAAAAAGTCGCCAGTCGCCACGTTTAGCGAGAAATCGGCATATCTGCCAGCCCTGGTTAGACCTAATATACCTTCATTCACTACTCGTGGTGGTGGAGGGTATGAAAACATTAAATTGAATGGCATACGAGCAAAGTGGTTCGCATATAATGGAACTCTAAATGTTATTGTAAACAATTCAAATTCATTTGAAATGTGTTTTTGTTTTTCTTTGGTATTTGCAAACTGACTGAAATGAGATATATAGCACTCGTTAAAATAACACTTTGATAAGTAAACAAATAGCATGCTTTTCCAAAAACCATTTCTTCGTCTTTCTTCTTTTGCAGCTTTTTTCGTTTCAATTGTATGACTAAATGAATGAAAAATATCATTGAAAAACTTATACAAACACGTCCAAACTCAAACTTATTATACTCGTCTGTATGTTGGTTGTATCTATTTATCTATCAAATGTACGAAATCGTAAAAGAAGATAAGCAAAATAAGTTGTTTGTTTACTACAGCCAGCAGACATTGAGTAGATACGAACTAAAATATCGGCAAAAATAACAAATAAAATAAATAGAACAGCAAAAAAGTAAAAACTGAATTTAATAAATTCTATTTATATTCTAAGAAGGTACTTTTGGCCTTCCTTTAAAGCAAAATAATCGAAAATGAAACGAAAATAAACTAAACACTCAAATTCTTACCCGTTACTATCTACATTTCTGGAAGAAAAAATAAAACAACCAGCCAATTATCTTATCTTTTAATTATTTGTTTGTTTGTTTTAAAAATATGTTTTTTTTTTGTTTCTAAATCTGACTTGGCAACCACTAATTTAGATTTTTTCATATTTCTTTTAATTTTTTACATATCGCACTTGATCAACGAGAGGCTTTTAACTCGAAATTTGAAAATTATAATTTAAAGCAAAACAATTTTTAATTAAAAAATTTAAACCAACCGTTTCATTAGCAAGAAAAATATACAAAATAGCAGGATATTTTAAGAGCGAGTCGATATGAATATTTCGTGACGATTTTTTTCAAAAAGCAAAGAAATAAATATTTTCTGTTAACTCCCTCTTGTTGGTCAAGTTGGATGTATCAGCCACATAATAACAAATGTTTCATTTAGTTTTACTACTTAGACAAATGTTCACAAAATGACAAAGAAATTTATAATTTCTTATCAAGTTTGCAGCATTATTTTATTCACAACTTTACTTTTATTTTAATGTGATGTTATTTTTAGGTATAAAAGAATTAAACTTCTGGTACTATTCATTTCGTTCGACCTATGACCCAACTCTATCACGTATTTGTTATAAAAAAAAGAACAAAAATGTATTCTTAAAAAAAATAAATGCTTTAACATTTCTTATTTATTAAGTCTAAAATGGCCTTACGCATGTTTGAAATAAACATTTCACACTTTCTTTTAATTTATTTTTATTTATTATCATTTTCATTGAAATTTCAATAAAAGATATGTTTTATTTTTTTCTTTAAATTTTCAAATCGGAATATAAAACATTTTTGTGCAGTTTACACAACACAAGTGATTGAACGTGTGGTAAAATTTATATGGAAAACACACAAAAAATTGAGTACTTTTCATATAAATTTTACTACACGTTCAGTCACTTGTGTTGTGAAAACAGCACATTTATTAATTAATAAAAGTTGGTTTTCTTTAATCGACCTTTTCTTTATAGAATTTCAAAGTAATAAATACTCAAGCTCGAGGTCATAAGTTTTTTAAATAAATTTTATTAATTTTTTTATTAATTTTTTAACAACAAACAAGTGAATTTCGAAAATGTGTTAAAAATATATTCACATAAAAACGTAAAATATAAATTTTATTGTCCAGCCTTACTGCCTGTTTAACGATTTCGAACGTTAACGTTCGCATAGAAAATTACATTTAAAACAAAAACAAATTTTTGAATTTTATTTTTAATATAATTTCCTATGCGAACGTTAACGTTCGAAATCGATGCAAATACATATTACTTCGTGTAAAATCAGATAACATAAGTCCTGCGATATTAATGCGTCAATGCAATGCGGATTTTTAATTTTTAAGTAACCTTTTGTGATTGTAATTTCCTACTAATTCGGAACGGTTAATATATTTCGATTATAAATTCAAGAACTTGAAATAGTAGAAACATAAGTGACAATATAAAGAAGTTTCCACCGAGCTAGAAAAATCTGCAATTTTGAACCAAAAATCTTCAAATTTTCGAGTTTAAAATCTGCAAAATGCAGATAAATCTGCACTTCTGGCACCACTGGATACGATTTCCATGCAAATGCATGTTTTTTTTGTGGATAGTCTAAGATCAAGGCTGACAAAATATCTTTTCGAATCATTTAATTTGCATTAAAATGGCATCTAATTTTGCATATTTTGGTTTTGAATGCATAATTTTGCATATTTTAACATTTTTGAATACTATTTTTTTTTTTATTTTTATATTATAAAAAAGTTCTTTAAATAATTTCCATGTAAACAAAAAAAATCTTCTAAAAAATCTGCTAAAAATAGAAGATTTTCAAGATTACGTTGGCTAAAGGTGCCAACGGGCTCAAAATATTTTATCCAAAAGTGTTACATGTTACTCGTTGACATGAGTTACACAGAGTTGTAGAGGAAATTAGGATCTAACTCGATAATATTGATTCATTGGTTTCATACGGGAAAAAATATTTTAAAGGCTCCTTCACGAGTTGCAATTTTTAATAAAATGAATTAACATGATGGGGAACGAGGCTATATGCTGTAAAGTACTATTCTAAAAACTTTGAGAAATTTATGCTAAAAATGTTAGAAATAATGAATATTAAGTTTTATATGACTTAAAATAAACCCCTACAGCCGTACATAGGACTTTAACTTGTTTATAAGTTTTTTTTATTATAAAACCATGTGTTTTCGAATCTAGAAACAAAAATCATTAAGGCTCAGTTAGCCGGAAGTAACAGTAACTTAATCTAACTGTTTAAAAATTAAGACCAATCTATTTCTTACAGATTGAGACGTTATATCTTACTGCTGACTATAATCGTTCTAATTGCTTTACAAACAACAAAATGAAGCAGCTGATTTGCAACGTTGCTGTTACTCCCGGCTAAGTGAGCCTTATGGTTAATTTGAAATTTGACTCAAAAAAAGCACATTAAAAACATTTTTTTTTTACTTAAAATGTCAAATATCCAAACCTTAATAATGCCCGCCAGCTCTATAAACATTTTATTTATTAAATTTTTCATATTTTGTCATCACTTCTTTAAAATAAGGTTAAGATACTACTATTACTTTAATTATTTGTTGGTTTGTTTTAAGAGAAATTTTATTAAAAATAGACCATAAATTTAACGGCTTGAATTACTAAACATAATACAAAGTATTATGAACTCAAAGACAAAGACAAAGACATGGTTTTATGTCCAATTTTATTTTATATAATTTTATTGTATCTCCTTTAAACAAAAGAGGTTTGTCATACATTGTTGCCCTCTTGTGTTCTTTTTTTGTTCGTATTTCTATTTGGCTAAAAAAAAAACAAAAAATGATGTCTTCAAGATTAAGTTTAAAAACATGATATTGTGGTGCTACTGTCGAGCTATTGTTGTTGATTTCAAGTGTACAGTAAAGGCAAAAAGTATACACTCTGAGATGATAGAAAATTACAAAAAAATTAAACCTTTCTTAAGAATGAGTTAATCTTAATAATTAAAAGTGATATTGAACGATTATAATTCGACCGGTTCAATCCGGTTTTTTTTTGTCAAGCCGTTTTCTTTACACTTGTGGTAGATATGCCCGTATTTAGGTATTTTTCCAATTGCAGTATTGGCCAATCTTAAACCTTTTATGAAGAATTCAAAATAATATGCAACAAAAGACAAAAAGCAGGATGAACGATGTAAATACAAATTCTAGCGCTCAACTTAAAACGGATGTAAATTGTAATTTGTCTGAGGGTATTCTATATAAAGGATGTTTTTTTATAGAGTGATACAAGTTTAAATCATAATAAAACATGGTAATATATTTTTTATATCCATGAAATGATCTTTATTGGATAGAATATTTTATGACATTAATGTTTTAATATGATTTCGGCCATGTGGCCGCCACGGCTGACGCGTAGAAGGCACAAACTTTTCGCATTCTGACCATCACCGTTTTTGAAGACATATGGGCCAATGACTCCGCCAGCCCATTAAGCGCACCAAACAGTAATTTTCTGTGAATGTAATGGTGTTTCGACAAAAGCTTGTGGATTCTCCTCACTCCAAATGCGACAATTCTGCTTATTTACGTGCCAAATCGGCTTCATCGGCAAATAAAATTTTTAATGGAAATTCAAAATCAATATCAATTTGTGCTTCAGACCATTCGCCAAATTATTTTGATTAAAAATTTCACAATTTACACGCGTTGCTCTGGTGTAAGTCGATCCATAATGAAATTTTAAAGTCTGAATTTACACGTTTCATCTTTTGATGCTCCACTTCTTTTCAATTCCCTTTTAAAGATGCCAATATATTCACACGAAGCAATCGGTTTCAACTTGTTTTGGTACAAAACAACAACAATTTTATTAATAGCGAATCAAAGTGAAAAAGAAAATAAAAAAATTGCATGCAGCCATCGTTGGTCATATACCAACGAATAAAAACACAAAGCGTACTCACCGAGTACATGCATCTCCGTACAAACCCCCTTTCTTCTTTCTTCTCTCACCTAAAAACATAAGAGTTGAGCATCAAAAGATGAAACGTCTAAAAGCAGACAAAGCAAACTAAACAAAAAGCAACTACCAGCTGTTTAATGGGTAGTCAAATAAAGCAGTGATGCCAACTCAAAGTTGCAAAGGTTCCTTGATGTCAGGACTTAAAAATCACCTAAAATTAGTATATAAGCTTGACATAAATGTGCGCCAAATAAAACTCAATTCGGTTCCAAGTATTTCTAAAGAAACGGCAAATAATACTTTACTTAATTACGCTGTCAAAAATGAATCATTGTGTCAAATATAACAGACGACGTAATGCCCGTTAAGACACTGGAAAAATCATAATTAGTCCAAACAAATCGTCATGCTGAAATCTGCAACACTCCGGCTAAAATTAACTAAAGTTATTTAATAAAACGCCAAGAAATAAAATTGAAGCAATCAAACAATTTCAGGGAAGGTTTTCAATTGAATCGATTATACGTCGTTTAATGCAAATAAAAATCAAACACTGTCCCCATGTGATGGTGAAGCAATGCCGAGATATCCATGTTTCGGTTTTGTAAAAGTAATTTTTAGATTTCTTTGAAGTTTTCTTTGATTTACTCAAAATCAAAAATTGTTAAACGATTCAATTGTGGTCGACGAATGGAAAGATATTTCGTACAAAAAATATGATGAAATATGCCTATATAACTTTGGCTAAGAGGTTTTGCATCTAAATTTTCAAAAATATTGTTGTATTCTACTGATGATTATTAGCAACGAAAGCTTAACAAAAAAAATACCACTGCTCAGTGGTTTCCCTTGTATGAACAGGCGGTCAAAAATCAATATCTTCAAAACTAAAAAAGCTAAGACCTTCAAAAATCAAAGGTTTGCGAATTTTTAGGAAAAAATATTATGAACTGTATCCACAATCGTGCTCCAGAAATAAATGGAGAGCCTATTTAATATATCTGTATTTGTACCAATGCTCGATATTTTTGTGTATGTTGCAATCTTAGCTGTTTTGTATCCCTATTTTTCGCTTCAGCTGCTTCCTCCGATAATCCTATTGACACCAATGCATACTTGATCACCTCAGCTCCATGGCTCAGAATTGTGTGTACCGATGGAGGGAGGTAGTACCAGGGATATTCATCAACAAGTTTTCTGGCTGTCTCTACAGCATATTTCTCAAACTTTTCGGCATCCATTTCAAATCCAGAATTTATAGCATGGAGAATTGTGGCACATCTTTGTAAAATGTTCTTATCGATTCCTGTTATTTTTGATGAAAATCGACATTTTGAAAAAATCGCCTTGCTGTGTTGGCATCGCTCAAATTTCCGCAACCACCAGCTTTTGGTCTATCTACCAAAAGTCCCATTTCGGCCCTAAATCGTTATTGAATAAATTGTTCTCTCTTCCAAACACTTGACTTTTCGTTTAAAACAACCATTTCTCAAAAAAAAAATTTGTTTATTTTTTTACTTATAAATATTTTTCATTATTTTCATTCGGATGTCTATGTTAATCACCTCCATATGCGAAAATATGCAAAAACCCGCGGCCACAATATTCTTTAATTTAAAGAGGGGTAAAAATCTACAATTGTATGTATAAGAATTTGTGGGCGGATGAGGGCCAAATAACTCAGTCCACGTGAAAAAGGATTTTTTAAAAAACGTGTGTTTTGAAAGGATCAAAAGAGTACTCTTCAGGGATTTTTTAATGGGCTTATTTTTTCCAGCTTTTATTATTTCATTTGGTAGGAAATATGTACTTTAAAATTTAATGTTTGTAGAGTTTTTGAAAACTTCTTCTACAATATCGCGAATAACTTTCTTTTATGACTGTGCAAACACAATTATGCAATATAAACATACCTCCACTTTCAACGAACACGATCATTAAATCTCGCAAAAAAAATAACAAAATTTGCTAGATTCATAAAATTAAGAGTGTTATCAATAAATTTAGTGCCCAAAAGATTAGAAAAAACATTGATTTTTTTTTTTTTTTTTTTTGATTTTTGCCCTATGAGGGAAACCACTGTGCACTGTATTTAGCGTACAAGAATTAGGTTTACCCGGCGGGTGACCTGCTTCACAGCAAAAAAAGTGTAAAATTCGAGCACTACCATTTTGATTGGTGTATGCACTTAAACAATGACTTATCCATTTCTGCCATTTGACAATACTTTTTGCGCACACTGTGTAAAAGACATACACTTATAGGTAAACATCTTTGTAAGTAAAAATATAAAAAACATTTAGGTAGGTATAAACAAAGTTTTTTTTATTTTGGTTTTTTGCTTTTGTTATGGGTGCAGCCATAATCTTGATCTCCAACACAACATGATCTTGCCAAACCAAAATAAATAACTGATCTAAAACAAAATAAGTCAGAGTGCTATATTCGGCAGCACCGAATCTTTAATACCTTTCTCCGGCACTAAAAAATAATAACTGAAACAATTGAATGGTGTCATTAAATGACTTCCCAGGACGGACTTTATCTGGGAGCTTGTATTATACAACTAAGAAGAACTTAATTTTACTACTATAGCGTTATTCGGTTTAAGACTTGCAAAAGTGTTTGCCGCGAGTGGGCTCTATATGGGGCGTATATATGTGTATATATATATGTTCCCGAAGATCCTATGAGGATCATAGGGGCGTATGGTTAATTATAAACCGATCTTCACGAAATTCAGCGGTGCGATTTCTAGTCTTATAAAATGGCAGACCAAATTTTATAATAATAGGACTATTCGTTACAGTTTAGGCGTACTAAACTATCTTCTGAGTGTTGGCTTTCTGTGGGGCCTATGGAAAATTATGTACCGATTTTTACGAAATATATAAAAAGTTCTTGTTCAAAATTTTTTCAGTCCGTGCATAGCGCCACCAGTTATCTTATTTTAATTTATTGTTTTTCAAATTTACCAATTTTTTAGGGTGGTTGTTCCACATTTAATCCCGTTTTCACAACTTACCGATAGCTAAAGGTAGGCCATATAAAACGTGGTCCATTATTACAACTTTTCTTTAATCTACCAGGTAGGATGAACCTTAATCTATTTTATCGCTCACTTTAGGTTAAAGTAAAGTTTTAATAATGGAACACTTATTGTAAGGCCGGTAAAAGTCTACTTTTAGCTATCGGTAAGTTGTGAAAGTGGGCCTTAGACTCATAACTCTTTTCCTACTGTGCCGATTTTAACTATAAACTGTTGAAGGAAACTGGAAACAGTTTAACACCAATATTGTTCTTTTTGAGTCGTTCGAAAGGGAGCCTGTTTACAACCGATGAACAGACAGACAGACATGGTTAAATCGAAATTACTCAAGGACCCAGAATATATACACTTTTTAGGGTCTTAGAGGAATATTAGAAAAGTTTCACACGGAATGACTAACTTAGTGTACCACCACTAGTGGTTGTGGATATAAAAAATATGTGTTGTATGTAGGTATAATAAAAAACTACGCAAAACTAAACAACTGCTAGTTTAAGCAGACACAGAAACTTATAAAATTTACTATCTTGAAAGTTTTTAAAATACTTAAACTCGACATGAGTAAAATAAACAAGTAAGTAAGTATAAACGGGCGAGCCCGACCATCCAAATAATACCCTATACCACAGCATTTAAAAAGCAAATTTTCGAGGGTGCGTTCTATTTAGGACCCGCCAGAACAACGCTATATTATGAGCCTAAGATCTACGTATATACAAATTCGTTATATTTAGATAGGATTTGTGTGCACTAAAGTGATTTTAGGAATGGGGGTTTTTACGGAACATTTTGTCATATCACAGTAGCTAACGTAGGAAATATTGTCGCCAATTTCAATGTCAATATCAACATTTATAAGGATTTTAGGGCATTAACAGCAATTTGCGGTAGTAATATGTGTATGGGAACTATGGGCAAATATGGACCGATTCCAAATAAATTTAGATGGATGATTTAGGATGCAATTAAACAAGCTTGTACCAAATGTAATCTAAATAAGAGCATAATAAGATGGTTTATGGGAACAAAGACTTTATTCCGGAAAGAAGATGGTATGAGGCCAATTCAAAACTATTATCTCTAAAATATACTTTTGCGCACAATGTTTAAATATTGACAGCCAGCCAACAGGACGGAGGGACATAGAAAGATTAATTAAAAAAGTGATTCTTAGTCAAAAGTGGCTCTAGGACCAATATTTTAGGCTTAAAAACATCAACACAAACTCATAATATTCTCTCGACAATTTTGGTGTGGGACTAAATTTCGGTAATTTGTAGATCAAAGGTTTAAACATTTTTAATAAAATATTCGTGTCAAATCATGAATCGCTAGCAAAGAACATTTCAATAAAAGTTATTTTCTGGAACTTATAATAATTCAGAAATTCTTGATATAATGATATCGTTCTGATCGGAAGAGATTACCTAAACTTATAAATATTGTGACGATGGCGTCAGGACAGATATAACGCGTATTCTCAAGCAGGTTTGCAAGGTATATGAATTTCAATGTTGCAAAACATTTAACTTATGGCGATTTCTTTTCTGAGAAATATGTTGCATAAATGTTACATGCTCTACACAAAAGAGATAGAGCATGTAACATTTATGCAACCTCAGAAAAGAAATCGCCATTAGGGAAGAATTTCAATGTTGCTAAAAATTTAATTTTAGAAGTTGCTTGTGACTTTGGCTCATTAAAAATGCTGTTTCCCAGCTAGCAGTTGGGCGATAATTTTTTGTAAAACTCACCTAAATGAATCTTCTGAGATCACGTTTGCTGATTAAAAACTGAATTATCAATTGAGTGATTGAAAAGGATTCATATATGTTTCAATCATTTGCTCAAAAAGTAGTCAAATAAAAAGTATATCAGAAATGATTTTTTGGGGCGATTCTTCTTTATGATCGAAAAAAAGAGCTAAAATGTGGTAATTTTGCTCGTAAAGCTGATTTCCAAAAGATTCTATTGTACAAAATGCTAGCTGGGTTTAAGTATAAAATGCTTTTTCAATATCATTTCTTTACATATTTTTTAAGAAGTGCCACCAATTTTGTTTTCTTTTGTTAAAAACAAAAATGATTTTTGTGAAAACAAATAAGTTGCAAAAATTAGCATAATATACAAATTTCATTTGTATGTCAAAACCGAATTACCAATAAAATATTTAAAAATATGCTTAAACAATTCAGCAAAATGTGTGATTTGGATAAATAACTAAATAAATTAGTATTCAAGCGGTCAAGAAAAAATATGGCTTGGCTTATAAGTCCACCTTTTAGCAGTATGTAAGACTTTTGGTTTCTATTAGCATTTTTTTTAATAGTCATAAATTTCCGAGTGTTAAATTATTAGCATTGTTAAAAATCATATAAGTTAGATCACGCATGCAGATGTCGATTCTTCAATTAAAACTTTTAATCCCATTATGACTCAGTGTCACCGCAGTGACACGCTTAGCTGCGAAATAATATATGTTGAAAATCGTCAAATTTTGCGAAAACAACCGTCAAAATCGTCAAGTTGACTTAACTAAATTGTCACAAAAAGTGTAATGGTATAATTGCATCATCTGTTGTTAATTTTTAAGAATTTTAAGCAATTTCCGTTTTTTTTAATTAACAATCACAAATAGAAAAATAATCGAAATATTTATAGTAACGGGTCCGCCATCTAACGTTTTTTTTTCAACTAGTGCTTGTTTCGTGAATGGTAATACGTAGCTCATGTCTGATTTGACAGATAATTAGTTTTATCCTTCCGCTGAACGAATATGGTTGTGTATACGCTTGAACAACGCTGGGAAGTGGGCCTGCGATCGACTTACAGAAGATTCCGAATTTGCCAAAAAAAATCATATTTTCAGATGAAGCTCATTTTGATCTTGGCGGGTATGTAAACAAGCAAAATTGTCGCATTTGGGACACAGAAAACCCGCACGAAAACATTGAAAACCCGTTGCACCCAAAACGAATCACAGTTTGGTGCGGATTTTTGTTCAGAGGCATAATTGGGCCATTTTTCTTCGAAAATAAGCAAGGAATGGCCGTTACAGTAAATGGCGATTGTTATCGGGCCATGTTGAACGAATTTTTGTTTACAAAAATTGAAAAGGAGGATATTGGCAACATTTGGTTTCAACAGGACGGCGCTACGAGCCACACAGCCGAAGCTACACTCGATGTTTTGCACCCTGTTTTTGAAGATCGCATTATCAGCCGCAGGGCTGATGTCGTTTGGCCACGTCGGAGCTGCGATTTGACACCGTTGGACTATTATTTGTGTGGTGCCGTCAAAGATAAGTGTTAAGCCGACAAGCTGGAGACAATTGACGCTTTAAAGGACAATATTCGTGAAGCCATTGGTGAAATACAACTGCACACAATCGATAATGTGCTTAAAAATTGGACCGATCGTGTAGACCACTGTATGGCCAGCCAAGGCAGCCATTTTAATGAAATTATTTTCCATTATTAACCGGAAGGATTGTACTTTTAAATAAAAAAAGATTTTTTGGCGGACCCTTTATAAGTTAATTCTCAAAGCTTGTTAATAGATGGCTTTGCTTGCATTTCATATACCCGAAAAGTTTTCTTTCAGAAAGCCTGAGTTTATTAGTGAGAGGGGAGAAAATAATAGCAAGTTCTCTTACTCTCTTATCGACAAACTCAGGCTTTCTGAAAGAAAAATTTCATAGTGTGAACCCAGAACTATAAACGAAAAAGACAATAATAACATGTTCACACGGACAGCAATATTCGTGTTTCGCTTTCTTATTCCTGTTTCGCGCCCCAAACATGACTGAAACGACTTGTTTCACCATACAAAATTTTGAGAGCGAAACAGGTCGTTTCATTTTGAAAAAGGCTGCAAAACAGGAAAAATGTACAATCATCTCCAATTTTGATAACTGTTATCGTTAGTTTATCTGAACTAGCTCTTAAAAAAAAATTAAAACAAAGAAAAAAACAAAATAAAAATTTATGCTTAATAAAATAAAGTGATAATAATAACATAATAAAAGTATTGAATAATATATTTTTAAGTTTTATTTACTTTTTTATCCATTTTAAAAAGAATCACACTAAGACATAAAAAAGGTCAAAATGAAACAGGAACGTATCGTATGAACAGCATGTTTGGCAATCTAGTTTCAGAGAGCAAACCCAGTGGTTCATAACGTCGTTTGAACATAGCATAAATCGAATTTTGTATTATGAACTGGGGTCTTATCACCGCATTCGATACTATCGTATCGAATAAACTATCGAATTTTTTTGCATACGATAGACACTGACGTATCGAAAGAAAATCCGAGAAATGTAATGTCGAGTTACACGATATCAAATGCTATTATTTCAAATTCAATAAATTTCATTCGATATCGAGAGTCATGATACCAAAATAAATAATTTCGATCAATTTTGCTCGATATCGTTCGTATGCGGTGATTAGACCCCAGCTTACACATGAAAATTACTGCCAACCAAGCACATGAAAGTATATAAGAAAACATATTTTTGGTTCTAAAACGATGTTTGCTACAAATGACAACAAATCAGTAAAATAAAACATCTGTTTTAAAAAATTTTATGAAACCATACAAAGAACTATTCTTATAAAAAAAATATTTATTGTTGGTGTTTCAAGTTTTATTAAAGAAATAAATGTATTTTTATAGGGCAAAAAATGCCTTAGTCGACAACCATAATACAACTGACTGATTTTGACATTTGTGCTTTGAAAAACAAACTGAAAAACAAATAATTAATAAGACATAAAAATAAAACACTTTAAAGGTATAAATTGGAGGCAAAATTTTGACTGTTACGAGTATGCTGAACAACCCACAAAGCCATCCTATAGAGCACCAAACTAAAGAGGACATAAAACTTTGTAAACATCATTTGAAGCCATGTTGAAAAATATGTATGCTGTATGTTTGTAACTGAATATGGCTATCCACTTTGCAGGGATTGAAACCATGGTACAATTGTACTTGTATTTGGCACATTTTAGGCTTTAATGGTACCGTGATGCAAACGCGTCTCTTTGTTTGCGCAATTTAATGTGTTAAATTTTTAAAGAAATTTAATCGTTTTTAAAAAAGTGCTTAAAAACTTTGTGCCTAACATTAGAATATGTATCTCAAAATCACAAATGTATTTTATTTTTTAATTGCATAAATAGTAATTATCAAATGTCAACATTTCTAGTGAATATTTTTTTCAAATCAGCATTATTTAAAAAGGAATAAAATGCGTATGTCTCTGTGTTAACTACAGAACCTCCGGTCTGTAAAATATCTGTCATCTGGAGTGTCATTAATTTAGTGAAAGGTTCGCCAATTACGCATATGGAACTTTAAACAACCGCAGAACGCTTTGTTTACTAAAAGGTATACATATTTTATATTAAAAGTTGGCTTCTAAACGGAAAAACCATTATCCATCCCTGTTGTAATGTCATACTTTTAATGGGTTTTTATTGAAGTTCATCTTGGTGCCACGGGATTTGCAAAAGGAAAGTGGCACAAAAACGGGAATTCTGAGAAAAAAAAGTGGCAACTCAAAAAATATGAAAATTTTAATTTTTATTAAGTTATTTTCACTAAAACATAAACTGTAAGTTCGTTTTTATATAAGTTTGTCATTCTATTTTTAATTTCTACAATATTGATCTTGCCATGGTACATGGGACAGGTTAGGGAATTTAGAGTATGTCGCCTGTCGTAGGTTGGGGCTTAACACCGTGCCATATCATACTTATATATGAATGTGTAATTATTTGACTACCTTTGGTACCTACTTCACAGGGATAATAAATGAGACAACCAATATCGTACCGATGAACTTTTAAGATCGTACTATAGTACAGGTAACGCTCCTACAACACGGTAGATAGGTTCCTATAAAACGCCGTGTTGTAGGAAAACGTGTAATATGAGGCTAGGAGACAGTGTACAATATAAATTTTTTTAATTAAATATTTTCTTTAAATTCATTGTTTTTATTAGAAATATGTACATACCTACAAAAAAATACATAGACAAAAATAAACAAGAGTTACATTTTTATTCTTATCTAACTAAATCATAACAGGGATGCAAAAATTAGTACTTTTGTACTATTTTGGTATAATTTTAACAACCCAATCATGAAAATTTGCAATTCCATTTTATCGTGTTAGAATGAAATCGTGTTGTAGATGAGGAGATTTCCGCAAATTTTTTTTCGTGTAAGATCGAAATCGTTTTGTAGGAAGCCGTCTTGTAGGAGGGTTACCTGTACCTCATTTAAGTCATTTAAAAAAAATTTTTTTATTTTAATTTTATAAACAAAAATTTAATACAACAAATTCATTTATACATGTAAAGTATAGATAGAAAAAAAAATAAATAAATACATGTGCTTTAAATATTAATTAGGTTGATTTATTAAAGTTGTAATGACAAGAGTTATGTGATTTTAATGAATCGTTTGTTTGGATTAGACTTTAAATGTTAACGCATATATGTAGGTCCGTTTTAACAACTTACCGATAGCTAAAAGTAGATTTTCACCGGTCTTTTAAAAAGTGTTCCATTATTAAAACTTTACTTTAACCTAAAGTGAGCGATAACGTAAATTAAGGTTTATCCTATCTGGTAGGTTAAAGTAAAGTTGTAATAATGGAAAACTTTTTATACGGCCGATAAAATCCTACCAGCAGCTATCTACTTCTATCTACTTATGCCCGTAATTTCTACAAAAAGAAAGCAAGTCGTGTTCGTACCTAGCAGTTATCTTTACCTATTTCAGCCAGTGCTGCCAGTGAAAATTCGGAAAAGATACATATTAGTTCCCAAAATGATACACTTTTTCCCAAAAGATACATTTTGAAAAAAATTTGAAAATCCATTTTTAACGTTTCTCATTTATAAACATAACATTTTTATTTCATATTTAATGAATATTGTTAAGAAAATGATAGCATATTAATTAATTTTTATGTATATTTAAGTCATAAATATCAGTTATGTAATTTTTAAAAATACAGTAAGCAAACTTTAAAATTAATTTTAAGTAACTATTTTTGGATTTTATCAAAACCAATTCATTTTTGTAAAGATTAACATACGAGTTAAGGCGATTATACTAAAGTTCATATAACTTTCCTGAAAATAATATTTTCTCCCAACAACTTCGCACTACTAGAAATCATCGATTTAGGTGGATCGTATGTTGAAACATATGTACGTAATGTTATCTTTCACCATTATTAAAGCTGCTTTTGTATTACACAGTACAACATTTTTCAGGTGATTGATTCGGGACTCAATTCTGATAAATGCTTATGAAAGTAGACCCAAAAAGAAGAACTTCTGCATCATTAGTTTGGTCATGGTACCTCAACAAATAATTTAAAAATTAATTTGAAGTTAGTATGTATCGTATAGGGGAATTTGTCACGTTTTAGGTTCTTTTGTTTGTCATAACTCGAGAACCACTAGTCCGAATAACTTACTAACTTCAAATTAATTTTTAAATTATTTATTGAGGTACCATGACCAAACTAATGATGCAGAAAGAAGTTCTTCTTTTTGGGTCTACTTTCATAAGCAATTATCAGAATTTTGTCCCGAAATCATGTGTTGCACTGTGTAATACAAAATAAATACTGAATTCTTATTAATAGGACAAGCTTAAAAGTTATAGTTTAACATTACTTATAAAAAGAAAAAAATATATATGCAAACCATATGAATTTTTTACCAAAAAAAAAAAAGAAAATTACAAAAAATCATTAAGGGAAAAGCATATAAGAAAGTTTGGATTGAACTGAACGTTTAATTCTTAGGAGGATAATATTAGGAGCAGATCAAATTGTTTATGCATTGCAGTATTCAACGTGGACTGCCAGGTATTTACTTTCAGTCTTTTGGACATTTTATTGTCTTATAATGCTAATTTAGAAAAAAAAAATCCGTTTTGCGGATGCACTATCATGTGGTAAAGTAAAAACATACGAACATATAAAAGTTAAAAAAGGGGCATACAATTATACAAAATGATACAAAAGGCGCAAGGCAGTCAAAAAGGGGCAAAATGCGACTTAAGTCGCATAACGGTAACGCTGATTGGTGTTACTTTTTATTGTTGTTTGTTTTATTGTTTTTTCTCTTCATCATTTTCTTTATTGGAACTTTTAACAACAGTTTTTATTATTGTTTTGTTGGTTGCGGTCAGGGCTGCCAGGTACTTTTTTCCTTGTCCCCAAAAATCTCAAAACTAAAAATTAAAACCTTAAAAAGTTAATATTTTCTTTTGTTTTTTTTCTGACCAAATTTTGAATCTTGTTAAATAAAAATTTTAAATATTTTTAAAAATTGTAAGAAAAATTATTATGTATAGGAAATCCCCAAATATATATTTTTAGTACAAAAATTTGAATTATTCGGCGCTAATCTTTGTCAGGATGAGTTAAAGCATGACCTGACAGCAGAAGAAACTCTCGATAGTTACACAACAACAGAATTAACCGAAACAATAAGAAGTGTTTTAAATTTAAAAAAAAAATTACAGCAGGACTCTTATGGCACAACGGAAGATTAAATTGATTAAAGGAAAATGACTAAGAAATGAGATCATCTGTATTATGGGTTGATTTCGATTTCTCCAACATCTTCGATAAGTGAAAGAATTTTTTCCAAGTTAAGTTTTATCAAAACTAAACAAAAGAATCGCTTAAATCCTAAACATTTAAACCAATTTATTTTTCTTAAACATTATTTTATAAGATCTCCTTAAACTATGAAAATAATTAATAAAATAATCTCACAGTTTATTTTATAATAAAAACATAATATGTATTAATTAAAAAATATGTATCACATAGTTCTGAATTATTTTTTTGTTTGCTCGTTTTTGTTCAAAAATTGTTATGTCAGTGTTTTTTTTTACTAATAAACTCCAAATAATAAATAATTTTTAATTTGTATTTATTGAAATTACTTAATTAAGAAAAACCCCTCATTAACCGGCTAACCGATCAATAACAAAATTAACCGATTAAACCAAAACCTCGATTAATTAATCGAACGACTAAATGAATACCCTAGTCTATACCTAACACTAACATCATATTAGTGTTAATGTTTAGTATTTCATGTCAGTGTTAGACTGCATGTTTCATGTACCTTTTTCACACTTTACAAAAATGGTAATCTTAATTAAGACCCTTTACACTGTATTAGTTGTTGATAAGAGTAATGTAAAACACAAAGAAAAATAAGCGTAAATAATAAAAAAAGGGAAAATTATATTTAAAATTTATAAAATCCCCAAAAAATCTCCGAATTTTTTTTTAAATCCCCGAAGAAATCCCCAATCCCGAAATGGCTTTCTTTGTACTTTTTGCTCGCATAAAATCCCCAACTTTGGTGATAAATCCCCAAGTCTGGCAGCCCTGATCGCTGTTAACATTTTCGTTTTAAAAGTGATGTTCTTATGTACATATTGTTGTTAATGTACTTGTACCCTTCACCTCCTAAATGTTTATGCTAGCATACAACGATCATTATATACATATATGGGCAAATCCCAGAAAAAGTCCACCAACCAAAATGTTTCCAATTAATTTTTTTAATGAAATATAAGACTATGGCTCCTATTATGGTTTACAACTCAAATCCTTCGCACGTAGGATTTGCCTTTATTTAAAACTAAAGAGGTAACGAATACCGATATATCGGCGATATTTATGGTTAAAATTATTATTCCAATACAATCTAGCAATCTTTCAAATAAGATTTTCCAGCCGGGTGTGTTGAATTCGCGTTCTAAAGGTTTGTTTCGTATTAACTATTTGTAAATAAGAAAATTTAACATAAGAAATCACTTGCCACTGTTATTTACATAGGCAATGCCTTTGAATGGGAAGACCACGCCCACATTTGGTCAGATGCTGTGTATCATGAACCAAGATGCTTGTAGCTAATTTGGAAGCTTTGGCTCTTGCCGTTCTTCAGATATGCAAAAAATAAATAAAAAAAACAAGGTATTTATGGTTGAAATTAGAAACAGTCAGTCATGTGTCAGTCTTTTGTAGACCAATCAGGCTAAATTTTAATAACGAACTATATCTAAGATAAATATAAAACTACCAAGTCCCCATCATCTGGGGTCTTCGGCGAACCCATTTCAACGGGCATACGGACAGACAGACATCAATTAATCAACTTCGCTCCTCATAAGGACCCATAATATACTTTGTCGATATTGTAGAAATTACATACGGAATGACAAACTTATACATATGTATACTTATACCGTTTTAACTTTGGCGAAGGATACAAAGATGAAGGCAGTAATTCACATTAAAAGAGAGATATGTGAATAGAAGGGAAAGTTGGAATGTCAAACAGTATTAAACATTTATACAAAATAAAGTGCAATAATTCTGCCGTTTTATTAACAAAGATAGCTGTTTAACATAACCTTACCTTCTGGTTAAAATTTTCAATGAATACAATCCAACCAACGAACAGTAGATGAAGAATTTTATTGTGTCGTGCTGGTTTCAATTGTTATAGTTGCACAGTGGGTCATATTGTTTTGAGCTGCAAGTAACGCGCGAGTGGCATCGAATATTGATCTTGAAAGACAGAAACAATACTTTTTAGTTATTTAGGTATAAATCTTATGAACAAATTTTTCCAACTAATATGACAAATTTTTTCTTCTAAGAATTATAAATATGCATCGCCAATTTCGAAAAATTTTTATTTTGGAATACATTAGAAATTCTTTTTAAAGTTTTTATGCCAAAAATGTTGGAGTTGGAGTTGCGAGTTGGATACTTTGACTCCGACTCCACAGCCCTGCTTAAAATAGATCAACTTTAAACATTTTCAAACAAATATTGTGAGCGAAAAATAACTATTGAAGTTATTACAAATTATAAATAACAAAATTTATTAAATAAATAATTAAAACAAATAAAAAAAACCCACACTATTAATTAAGCAGCCAAAAAATTCTTAGTTTTAGAAGACACGAACTAGAAGTATCTTTAAGCTTTATTTCAAAAACTTAAACTAGAAAGTGAAACATAAATGTGTCATCACGTTTTTTACGAAATTTTCCAAATATTTTTATTCCGCCCACTGTGTTCTGTATTGCAAGGAGGGTTTTTCGATTTAACTGTTGTGCTGCTTTTTGTAGTTTTCGTATTTGTAGAAGTTGCCTTTTTATGTTAAACACGCTTTTCACCTTAGCCCCAAAATGACATTAAAATTGGTGTTTGGGTCTTCGTCTTCGTTTTTGATTTTCTTCACTTTGTTCCTAATGTTCAATTGATATTCATACATGGATGTTTATGCATGAATATTATTTGAAGCTATTGTTTTGTGAGAGTGACAGCAACCACAACAAAAACAATAAGAATACAAAACAAAAGTACATAAAAAGAGATTTAGGTAAGATAAACCATTAAAAAGATAAAAAAAAGTAATAAAACTAGATTATAATGGGAGTATCTTCCGAACTACTGTTTTGTTTTGGATTTAATAGGCCAAACAAACAAAAAATTTAAAATATAAAAAGATAAAAAAGGTTTATTTATTTAGAAACACGAGCGAGTTTATAAGAGCCATAATAAAATAATAATTTTAATATTGTTGTTCTTGTAAAAAGAAAGATAGTCAGTCCGAATTTCTTTAAAAGTTCATTTACTAATGAAGTAGCAAGGTTGATAAAGTTGGTACAATTGTACTTTTTTTGGAACAATTCAAAACTAAAAAGCACGCTGGTACCCCCATGACTCATTTGGTACTATTTCCATATTTGTTATACCCTTTGTACACTAAATCCAATTTGCTTTAACTCTCTTTTTCAAGTTGAGTATTTCAATTTACGTTTTTGAAAATCACAACTTTAATGAGCATCCTTTTCAATTGTTTTTATACGTTGTTTTCTTGATGGCATCTTTCAATTATTATGAATTTTGTCAAGCAGTATGTGTAAAAACACTTGATCATGTGGCTGCAGGGTAAGTTCTACCGTTAACCGCTCCGCTATCAACATTAGAATGTAGATCGCTCTATAGTTAATTTTGACAGTTTTCTGCAACTAGCTGTTCAACATTCCAGTACTGCCCCCAAAAAAACAAAAAATATTAAAATATGTATATTCCACAGATGTCGAGCGTCTCCTGTCTGAAAAAAGAAGAGTACGAAGAGAGTGGCAATTGCACAGATCCCCGCAACTTAAGAATTTATTAAGAGAGAAAGTTACTGCAGACTCAGAAAACGGCTTCTCTAGAAAAATATCTTAAGGAACTTGATGCAACTCCACAATCTTAGTACTCATTATGGCATGCAGCTAGAAATCTAAAAAGGCCAGTTATATCAACGCCACAATTAAGAAACTTGAATGGTAGTTGGGCAAGAAACGATATTGAAAATGGAAATCTGTTTGTGAGTCACTTGAAAAACGTAATTGCACCAAATATATTTAACGATATTGCGGTCGAGCTAACACCTGCTGCTGCTAAAGCAGCTCTTGCCATAAGATTTGAAATAAGAGATATCGAAAAGGCTATTTGTGACTTAAACACTAAGAAGGCACCTGGCATTAATAAGATAAGCAACAAAATGGAGCTACCCAGCACAGCAAAGAAAATTATTCTTTTACTTTTCAATGCTATCTTACGTCTTCAATACTATCCTCAAAAGTGGAAGGTTTCCTTAGTCACCATGATACCTAAACCAGAAAAGGATCACACAAAAGTTGCATCATATAGGCCTATAAGCCTACTTTCTAATAAATCAAAGCTGTTTGAGAGGCTGTTAGTGTCAAAACTAACTCCAATTTTAAGTGAAAATAGATGTATTCCTAACCACCAATTAGGCTTTAGAAGAGAACACAGCACAATTGAACAAACCCTTCGTATAGTAAACGCCATAAGAAAAGCCTTTGAAGAAAGAAAATATTGTTCCGCTCTCTTCATCGATGTTTCTCAAGCTTTTGATAAAGTCTGGCATGAAGGCTTATTACATAAATTAAAGCAAAATTTACCAACATGCGCACACAAGCTGCTAGAAAGCTACTTAGTCGGTCGTAAATTTATTATTAAAGAAGGAAATTTCTTTAGTTCACATCAGCCAATTGGCGCTGGAGTCCCACAAGGCAGCATTCTGGGGCCCCTTTTATACTTAATTTATACTTCGGACATGCCAACAAACAACTACACACAAACTTCGACATTTGCGGACGACACAGCTGTTCTAAGCGTGCACAAAAATTGTCATGAAGCATCAAGTTGCTTACAGGATCATATATTTCAACTAGAAATATGGTTAAAACAATGGAGGATAAAAGTCAATAAGCAAAAATGCGTACATATAACATTCACCTTCCGTCGGGAATCATGCCCCCCTATTAAAATCAATAGTCAAAATTCGCGTGTAAAATATCTCGGTATACATTTAGATCGCCGTTTGACGTGTGTAAATTCTTTCCGTTTTTAGTTTTTCCAAACAATCCTTTTTATTAATAAAAAACAATATGACAAAAAACCAAAAGTACATAAGATATTTAATATTAAATTTTACAATTATGAATTGTTTCATTTTCGTAAGACAAGTATATTTTAGACAAGTGGTTTATTTGGCTCCAACATTTCCTCCCCCCGTGAATCAATTGGATTCACCTTAAGTAAAGCAAGTTTAGAAGCAGGACGTCGAAGTATTCCATTTACCGTTTTCAAATCCACAAACCTAACTTGACCATCCTTAGCGGGATATGTTCTTAACACGATACCTTTAGGCCATTTGTGTCTTGGTAAATTGAAATCACAAATCAAAACCAGGTCATCTTTTTTTAAAGCTTCAGCCTCGTCAAACCATTTTGATCTGCATATTAGTTGCGGTAAGTATTCCTTAATCCACCTCTTCCACAAACAATCTTTCAAATTTTGCGCTATTCGCCATTGCTTACGATAACATATTTCTTCTGTTGAAGTATTTCCCGTTTGAGTTGAATTAAGACAACCAATTAAAAAATGATTCGGTGTTAAAGGGTCCTCATCCACTGACGATATTGGTATTTCTGTTAGTGGTCTGGAATTTATAATATTTTCAGCTTCAATTAGCACACTTCTTAGTGTTTCAACTCTTGGTGCAACTTCAATTAAAGTTTTTTGTAAAAGACGTTTTACTATACGAATCAATCGTTCCCAACAACCACCAGCACTTGGGTTGATTGGACAATTAAAAACCCATTCTACATTTCGTTTTGTTAACTCAGTATTGATTGAATCAATATTCAAAAGCTGATCTTCAGTTTTTAACACCTTTTGAGCACCCAAAAAATTTGTACCATTGTCACTTCTTATTCGAATTGGTGTTCCTCTGCGATTTATAAAATTTCGCAAACAAAGAATAAAGGCATCTGTAGACAAGTTCTCAGCAATTTCGATATGTGCAGCACGAATGGTAAGGCAAGTAAATATGACTGCCCATCTCTTTTCCCTACGACGGCCAACTGCTACATTGAATGGCCCAAAAAGATCAACTCCGGTATATGAAAAAGGTCGAACGTATGCAGTTACACGATCTAATGGAAGTTCACCCATGCGCGGCTGCTTTGGCTTTACGGAATCTCTTTGGCAAATAAGACAATTGTAAACAACCCTTTTCATAACCGATTTCACACGAGGAATCCAAAATTTTTGGCGTAGTTCATTTATAGCTAAGGAAGTATTTTGATGGTAATTCTTCTCATGATAATACTTTACGATCAATTCAGAAACACGATGATTTTGTGGCAAGATTATAGGTTTCCTGGTGTTGAAAGGAAGGTAAGTGGCTTCAGTGATGCGGCTATTTACTCGTAGTAATCCATCTGAATGAAGTATTGGAATCAATTTATAAATTGGACTACTTTTTAAAACCCTTTGTTTATTTTTTAAACATTTCATTTCATTCTCGAAACTTTCCTCTTGTACTAGGCGACATATAAGTCTTTCTCCTTTTTCTAATTCTGCTATTGACAGTTGTCTAGTTTTTTGATATTCTTGACTTACAAACCGATTTAACCACGCAGCGGTTCTTTTAAGTTTTACATATGAAGAAAACCTTGTGTACTCTAAAACTTTACAGCTTTTTCCTTTAACTATTAAGTTTACTCTTATCTCTTCCTCTATGTTTTGCTTTGGTATAACAATTTCTGATTTAGGCCAATCCTTTTCATTGCATTTCAAAAAAGAAGGACCCATTATCCATTTACTATTTCGATTAAACTTTGGTGGATATACTGCTCGTGTTCCTGCATCTGCCGTATTGAGTTGCGTTGAAACCCAGTTCCATTGTTGAGGCCGTGTATGTTGTAGAATTTCAGCAATTCTATGGCTCACAAATGCCTTAAAACGCCGTTCTTTGGAATAAATCCACCGCAAAACCGTTTGGGAATCAGTCCAAAAATGAGTAGACAATATCTCAACCTCATGATTTTGAATAACTAGTCTCGACAATCTTACGCCCAAAACTGATGACTGTAACTCTAATCGAGGTATACTCAGTAACTTTTTCGGTGCACAGCGAACTTTCCCAATAACAAAGGAAACATCAACTTCACTATCAAAAACTGTCCTAAGATAACAAACAGCAGCAAATGCTTCTTGACTAGCGTCTACAAATACATGAAGCTGTATATTTTTACTTTGTAACAAATTAGTTGACAGACATCGAGGAATTTTAAATTCTTTAACTTGCTCAAATTCACCCCACCAGGCCATCCAATTCTTTTGAAGTTCATCTGGAATCAAATCATCCCAATTTATATTCACTTTCCAAGTTTTTTGTATTAACGTTTTTGAATATAACATAAAATCAGCGATCATACCAAAAGGGTCAAAAATTGACATGGTTATTCTGAGAAGCTCTCTTTTTGTAGGTGCTCGAAATCCATTTAGAACTTCTGAAGGGAGACATTGAAACTTAGTCTCAAAACAAAACACATCTTCATTTTTTTCCCAGTACATTCCAAGAATCTTTTCTGTGGACGCCTGCTTTTCCATTTTAACTGTTGTAGAAATTTCTCTTTGGCTACCATTCGTAACGTGTTCAACTCGCCTACTGTTTGAAGAAAATCCTCTTAATTCGAACCCACCTTGGGAATGTATATAAACAACCTCTTGACAAATTCTTATAGCTTCTTCTTCATTATTAAAGCTGCAAACGAAGTCGTCTACATAATGTTTTTCCCTTATAGCCGCACTTGATTCCGGAAAGTAGTCAGCGAATTGTAATGCATTTAAATTTTTTATGTATTCAGCACAACACGGAGAGCAAATTGCTCCAAAGGTCATTGATTCCATCACAAAATATTGAATTGGATCATTTGAATTGCCATTTCTCCAAAGAAATCTCTGAGAGTGTTGATCTTTGGGTTGTATCCTTATTTGAGAAAACATTTCTCTGATATCAGCGGCAACTGCAACCGTTCCTTGTCTAAACTTCATTAAAATTCCAAGCAGCGGTTTTGCTTGTTCTGGTCCTTTGACTAATGTTGAATTTAAGGACACATCTTGAACTTTAGCTGCAGCATCAAATACAATACGCAACTTCTTTGGCTTATGTGGAGACACTACTCCAAAATGTGGTAAATACCATATGGGATTGGATGAATCTGTAATTTCCTCTTCGGTCAATTTTCGGGCATAGTTCTTTTCTATATATTTATTCATTTCCTCAATATATCTTGCAGCATATTGTGGGTCTTGACTCATCTTTTTTTCAACAGTTAACAGTCGTTTCTTTGCCATTGCAAAACTTGATGGAAAATTCGGTGGATAACTTTTCCACAAGAGGCCAGTTTCAAATCTATTTCCAATTTTGTGCGTAGTTTGTTCCATAATGTTCTTGGCATGTTGATTTTCATCTGAAAGTAACAATTCGGTATTCAGATTGGATCCAAAATTCTCATTTTCAATAAACTCTTTGACCATATCATGAATTTCATTGTCCTTTATGTACATTACGGTTGGTGTATGGGGCGTATCAGAATTCGTTGGTCCATAGGTTATCCAACCAAGCTTAGTCTCTGCTGCAATTAAGTTGACGTCTTTACATACAGTCACATGAGAAGTAACACCAAGGTAAGAGTAATCTAATCCAATAAGTAGTACTGGAGAAACGTTGAAATAGCTTTCGATAGGCAAAGAACAAAGCTCATTATATTTGAACTTATCAAAATCTTGAACCGGTAAATTTAAATTTGAAACAGTATGTATATTCTTTAACTTATATTTGGCTGCTGAATTTTGAAAACCTCTGATTTCAAACTGAACCTTGTAGGAATTTTCGGTAACTACATTGTCTCCATACCACTGAAGAGTAAGAGGTGATGATTTGCCTTTCAGGCCAAGCTGACTTGCAGTTTGTTCAGCGATTAGAGATATAGATGAGCCCTCATCGAACATGGCGAAAACCTTTAAAGAACCAGCTGGGCCATAAATTTTCACAGGAAAAATTTTAAAAAGTATACTTGCCTGTTGCGCCCTACAGTTCAATATTGGTTGCAACTGGCTAGAACTCGACTGATTTCCTACATCATCTTTACTTGAATCATGTAACATTTTGTGGTGATTTCGATTACAATTATTTATTCCACAAGATTTCTTATTACGACATAAAGCTGTTCCATGACCCTTACACAAACAAGAAAAACATAGTTTCCATTGTTTTACTTTATCCCATCGTGTTGATATAGACATCTTTTCAAATTCTTTACATTTGGCAATATTATGGTTATTTTTGCAAATTGCACATTGTATATTTTTTGGTTTATCTATAACCATCATTTGTTTCGGCTGTACAATTTGTGAAGGACTACTTGGTATAAGGCTAACTACTCTAGCTACATCACTTAACCAATCCGCAAAATCTATTATTGTTGAATAGGGTCTAATCGGCATTGAATATCGAGCCCATTCAAACTGCTTATCTGCCGGAAGTTTATTTACTAACTCATCTAACAATGTGGCATTCATCAAGTGGTGGGCACAGTTTGCAGAATTAAGATATGTCACAACATTCCTAACTTTTGTTGAAAATTCAACCAACTGGTTTAATTTCCTAGGACTTATTATAGGAAACTGCTGTATTTTCAATAATTGTGAACGTACTAATATATTTGGTCTCCCAAACAGAAATTCTAATTCTTCAATAATTTTGGGAACACTTTCAGGATGTATTAACATTGAAATAACAGCCTCTCTGGCAGGCCCTTGCAGGCATCTTTGTAAACGCATCAAGTTCTGACGATTGCTGTATTTATACATACTACTGGTTTCTTTAAAATTTGTAATAAACAAAGGCCAATCTTCTGCAAGTCCAGAGAATTGTGGCAAATCATATAGCTTATGGCTGGAATCGTGGAAAACTACAGAGGATTCATGAGGAAGTACTGGCTGTTGCTGCACATCTGCAACATTTTCTACCACATTTGATTCTTGTCTCTGGATACTTGCAGACATTTGATTTCTTAGCATAGTCATTTCCTTTCGGCTATCAGAAATTGACCTTGCTAGTTCTTGAACACAATTAACCATTTCAGCGAATTGGCTTTGAGTAACAGGCGATTCATCTACCTCCGTCATTGTATTATTAAGATCTTCGGCTGATCCGGCTTGACTTCGTAAATCGTATCGCTTAGACATTTACAAAACTTTAGTTGCAATTAAACGAGACCACGGCAAAAGGTAAAATGGCAAATAACAAAACGGGCGTGTTTGTAATATTCAACGGCAAAGTTGTGGGTTTCAAACAATAATCTTGTATAAAAAATACAATGAAAATGAAAACTTGTAAATTCTTTCCGTTTTTAGTTTTTCCAAACAATCCTTTTTATTAATAAAAAACAATATGACAAAAAACCAAAAGTACATAAGATATTTAATATTAAATTTTACAATTATGAATTGTTTCATTTTCGTAAGACAAGTATATTTTAGACAAGTGGTTTATTTGGCTCCAACAACGTGGAAAAGCCATATAGAGGCAAAATTAACTCAAATGAAACTAAAAGCCATACAAATTCATTGGATTATTGGAAGAAACTCTGTTCTTAGTCTCTATCTTAAAGCCAATCTGGTGCTTTGGTATTCAGTTATGGGGCACTGCCTCAGCTTCTAATATCGAAAAAATTCAAAGGCGCCAAAATAAACTTCTTCGAATAATCACAGCTGCCCCTTGGTATGTTAAAAATTCAAATATTCACTAGGATCTTAATGTTCCTTAAGTAAAAACTATGATTACGAAATATGCAGTAAAATACTTAAAAAGGCTCGAGCTGCATCCTAACCCACTAGCTCGAAATATTTTATATGATAGCGGCCACACTCGCTTAAGAAGAAGAGACACTGCAGCACTTATCCAATTAGATGAGCGATAAACATCTAGATAAATGAACAGAACCCGTGATGAAGAAAATTTTTGTCTGGCACTGGCACGACATAAAATAAAGTATAAGGTTAAGATTTGATTAATTATTGTTAGTTCATATTTAATGTATGAAGATTCAATAAATAATATTGCAAAAAAAAAAAAAAAAAAAAAAAAAAAAGTTTTATCTTATAAGGGGTCGCAAATTTTTTATTTTTTTCTTATTTGGGTCACAGTATCAGAAAGTTTGGAAACCGCTGTCTAAAATAAAAATTTATGAAATACAAAATAAAATTCAGTTCTTAAAAAAACAATGTAGGTATAGTACAAACAATGTTTTGAAAAAGAGATACAAAAATAACTGGGCACTGTTTTTCAAAACTACGTACAAGTTAAAAATCTACAAGTAAAACACAAGCAACAATGTTACAATTTTTGTTCCAAATGTATTTTGCTTGTAGATTTGTAACTTATAGTTTTGAAAAACAGGGCCCTGAAATAAAAATTAAAATACTCTTTATTTGAAAAATTATACTTACGTCAACAGCAAACATACCCGGGTATACAAGTACATATTGTTGTTAGTGTTTTTTCGTTTTATTTGTATTTTATTTGCGCTTTTTTCCCATTTTAAATTGTTTTTATGCATAAATACTTAAAATAACGGGTGTTTAAGCAAAGACTTGTGCATTTTTCTTTGCTTTCATGTGTGAATATTTACAATAAGTGACTTTTTAGCAAAAACTTGTAAGTTGCTCGTCGTTACTTGAACTGCGGTTGACATAAGAGGTAGGAATGAAAAAATTACCACATCTATGATCTGATTTGTCCAATTTTATTCAAACTTTAGAATATATTAGAAAACACTTCTATTGAGGATATCATATGATAGCCACTTTCAGAAATACAGAGTTTTTAAAATTCAAAACATACCCGGGTATGTTACTGTTGACATAAAGTTTACTTTATCGCTCACTTTAGGTTAAAGTAAAGTTTTAGTAATGGAAACACTTTTCATAACGCTGGTTAAAGTCTAACTGCCTGTTTTACGATTTCGAACGTCAACGTTCGCGTAGAAAATTATACTTAAAACAAAAACAAAATTCGAAAATTTGTTTTTGTTTTAAATGTAATTTTCTATGCCAACGTTACCTTTCGAAATCCATGAACAGGCTGTAATTTAAGTTATCTGTAAGTTGTGAAAACGGGTCTTAAACTTTCATAGAAGTGACTATGAAATGTTTTGATAGTATATAAAATCAGCATATTATTTTAAGCAACCAGTGAAGTGCGCATATGAATAGCTTATCCCAGCAGCAATAAATTGCAGTTTATCAATAGTATGAAATGGGAATTTTGCACTTTTAAACGAAACCTTGTAAATTAATTTTTTGAGTCCCAAGAATAACTTTAAAAAAAATATGTTTGCCTTTATATAGGAAATTTGCTTTATAGCATAAAAACGGACGAATGAAGCAAAACAAAGTTTAGAGAAACAATTGAGGATATGAGGCAATGTTAAAGTTAGGTTTCTCTTAATATATTCCAGATTTAAAAAATGGATTACAAATTTAAAAAGTGGTCACTTTTTATAACTTAATTTTTGTAAAAATGTGCCATGCGAAATGCCAGAAACCACCCGACGAATGTATTAACACTACAAACTTAATGGTATGAAGCATATCAGTTAAAAGTAATAACATTACAAATATTTGTAGATTTTTTTGTCTTGATTCGTACATCCAAAAATGGTTTTTTTAAAAATCACAGGGCTAATTCTGGCAGTCGTGATCAAATACTTTTTCAGTCGATACAGGACGAATCGAAATTATTTTTTTAATTGTTGTGAAAACTCAAATAAATACTTTACAACACTGAAAAAAAATTTCAATTCGCTCAGTAACGACTGAAAGAATCAGAAATTAAATTGCCCCCAGTTCTCTTCTTCATTTACTATCTGATGTCGTACAATGTTTATGATTTTGCCACTTAACCAGGAAGTCAATAAAAACATACATAAATTGTTGGTTTGAGAACACTTATTGTATGAATGTATGGAAGTATGTACACTGAAAAAACAAATCAATCCATCTGTGCTTAAATCAATCCGAAGCAGTATCAATAGTACGGTAAGTACAATGATTTCTTTAATTCAACTACAGAACGCTTGATTCAAGTACGGATTATTCAAATGCGAAATACTTAACTTCAGGAACCGAAAATAACAGTTATAATGGAATTTCAAAACAAAAAAAGCATATGGATGCAAATGTCGCAAAACTGATTAACGTATACTGATTCCTTTGAAGACGTCTATGATAAAATATACTGATTTTTAAAATTTTGACTTTTATTTTTTCGATCATAATTAACATTTAGTTTTTGATTTTTATTTTTTTGTACAAAAATAACAGTTATTTTTTTACTATTATTATTATTTTATTAAGCTTGAGGTCTCTTTTTTTTAAAAAAAATATTATTATTTTTTTACTTTTATTTTGTGGAACACAAATAACAGTTATTTTTTCGAGCAAAAATAACAGTTATTCTCTAAAGAAATGTTCGTGTAATAATAATTTAGTTTACTTTAAATGTTTTTTTAATGTGCAATCATCATTGGGGATTTCGTGTGCGCATTAAAATAAATATTTAAAGTCATCTCAATTATAAAAATCAAAAAATAACTGATATTTTTGTTCAAAAAAATAAAAATCAAAAAATAACTGTTATTTTTGTTCAAAAAATTAAAGCCAAAAATAACTATATTAAAATAATTATATTAAATAAATAAATAAACTGTTTTCATCTGACTTTTATGAAAAAAGGAATAACTGTTACGGTCCCTGCTTAACTTATCCATATTCAATCCCGGATTCGTACTTAAAACAATCCGAAAACAGGATAGACTTAATTAAACTGTGCTTGATTCAAGTATTTCTAAGACGGTTTAATCTCGATTCGTACTTGATATAATCCTAAAGTGAGATTAGACTGATTCTTACCTAAACACTTACCCCACAGAGAGAATATTATTAGTTTACTTACTCTTAACACATATATTCACTTTTGCTGTATTCCACCCTTTGATTACAGAAGAATTCCCAATTTTAAAGGCCCAACCACAATGTGCTTAAGTATAATGTATATACATACTTTTGGATTTTTCCACAGAAAATGACCTCTTATAGCTCAAAAATAAATGTATCTGTCATTTCCGAAAGATTAACTTTAATTTTCTTTATACTAACAAAAATATGCTACTTTGAGTTACCCATAATAAATGAATTCAAACACAAAAACCTTTTAACTTTTTAAAATATAACGAACGTTACTTTAAAAAAAAATTTTTTTTGGTAACTTATTTCGTTTGTTTGAAAATAAATCCATTCCTTCAACAAAACATTTCAAAGAATTTAATCAGATATTTTACTTGACATATCCTGCGCACAATTTTACAATACATGATGTTTGTTTCCAACATTTGAAAACAGCACACGACCGTTACTTTTTTAATGGTCAAAAAAGTATTGAAATTACATTTTTATGAATTCTTTCGGTTGCTGCCGTTGCATATTTGGGTCGGTTGGAATTTTATTTGAAAAATCTCCGAAAATCGGTAACGACCGTTATTTTGAAAATTCCCATATACTAAAAAAATAATCCCGAACAACTTTAGGAGAATAAAAAATAGTACCGGCTTATTAAATTTTGGAAAATAAATACATTTAAATTTTTAAAATAAATTTGATTACCCACTTTAGAGAAAACCATTTTTAGATGACGAAATAAACAAAACGTCGTAAACTTATTATTGCCACCTTTTTATTTCGTACAAATCACTAATAAGCAGGGAAACCAGAAATATGCAATTGCATGTTTTTCCTTGTGCGACCAATGAGGGTTTAAGAGCTTTTTATGAATTTTGGCATCGATTTGTGCATATTTTGCCGTTTGGAGCATATTTTTGCATAATTTAGTTAAAAGAACATTTTTGCAGCATATTTTAAGTTTTTAGCTCATTTTTTGCCTTTTTGGGGCATATTATGATACAAAGCAAATTTAAAAAAAAAATAATTTTTTCGAAATTCTGTTTTAAATATCTATCTGTATACCCAACGTGTTATTTTAATTTCGCCATCCACGTTTAATTGTTACTCTAGAATGTAGACAAAGCAGGTTGTCATTAAAGATAATGTTATTTTAAACTTTCAAATTTTAATTTAAGGAAAAATTTATTATAAAAATACGTTTTCAGCGATGTGTGCAATACATATAAATCTGAACCAATCTTTTGGTACACCGATCGACTTAGAATCACTTTTTAAAGTGATTGAACGACGCCCAACCGCCCGTCTGGCTAGTTGTCTGTCCATGTTTACTTTCTGCGCAAAGTACAAGTTGCAATTTGGTACATAATTTGATCAAATTTGGTAAATACTAAATTTTAATTGTACCAAGGACGAAGTCTATGTAAATGGTCTTAAATTTAATATATTCCCCATAAAAAATGTTGGCATATAGATTTAATTCTCCAAAAAATATTTTACAGCAGATTAAATTCTTTTCGAATTGTCCGTGGGTGTTTAGACTTTACCGATTATAATTTTAGTATGTATTGCTTTTTTTTAATATTTTGTTTTTAAATGAGCAATTTTTGATGTTTTGGGCCATATTTTTAACAATTTTGAGGGCATATTTTCGAAGTTTTGCTGCATATTTAATGCGCATATTTCTGGTTTCCCTGCTAATAACTTATTAAGCTAAAAAAGAGATTACTTATGTATATGGTTGTTGCTTGCAACAAATTTACATACATATCGTCACCTAAAATGCAAAAGGGAATAACAACTCTTTTTATTTTTTTTTACAGGGAAAGCAAAAAAACTTAACAAAATCAATAACAACAGGGTGTAATTGTTGTTTGAATTTCTTTAATAAAGTCGCCATTTTTGATAGCAGGCGTCTAAATTTTTTTGTGAACATAAAGTAGTAAAACAAACTCTTATTTCGAATTTTTTTGTTGCTATGCGCTCTTGCATTTTTTCAACGGAATGTTTATTTAGTTCCTCTATTGCTGTAACATTGGATATGCCGGGCATTTTATATTTTTTACTTATCCAACACAAAAGCATATTTCAAATTTCTCTTTATTTGGTATTAATTACAACAATCGTATCGTTGCCATATTTAATGCAAAAAAATAAATTTTTAATTTATTTATTTGTTTAATGAAAAAGAAAAATTTCTAAAGAAGCTAAAACGATTTGGTAATACGGAATGAAATCGATTTCGATTTTATTCTGTGACATGCCTGTATATTTTTCTTCTTGTAGTATCGTTGATTTGTCTACAGCAAACTTTTATAAACACACGCTTATGCACGCATATTTGTTTTCGAAATTAATACCATTTTGGATTGTTTTAAGTACTTTTAAGTGTTATCCGTACTTCAATTTTTGAGTACGACTCGTACTAAAGTAAGAAGCAAAAACCTAAATTTAGTAGGTACCTACGAGTTTTTTCTTTCTGTGCACACGTACAAATGTATGAGTATGTTCGCCGTTACCTGATAATATTGCTTTTAGGTTTCTTGTTGTACTTTAAGTATATTTATGTCTTTATTGTTTTCGAAATAAAGTCTTGACATTGATTTTAATCGTAATTCAGTTGGTTACATTATCTTCCCTTTTCAGACAGTGCCTTCAACACCAACAACCACAAAAATTACTAAATAAATATACCTACAATCGAACTGAAATTTGAAATTTTATATCTTAAAAAATTTATATCTTTGCATGCCAAAATGTGTGTGTGTGTGTCTGTTTGTATCTGTGTTTAATTTAAATAATGCTACAGTAGCGACTGACGTACATTCGTATAAATCGTATGTAAAAAAACAATTTTTTTTCGTTTATATTTTGTTTCTGTTAAATTATTGTAGTGTTCTGTACTTGAATCATTTAAATTTGTATGGCTTGTTACCAAGTGCCTTGTTTTCATTATTCTATTTTATTTCGTTTTATTATTTTTTTATGGTTTTTTATTTTATTATTTGTTTAAATGTTTTGTTAGTTTATTTGTATGTTTTACTGGTGCAGAGGGGGCGATGTTACTAATCATTGACGTTTTATTCTTGCATAAAGTTCGTGATGGTTTGTAAATAACACGGGCTACAAAAGTGTAGGAAAGAAATATGCAGGCGTTTTAATCATTGCTGCCAAATTGGTGATTTTCCAGCTTAATCTATCGTTTTTTAAAGGCCGATCGCGTGGAAAATTGCCTTTTAATCGTTAGCGGAAACTCTAGCGATTTTCAAACATCTCTCAGTGGCTCGTATCTGTTTTGAAAGCATTTCACAAGCTTTTATTTCAGAGATTTTATCCTTTGTTTTGCTTAGTTTTACGGCCTACTTACTTTTGTAGTTTTTAAAAAATAGAATCTGGGAATTTATTTCTTATGGTGAGTACATTTATTATATAAATTTTCATATTATTCGAATATGTATTCCAAGTCAAATTACAATCCTCAAAAGCTTTTATACTTTTATAGTCTTATTCCTTCAATATTTTCTATGCACTATCAGACTATTAAAGTATAAAAGATTTTGACTTAGAATTCACATTCGAATAATATGAAAATTTGTTGTAGTTTTTGCTAACTCAAGGTTGATTCTGCTTACAGTATGTACCTACATACATATGTATGTAGAGATATAAATTCGTGTTATGCCTCTTTTATTGATCTAAAAATATACATATATTTTATCCTAGGTAAAACAAAGGCCCACAACGAATTTCTTTCATTCTGTGGCCGTATTCTGTAATACGCTATAGCTAAATTTCTATCGCTAAAAATCTACGAATACAATACTGTAACGTGCATTACTAAATTTGGCAATGCCATTACAATTTAATTCGCCGCAATTTTATCTTCTAATGTCATCGCTAAAATTTTTAAATTTGGTATTCTCTAAGGAATTTTAGAGATCGAGATTTAGTTTTAGCTAAATTAGGGCGAATAAAATTTGTATGGCACTGCCAAATTTAAAAATGCACGTTACAGAATTGCATTCGTAGACAAAAATTGCTAAATCAACTTTATATATTTTTAGCGATAGAGATTTAGCTTTAGCGAATTACGGTATACGGCTGCTGTGGTCGTTACAAGAGTTCTTGACATGTATTAATACAAAGTGTAATAGTGTAAGCTGTCCTTAATTAAATTAATTTTTTTTAATTCCCTAAGCTAATTCAACGAAGCTATATGCTTGTATGCAGGAAAGAAACCCGAGTTTTTGGCGGGAATCGAACCAGCATCCCCGGCGCTGATAGACTACCTCACAACAAGCTCCACTATTGTGGTGAGGGTATACCAATCGACAAAAATAATAAACTTAAGTGTGTCCCTAACCTGTGGACTACAGCAACACAAAATAGCTTTAGAAGAAAATAAATTAATTTTGAATTCTGTGGCACAGTGTAATTGCATGTTTTATGAACACAAAGATTGTGGCCGAAAAATAATTTTATTTTTAGAGGATTTATATTTTTTTCTTTTTATTAAGAAAAATATAGAAATTATTTTTTATTTATGTATACACAGAAAAAAATCAATGCAAAACCGTCGAAAACCAGGTTGATTCAAACATGTTCGTAGTGTTTTTGCTTTATAGTTATTTCATGTTAATTTAACATGCTTTTACAATAACTTGCGAACACCATTTTTTCTTTCAAAATAACTATAATTCATGTTAATTTAACATTGCAGTAATGTTAGAGCACAATGTCATTTATATTGAAACAACAATCCGAATCACGTTGAATGAAAGTTATTTCAAGTGAAAGCAACGTGAATTTCATGGAGAATCAAGTTGGTTTGAGTGTGAAAAAACAGGGAGAAGAATCTTCAGGGACAACATACCTATGCATTTATTTAAGGATCGAGAGAAAGAGAGGATATAATGATTTATTTTTCTCTAACACTTTTTTTGTATTCCCCTTTATATGCAGAATGGCCCGATATGGGTTTCATCATCATTTAACTTTGAAAATTTTATGTACTATTTAACTATTTTATTAAACAGGTTTTTATGGTTTCAATATTCAAATTGTTAATTTTTTGTTAAAAAGAAAGAAAAAAACCCTGAAGAAGGCACTGAAAGAAGTGCCGAAATATTGGTTTTTAATAAATTTATAAAAAAAAGTTGTTTATATAAAAAATAAGACCTTAAGCTCAAATATTTAATTTATATTTTAAAATAATAAAGGTCCAAGAAAATACATATTAGACAAGATAATTTTAAATAAAGTCCATACTTTTGCAGAAATTTACTAAGATTGTTAATAACATTGCGCCACGTTAATTTAACATTGATATTTTTTCTTTGTGTACCTATTAGGGATGGGCAAATTGAAAAAATATATCGATACATATCGAATCGATATTTTTTAAGAGTATTGATATTTATTATTTCATAAATATCGATATATCGAACGAATTTTGCTGTAACTGTCACCAAATTGAAAAATTCAATGCAGTATTCCACGGATAATTACCTCGACAAAAATGTCAATATTTTTGGGTAATTAGCAGGGTAACTACCTCATTGAGGTAATTAAACGTATTTGGTTTATGAAAAAGTTAAGACAAGAAATTTGTACATGTATCATCTGAATCTAAAGAGATAGCAATTAAAAACAATGGGATTTGTTGTCTTAAATTTTTATCTCTAATACTTTTTGAGATGTCCTGTCATATCCTACAAACAGTACTTAATATACAAACTTATTTAGGGAAATCTTAAATATGCAATTACATGGCTTGCTTGTCTTGTGCGACCAATGAAGGCAGAAACAATATATTTATCCATTTTAGAGCTCTTTATACATTTTAGTATCGATTTGTTTGAGAATAATTTACATATTTTAGCTATGGCTGCATTTTTATTGCACACATATTTTACGTTCTTAAAGCATATTTTTTATGCACGTTCAGCAAATATAAAGCAAAAAATATATATGATGCATGTCCGTAAACCATTTAATATGTTCGTATTTTGATAAAATTCCCCCCAAACATCTTACCGCAAATTAAATATGGTTGAATCGGTTTAAATTAAAGCATACAGCTTCTTTTCAAGTATCAATCCCTTAAATATTTAAGCTACTTTATCCTTTTAAATTTGAATACAATTTAATATAAAGCGGCCTTTCCTTGAATCCATTTAAGACAAAATATATCATTTATTCGGTGTAACTTGATAATATTCAGCACAAAGGACTCTTATATGAATCTTAACCTTATAAAATCATAATTTTTATGTAAATTTTACATTGTGCAATATTTTGCTTTTTTGCGCATATTTTTTAAACATTTTTATTGCATATTTTATTTTTTTTTTATTAAATTGTAAGCTTGGTTTGATTTCTTGCTGTGTTGTTGTCAAATAGTACTAAGGGAAATTAAACGAATGAAATTAAGGTGTAATTTTGTTTTGGGAGTTAAATTTTTAAAACAATTCACCGAATTAGGTTATTAAGCGTATGCAGTTAGACGTCGAGTTTTGTTTGAAAAATGAAAGAAAAAAAATTTGAATTGCACCCCACAACTTCCAAGTCTATTGCGTCTAAGAATTTGCGGGAAATCGAAAACATTTTTCTTGGGAACTAAAGGGACGACGACATTTTTCCTCAATATAACCCCTAGAAAATAAATTCAAACTGGTTCAATTTACGCATTAAACTGTTAATATAATTAAAATATTTGTTATAATTTAATCGTGTACATTCTTTATACCTATCTCATTTAAAACAATGTTTAAATTCAATTGTGCGCTCTCTCAGTTCACTGTGTGACAAACTTACTTATATTTTGTATTGTCTTACTGTCACTGTTTTGCGGCCGAGTTGTTGCCAAGTAAGGTTTCGTTTTATTTTTATATTTTTTTTTTGTTTAGTTTAATTCTGTTTTCAATTTTGCCGTTGATGCTGTTTTTATAGTGATATTTTCATATTTCCAGAGTAAACCTTAAATAAATTTTCTGTAGGTCACGTTTTTTGTTTTCTTTTCATTGTATACCAACCAGTAGGTAGGTATATCGTCTCATGTTTCATCGTAAGTTTCAAATTTAAAATAAAACCTGGGATTTGCATACACAAAAATAACAATAACAAATAACAAGCAAAGAATAAAAGCAAAATGTATTTTATTATTGTACTTCCAATTGAGTTTTAAATTAAGATTTAAATTTAATTTTATACTTAATTTTTTTTTAAGAAAAGAGACGATTTTTATACGTTTATATTAATGGCAGTTAGTGGTCATTTTAGATGAAAAACAAATGGTATTACATAAGAACTTATGTATTAAAATCCATTAACGTAACCTCAATATTTATCACTCAAAAGAAAAATCAATCCATCCGTACCTACATAAATCAATCCGAAGCGGTATTAATAGTACGGTGAGTACGGATTTTCTTGAATCAAGTACAGAAATATTGATTCATGTACTGATTTTCAATCGCAAAATACTTAAGGCTCAGTAAGTCTTTCCTTTCTGCTTCTGTTGCTGTCACTTACAATTACTTAACAAGTTTTTAATATTGCAGATTGGACCGTAACAGAACAGAACAACTAATCAATTTCACAGGTTTTTTAATAACAAAAACAAATCAGCTGATTCGTAACAGAACAGAAAGTAAAGACGACACTGATAGAAAAATGCATCTTCATATTGATGATGCCCTAACATCAGAATTGTGCCATCAATGTTACTACAAATGGCATCAATGTTGCAAAAAGTACCATCAATCCAATGACTAACGTCTGTGTACAATTTTGTCATTTTTTACGCGTCATCGTTTTTATGACTATAGTGACATCAATTCGATGGCACACTTTGTGTATTATTAACATTATTTTCATGATAACAATGTATTACAAAAAGCAAAAATTCCTATGGTCTATTTTTTTAAATTATTTAGTTAAATACAACAAATTTTTAAAGTATGTCCCAGTAAAAACTTCGCTTACTTTTCCAAAATGAATAGCTTCTTTAACGCATTATTTAGTAGCTTTTTTCTATAACTATGTACATCTATAACAACTACTTTTTTCTGGATGTATTTATGTAAATAAATAATGACTTACTTTTTAATGCGTTAATTTTGGGACATCCCATATAAAATTCAACAAACATATGTAAAGGCCCAGTAAAAACTTCGCCTACTTTTTAAAATGAATACCTTCTTTCACCCATTATTTAGTAGCTTTCTTCTATGTCACTACTATAACTACTTCTATAAGTACTTATTTTCCAGATGTATGTAGGTAAAAATAATGACTTATATTTTAATGCGTTCTTTTTGGGACATCTGTTGTAAAATTCATTGGTTCTTTCAGTAGAATTGGAAGTAGGATTTTTACTTTTTCCTGATTACTAAACACATTATTTTGTAGGCGAAGTTTTTACTGGGGGGTAAGTAAATAATAATATTCTCTCGCCTTGACTTAAGTCAATTCCAATGACTTTGACTTTATGACAAATTGTCATTAAATTGATGCTAATGTGTCCTTTCTCCGATGTTACTTCGTCATCGCACTGAGGACATGTTCGTCATTTCTATGATGCCGATGTGTCATCCCATTGATGACATAATTTCATTTTGACCCTGATGGCACTTTGGCCAAGTGATGTTAAGGTTGACATCACAATGATGAATAGTGTCATGGGGTCAAAAACGAAGACACTTGTCATAGTACTTATGTCAAAATACATCAGCGTTATGACGACTTTTCTATCAGTGTAATTCTGTTGTTAAATTATCCATATTCAACCCCGATTTCGTACTTGAAATCAATGTTAACGTTAAGAACTTTGAAAAAGACGCACAAAAAGTCGTTTTTAAATCAAAAAGTCGCACAAATAAGTCGTTTTTTAAATTTAAGTCTCAAACTTTTATTTGACATTTTAATTACTTTAATTTAATTGCCACCCGGGTGACAGTTTCGGTTTAATTTCTTTAATAACTCTCTTAAATTTGCTTCAGTTAAAATAAATTTTTACTTACAGAACAAATCTGTGGCATTTTGATAAGATAGCGAAAAAAGTTCTAAAAAAAACCCGGTGAAAAAATAATTTTTATCAAATAATAACATAAACTGGAATTAAAGAAAAATTTCGTTTATAAAACAAAATTTTAAAACCGTAAAAAAAATCGTTTGAGGAAAATTTGAATCCCAAGAAAAACTTTGGTAACAACTATGCATGTGGCAGTGTAAATAAAACTAAACTGGCAAATAAAATTAAGTAATTTGTTTTTATTTTTGTTTTTTCTTTACCTTTTAACTTCTTTAGAGTTGACAAAAAGTCAACCAATTGTAGTCGGGACTGTAAGAAAAGATTAACTCACTGTTTATTTTTGTTGTTTTTGTTGTTGTTTAAGCTTTGATATTGTTACAAGTAAAACTGGGGCTTATAATTCTTATTCTCTTTACAATTTTATTTGTGCAGTATCTTTAGTTTTTATAAAATCTTTAGATGAAGTTTCCTGACGATCTGGTCTAAGCAACGACACGCAAAAAAAAACATGGTTGATACAATCACAATCGAAAACTATTATTAATGTTTGTGATTATGAAAAACGCAAACGATCTCTTAAACCATGTTTCTATACATTCCAACACCATGCAAAATGTCTCTTCCACCATGTTATGTGGTTCTCACAATAAAACCAATAAGAAAATTTATTTTAAAAATATATTTTTTATTAAAAATACATAACTATTTATGTACATATACTTTGCATTATATAAATTCATATACAGTATAGCATATATCAAAAATTAAATTAAATACATACATTCAAGACTTGTAAAAATAACAACTAACCTCTTATTTTTTTATTGGAAAAAATTCGGGGCTAAACACCAAAGAATATTGTTATAGTGAATTTAAAAATGTAAGGGACAAGAAATATTATTTCAAGTTTTATTAGGACTATAATAAACTTATTAGGGGAAATATAGTAGGCTAATATGAATAAAAATGGTGGTAGTGACCACTCATTAATCATGTTTTATCTCTGCGTGCAGTGAAATAGCTTATCCCATCAACAATAAATTTTAGTTTAAAGTATGAAATGTGAATTTAGCACATTTAAACGAAACCTTGTTCGTATAATTAAGAGCATTTTCTCAAGAATTTGTTTTCGTTAAAAAAAAAATTTGTTTGACGAAAACTTCTTTAAAAAAAACCAGAAAATAGTTTTATGACGATAACTTGTTCTCATCGCTTTTAGACATAACAGTTACACCGGGTGGGTATTGGTAACAATCAGTGATTTTAACTTTTATTTTTTCATTATTATAGTGAGAATGTTCAGTGAGAATGTTATAGTGAGAATGTTCAAACTTTGTAGAAGTCACTCTTATGGTATACTTCACTTTGAAAATAAAAATAATTATATAATAATATTAATATTATATATTAAATATCTCTCAACCGATAAAGTGGTTAAAGCAGTGTAGCGAAGCGCACCGGGTTAAGCTAGTTATTTATAAACCATTGATTTAAAACTCAAATGTGTTTTAAGAAAAATCTGAATTTAATAAATATATAAATAAAAATACATTTTTAACTAAAATTATTGTATTTTTTATGAATAAGGTGGGAAAATAATTTTAAATTTGATCCGTACTTAAAATAAATTTATAATATTGCGGTCATTCCATATGTTTAAGAATTGCTGATTTTTAAACAAACAAAAATTTATATATAAAATTAATAATAGACCAGAATAATTAAATTTTTTCAATTTGCACTTATCAGTGTTACAAAAACATTAATAGAAACATAATGATGTTAATTTTTTTGTTATAATAGGTATGTATTTTTAAATTAAAAATCACCTCTCAAAAGTTAAAACTTTAACATACATATAAGTACGTACATAAAATGTGTTTACCTAAATACACTTTTGTGTATTAATTTTACATTTGATTGATTTTTATACCCTTCACCACAGGTGGAAAAGCGTATATACATATAAGTTTGTCATTCCGTTTGTAATTTCTACAATATCGATCATAGACCCTATAAAGTATATATATTCTGGTTTTCCGGACATGAAAGCGGCTAGGTTGTTTTACATTTATGTCACATATAGTATACCATCGCTTACTATTAAAATTCAGCAAGATCGGTCCACAAATGGCTGAGATATGACCACAAAACCACGACTGCCTCTAATTTTTCCAAAAAAAACCCTTGTGGTTGTTGTTTTTTTTGATGTTTTATTTTAAACAAACATTTATATAAACCCATAAAAATTTATCTATGTACATGATTTTCATTTTACTGGCAATGACACAGTGTTTTATTTTATTTCGGCAAGCATATGCATAGGTACATATGTACATAAAATAGTTGTATGTAATTTAATTGAATCCGTACGTATTGCAAATACATACATATGTATGTACATGTGTGTGTATGTAAGGGCAAAAGTTATTTATGTATGCACCCTGAAGGACACTTGGGGACAAGTGTCTCCAAGTCACCGGTTTTGTCGACTATTTTAGTGACTTCTTGGCGACATGTCAACAAAGTGTCTACAGTTTTTTAATTTGCTTTGATGAGAATGAGATTTCTAATTTGCCGCCAAAGCGCTATTATTCGTCGGCGGCATAATTGTTTTTATTAATCTAGCATTTTTTCATTTGTGCTATAAGAAATATCCAGTACATTCATCGTTATAAATTTCAAAAGTAGATGAAGAACTCCATTTGTTATATTTTGTGGTTCTTTTGTATATTAAAAATCTAAGTTCTTGCCTGTGACTCATGAGGTTGCCGGTTCGAGTCTCAAAAAGAAATTTTTTTTATTTTTATTTAATTTTTTTATGTTCTAAAAAACGATTTTAAGATTATAAAATTTTGAAACGAATTTCAAACATCTACTTTGGCAAACTTAGGTACATATACATAAGTATGTATACATTTTTTGATTTTGTCACTTCGGCATGAATAAATAAACAACCGTACACTGAAATGAAATGTCAGATAAATGACAACTGATTTGACAGCAGATTGCTAAGCAATAATTGCTCATGCAATGAGAAGAGCAATCATTGCGCAATGGATTGCCACTCATGTCAATATGCGGTCGATACGTCGCAAATTTAATGGGTCAATCAAATTTGACGTTTGCCGCAATAAATATTGCCACGTGGAGACCCGGGGTAATGTACAATAATTAATTAAAATCAATATTTCAACTTCCTACTGTATGCCAACAATGGTTTGCATTTGTAATTTTAAAAATATAATTGTATGATTCATCATTGGATTTACTTTCAAACAACTTAAATTCGTTAATAGAAGCCTGTGTCATTTAAAACGTTTTTAAATAAAGATATGAGATAAAAAGCGGTAAGTTGGTCTTAAAACGCTTTAAATAATAATGCCGATCATCCTAGATTGGCATGGAAATTCAATGAACACGATACAAAACAAGGCAGTAGCAGCGTTGCCACGACCAAAAAGTAAAAATAAAGTTACCAAAAGCGAAAAAAGTAACTAAAATTATTTTGTATCAAAAGTTTTATTTAATTCGCAATTCCGTTGAAAAATATGGCTAAAGAAGAAATTGTGTTCGTTTTAACTTATAGGCTCATAAACCTCTCGGCCGATTTTTATAAAGTTTTGACGTATATTACCGATCGTCTAGAATGAACAATCGAACAATTTTCAAAATTTTTAGTGGTTGTGGCACCTCCTATACAAATTTAACACTTATTTTGGTCTATTTTGAAATTTTATGAGATAGAAATTTCAACCTTTTTATATAAAGAGCTCTTACAAGTAAAAATTTTTAAGTCTTACTGTGTTGTTTTGCAGTCAAAGTGTTCATTTGAGCTAAACTATCCGGTATATTTTTGATATATTGATGCTTTTTCCCCAGTGAATATAATCATATTAAACCGGATGGGATCAGAAGCGCCTTTCACATTATCGTTTAAGAAGCATTCAAAGTATATACCTTACATGGTTAATTTGATAATCTGTTAAAGTTAAAGCTTCTAAAAAAATATATTTTAAGTAGATGAAAAGTGTATTGGTTTTAAAGGTCAAATAAGCGGAGCGGGAAATTCTTGTTCCAAAACAAAAAATTGGTTATTTTTATGTCAAAAAAAGTAACCAAAATGGAAAAAAGGACACAAGTATACATTGAAAAAAAAAAGTTAAAAGCAACCAAAACGGCAACGCTGTTCAGTAGTTGAAATTGTCTGTGTACGGATAAGGTCTAGATCGGGATACGGTGAATATTTAAAACAAAATTGATATTTTTAAGGGAAAATATGTGAAATTGTGCAGTGTAAAAAAAAGTATTTCACTTACAAAAAAGGGGCAAAAAGTTGGCAAAAGTAGACGATTTTGAAAAAGTCGCTCAAAAAGTGTCAGAGCGCCAAAAAGGTTGCAACTAAAATCGCACGGTAACGCTGCTTGAAATAGTCCGAAAATGAGATTAATTTTAGTAAAACTAAGATTGAATCAATCTCAAAATGTGCTTGATTCAAGTGTAATAAAAAGATTTTATCCTGAATTCGTGCTTGAAAAAAACCAAAAAAGATATTGGAAAGAAAATTTTATTATGAATGATTTACTTACCCGTATGACACCTTACAGAATGATAAAACAGCAACATCATGTTCGATATGGTTTTTACCTTAGAAATCTTTTGTACATAATTAACCAAATACATAAACTAAATGAGAAGTCAGAGTTCAAATTAACTTTTTAACTCTTCGTGGTACACATGACTTTTGCAATTTGTGTATAGAAAATAAAAACATGCGTAAGCCGGAGGGTTAAACACAACGAAAAGTTTAATCTTTTTTTTTACTTGATTTAAGAATTGTATACTTATTTCGAGAAATTCCGGGATTGATTTTCGAAAGTAATCCCAATTAGGATTGTTAAACATATTGTAACGAAATTAGATTAATCTTAGATTTATTTAAAGTTTTAGTTATAAGTTATCTTGTATATTATAATTTATGTCGTATTAGTTTAAATTGTTAGATTTAATTGTAGAATTTCGAATTCAAACAGAATGGTCTGGAATCGACTAGAAGGTTCTTGAGTCTACAAGTCTATAATAACTACCGGTTGTGAACTTTAAATACAGGTTGACTCGTAAAAAATTTAGTTAAGTTTGTTTTGATACATTAAGCGGGTTTGTTCGAAACTACCAATATTGGATAAATTTTGTGACCATAAGAATTAATTTTTTTATGTATCTCATATTTTGACTTACGCGATATGTTAAATTTATGGTCCCATAAACGGAATTTGTACCATATCTGAACCTTGTTTTACGAGAATTTCATTAACACGTGCTTTCTTCGGTCCCAATTGTTATATATAAATATAAATATAAGCTAAATTCCCAAATTTTCGCATTTGGCTGGTTGCTTAGGCCAGCTCATCAGGAAACCTTTGCCAAAGATTTTATAAAAGCTAAAAATATTATACAAATAAAACCTTAAAGCGATTAAGAATTATAAACACTCAAAGTCTTATTTGCAACAATATCTAAACTTTAACAAAACACCAACAATAAACAGTGAGTTTTATTAATTTTCATCGACATTGTCCTTTTTAAATACCCAATATTTCTATGATGTAAGAGTTTTGCCCATTTGCATACTGGAGAGTTAAAATTTAGCTTTAATATTAAATTTAATTATTTATTTAATTTACATTCTAAGGAAACAAATATTGCACAGAAATGGCTTTGCTTTATATGTATCTTAAATATTAATTTAAATATTATATAATTTATAATTTTGAAGGAAAACTATTAGAAAAATAAATATTAAATTTAACAAAATAAACAAAAATTGTTATATTGAATACCATATAATGGGTGATCCAAGTAGAGATACTTTTTTCAATAGCCTTTTTTGACAGATCACGTGTGAGTCGTGTCATGCTGACATGTTGTTTTTGTTTAGTATTGTTTGGCATTTCATAATGGAAAGACTTACGCCTGAACAACGTTTACAAATCGGTCAACTTTATTACGAAAATTCACGTTCTGTGAGGAATGTGTTTCGTGCACTTCGCTCAACTTATGGTCAATATAATCGGCCTACTGAGCGTACTTTTCGCAACACCATCTCCCATTTTGAGACCCAGCATTCATTATTGGATAATATTCGACCGAATAGACCACGTCCAGAACTCTGTAAAGAAAATATAGCGGCCGTAGGTGATAGTGTACACGAAGACCGTGGAGGGTCGATTCGGCGCCGTTCGCAGCAATGGCGACCATTATCGCGCCATGATAACCGACTATTTTATGCCTGAAATTGAAGCTCTTGATCTCGGCGACTTTTGGTTTCAGCAAGACGGCGCCACATCCCACACATCGCATCAATCAATGGATTTATTGAGAGAACACTTTGGTGAGCACATAATTTCACGTTTTGGGCCAGTCGATTGGCCACCAAGATCGTGTGATATCACACCGTTAGACTGTTTTCCTGTGGCAAAATGTAAAGTCTAAAGTTTATGCAGACAAACACGCTTCGATTCAGCCCTTGGAGGAAAACATCACGCGTGTCATTTGCCAGTTACCAGTCGAAATGCTCGAACGAGTCATCGAAAATAGGACTCGACGGATGGACCATCTGCGACGTAGCAACGGCCAACATTTGACAGACATTCAAAAAATAAATGTCTAAGAATGTTCTTTCAAATGATAATAAACATTCCCCATTAAATTTGAATTTTCTATTTTGTTTTCTTAAAAAAAGTTGGGAACCTCGAAAGGGATCACGCTTTACAATTAATACAATTAACTTTTTTATTTATATGTAAGTAGGGATGCGATTTCCATGCAAATGCATGTTTTTTGTTGATAGTCTAAGATCGATGTCGACCAATTACACTTTGCAAGAAATTTACACTTTTTTTAGACAAGCCGGGCACATGGCGTCTTTACATAACTCGGGTACACTGAATCCAATGGTGCTCGCGGTTTTTTTACAGGGGTGGAGTTATATGGCAAGTATGTTTAAAGAAAATGTTTAGAACAAAAAACTAATGGAGGTCCGTCATACATTTTATCCCCCTAGCGGCGATTCCTTGGCTGTTATGTGGCTTTTTCTTTAATATATTTCTCATCCGTTTAAACTATTTTGTATGTGAGCCCACTTAAGGAATGGAGATAGCGGGTAGATATGTTAGAAATAAATGATTTAGATGAAAAATAAATTGGGGTTGGTCATACATTTGACCCATCTAAAAGCACCCTAGGCACTGCAGCAGCCAAATTTAAGAATTTCAACCATGCTAGAAAAAGGAAATTGTATTGCGGAATTTCGGGTTTTTTAGTAATTTCAATAAACTAAACCGTTTTTGAGTCACGCGAATGTTGTGCAACCTCCTCCATTTTTGAAATAACGGTATATCTCGAAAACCATAGCCTCTACTGAATTTAAATGCATGATTTTGCATATTTTAACATTTTTAGTGACATATTTTTTAAAATAAATAGGATTTTTTAATTTTATTGTTAGTTTACGTTTGCTCTTTTTTATGTAAAATGTTTAAGTTTAGTGCATATTTTTTATTTTTTTTAATGAATATTTTGCAGTTGTTAGTGCACATTTTAAGCGCATTTTTTCGATTTCTTTACTGCATGAAAATCTCATCCCTATTTATAAGGCATTAACAACTGAATTTCTAAATACAAAAAATTATTTTGTTAAAAAAAATTTAAGCTCGACAAATGAGTTAGTAAAATTGAATTAAAAAATTTTTGAAATTTAAATTTTTTTTACAAAATTTTCATATTAACAAAATATTTTGTTGCTAACTTAATTAAAATAAGAGATGCATATAAAAGTTGTTTTTATGAATTTTTTACTAAAATATATTAATAATCACATTAAAAAACACTATAATTTAGTTAAGCAACAGACCTTGTAGCAGTAAGAGGTTCTGACATCAATACTAAACGGAATCTTGACCTCATTAACGGTATTATTTAAAAGCACAGAATTTATAACAGACCCGATAAAATTTCTGTATGAATCATTAAATATTAACTTTACTTACCACAAATATTGTTTAAATTTTAGAAAACCTATCAAGTTGTTTATTCATTTAAAGATTTTTAATTGAACATGGACATTTTTATTTTATTTTTTTAACTTTTTGACACAAAATAATTTTTTTTAAAGATACACTTTTTAATTTTCTACAAATAAATATAAAATTTAATATTACAACTTACAAACATGTAATTCGAAAAAAAAATGTTAAAAACATGTATTAGAAAGATTTAGCGAATTTTCTTTAATTACTTAATAACTTTTACTATTTTTTTCTGAGTATAATTTTAATTTAGTTGGTATTCAAATTAATACCTGGGGAATTTTATCAGCAAAGGCCACGCTCTTTACAAGGATTTCATAAGAAAACAAAAAGACTTAACGAAAACTAAATAATCGGTATACAATGGTACACTAGTCGGCACAAATATTTTGACGAACTGTTTATTGTTGGTGTTTTGTTTTGGCTTTGATATTGTTACAAGTAAGACTTTGAGTGTATTTTTGGCTTTTCTTAAATCTCTGGAAAAGGTTTCCTGATGAGCTGGCCTAAGCAACCAGTGAAATGCGCATAGAAGCTAGCTTTCCCTCAACAATAAATTTCAGTGTATTTATCAAACATGAAAAACTGGGAATTTAGCACGTCATACGGAAATCGTATTTATAAAAAATCGTGCATTTTTACGTAAATTTCTTGTTTATTTTTTTCCTTTTTATTTATAACTTACACAAACTTAAAAATAAGCAAACATATGTTATTTCATAGAAACTTAAAATGTTGTAAAAAAAAAATCAAACGTAAAAATGCACGATTTTTATTTCATCAAAATACTTATGCCGACTTGTGAACAATGTATATTATTTACCAACTGCTGTGAATCCTGGACCCATACCTACATCATGACGGAAAAGCCCAGTGTGGGCAACATAAATAAAATACCTTCGTAGAGATGCAGGAAGAACCAGAAGGAATAGAATCAGAAATTATACCGTTAGAAACAATCTGAAAGTATAAAATTATTAATACAATTATCTTTTTAAATAAAAAGGCACCAACAACTAAATTTGTTAATACCTGTAAAAAATTATTTTGTTAAAACTCAACAAATGTCCAGTTTGTAATATTAAATGCAATATTTGTTAACAATTAAATGTAATTTTTTATTGTGAGTTTGTCATATTAACAAAATATTTTGTTGCTAACTATGTTGAATCAGTAGATGCATTTAAAAGCTGATTTTATTTATTTAGATATGCTTATTAAGAATCACACTACGAATAACATTACAATTTATTTAAGCCAAAAATTAAGACCAGGATACACAAAACGCCAGCTTGACAACATTATCAGTAAAATTTCAATATCTATAGTTTATAAGGGATCCGTTAAAATTTCTTTATGAATCATTATTCTGTTAAAGATATTAAAACGAAAAACAGTTTTTTTATATTATATTTTAAACCTTTTGACACAACATTATTTTTTTCTATGATATACTGCCAATTTCACCAAGTTCAGTTAAAACTAACTATTACTTTAACTTTTAGTTAATAGTATACTCACAACATTCTGTACGTAAAATTAACTGAAATCTATCTATCTATCTATACCGCTGGGCCGATTTTGATGAAATTTTCAGGGAATCTTCAGAATATTCAGGCGGGTGACACTGTGAAGTCTGATTTTTGATTTTCGGTCTGCGGGCGGAGGGGCGTGGCAAAATCCAATTTTCATATTGCACCACCAATGACATCTATATAATTTGAACGATTTTTTCTTTAAAATGATCGCCATGGTCCAACTTAGATATATACGAAAAGGAAATTTTGTCCCGCCCACTTTTTTCGAATTACAAAAAACCAGAAAACGGCTCCATCGATTTGACAAATTTTTCTTTCAAATGTTCGTATTAATCCATTTTAAGAAAGAAAAATTTACCACGCCTACTTTTACGCCCACTTTTTCTATTACGCGCATAAATTCATAACGGCTTGACCGATTTGGACGATTTTTTCTTTAAAATGATCGCCATGGTCCAACTTCAGTTTTTACGGAAAGAAAATGTTGTTCCGCCCACTTTAACGCCTACTTTTTCGATTTACCTAAAATCAAAAAACTGCTCCATCGATTTGACTAATTTTTTTTTAACTGTTCGTATTAATCCATTTTACGTTTTCATCAAATGATAAAATGACCACGCCTACTTTCACGCCCACTTTTTCTATTAAGCGCATAATTTGAGAACGGCTTAACCGATTTTTTCTTTAAAATGATCGCCATGGTCGAACTTAGATTTTTACGGAAAAAAATTTTGCCCCGCCCGCTTTTTTCGATTTACCTAAAATCAGAAAACGGCTCTTTACACCAAATAAAAAAAAAACAAAAAACATTGTCTATGCGCTGGCCTTAAGATGAAGTAATAAATAAATATAATTTGCGATTTGCCTTATATACATTCGTTTCTTTTTTGATTGAGCCCATATCTACACCATATTACAAGGATTTTTATTTTAAAGGGCGTAAATGTCGTTAAATGCTCAATTTAAATCGTGTGGTAATACAACACTAATGTTTGATTAGGGCCAGCAACGTGGACCGGGTCAGCTAGTTGTAATATAAAATAAATGAAAATTTATTTTTCATTTATTTTTAACGAAAAGTTCATTTAATTTTTACTGTCAAAAATTCAACTCCATGTTCCATAAAAACAAATAAATTTTCAGTTATTTTATATAAAATATCTATCAAAAAATAAACTGAATATTCCGTAAAAAAAAGGAATATTCAGTTATTTTATTAAATTCAGTAATTTTCGTTTACTCCACAAAAGAGCCGAATTTCTAAAAAATACCAGACAGACACCTGTCCGCTTGTTTTTCTAATGAGAGAGAGAGAATATTATTATTTACTTACCCCGTTACATACGCTTGTGTGTTTTGCTGTACTGACCACGTTGTTTAAGCTAGAGGTCGTTATTAGACTTGCCAACTGGCCAGTTTTCGCCGGGACAGTCCAGTTTTCCCCTTTCTTCTAAAAACGAGTCAAACTTGACGTGTGTGAACCGGCACTTACTGTGTGTGTGTTGAAATAATTATAGTTATTGTACCCTTCACCACGAGCGGTGAATGAAGTTATGCGACGTTTGGTATTCCGTGTGAAACTTTTCAAATATTTATCTTAAACCCTATAAAGTATACATATTCTGAGACCTCTGTCCGCCTGTAGAAATCACGCTGGTCTCCAAATTGTTTCTAATTCTCCTAAGCAGTCTGGAATTTAAATAAGCACATTCGGCACAGTAGGAGCAAAGTTATGAAACCAAACTTCTCTAAAATCTTATATTTATATTGTATGTTTAAATAGTAGGGTTTTCATTTAATCGGGTTTTTGCTTTAATCGGTTAACCGCTCGATTAATTAACCGAGGTTTTGTTTTAATCGGTTAATTTTGTTAATGATCGGTTAACCGATTAATAAAGTTTTGTTATAAATTAAGAAATTTCAATAAATAAAAATGCAAAAATTATTTATTATTTGGAGTTTATTAGCAAAAAACAAACAATAACTTAACCAACGAAACAATTCTTGGACTAAAACGAGCAAAAAAATTTGTTTTTTTTAACTTATCGTAGATGTTGGAGAAATCGAAAGCAACCCATAATACAGATAATCTTATTTCTCAGTCTTTTTCCAGGATTTCTTTAAACATATAAAATCTTCCATTTTGGCATTACAGTCCGGTTTTAATTTTTTAAAATTGTTAACACTTCTAATTGTTTCGGAAAATTCTGTTAAAATATTGTTTGTGTTCCTAGCGAGAGTTTCTGCTGTTGTTGGGTCATCATTAACTCTTCTTGTCAAATCTCAGCACAGAACATTATGCAAAAAATTTATTACCGAATTCCTTAGTTTCTGATTTTGTACTGTATTTTAAGAATTTATTGCTAAAAGGAAATATGTATATTATATATATGAAAAAATATTTTCTAAGCACCTACCTTTTGTTTATGAGACGATGTTTTTTCAGCTAAATTGCGGCTGCTGAACACGAATATCGTTAGTTATATAAGATATAAACAACTGCCTTAATGTAGAGGCTGAAAATGTTCAGTATTGAAAAAACTTAAAACAAAAGAAATTTTTTCAAATCTAAATGCCACGTTACCTTATTTGTATCCGATCAACGTATGTATATAGTATAGGTAAATATGTGTTGAAAGAGGAAAAATATATTTATTCACTAGATTAAATTTTGTACAATTCAGATGAAAAGTTCTTGAGATTTTTTGAAATAGCTAAACATTTTGACAACTGATTTTTTGAACTACGCAAATTTCACACGGTTACAAAGATATTTTTCAGCCCATACCTAAACCATGTTGAACGGTTAAGAATTTATTTAGTTAAATGCCTTTAGATTTGAGTAAAATTTATTTTTTAGGTTTTTTAACCCAAATGCTAAACCTAATTACGTAATAACTTACTTTTTTCTAACAAAATATAATAAAATGAGTTCCTTTTGAAATTGTTTGAAGAATTCCATGGACGACTTATTACCGCATGTTTTCTGACATATTTATAGTTTTCATTTTATATAGTTTTTTGCTTCTCCTGTCAAATTATATTTTTGTTAGTTACGCCTTTTTGCATTTTTAGTCCCTCTTTAAACAAGAATTCACCCATATGAAGTCGCTTTCCGAAAAGCACTTTAAACGCTAACAAATTATATTGTTGTATTGATCTTTGGTCAAATTTCGTTATTTAATCACTCTACTAAATTTTGTGATGATATGTCCATAATAAACAGGATTGGTATAATATAAAACCCCATTCCCGAAATCACTTTAATACACCAAGCACCGCAATCAATTATGATCACAAAACCTTGTGTTGATCGACCATTATATAATAAAGCGTACTCTCGGAATGTGTAAGTTGATATGTACATTAGGGATATAACTTTTTAACAATTTTTTAAAATATCATAATTGGCATAGCACAGACCGATAGAGCATAAACAACTATAAGGGAACGCATATTTATTTATTCGCTAAGGTCAAAAAATTTCACGCACCAACCGCGATGAAGAAAGATTAATAATAAATTTTTTTCAAACAAAAAATAGCTAAAGTATGAAATATCCTTAATATTTAGAGGTGGTTAGGGATTTTTCCGCAAACCAAAACGTATCTTTAACCTTTTTTCACGAAAAAAAATTAAAAAATTTATAAAAAAAAACACCGTATAAAATAATGAATAAAACCAATTGGTGCGTGAAATTTGTTGAGAAAAATTACAAAAGATTATGATTTTCGTGGTTACTTGGACATGGTTGACCTCATGGTACTATGCCAAAAAATTGGTTATACCCCGGTTCAGAAGGATCAGAGCTATGAATCAAAATGTGGAACCACCACCTTAAAAAATTGATAATTTTGTTACACAAACTAACATAACTGGTGGAACAATGCACAAACTGATATAAGATTTTGAAAAAATTCGTTTTATTCGATTGGAAATCACGCTGTAAAATTTCGTGAAGATCCGTCCATAATTTACCCTAGGCCACAACCAAAGGTCAAATACAATTGGGTTTAAACGGCAAGCCCCTCTGAAGCGACTGAGTGGTTGCAATCGAAACATGTGAGGGTAACCTGTCCGTAAAAGCACCTGGGTTCGAGCCTCAGGTCAGTCAAGAATGAAAAATTATCAATAAATTTTAATTCATTTCATGTTCTAAAATTTATTTCTTCACAAAAATAATTTAATGAAAATTCAATTTGATTAACTTAAGCCTAATTAAATATCAAAATTTGGATTAATTTTCTATTTTTAAATAAAATTTTTCTGAAATAAAAGGGTTTATCTAAGGCGAATTCAACGAGGCAAACTCTTTAGAACATCTGTTCGCCAGCTGTAAAATTCAACTTGTCAATAACTTTTCTTTTTTAATTTTGTTGTTTCTCATTTACAAAAAAATTGTGATTGTTTAAATTTGTGAAGTTTTGCGAAAAAAAACAAATCAAAAGCAAATTTTATATAAAATTTAAATAAAAAAAAGAAGTAAAATGCGTGTATGTAGATCAGAAAATCTTTGCGCCGGACCGAAGGCCGGCTATGCGGAAAAGGTTTATTTAGCGAAGCTGGGGTTTATTTGATTACATTTTTGTTTCCTAGTGCACTTCCGCAACATTTTGATATACAATTTCGTAAAAACTGTAATAGGAGCTAAAGAGTTTAAAAGTTTTTAATAAATTGTACATTTTCAGAAAAATCTGCTTTCAAAAGACATCAATATTGGTCACATACGTTTAGAAATGTAGTGGAAAATCGCAAATTCATATGAAAACTTCAGAAATCCATTACTCGGAAACTATGCGTTATCTAAAATTTCGCCATCTAATTTTTTCTTCTTATTTTTTAATTTTCTATACCTCTATGTCCTTTTTTTATTTGGAGCTGCGTTTGTTTCCAATTTTTATGCATATAACCCTTGAGTAATTCTAGTCTGTTCAAAGCACTCACTTTCAAAAAACTCAAAAGAAAATAACATTATTGGTGTAAAATTCTGTCCACTTCTCCTAAGCATTACGGAATTGAATTTATATTTTGGTTACAAAAACCATTAAATCTTCAAAAACGCAGACTAAGTTCAATTTTGTTAAGATCGCACAGTGGTCCCAATGACGAATTTAGCGCGAAAAAAGTCGTAACTCTTGTTTAAAAGCACTTAGAGGGATAAAAATTTCTACGAGTAAGTGACTTAGTTCGGTGCGAGCTCACGCCAAAAATGGGCGGTTTCGATTGAGGAGGCGTGACACTTTTCATACAAAACAAGTTGACATAATGACTGCGTTAATTTGTATATTTATATATTTTCAATGAGAGCATAATGATTAATAAAAGTTGTAAAAATAGAAAAAAAGATATAATTTTCATCATTTTTTATACCAATTTTCATAAAAATGTAATATATAACAGCATTAAATTTTTTTTCTTGCACCTTTTCAAAGAACCAAACATTAAACAATTCTCTTGTGGTGATAGACATCGCAACTAAATAATGTGATATGAAAGCTTTCAGGCAGAAATCGGCAGGAAATTTGTTTACCATTTAACTGGCCACATATCATAGATGATAACAATATACAATATTTTGCTAAATCGGGTTAAATTCACAATTAAAACTCTAACACAAGTTATAATGCAATTAAAATTGCACAATTAACGAATACATCTCAGTTTTCACGTATTTTTTTCTGAACGAAATGCAAAATCGTCGGCATATTAGGAATTATAAAAATACATACCCCAATTGTATAAATAAAACCCCCAAATAATAAGGAATATATTTTCGTTTTATTTGACAAGATCTCCAAACCGAACTAAAATATTGTATACTCTGTTATAAAAAAAAAAAACTTAATCTATTGTTTGTCTTTAAAACAGTACTGCAGTATTAATATTGCTGATATAATAAAAAATTGTATACCGTTATGTAGCCTGAAGACTTGTCATTACAAAAGCAAACCAAAAATTCACATACTTTAAGACTTTTTTCGGGCTAAACTAGTCATTGGGACCACCGTGGATCGGTTATAAACACACAACTTTAAATATAAAAAAATCAATAAAAAAATTTATTGATTACTTTTTATTCACACTTTTTGTAAACAACTATTTTGACAAATTGTATTAGTTACACTAACAAAATGCCTGTTATTTTTGTTAGAGTTGTAATTGTTGTAGCGACGAGTTTACCTTGTTGAATTCGCCTTGGGTTTATCTTATCTAAACATTATTTTAATGTCACAAATATAAAAAAAAATTTTTTTACTTGTTTTACATAGTTACAGCCTACAAAACCGTAGCACAAAAACATAATACCCTCATACGTTTGTGCTGATGTATGTATGTATGTATGTTACACATAGAAATTATGTTTCTAGACTAAGAATTTTGTTTACCGATCTACCCAGAATCACGCGCTGGATTTTGTGTGCAAAGTACAGATCGCTTCTATGAAGATAATGTATGGAAATTCGGTGCACCGATTATAAGACATTCTAACTTGTTTGGATTTAGTCGTAATCCATTTGCGGAAGCCCATTGAAAAATCATGTACAAATCGTGGTTAAGCTTATTCACTACAGGACGAATTCATATTCTGTTACAGCTCAAATAAAGTTGGAAATCGTCCGCATACATTTGTATAAACCAGTGCATATTTTATTTGCACGGAAAGATCATAAGTATACAACGAGTACAATGTACTCAAAAGCCTAGAAAAGGTACCATTGTTGCCAACTATCTGCGATCTATGACCTAAATATGAAGCAACCAATTTTGTGGCAGTTTCTGAAAAGTTAAACATTCTTGCAAGTTTCATAATTAACATCTTGTGTTCAACTGGCTTTTAAAAGTGAATGCGTTTTCAACAGTTAGACAGGCAAGGCTTAATCGATTAACAGTCATTATTACAACTTAGAGCCTATTTTAAGGTAGGATTTTATCAGAACTGCACGTTTTCCATTATTGAAACTTTACTTAAGCCTATAGTAAACAATAAGCTTAATGCCCGTAATTTCTACAAAAAGAAATCTAGCTGTGTAAAGAAATATATGGTGTAAAAGCTGTGAAGGTAAAAACATTTAGGACAGTTTAACGTTGAAATAGGTAGATATACCTGTTAGAAACGAACACGACCAGCTTTCTTTTTGCAGATATTACGGGCATTACGCAAGTTTATCCTACCGGGTAAGTAAAAGTAATGTTGTAATAATGAAAAACGTTCATACCTCTGATTAAATCCTACCTTTAACTAATGCCAATTTGTAATAAGGGCCCCAAGAATTATTGAAGTTCTGCACACTTTATGTTGCCGTAGATGAATATTTCTTAGTGTAGCACATGGAATGGCAAACTTAGTATTCTCTTAATCGCCGTTCGTGGGCTTAAAAACTAAGCGTTACCAAAAAAAACTGAATACTTTTCCTCATAGATTTTTTATTACTGATCCATATTAACGTTTTGTCATCAACAACGACTTGCATAATAGGGGCTATTGAAACCAATTAAACACTTAACCCCAAAAACTCTCGAGTTATGTTAAATATTAATTGAAATTATTGTTTCTTTCGGTTTATCACAGGAACCACAACGGGAACATGTCAATGAATCTGCAAAAAGTTAAATCTAAAACTTTTTCTTAATGTATTTATTTTGATTGTGAAAGTTATCGTATCGTTCGTAATGGCCGACTATACTTTTTTACTTGCCTAAAATCCGTATTTGTTGAACTAACGAAAGTTAATTTATTTAATTAACTTTCTTTTTAATTTAGCAATCCACCCTTATTTACAAGGAACTAATTATACTCAAAATGTTCACAACTAGTTCGAAAGTAAATTAAATTCGTTAATAAGGCGGTTGCACTTTTACAAACAGACTGTTAAATATACTTAAGACAACATTATCATAATTATGAAAATTTGCTTTTAATTCTAAATAAATGACATCAGAAACACTCCTTTAAAATGAAGAAAACAAACACCCACACACATACGCACTAAATTAAAGGTAATTTTCTAAAAAAAAAAAGAAAACCATCATTTTCCACATGGAACGAATAGGAAAAGTGTATCTGTGTCTAATTTATTTGAAATATTTTGTGCGTACACACTTTTGGGACAACTTAATAACATGTCCAACTCACTGACGTTTATTTTAATGTTTGTAATGACAGTAATCTCAGCATGTCACACCGTTTCATGTAAGAGTGCTTTTGGCTGTGTGTTGGTAATATGTCTTAGTAAGTTTTAAGTGCGTGCAGTTAAGGACTGCCCATAGAGAAATGCCCTTGATGTACATACATACTGCAAACATACATATGCATGTGTAATCATAAATGGATAATACAAAATTATTTTATTGACTAACAAGCTTTTCAAATAACATCTAAATATTACGAACAATAAAATACATATTCATCTAAACAATACATTTGTGGAATTTTGCAGGAAACTTACGCCTACACATTGGAAAATATTTTTTTTTTTTTTTATTCTTCCAAGCTTTTAAATTGCGTGTCCTATTAGAGAAACATGAACTTGGTAGAGTTTTATAAATTACAACAAGTCATGGACAAACACGCAGCGAAAACCTGCTTTACTGAGTGGGTGAGTCATGTGATTTTAGAGTGGTCAGATAAATTATATTTTCGCAATTGGCTATTTTATTTTTTCCAAATCTACCAATAAGGAGTTGTTACTACATCCAGAAAAAAATTATAAGTAATTTCATGAGCCGTTAGTCTCACATTAGCGCTAAAGCTTACGCTGCTAATTATAAATCTAAGGATTTAAAATACGATTAGTCGATTATCAACGTAATTGCGATAACTAAGACTAATAAATCATAACCGTTATCGCACTAAACGTCTTTACAATTTGTGCATTTAAAATCTAAAGTTGCAAGTACAATTTTAAGACAAAACAATTTAAGATTTATGTGCTCTTACTTAACTAATAGGGACCCATGGGCAGATCAATCATGATGGCGCGGGCCAGGTCTGGTTGACTGACGGTTCGAAATAGACGAATGTTGATACTGGGGTAGGCATTACGGGTCCGGGTTTCCAAAGGGGATTTCCAATTAGCCAACAGCATACTATTTTTCAGACGGAGCTTGACGCCATGCTGATATGCACTGTGGAGTGCCTGAGGAGGAGGGTAAGATGCTTGAGATTATATGTGAGGTCTAGGTTAGTCATGGGGTGTTTTACTTCACTGAACGATATTGGGAGACACAATGACTTGAATCTGTGTTGGTTGCCCGGCAACATAAGGGCCGACTGCTTGACAAACAGGGGCAATTGCCGTCCATTTCTAGGACCAGAGCCTTTCTTAGGCGTCCCTGCTGATCGCATTAGGGGGACTATCCAGACATGGTCCGAACGTGAATTTCTTCACACATGGACGTCTATTCCTGGGTTAAAACAATCCCACAAATTTGTGATCCTGTTAATACCAAGATATGCAATTTCATGGGGCCAATGATGAAACGTCCGAATATCTACTCTGCTGGTGTCCCGCCTAGGGTATCCAAGGCGGAAATTTCTCGGGGGGGGGGGCAATTAATAAGCTCAACTGAAGTTAACGATGTTTCACCGCGCACGATAATGGTATTTATACGCAGCCTGAACCTGATATGGTAGACTTATAGTCTGCACAACAGATCCTCTGGGTCGTGGTGCTTATGCCCTTCTACATATATACATACCGATACATTATATGCCGATACATTATATACCGATACATTATATTCCGATCATTACAATGGTTCTGTGAAATTCAAATTTCCTTGTTTCTTATTTTCTGTCATAAATTTACTTGTAATCTATTGAAGGATTCCAAATAAAAGTAAGTTTGAAATGTTAGTCATATGACACCCTTTGACCCAATGATCTAATAAGCAATGGAATTCCACTTAACAGAACAATATATAATCACCTCTATCGTAAATAATATTTCCCTCGTAATTTTTCTCTTTTTCACATATTTGCGATCATGATAACTCCCATGAAAAAAGATAATTCAAAGGAGAATAATAACGTGAAAAAATGTCCACGGGAAAAAATCCCCCTTATCGTGAAAAGTTTTTTCCCTCGTAATTTCTTCACGTTTTCCTTAGATGTTCTCACTTTATTTTTGCTAGGGAACAGATCATGTATGTAAATAGTTCCTCCTATAAATCGAATTTTAAGGGCTATATTCGTTAATAAGGCACAAACCAATATATTGGTCAACAAAATGCAAAACAGCAGGTCGATTGCCTGCGGATTTGAGAAGCTTTCAAAAGACGGAAAATATTTTACTACATAAAAATTGAAAAGTGCAAAAAACTAACGTTGTTATCAATCTTTCCCTCCAATTCTAAATACTTTTTTTTTATTACTTTAACTTTTCTTTAAAATATGTACATATGTATATAAGTGTATATTTTTGGACAAAAATTTTATTATTCTTTTTTAACATTCACTGGAAGTGATAGCGTGAACAATTTTCACATGAGATTCACGATTGCTTTTTTTTCCTTCGAGGGGAATGAAAATTTGATGGGAATAAAAGTTTTACTTGTTATTCGCGATAGCAGATATTCACGATAGGACCCGCTAACACCTGAAGAAGGCAACACGAATCCGAGATAAGCAAAACAGGAAAAACCTGGTAGGAAATAAAACTAATCGCACAGACTAGATCCAGATGGAAGGATTTCGTTACGGCCCTTTGTTTCAACTTGGAACCATAGGAATCAATATATTCACGATAGGGGTGATTAATTCCACCTGTTGCTTTCTCGCCAGTGCAGTGAAGTTACAGGGGATTTGCTCCACGCGTCCCTCTACATTTTCTTCTCTATGCTCTGGCTTATAAAACGGTTTCTATAAATTTGCCTCGTTTGGACGACAATTTGACATTTCCACCGGAACGACCCGAGTCTCACTCGGACAAAGATTGTCAACTCAGCAACAACTGTATCAAGCAGATTGTTTATTCCAAAGGAAAGAACTTTCGATGACAGCGAACCTGCTACAACAGTAAACAACAAGCGGAGCACTAAACTATTTCAATTTAGTTTGATATTTGTATAAAAATATGATTGCTATGGTTTTCAATTTTGATTTTGAATAAGATTGGAATAGCATTACAAGGCTTAAATTCAAAACATTGGTCACCCTTTAGCAATACACACAGTAACATCAATGCGCATTTCAAATCATTTATTAACATAGTTTGAATTTGTGTGTCTCCATTTTATTAAGGTATAGTCGCTTAAGTTATCTGCGTATATTTGGGTGAAATATGAGTAAAATAATCTAATTATGTATGCCATTCACAAACTTTGACATCGGTTACAATTGTTAGACACTTCTAAGCTACAAAACTCAAATACATTTGTACAATTTCATGTGTCATCATTTATGCTTGGCATAAACAATAGGTCAGACACCATAAATCATAGTTTCTAACTGCCTATTTTCGATGGGCGAAAGAATTCTTTCTTTCGTACAAATACATTTAAAACAAAATTTTTAGAATTTGTTTTTGTTTTAAATCGTATTGTTCGAAAGAAAGAATTCTTTCGCACATTGGCAAAAGGCTATAAAAAAAAATTTAAAATAAAAAATAAAAAAAAAATAATTGTACGTACTTCTTACAAAGCCTTAACAAAAATTATATATTTTGTCGCGAAAACCATAAAATATAATAAAAAAATGACTCATACATTTTTCAGATTTACAATTAGCTATGCAAAGACTTTTCCATTATTGACTTGCCCTTAAGCCGTTTTTTAAGGAAGGCAACACATCTACGGATTACAAATCAAATGGAGCAACACAATTGCACCCACATCCCTTATGAGATAAAAAAAATGCTCATGGCCACGAAACCTTAAAACATTTAGTGGATAAAGTTCCTTTTTATGTTTGACCATTAAATGTTTATTTTATGTTTAACTACATGTTTACAACACTCTTAAATATTTAGAACTATAACAAACTATAAATGTGAGCGATAAAATTAGGTTAGGGAAAAACTTAGTACCGATTTTTAATAACTCTTTTTTACATGTTTGTTTCTTTCCCAATTCTCAAAATTTGGCCAATTATGCACCAATCCATATCGTATTTTTTGGTCATATGGGGGGCACTGTATTGATGTACAGTATTTACTGTCATGAAATTTATGGAAAGTTCCGTTACTCGCTGCGATATTATCGGCGTTTAAATATTTTTCGTCTAAAGCCTTTTTATCAGAAATAGGTTAAATCGTTATTATTTGTAAGTTCTTTGCAAAAATGCATTAAATTAAAAAACTTTTTGGAAAAGGTGAGTGCACCACAGTATTTTAAAACCAATTTTTGAAAGTTTACCCTTTAAACTACTCGTGGACAAATAAGCCTAATGGCTTGCCAACGCGAGTATAATTGTCCGCGTGAAAAACACGGTGTGCCTAAATCTAAGCCGCCAACAGACATCATTAGTGCTTGCGACTTATTGTTTGGCATTGCAAAGGTCAATCCAATAGGAAATTGATTGCGTTCGAATTCAATTGGGACTAGGGTTGTTATGCTTTTTTTTTAAATATCGACAAACGTTTAAACAAAATTCGTCAAAATCGTCACGAACATTTAACAGAAATCTGGCCTAAGCAACCAGTGAAATGCGCATAGGAATAGATTATCCCATCAACAATAAATTTCAGTGTTATTATCAAATAATAAAAATTGGAAATTAAGCACGAATAACCATATCATTTAAATGCTTCCGTATTAGAGAGCAAAACATTGTTAAGAAACAAACACCAAGTTGTATTTTTTATATAAAATGTTACATTTTTTTTTGTAGAAAAGAAAACTCCATAAATTTCATTTTTTTACCGTCTGCATTTATTTTCATAACACATACTTTTGAACTAAAATCCCTTTTTGGTTGTGGGTGGGTGTGTGGTGAAATAGGTAATTAACGATAAACGTCCAATTTCATAAATAAAGGTTTCGTACTACAATAGCACATTTTTCATTTTAAGTTTGGCGTTTATTGGCAAAAAAAAAACACCAGCTTTTTTTAATGTGCCAGATTATGGGTAACCTGTTCTAGAACGTCTGTTAATATTTTAATAACCTCACATCTTCCAAACGGCTGTACATATGTGGACGATTTGTTGTTAATACGGTAAAAAAATTAATTAAACCTAAAGAGAAAGGTTGTAAAATTAAGGAAATTAATATGGGATAACAAAAATTTTACATATACATAAATTAACATAGCCATGTTCTGGAAGTAAATTTAAATCAAATAAATTTTGAAAACGATCCTGTTGTAAAAGTTTATACAAAACCATTTTATCAAATTCATACTTTATGTTCCTATTATAATAGGGAGATCGATTATTCGACTTTATTCAATAACCGGTTTTCAAATTCCGAATAGTTGCTATTTTAAAAAACCCGGTTTTCGGTTAAGCATTTAAAAAAAAAGGAACCAACAAAATACATAGCGATGACTTAAGGTATGTTCAGACCTAACAAATGTTTGACGACATAATCCAAAAAAAGCGGGAGTAGGGATGCCAAACGGGATCGATTTTAACGAATCCCAGGATTCGGGATTTAAGAAATCGGGATTTTCCGGGATTTCGGGATCAATTTGGTTCTTTAATATACAACTTTTTTAAATAAACAACATTTTATTTATTTATGTTTGAATTTTTTAAAAAGAAAACTGAAAACAATTCGTAAGCAACTTTTTTTTAATTAACTAAATTTTAATTTTTTTTAAAGAAAGCTTAACAAAACAATTTATTTTATATAAAATTTTTAAATTATTATTATGGTTTTATGTCTTAAATTAATTCTTAATTGTATAAACGCTTTAAATGTAACCCCGTATTCATAAATGATTATTAAATTTAACAACGTTTATTAAACAAAGTTTTCATAAATAATTTGTTTTGTAAACCTTTATTTAGTTTTAAAAATTGTTATGAATACAGTCATAAATCTGCAATATTTATTAATAACTACTTTATCAGCCAAAAAATAAAATACATGACTATACAAAATAAAAAACATGTCGTAAACATGACATGAATCATTTGAACGCCAATTCATGTTTAAAGGAGAAAAAGGAAGAATCAGTCAATAAGACATGAGCCGAATGAACTCAGACTTACTTAATGTCAACATAAATTTATTGGACCGATAAAGTGTCCGTTAACGATTTTGGGTTTCTCAATATACCGACATTATTTTCAGTTGGCAACACCTCTCAAAATACATATAAAAGTTGGGAGTCAGCTGATTAAAAACATGACATAAAAGGAAATAAATAATTGGCAGATTAGCGCTGGTTAGCTTTACGACAGAATAGAAAACAAATGAGACATTGAGAAAACCAAATTTCTTTAATGTGCAGTTTTTCGTTGGGAAAAAAGAAAATCGCGTAATGGAAAACTGCCAAAAGACAATGAATAATAAGAAAGTATAAAAATTCAATAAAAACGAACATTTTCATACATATAAAAATTGTTCATACATAAAAGTTGTTAAAATTAAAAATCCCGGGATTTATTTTAATGAATTTTGGGGATTCGGGATTTGAAAGTCCCGAAAATCCCGGGATTTCGGGATTTTCCGTTTGGCATCCCTAGTGACCAGTAAACTTATCAAACTTAAGCTTTATTTTTTATAATTTCTATTTATTTTTGAAAAGGTGCAAACAAAACCTCTTATCCAGGATTATATACATATTTCAACTATTTTGGTTCAGCATTATACACGGTTTCCCAAAATTAACGAAGGGGTTTTAATTCGTTATAACTTTTTATTTAAGAAATATTTATTCATTTGTTTTTTTATTAATGCAGTATATAAGTAAATGGGGAATATTTTTAGTTTAGTTATGAAAAATAATATCTCGCAAGTGGTGGCCATTTTCTGCTTCGCAAATTCGTGTTCTTTCCAACACATTTTCCATAACCTTTCTCAAAACTTCAGGTGTTATGTTGTTTATTTTGTCGCGTATATTGCTATTTAATTACTGGATGGTTCTAGGCTTATTAACGTAGACTTTTCCTTTTAAATAACCCCAAAGAAAACAGTTTTGCTTATTAACGAACCCACTTAATTGGAAATGGGCTTCGTCGCTCATAATTAAATTATGAATAAAATTATGATTTTCTTCTGCTTTTTGCCGGAAGAAAACTGCATAATCAAGGGGTTGCTGGTAATCTGTCGGTTTCAATTCTTGGACAAGCTGAATCTTGTATGGAAACATTCCCATTGTGTGCACAATTCTCTGCAGCAACGCTCGTGAGAGGCCAAGTTGTGTCGAACGTCTCCTTGTTGATGTTTCTCCATCTTCCCGAATACTCCTCTGTACCAGTTCTATATTGTCATCCGTGTGCACCGTTCGTCTTCTGCCAGCATCCGGAAGGTTTCTTACTGTCCCTTGTTGTCGAAAATTTGCATCCAAGTGGTTTATTGTTGAATATGAGGGTCCAACCTGCACATTAAAATAGCGACAATGTGCACGCTGAGTCAAAACAATGGATCGTTGGACACGTTGTTCAATTGAGTACTACCCCATTTTAAATTTCCCAAGCCTTCTATACAAAATACTGAAAAGAAAAGAAAAAAAATTATAATAAAAAAGTGATAAGAAATTGAAACCCCATCGGAAATTTTGGGCCACCCTGTACAAACAATAGTAATATGAACATGCTTTTTGTATGAAATATCTGTCAATTCGTCGATCACAATCCAAGCCCATCCATGAGATTGTTTGATTCCTTCAATTTTGTTTTAAGTTCTTGGTAATTTAATACACAAATAAAACTGAACAATTTTTCCATATCGTTGATTTCGCCAGTATGGTGTAGTTTTAAGCATGAAGATATGCTAGAACTACTTAAGAGTGTTTCATTCTTTAAAGGAATTGTTTTCAAACGATTTTCATAGCTGGCTGGCGACACAAAAAGTGCGACTACTAAAAAGACTAAAATAAAATAAATAATTAAAAAATTATGATTGATTGACATTGACCGGACACAATTGCATATTAAAACGGAAATAAAATTAATGGTGACCGCCTTCTACTGAACATTGGTTTTCTAAGTGATGTCATACACAGAAAGAAAAACACTCGATATAAATCAAGTTTTTTATGATTACTTTAAGTACGAGTCGTACTCAAAAATTTAGGAACGAATAACACTAAAATGTACTCAAAACAATCCTAAATGGGATTACATGCTTTCGAAAATCAATTCCGGAATTTCTTGAAATAAGTATAAAAGTCTTAAATCAAGTAAAAAAAAGATTAAACTTTTTGTTGTGTTTCTATACACATTAAAACAGGTCTGCCCAGACTCATGTGTACCACGAAGGGTTAAAAAGTAAATTTGAACTCTCGCTTCTCATTTAGTTTATATTTTTGGTTAAATATGTACGTAAGATTTCTAAAGTAAAAACCATATCGAGCATGATGTTGGTGTTTTATCATTCTGTAAGGTGTAATACGGGTAAGTAAATCAATCACAATAATTTGTTTTTTCTAATTTCTTTTTTGTTTTTCTTTTGAAGCACGAATTCAGGATAAAATCAACTTTATAATACTTGAATCAAGCGCATTTAGAGATTGAATCAATCTTTCTGTACTTGATTCAAAAAAATCCGTACTCACCGTACTATTAATACAGCTTCGGATTAATTTGAATACGGATGGATTGATTTTTCTTTTTAGTGTACCTTGTGCTTATTCTACCATACCCAAAACAAGTAAAACTTTTTTACCTATTTGTGTGGTGTTGTTGTATTGTCTACAACAAACTTTGATAAACGCGAATCATTTTGCGAAGCAATAATGGTACATTTAAAAAAATAAGCGCACAGTTATGCGCTACGTAATAAGACATACAAAAATGCAGTAAAGTAAGTGAAAGAACTCTCAGCAACTTTTATACAAAAAAAAAAACATTTCAAGCGCTACGGCATTCCCTTACTACGAAGCAGGTTTGTAAGGGAGAGTACTAAAAAATAACTGTATCAAAACTTTCAGTGTTTAAGGTCGATCGTTACATACAACAATTTTTATATGCGCTGAATAATGCGCTTTATGTGTCAAAAATGTATTGCTTCAAAGTGGGAACTCGCCATATAAAATTCATGTCTTCCGTCAGCGCAATGGTAAGCGCAAAGCTTATGTTTCTAACTTACAAACCTGCTTCGTTGGAAGCTCCATTTTTTATTGGGGAATGTCAGGTTATGGGCAGAAAGGAATCAAATACAAGTTGCAACGGAAATAAAGAAACGCAAGTGGAAAGAGTTGGCAGTCCCGCACATAGATAGAAACGACAAATTGACATCGAAGCTGCTACCATGAACAAAAGCTGGGGAGAAAAAAAATCCTTGCCCAAAACAAATGAAGTTGGAACGTGTTTACCTGAGGCCCTGTGGCGCTAATAGGAACGACGGTAATGTATGTATGTACCTAAATAAAGTGCTCGTAACAGTGAGTTTTTCTTCATATAATGGTATTTCGACAATGCCTTACAGATTATCATCGCTCCAAATGCGGCAAATCCGTTAATTGACATACCCACTTAAAAAAAGCAAAACTAAATTTTCAACTTTCATTACTCTATTTATGAATTCGTGGACATAATAATAAAAATAAGGCGAATTCAACTACAGGTCTCTACGGCGAATTTTAAAAAAATTGAGAAACGTTAAAATATAATTTTGTTTTGAGAATAAGTTGATTGAAAAGTGCTAAAAATAGTATTTTTATAATAAAAAAATTTCAAAACTGCGAATGATTAAAGTGAATAATAAAAAAATTGAATTTTATAGAAATGGATTTTTGTTAAAGATTTGGTTTTTATTTGTTTTTCGCAATTTTTTTATTATTTTTAATAAACAAGGCATGATTTGTAACGTTTATAAATGAAGTTACCTGGTTTTTTTATTATGAGTTGGTAAATTTATTGCAGGCGGGTAAGTAGAGGAAGGTAATTCTTTTGCAGGTGAAGGTTTGGGACATCCCGAGATTTGGGGATGTCATGGAGAGACTTCGTCTCTAGTGGGAGGGCCAATCCCGGCACAACATCGGCCGGAGGTGAGTGAGATGGTGAAGAGAGGTATGATTTTGGTTTTTGCTTTTTTAGTTTTTTGCTACTTCGGGCCCCAGCATTTTTTTTTAATTTTCTTCAAACCTTTTAGCTGGTATGAGTTTTTTTTTTACTCGGGATTACTGCCAGTCGGTTGGCAAGAACCACCCCATCCGGCGAGCTTAAGCCGCGCAAACCGCCAGCATACCAGCGCCGCCGACAGTCTGGCCACACTCACTGGTTGCTGTTAAACAGCAACCAGATGGTAATTTTTTCCCGTCCCGTACAGTAAAAAGTTTTGACAGCTAACAATTAAATTGCAAAAACAAAGTACATGGGGTTTTTTGTAGTTGTAGAGTTGCACTTACCTGTTATGAATTCGCCTTGTGATGTCGGAACTACAACAATCCAAAAACAACAGAAACAACATAGGGGGGTTTTGCATTGCATTGTTAGTGTTTACGGCTCGAAATGTCAACCAATCTTAGCAACATACTAACAAATCAAAACAAATAGGCTCAAACTGTTAAAATCAGAAGAAGTTTCGACACCACCTGTAGTAAATTCGCCTTGGCCAAGCCCAACTAATCTTTAAATAACCGAGAGTTGTTTAATTAGCTCTCACAGAAGACAGAACACCCGATAGCGAGTTCAATACCTCAGATTCAATTAAATGGAGACAATGAAAATACTTATATATCTCAAAAATCGAAATTACTTTTTTACCCACCAATTTTGCGCCACATACAACTCATACATAAAAGCAAATATGTGTCTACATTTCAATACAGGAATATGAGAAGACACTAGGAGCAGTGCCAGCATGAAAACTTACTCTCATGCTCACACTAATTCAGTTCGTGGTTTACATATTAATCAAATGTTTGGCGCCAGTAGTAATACTTGGTACTTGGAATTGTAGTCATCATGTTTTTGACCTTGTTATCAGTAGGAAAATTTATTCATGTTCACCGTAAATTTTTTTCCAGTTCTTGTATAAAATTACAGAAATACATATTTTTGACGACCAGAATATTGTAATACAACATTTGTGCTATTTTAATGGTAAATTTTATAAAACTTAAGTTCATTTTCTTTACAGCTTTTCAGAAATTTATTCAATGTTTTTTATTAAGTTTACTTTTAGAGCCCAGTTCCACGATGCGACCTGGAAGGGGGGTTTAATGATGCACTGTTTTCGTACGTATGTATATTTTTACACAGCGTTTACATTTGAAAGTTTTGGCAATACAAATTTGTTGCCAACAACACTACTAACTGTCTTCGTAGCGTAGGCGTCCAAACAGTAATTAAGACAGCTCACTTTAAAAATGTCACACGTGAACGTTGCAGCCCAAGTTCAATATAAACGTGTTTTATATGAACTAAACACAATTAATAATAGCTTTAACTAAATATACTGTGTGAAAATAGATACCACATCTAAAACAAATCAAAGCTGAATATAATAATTTTTTTACTTTTTGATTAATTTTTTTCTTTTGCGAACCAAACTTCAAATAACTGTAAGCAAATGGCAAATCACTTTCCAATTTTACTGTCTGCAAAATTTGCAAGACAGTACCCAAAATGTATTAATAAAGTGACCCCAGTAGGTACTATAACAAAGCAAAAATAGAAAAAAAACAACAGGTATTTTGTTGCTAGAATTGAGGCGGCAAATGTCAAAATGCCTTATTAAAAAATGTAAATAAACAAAAGAAAGAGACTAAACGTCACACCACGAAGAAAATCACTGCAAACAGCTGCGCTTGTGGGGTAACTTTATTAGTACATTCTGACAGTACCCAACAAACACGATGTCAAACATTAAATTTGAAATGACTTTATCATTTGACATCAAACACAAATCTCAAACCTTTTTCAATTGTTTGATTTTAACATTCAAATTGATAATGATTTGAAAATAAATGTAGGACATCAAATGTTTTATCAATTTGATGCCGAATTGGTATACAATTTTAAATTCAAATCAGAGTTAAACTTGGCATTACTTAAGCGAAAAATTAATGTTAACATTGAAAATGGCGATTAAAGTTGAATTTTTACTTCGTGGTTAAATGTGTTTTATAAGTAAACGATTTAGGCCTTAATTGTGTAAAACGCACACGTAACGCTAAAACCTACATTGAAAGCAAAACAAAATCAAAAATATTTCATAATTTTGTTGTTGTTTTCTACAAAAATTCATATTGAATTTTTAAATTTTAAACGCTGTATATCTTGTCTTGCGGCGTTTAAAATTTTAAAAACGCAATATGAATTTCTGTAGACAGCAACCACAAAATTATGACAAATGTTTGGAATTGTTTTTGCTTTCTATGGTATTTTTGGTATTGCGTTGCGTTTTACACAATAACAATTATATTATGGCTATGGCTAAGCTAATTTTAATCAATAATGAATTTAAATTTCAAAAAAAATATTTTTCATTTATGTTCCACATTGTAATGAAATACACATTTTAAAAACGTTTGAGAAAAACGTTTGAAAACTAGTTGAAAATAAATGCATTTCTCAATTTGCAAATGATTTTCCCTTTTTGTTGAGGATGCTATGATTTTCAAATCATTATCAAACGTTGGATTTAAAATCCTTTTCAATTTGAAATCAAAACTCCATGTTTGCTGGGTACTGGCAAATGTAAACGCCATATTAAGTGGTGACATCTTTGATGCTGATGTTAACGTTTTAGCAACAAACTTGAGAATTTATAGCTTTTCCTATTTTTTATGAAGGATTTATATTCTGAATTTTTAATTAACTATGTTCGCGGACAACAGTTAAGTTATTTATGCAAACATGAAAAGTTAAGGATAACGTTGCAGTTTAGATATAAAAATTGCATTATTAGAATTAAATGCGTTGCAAAACTGTCTAAAAGATACGACAGTTTAAAAATTTTTATAGGGTCTATAACACTGCTGAACACTAAGGTTGCGGTCGGGTATTTAATTGCAAATTCTTACTAAGTTTTCGAGATATACCGTCATGTCTAAAATTAAGGCACTTACACTACATATATTTAAATAACTTGAAAACGGTTAACCATATTCAGTTAAAAAAATCCGAAACTCGGCAATAATATTATCTTTAAGCCGTACAAATCAGACATGAGCAAAGTGTTACCATTCACGAAATAGGCACTAGTTAAAAAAAAAACGTTAGATGGCGGACCCGTTACCTCTAAAGTTAAATTTAATATTGAAATCTAAAAGATTTCTTTTAGGTGAAAATTACTGATTTGCTATAAAAATATGTTTTTCAAACTGTTTTAAAATTTAAAGAATTGAACATGACTTTTAATGATTATAACTAAATTCACTAATTGGTTAATTAAGAAACAAAAACAAATTCATTGTACCTTTTTCAGTGTCTAACAAATTACTCTATTAACAAAACACAGAAACACATGCAGACCAGCAATTACTGAAAATAACACACATTTCAACGTTTTCACACTCAAAAACAGAACAGAAAGTATAAAAAACCATAAAAGGAAAAATTGAAGTTAAACAAACACCGGATGTTAATTACAAAATTTTTGTAGACCGTCAAGTCATTTCGCCGAAATAAAGCATTAATAAAATCAAAAAAAAAAAACACAGCCCTTAATTTGAGAAATTTAAAAAATCAGTGAAATATAACGAAACAATTTAAACATAATGGCAGGCAAAATGGTCAAAATACAACTCGGCCCAAAAACAAAAAATTAGTTACACAGGACTGCAATAAAAATCTGTTTTAAATAATTTCATATAAAGCAGGTAGAAGCTGGTCTATAGATTACCCGCCTTATTTATAAAAAAATTAAAACAGGTTTATAAAGGGCTTATTAAATAAATTTTCATAGAAAATCAATTTCATTAACCTTTAATAAACCAGTTTTATTTTTTATAAATACGGCCGTAAAACTATAAACTTAGTTTAAATGTACCACGTCACATTTGCAGAAGAATGAAACATTTGTATTTTCCGATGTATACATTTCTTTTAGCCGCCAGCAGGTTTCCCAGTTTTATTTTAATCCTTATCCCCAATTTGCGATTTTTCATTCCCAGAAATCCCCAAAATAGCTATTTTCTTATCCCCAAAAATCCCCACATTTTCTTAAAAATAAGGTACATAATGTTATGTCAATAAAAAATATGCATACATCGATTTGTTTAAATGAATCCATTTGTGTAATAAATATTATTAAAAATAATGTTATTTATTCTTAGAGTTCTACGTATCTATGTACACATGTAACGTAAAAACGCCAAAGACAAATAATTATGCGTCAATATTTATCATTTCAAAAACTAGGGAATCAAAATCTTCTGATTCATCAGCCAGTTTAAAAAGTGCATTTGAAGTTTAAAGTGTGTATTTATTCTTATCAATTCTAATAACTTATATTGCATTCTGTTGCAAATATTGATTTTTGTTGTATTCATAACAGAGAAAGACTAATTCAACAGAAGTAACGCTAGTTGGCACAAAAAGGTATATTTAAAACTATTTCAACAAGTTCTTGAAAAAGTTTTAAGTCGCGAAAAGATTAAAATTTGTACCCACTTCGTGACCAAATCGGTCTTGCCATTGCAAAAATGGAATTTATAATAATAATATATTATCCCCAAAACTCCCCAGCGAAAAAAGTGCTTTTCCCCAAAAAATCCCCTGAAGATTTTCACGAAAATTTTCTCCCCAGTTTCAAAAAAACACCCCAATTTGCAGATAAATCCCCAAAACTGCGAACAATGGCCGCCAGCCAAAGTGAAATGCTGGTTTGATTGAAACAAACTGTAAGAATAGTTAAACTCACCGTTTATTGTTGTTGTTTTTGTTTAAGCTTTGATATTGTTACAAGTAAAACTGGGGTTTAAAATTCTTATTCGCTTAACTATTTTATTTGGTTTAATATCTTTAGTTTTTCGTAAATCTTTGGATGAAGTTTCCTGACGATCTGGCCTTTGCAACCGGTGAAATGCGCATAGGAACTGCTTATCCTATCAACAATAAAATTTCAGTTTATCAATAGTACAAAATGGGAAGTTAGCACATTTAAACGAAACCTTGTTGATTAATTTTTTGAATCCCAGGAAAAACTTTGAAAACTATATCTTGTTGGAAAGGCCACTTAATGCGTCGCCGTGCGTCAAATAGTGGTTTATTGATCAGATAAAAATGGCTGAGTTATAAGAGAGAAAAGCCAAGATAAAAAATGTTAACCTTGTTAAACTGTGTTCATAGTTCATTTGATAAAAATTTTAACCCACCCGGAAAGAAGTTTATTTTCTAAAGTAATCAATTTCGAAAATCCAAAATCCGAAAATTATTTCTAGGTTTTAACTTTATAAAGAAACATTTACAAAAATTTATTAAAACAAGAAATATAAAAGTAGATTGTTTTTATTAAAAATAAGAAAGATGTTTCTGAGCTCAAGCTGTTTTTATTTAATATTAGTCTAGTTTTCTTGATTTTTAAATATAGAACCGAATTTCTTGCATCAAGAAACAAAAGAAATAAACCCCTATTAAAATTTTTCAGAAAATGATCAAGAAAACTTGGCTTAATTCAATAATTTTTATTTAAATCGACATGTTAAGCAAATCAATAAAAAGTTTCCAATTTTTATATGTATAACGTTTTCTTAAAATAACTAATGCTACAAGTTTTTATGTAAAAAATTCAGGCTTTTTTTCGTATTTTGTAAAATTAAAATATTAATGGTCGGTCGATTTCACCAATTTTTTTTATATATCAATTTATGCTTCAAATTCGTTTTTGGTGACAAATAAAAATAAAATTATGGGTTCAGTCAGGTCAGTCGAGAATGAATTATTATCAATAACAATTTTAATTAATTTTCATGTTGTAAAATTCCTTTCTTCATAAAAATCATTTAATGAATATTAAATTTGATGAACATAAGCCTGATTAAAAATATTGAAAATTTGGATGGACATCTTTATTTAAATATGAATTGATATTTAAATAGAATTAGTGAAATTAGTCATAAGTAACGAAAACTTGAAATAAGTAACTATACAGTTTAAATGAATTTGTTTTAGCTGTATTTAAGTTAAATTTAAGTTCGCTTTGAGTAATAAGTTGGCTTGGACGAGATTCGTGCAAAATTTTTTTGGTTCCCGCCAAATCGGACTTATAAACCGCTAGAAACCGCTAAATTAAAGATACCGTAAAAACCTAAATTTTTTTAAAGGTTTTACAAAAATCTAGATATAAGCTGCTTTTTCAGGGGTATATGAATCTCAAATGCGCTACATACTAAGCTTTCTAAATTCCCTAGCTATTTTATTCCAAAAAAAAAAAAAAAATTTTGAATATATAGAATATTTCGAAATTTTAACAAGTATTTTATAGTCTTATAAAACTATGACCGGCCAAATTTTATTGTAATAAAAAACACAGGGGCCTAATTCTGGCAGTCATGACCGAATTCGAATTTTTTTCAGTCGATACTGAACGAATCGAAACAATTTTTTCAGTATTGTGAAAACTAAAATAAATGCTTTACAACACTGAAAAAATAATATCGATTTATTCAGTATCGACAGAAAGAATTAGAAAAAAATTGCTTTCAAAACGAAAAGAATTCCATCACGACTGCCAGGATTAGCACCCAAATTGAGAGGTTACAGGTGTACGCGTACTAAGGTTTTTTCCGAAAGAAGCTTTATATGGGGCCAACGGTAAGTTATGGACCGATCTTCACGAAAGTTGAGAGTGTTATTTCTAGTCATATAAAACATTGACAGACCAAAATGTATTACAATAGCATTATAAATAAATAAATAAATAAAATAAATTATTTGTAACGGTCTTAGGCGTACTAGAGGTTTAAAAGAATGATTTTTAGTCATATAGAATGAATTTGTGCAAAATCTTATATCAATATGTGCATTCCGCCACTAGTTAAGCTAGTTTTTGTAAAAAAATAATAAATGTTTTAGGGTGGTTGTTCCAAATTGTAATTCTTTATTTTTTTCCTACTTTCCTAGAAACCATTTGATACCAATATTTATCTTTTCTTTTGAGTCGTTTGAAAGTTAGCGTGATTTCAATAGACGGATAGGCAGACGGGCATGGGTAAATCGACTCAGAATTACTCAAGGACCTAGAAAAAATAATTTTTTTGGGACCCTAGATGAATATTAAAACAGTTACACACGAAATGACAAACTTAGTAACCCTCATCACAACTAGTTGTAGTGGAGGGCATACAAATTCCTATATTTAAAACGCAAAATAGTTAATTACATTAACGCTATTTTTGGCAATAGTTTGCCGTTTTAAGCAATTAGATAAAATTAGTTAGATGAAAGTAAGTGTATTTTATTGATTGGGTGGGATCTATCAAACAATTTAAATTAATACCTTACCTTTTGTTTCAAATTGTTAAGCAAGCTTAAAGGTGTGTAATGTCACAAAAAATTTAAAAAAATCACGTACAATGCTTAGTTAACTAAAACTACAAAAGTAAGTAAAACCGAGACTTTAAACAAGTAGTTTTTAACCAGAAAAACAAAAAATCTTAATAAGAAAAAGTATAAAATCTGTAAATTTAAATATGGAGTAATGTTTTTGTAGCAGAAATAAGTTGCTGAGTGATGTTTGAAAATCGCTTGATTTCCCGCTTAACGTTAAAACGTATTTTTTTCCCCGCGATTGACATTTCAAAACGCTAGATTTAACGGGAAAATCTCTAAATTGGCAACAGTGGGTTCAAAGCATATTTTCTGGTGATTTAGTAAATCATCAGCCTTATTCCCGATGTCGTTATCGTCATCGACAGTGTCGTTTTTTGTAATAGATTAAAGTGACACACTGCCTGTGTTCATTTTAATCATCTACAAAATACGACACTATCGATGACGACAACCGGAATAAAGCTGAATAATAGACCGAAACCAGATAAAAAAAAATCCATTTCAATCGATGGATGGATGGTGCCTGAAATGAGGTGAGCTACGAATCATATCAATATAGTTTCCCGTTACTTTTAAGACAAGAACCATAAAGAAAAATAGTTTGAGCAAAAAAAAATTTTCAAAAATTATTATTTCGTAGGCCTGTGTAATTAAACTCTATTAAACAAAAATACAGCAAATCTTTTCAATTTACTCGTAATTATATTTAATTTTTATACATTTCCATTTATTTGGTCTGACAACCTGTCAGTAAGTTCGTGATTAACTCCTCAATTTTTTTTTTTATTTTATTGTTTGTGTGTGATTACTAAAAGATTCTTGATACGATGCCTTTTCAGAAATGTCTGTTTAATTCATTGTCTTTTGAACATGCTACCAAGAACATTTTGTGCTTTTACGATGTCTTTTAAACATGTCCGTTTTCATGTCTAATTGGCTAATCTTCTTTATAAACATTTAAAAAAAACATGAAAAATCATCTCAACAAATATGAAAACTCATTTCGTGCCTGTTTGCCAACCACTCTTTCTTCCCTAACCCAATCGCCTACAAAAAAAAAACATACGTGCTTGTTAGACATGTCTAAAAAGACATCGTGTAAATTTGGTTCCATTTCTACAAATGCGAGTACATAAAAAAACAAGTAAGAAAGTATATTTGGTTGAGCCCGACCGTTTAATACCCTACACCACAGTTTATACTGAGTAGAGTGTTCAAGTAATCTTAATTTTGTTCGATTAAACGATTATTTGATATTTGGCATTTTTCACTTATTTAATTAACCGAATAAAATTTTAATTATAAATCCAAAAAGGTTATAAATTACGAGATTTTTTTCGATAATTTTAGAAAAAATTAGTATTTGAGTAAATCAATATTATTTTTTAAATAAGACTTGCCAATGTAGCTTCACTTTCGGGCATTTAGATATTAAAAGAGTCAATATAATAAGAATAAATATTTATTCTTTGGACCACTCGTGGTCCCCATCTTCTTCGAGTACATTGTATAGTCACTGTGTAAGTGGTAAATAAGTGAAGTTGTTACATTTAGCATTATAAGATTTATCGTTCGTACAATATTTTTAAACCAAATTCTAAAGAGAGAAACGCATGAAGTACATATGTTGTTAAAAAAAAATCGAGCAAATTTTTATACCGACCCTGTAATGAAAGTTCATAAAAATATTCCATTTTATCTACATACTTCATTCTTTAAGTATCATTTTTTTTTGCAAGAACAAGACCTAAAGCCACGCAAAACTACGATCATTTTGTTAATAGTAAATGAATTTATAATTAATATAAATTTTTGAGTTAACATGCCTTTGTCGTTTTTTCATTTGTGAAATGAATTATAAAATTTTATTGAAAAAATGAAACAAAAATATAAGCTTAATTACTCAGTAAACATGACTATTTTTTTAATTCCAACGGACACTTACATTTGCTTTGTTTATTCGACTTAAAACTTAAGGAAAATTATATATTTAACAGAAATACTAAATATTATTTTAATTCGATTACTCGGTATAAATTCTTCGAATTATCCTTTAATCGAAATAATCAATTTTAAATTATTCGAACAATTAATCGTCTAAGATTGTTCGATTAATCAAGCAAGAATTAATCGATTGAACATTGAATCGATTGAATTGAAAAAGATAACATAATTTTGAAATTTTCTGCAATAAATGTCGTAATATTTATCTCAAGTATAGATGGGCAGTTAAAATGTTTCTTTTTTCCCAACGAAAAACTGCACATTAAAGAAATTTAGTTTTCTCACTGTCTTATTTGCTTATATTCTGTCGCAAGGCTTCCCAGCACTCATCTGCCAATTTAGTATTTTCCTTTTATTTTCCGACGTTCGCCAAGATAGCAACGATTACTAGCAACGCCGGAAATAAAACCAAGGGGAATTTGAGGGCTTAAAAGTTAACAATTATGGGAATCTAGTGGCAATGAAAGTTAGCAACGATTTTAAAAATTGTTTAAAAAAAAAATTTATCATCGATTTAAATAAAATACTCCTAGCCATTTCAGAGAAAAGTGGGTTCATCCAAAATTGTCAGTAAAAATCGTTGCTGATTTATGCCAGCCAAACTAGGCAGTGTCAGGGCATAAGCTCACTGAAATATGGAAAAATACCACTTAAAGATTAAAAAAATCTATTTTGGAAAAAATCGTCAGAGCCGTTCCAGAGAAAAGTGGGTTCATCCAAAATGGTCAGTAAAAATCGTTGCTGACTTTTGCCAGCCAAACTAGGCAGTGTCAGGGCATAAGCTCACTGAAATATAGAAAAATACCACTTAAAGATTAAAAAAATCTATTTTGGAAAAAATCGTCGGAGCCGTTCTAGAGAAAAGTGGATTCATCCAAAATGGTCAGTTGCTGACTTATGCCAGCCAAACTAGGCAGTGTCAGGGCATAATTAACTTCTAACATAGATAATGTCTGTACTAAAAGTGACGAACTACTTTGATTAGTTGATTCATAAGCATCTTCAATGGTTGAAGATGGGGGTTATAAGGATTCGGTTATATAACTTAATATTAAACATTTTAATAAGTAATTTTTTTAAATTGTTCAATAACGTTTTTACTACTGTTTATGTATTTCAATCTCAACCTCCTTTGGAGAATTATAAACAATTTGCCACTTATACTGTTCTTTTCTTTCGAGTCGTTCGAAAGTGAGCATGATTTCAGCAAACGAACAGACAGACGGACATGGCTAAATCGACAAAGAATTACTAAAGGACCCAGAATATATTTATTTTATGGGGTCTTAGATGAATATTAAAAAGTTTTACATGGAATGACAGACAACCTTATGGTGTTTTCTTTTCTAAAAAATAATAATGAATTATAATTGTGTAATATATTTATTAAGTTACACGCACCCTTACAAAGTGATACACACATATTTCTAAATCAAAATGGAACAAAATAATAGCTACGTTTAACACTCAACACTAATGTGTATTTAACGTGTTAAATATTGAAAGCAAAGTTTGTACCAATAAGCGATATTTAACACGGTTGTAGCAATTTTCAACATTAAATTTTCTTTGAATTCCAGTAAGCGCTAACAACACTGATTTTTCAAAAATTAAAGTCAGCTGTTGTTAACAATTTTGAGCAAAAAAAAAACAACCATTAAATAAAAGTAAAACAAACATCACAATAGCTGCATTCGTTTACCCCAAAATTTGCGAAAAATTTTACAAATTTGTACTGGAATATACTGAAATGCATTCGCGTACACATAAATTTGCAAAAGAGAGCATCTACTCAGAGAGTAAAGTGACGGTTGTCAGCAAAACGCCTGCAAATTTTAACTGAACAAATTTTTGCCCGTAAAATCCAGTAGAAAACAAAAACATATGATTCAATATTGTAAACAAGCGAAAACCATACAATTCGCAAACAAAAAATTCACAATTTGTAAAAAAAAAAGCATTTAAAAGATCTAAAACTGAATTAAAAGTGCAGCATAAACTTAAAACTAGTTTTCTAATAGGTATTTTTGAAAATTAAATTCAATTTAATATAAGTGACCAGCAGCGATGCCAGAAGTGCAGATTTATCTGCATTTTGCAGATTTTATCCCCAAAATTGTCAAAATTGTCAAAATGCAGATTTGAAGATTTTTGGCTTAAAATTGCAGATTATTTAGCTCGGCAGGAACTTCTTTATATTGTCACTTATGTTTGTACTGTTTTCAATTCTTGCACGAAAAATTACTTAAAAATTAAAAATTCGCATTGTCTTGACACATTAATATCGCTGGACTAATGTTGTCCGATTTTACACGAAATAATATGCATACGTACGTATACATATGCATATATATGTACTTATGTATAAAAATCTTTAATAGTTGCAATATTTGATCTCTAGTAAATTTTTTATAATAGTTTAAGATAAGTTAAGATAGTTTAAAGAACATGTCAAGAAATAAACTTTTAATTTCTTGTTTAAGATACCAAAGGTGTGATTAATCCCTATATCCAAAAATTATCAGCCATGTTCTGAAAATCGCATTTGAGTGAAATTACAAAGAAATAATTTTGAAACTTTTCTGTGTTGTAAGTTCAAAAATATTTACTTTTTTATACTTCGAGGACCACTTATAGATATTTACCATCGATTTCAAATTCCAGAATATCGCTGTATATTTTTAAATGAATTTTTATATCGTTTTTAATTAAACTACATACAAAATGTAATAAATGAGTTTTCAAGATTTATTGAAGATTTTTAAAATCTTGACGCAGATTTTTTTATGAAAAATTATGGTTTTTTGCTAATTTTACCTCCAAAAGTTCTGGCAACAATGGCGACCAGGGAAGCTCTAAAAATGCGTTTTATGCGCATTAAATATGCAGTAAAAACTTGAACATACGCACAGTGGTTCAAGTTTCTAAGGAAGGCGGTCATACGTAGTTTACTCAGCTATAGTCATCAAAATTAATATGAATATTTATGTTTACGGTATTTATGGGCCAATTAGGGTAAAAAAAGTCTTTAAATATAATATTATAATAATTTATTTACCAAAAATGTTAGTTAAAGAAGAAATCAACGGATCGGAATTTAGAAGAAGTCTATGCAAAAGATCAGTGTTAGTTAAAACACGAGACATTTCTCGCGTGTTGGCCCGTCTGAATTGTTAAAATAATTTATTACAAGTTCCGGCGCCTTCTTCAGAGAGCATGCCTATGGAAACTAGGCAGTGATCAACTACTTCCGATCCATGAATTAACGCTTTATGAACTGAAGCAGGCAAATTATACCATGGATACGTCCATATAAGCATTCGCGCGGTTCCTAACGAGTAATCTCTAAATTCTACACTATTAATTTCGTATTCGGATGAAAGACATTGCAAAAGATGATGACACCTATCAATAACTGTTTGATCTAAGCTAGTTATTTCAGCTGATATAGCTGAATTCAAAAAAAAGTTCTTGCAGTGTTTCCGTCATTGGATGTGCCACTTCCGCCACTTTGAGCTTTGTCGACAATTAAACCTAAACGTGTCCTAATGTGCTGCTGAACATATAGTTTTTTCTGTGCAAGAAGCTCCTTTTCATCTGTTGAACGAGCCTGCCATTTTTAAAAATCTAATCGGTAAGATAAATGTATAAAATATTCGAAAAATCTTATCCATGAATGCAGAATAGATAACCCAAACTGATATCTAGCAGTATCAATAACGGGTTTACTTAAACACATGTCAATATCATTCATTTCTTTCTGTGTTGCACCACAAATATAGCATCTACTACACGCTGTGTTTCTTAAAGCACTGCAGACTTTACCATCAACCACGGTTAATTGTTATGAATGTACAACTTTAATTTCTAAAATAGGCTTCTTCTTGCACAGAAAGATCTTTTGTTTCTTTAGCAAACTGAAATCGAATAGGTTTACAAAGCCTAGTGGAAGAAGGGCGTGGGGTTTTCTTGGCCTCTACCACTTTCTGATAACATGGCAATGCATTTGGTAATTGTGAATTGATAAACTCCTTTAGTACTAAATACTGGTGTTTTGTTAATTTAGTCTCAATTATAAGTGATAATATTGCGTTTGTACTAAATTTTACACAAGAGGTGTTAGATCGGCTAGAATCACTCAACAAATAGTTCATCGCGGAATCATCTGCAATCAATCAGCTGACTTCCAACTTTTACATGTATTTTGAGAGGTGTAACCAGCTAAAAACAATGTTTTTTGTTTGTATATTGAGAAACCCAAAAATTGAGATGAAGACCCTCTGTACCATGCACAGTCGCAAGCAAACGCAGATAAATTATTTTTAAATTAAAAGTACAGATATACAGTAACATTTTGATATGTAACTTTAAAAATTCTGCAAACGGTAAAACATGCTAAAATATGCACTCACAAATCGGATCTAAAACGGATAAATATATTGCTTTTGCCTTCATTGGTCGCACAAGGAAAATATGAAATTGCATATTTTTGGTTTCCTTGTAAATAACATTGCATTAATATTTTAGAGATGTAAACGTAATAAATATATGAATACCTACTTCTTACTGCATATTATTCAGGGTACCGAATATCAAAGTATTCGTGTATTCATGTATGACATTTAACTAGAAACGAAATTAAAAGTCATGTACAAACTAAACAAGTCTAAAAGCTTCCACAGAAGTTCATTTAATTTAATAAATACGTGTGCTACAAATTTATAATTATTAAAATGCAATGCATCAAGTACCAAAAACAATATATACTGGGTAATCTAAATAACACATACATAGTTTACTACACTAAGCTTTTTAGCAGTCACATGTTTGAATTAACATGCAAGTTTTTTTTTGCAATTTTCCCGTTCGTTTACTTTTTTACTCACCTACTGAATTTTACTGGAAAAGTAAAACAAAAATCCGCGCGAATGGTAGCATACAGTGGAACATTATTGTCAGAAAAGAAAACGCCATTAGTCTAGTTTAAGTTTTTCAAATTCCAGAAATAACTCTACCAAATTTTGTGATGTACGATCCATAACTTACAATAGGTCCAATATTAAATCCACTCCTGAAAATCATTTAACACGCCTTATAGTATTTCTGAAACAAATCATGATATTTTATTTAAATAAAGCCAAATCAAGTTAAATATGACTTTTTGGAATGGACTTTAAAACGCCTTAAGCCCCAGCGAGTTATAATACTGTGAGTTGTTGATCACATATAAAACCCACTTCTGAAATATTCCAGCTTTGGGTGTAGGGAATCATAGATTCGGCACAGCCGAATATAGCACTCTTTCTTGTCTTGAATTTGGATCGTAATTAAGGTAAATCTATTTCGTTAAGAAGCAATATTTTTATATTTTAATAAGGGTTTTTATTGGTTTATAAGATTCAATCCATCCGTAATCAAAGCTTAACTTATTTTGCTATGAATATGGACCATACGAAGTGTTCATTTAGAAGCACTTTAAAACTAATTTCACAACTCAACTGATGACCAATTTATGTTCAAAAATTAAAAAAGAGAAACAAAAGATCTTAATGTCCAGCTCACAATGTTTTAAAAGTCGGATAAAGGCACATTAAACAAAATTTAAATCTAGCTGAAAAATAGTTAATAGACTTGCTAACTATAACTTTGTGTTTATTGTTAGGCATCATTTGAATAAGTTTATGGTAAGCTTAGGTCGTAACAATATGGAACCTTTCTCTCCACATAATATTTTTAGTTTTAAAATGCAGCTTAAACTCTGGCAACCAGAGGGGAAGTGTATTCGTTTAACAGCGTCTATTCTATAAGTAACGATTGCAGATCGTAGTGGTTTATCTTGAACCAAACATAACATGTTGTTATTAATATTTTAAGCTGGGCTGTAATGCGCATTCAAAGTTGCACCATTTGTTGTTACCTATGTGATGTTGTCGTTTAATTCTAAAGAAAAAAAGGTGACCTGTTGTTAGAAATGTACAATTAAACAACTGTTTCTATAGGGTGGTTAAGGGCCGATGTTGAATGTGAACCACACCTGAACGTCATGCTTTTTCTGCATTTCATTTAACATTTCTCAATTTCAGACTACCTCAATTTGAACCATGGAAAGATACACAATCCAGCAACGCGTTAAAGTTATTCAGGCTTATTATGAAAATTCATATCGAGCACTTTGTAATTTTATCGGTCAATTTAATCGTCCAAATGTGCGTACAATCGGAAAAATCGTACAAAAATTTGAGCAAACCGGGTCTGTAGGAGATTGAAAAACACCAGTGCATGCTCGTACATCTCGTACTGCAGAAAATATTACTGCTATTCGTGATAGTGTGGCTGAAGAGCCGTCCACCTTATCTCGTCATCGTGCCCTACAATTTCATTTCTCACGCTCATCCTTGACGAACATTATGCATAAAGACTTGCATTGACACGCTTAAAAAGTGCAATTGCCTTAAGAACAAAAGCCTCTTGACCATTCCAAACATCGTCAATGGTCAGAATGGTGGCAGGAAATGGCTACAGTGGATGATCGATTTTAGAAGAAAATCACCTTAGTGGATTCGTAAATAAGCAGAATTGCCGCATTTGGGCGAATTATAATCCAAGAGTGAACCAAAAGGAGTGACTGTTTGGTGCGGTTTATGGGCTGACGGAGTCATCGGGCCGTTTTTTTCCCAAACTGAGGATGATCAGGCAGTTACTGTGAATGGTGTTCGCTACCGTGAGATGCTAACGAACTTTTTATGGCCCTAATTGGAAGATATGGATGTGGACGATATGTGGTTTCAACAGGACGGTTCCACTTGCAACACAGCTAACGAAATCATGGCTCCTTTGCGCGACAAATTCAATGGGCGTGTTAGCTCACGTGGTGGCGATGTCAATTGCCCACCAAGATCATGTGATTTGACACCGTTGGACCTCTTTCTTTGGGGTTATTTGAAAGAAAAGGTGTACGCCAATAAGTCAATTCAAGAGCTAAAGGCTGAGATAATTCGGTACATTAATGGCATAGAATCTCAATTATTTCTCAGCGTCATCGAAAATTTGGACCATATGAAAAATGTTTGGTTGGGCCAAATTTTTAGGTTGCAGCGGCCATTTGGCCGATATTTTGTTCCATACCATACCAATATTATCATAATAAAAAGAAATGACAATAATTTTCTAAATAATTTTTGTTTTATTCAAAATCAACATTGGCCCTTAAACTCTTTGGCGTTAGGCAAACAAGTATTAAGTCAAAAAACCCCCTTTTAAGTTTTTGAATTGGCTTAGCTTTTCTTTCTTTCTTTAGCTTTCGTTTGGTATCAATAACTTAAGTCTAGCGTAACTGCTATCAATCGTTATCATTTTGTCTTTAGGAAATAAGTCACTTAAATACCCAAATTAAATCATTTTCAATTTAACATTGCAAAAAACTATAGTGTCGCACTTAAGACCTTTTTATCCAACTACAAATATCTATAATAAAGCACACATATTTAATACAAGTGAAAAACATGTGTATTGCGACATCTATTGCAGTGAATGACAAAATTATGTTATCTTTAATGTGCACATCACTTTTTTGTACATATTTATTGCCGGCAATTGATGTTGCAATAATTGTGAGTCCATTTTCGTTGACAATTATTGCTAACATTGAAAAAAAGAAGCAAAAAGAGAAAATGGAAGCAAATTGTGTGGTAAAGAAATTAGTAAATGAAAATATTTAAAATAAACACTAAAATAATTTTTTTTTTAATAAACACAGCAAAATTATATTTTTTATATATAATTTTTTTCTTATTCGATCTTTATTATTTAAAATTATATTAATTTGTTTAAGCTTGTGTTCTTTTTTATATAAAAATATTAATTTTATTTCAACAAAAAAAAAAATAAATTTAATAAAAATGTGTATTTTTGTATAAAAAAAACCTCAAGCTTAATTATTAATTTGGTACATTTAAGTAATAAAACCGAATAAGAACTTATATTAATAAAAATACATTTTGCAAGATGGCGTCTGTCTTTACACCGCAACTTCTTCTTCTTTGATTTTTTTCATATTATGAATTCACATACATAAATACGTTTTCCCATGCCTTATCATAAGCTGAGCAGTAAGAAATATTGGTATGTTCTCCTGCCAGCGTTATTGCTAACTTGCTGAGATATTTATCTTTGGTGTAGACCTGGGGTTATAGAACTATAAAATTTTTACAGGTAGTGGCAAAGATCGAATATTATGGTTTTCAAAAAAAAAAACGGATATCCAAAAATATGCTGGTAACGATTTAGCTGCAGTTATGGCTTGCTGTGTTTGCGTCCTAAAACTTAATTAACTTAAAATGGACTAGTTTAGCCCTTTTGCGGTACCTGAAACGCGATATAAAACTTTTAAGCGTAAAACGCGCTACTTTCGTCCTTTTTATTATTTTAATTTAGCTCTTTTAGCCCGTTTTACTTTTGCTCTGGAATGGCTATATTTTTTTGTTTTTCTGACATTTAGAAACTTGCGAAGAGAAAAGCATCTAGAGATCGAACAAGTTATACATAGATAAGCATTACTATAAATATATGTATGTCTTTTAATATACTCCCTATCAAAAGCTGAAGTTGAGAGGACTTTTAGTGTCTAGAACGAGGTAATACCTACTGAGTTTTTCTTTACAATTACTTCTAACGACACCTTCAAAAAGTTAAAATATCATTTAGATAATGATTTGTGTAATGAAGACGAGGAAGGCCAAGTACTGCAATTTTTTTAACAATTACCCATTTTAAATGATTTGTTTAATGCTTCTTAACATGGTGTCTTCACCTGACAGTTTTTTGTCATAATAGACGTCAAACTTCATATGAAAAAAACGCTGGCAAAAATCTTTAAGTTTTTTATATAGACTTTGACGTTTGGTATGAGAAAAAATTGTCAGGTTAAGACCCATGTAAAGGTGAAGTTGTACGAGTACCTTAATTGAATTGAATGTTAAACGACACCATACTCAAACGGTATTTTAACATATTATTTTGTTTACAATTTTTGGTGTTGCTTGTGCAGACGGTGGTCAGATCTTACAATGTTGCCATTTTTCTGACAACTGCATATACTCTGTATTGGCAGTTTAAGCGCCCAATTTTATGCTTTTAAAGATGTTTAGTGATTTATAGGTTTGCTAGTTTAAGCACATTTTAAACCAAGAAGAGAGCTTACTTCCTCTGATTTTTTAGCCCTAAAGCTTCGTACAGACGATGGTCAGATCTGACAATCTTGTAAGTAGGCGTTGCCAATAGCAATATTTTTTGACCATGGTGCAATTGTCTTAATGCAGTTTAAGCAACGCTGCTTACCAATATTGTAAGATCTGACCATCGTCTGTACGAAGCTTAACTGTGTAACAAGGTGAGTTTACTTTCAGGTGGCGTAGAAAACTCGGCTGATCTACTTTTTTTAATAATTAGAGAAATAAATGTCTAAAGCTTACATTGCTTGCATTTAGTTGGATTCTCAAACGTAATTTCATTATTAGCCATTTGGAAAAATTTCCATAAAATTGAGGAAAGATAAGCAAGGAGAAGATTTCACGATGAAATATTTAAAATTGAACAGCGTTATAAGGAAAAAATAAAATCAGTATGCTTTCTAACTACTGCAGGTCTTTAGAGCGCGATACTGACAACGAAGTTTATTAAAAGGAGAGAAAAACATGTATATTCTACACAAGACACAAAAAGGACAAAACACAATACATTTCATAATTAATTTATTTGTTAACCGATTTGATTGTAGTTACCTATTTTGCAATGCGAACTTAGTGTTCTTTTTTCACAATAAAAAATATTATTTATTTTATTTAGCGTATGGATTAAAAATACAGAGAAAATATAAATATGTGTACAGTGCAATCTCCCTTAACGGACACTTTCCATAAGCGGACACCCCCATTAAACGGACATTGTTGCAAGGTCCCGGCAGCGCTCCATAAGAAAAGCATTGCAGTCGCTTTCCCTTGAACGGACGCTTCTCATGAGCGGACGCGGACATCCGCTAGATAAAAAAAATTCTCTTGGACGGACACTTAGCTTATTTTTTTCCGAATTTTTCATGTCATAATTTGCAAATAAGCCTGCCAAGACTCTTTTAATTTGTTCGCTTTAACAACAGGGCACGGTTTATCATATTTACTACATCACATAACATAGTTAAATGTGGGTATTTTAAATACATATGTATAGTACTCATAAAACATTTTAAACTTTTATTACATATAGAACTACATTTAATGATTTTTTGTTATTAAACCCAATTGAATTGTTTATTTTTTATATTTTTTTTTAATAAAAGTATGTATCTTTAAATAAAAACAAACAATATAAGGCAAAGTTTTGTTGATTTAAATTTGTAGTTTTCTCTTGGCCGGACAGCCCCCTTGTGCGGACACATTTCAACGGTCCCTTCGGTGTCCGCTCATGGGAGATTTCACTGTATATGTATATCTATTTTTCTTTTCCCGTTGTTAAATAGATAATGAATTTATTTTACAAGTTTAAAGAATTTATCCAGGATATGACTTCGGGTGTTAGGTTCTTGATTTCCTCAGTGTTTCCTGGAAATGACAGGAGTGGGAAATTTTGAATTTGAAGAAGTGCTTGCCTTCGTCTTAGGTCAGGGGGGGCAGAGGTGTGTTAACATTGGTAGGCCCAACCATAATATGCATAGCCTTGCTTAAACTTCTGTCAAAAATTAACGAAAAGTCTCTTAAATGTACATAAAAAACAAAATTAACAAACATTTGATTCCGTACGGAATGTGCGATCAGTTTCGCACTTTGCTTAAGCAAATGACAGTTTCATAAAATTTAACAAAAAGTTTCCCTAAGTTTAATATGGTTTGCCTCATATGATTTAAATGTATTCGTACATTTGCTTCAGCCAACTTAAGCACAGTATGGTTGGGCCTTTAGCCATATAAAAAGCATGCCTTGCTTGAAAGATAAGATCAGATCCTTCAAACAGTATATGATGGAAATCCGTTGGGAAACAAAGAAGTTTTGACTCTTTCAATTTAAAACTTTAAAAACACGTTTTTAACCTTAAGAAACTAAAACTATTTTCGTTCTCTTTGGACTCCGAAAAAACTAAACTAATACATGAGAACCCGTGAATAATTTTTTTCTTAACTTTTGTATCATAGTGTAATTAATAGGGACCGGATTTTTATGAAGTTAAAATCGAGTTTTATGCGCATAAAACATACACTTAAAATATGAAAAAAAAGTAAAACAATAATGCACATTAAGTCACTTGTTAGATAGATATGTGAACCTTAATACAAAATTAATTAAGAACAATACTCATTTTCATATCATTCAGTTTCCACTACGCTGTTTTCGTAAAAATTTAAATTAAATATGCCAGCAGTTTGTGTTATTGTTTAGTGTCCTTGATATTTCTAAAAACTTTATCAAGTTTGATACGAATTTGTTTACTTGAGTTACCCTTAACCGGTAATTCTATTTATGACATTATCAAGTAATTTAATTTGCATTCTCAATGGATTTGATTTCTCTTATTTTACAATAGTCTCAGAGATAAATCCGTAATTTGAATACTTAAATATTATCCGAAATTTTATTTTGGTAAATTTGTTATTATTTTTTTTTTTTTTTGTTTTGCATTACCATCGTTCCATCACATCCTTGAATTGTTCAAAATTTTCAGCATAATACAGAACTGATTTCAACCACTTTCCCCGCATTGTTGTTATAGGATACTTCTCCTAATATGCGACAAAACGGGATGTGCTTTGCAAAATATTTTTTCCCAAAAATGCACCAAAAATATGCAATGTCAGCAATATATGCAAAAATATGCATTTAAAGCATATATGCAAAAATATGCACTAACAAATCGATGCCATTTTATTTAACATTTCTTGATTCGAAAAGATATTAAGGCCCTAATTTTGTAAAACACATCGCAACGACAAAGAATTACATTAAAAGCAAAAACAAATTCATAAATATTTTGTAATTTTGTTGTTGCTTTGTACAGAAATTTATTTACCGTTTTAAAATTTTCAACGCCACAAGAAATGTATTTTTAAGTTTTAAGCATTCTGAAAATTAACGCAAAAATAATTCTAACTTACATCGCAACGAATTATCTTTAGTACTTAAATCAACAATCAGTTAAAGCAAGTACTCAAACAAAAACAAGGTCACCCCAATTTAAAAAAAAAAATTATTTTGTTGTGTTCACGCTAAACTTTATCTTTTTTCACAGGCCCAGAAAAACTATAAGAAAAAAATTGTTTACAACTTTGTGGCAAAGATTGTGGTTAAAAAAAATATATAAAAAAAACTGAAAAATAAACAAACAACCACAAAAATAGACTGTAAATCAAAACAATCTAAAGCCGGTTTTTAAAATAAGTTGGTGTAAACTTAAAATACACTCATATATGCGAACCGGTACATAATAAATTTACAGACACATCCAAATATCCAACTACTCTGCCAGGTAGGTACATATGCTGGATATAAAGTACACAGAGTTAAAAAAGGCTATAAGTGTAAAGGAAATAAATCTTCAACTACTTCAACAAAAAGTCCATATTACAGTCGATAATTGATAAGTGCCGCATTCAGGAAAAATTGCTTGCAAGTAATATTGTTTGAAACATTTTTGTATAATTATATATTTTAAAGCAAAAATTTTATACCTCATTTAATTGTTTTTTGTTTATACCATTGTAGGTATAAAAAGTACAAGACATGTTTAATTGACAATATTAATTTACACCAGTAAACAAATTAATAATATCAATTAAGCGTTTAATTCACTTGATTAAAAATTTACTTCACTTGACTAAACATTTCATTCACTTAATTAAATTTTTAATTAAAACTGATTTTATTTTTTGATTAATGCTTTAACTGGTGCAACATTTTTTTCTGTGTATGGTTCAATTCTATATGGAAAAATAATATCTGCGGCACACCTCCATCCGATGGTCTAAATGTTCGATGACGCTGGGTCATAATTGAGGTTCTATGTTGTTGACATCATTTTCGAAAAAATTCGGCCCGATGATGCCACCAGCCCATAAACCGCACCAAACAGTCACTATTTGTGGGTGAATTGGTTTTTCGACAGTCACTCTTGGATTATCATTCGCCCAACTGCGGGCATTCTGCTTATTGACGAGTCCACTGAGGTCAACATGTGCCTCATCATTTCTTGCCACCATTCTGACCATTGACGACGTTTGGAATGGTCAAGAGGATTAAGTTATTGAGTCAATTGCACCTTGTAAGCGTGTAAATGCAAGTCTTTATGCATAATGTTAATCAACGACGAGCGTGAGAGGTGCAATTGCTGGGCAGCGAGACTATCGCGAACAGCAGCAATATTTTTTGCAGCACGAGCAAGTTTTTGCATGATTTGTTCGATTGTACGCACATTTGGACGATTAAATTGACCGAAAAATCACGAAGTGCACGATATGCATTTTGATTTGAACGCCCATTTGCATAACAACCCTTAATAACTTTAACGATTGTGTTTCTTTCCATGGTTCAAATTGAGTTTGTCTTAAATTGGGAAATGTCAGATGAAATGCAGAAAAAACTAAATGTACCCTTTAGTTGTTACAAAAACTTAATTATTTGTAAAAAAAAAAAAAAAGTACTTTATTTACAAGATCTTTAATTTAAAAAGCTGATCTCAGGTCTCATTTAAAAGCTGCATCTCCGAAGTTGATATTGATTTATGTATTACGAATTTCAGATGCTATACCTTTAAGCCTCTGCAACAAGTTTTTAAAGAAACACGAAGAAGGGATAACAAAAGTTTATGTTGAAAAAAAATATGAAATAACAACAAGAATGGCAACAATAAAACAATAATAATAATAATGGACAAACACATTATTTTTGTTTTCTTCTTTCACCTCTTTTGTTTATTTTAAAATTTCTTCAACATGATCGCGTAAAATTTATGGGACTGAAAACCATCTGTGACAGCTTTTTGTGCACTTTACGGCAGGGCTGCCAGTCTAGGGGTTTTGACACCAAATTAGGGGTTTTCTTTTGCTAAAAGGGACAGAAAATTTAATTTGGATTGGGAATATTAAAAAAATAACTTAGGATTTTTTGGGGAAATAAAAAATATGAGCTTAATTTTTCTATTAACGACAACTAATTTTAATGCACACACAGTATGTGTAAATCGGAAGACATCGATTTAAATGTTGGGTCACTTGACACGAAATCCCCCATATGTACCTATATATATATATTTAAAAAACACCTATTCTTTTTAGCTTGTTTATTAATGGTCTTCCAACAATAATAAAATACTGTAACATTTTATTGTACGCTGATGATGTCAAAATTTTCTTTTCATTATTTTTCTTCAAAACGATCTTGATAATTTTTATCAGTGGTGAAAAGCTAATCTTATGGATCTTAATCTAAAAAACTGCAAATATATGCGATTCTTTAGGAGGAACTGCGTTAATGTTCATTACGTTTTAGGAGAACATAAGTTGATGTTTTTCTCGATCTTGGAGTTTTACTCGATCCAAAACTGAGTTTTGTTCCACATATTCATGTTACCGTCAATAAAGCCAGAGGTGTTCTTGCCTTTATCAAACGATGGGCAAAGGAGTTTACCGATCCCGATATTACAAAACAGCTGTATACCTCACTTGTAAGACCGATCCTTGAATATGGATCCGTAATTTGGGACCCGCAATAAAACGTACAAAGTAACCATATCGAATCTGTTCAAAAACAATTTCTTCTTTTTTTTTAAGAGGTTTACAATGGAATCCGTCTATAAATCTACCATCATATCCAAGTAGACTTAGTCTAATTAAACTACCAACTTTAAAAAGCCGAAGAATTATGCTAAATGTATCCTTTATGTTAAATATAATTAATGGCAATATTTCATCAGAGTTTCTTTTGAAAAATATTACTTTCAATGTCCCTCAAAGACCTACTCGTTATTTTTGCCCCATAGCTTTACCATTTGTTCGCAGCAATTACGGAAATGCTGATCCATGGCGGTGAATTGGAAAGATTTTAATGGCTTGTATAAATTAATTGATTTCTCCCTAACCTCTACAATTGTAAAACGAAACATAATAATTTATTTAAAAACTGTATATTTTTTTATTATTCTACATATGTAAATTTTTTTTTTATGTCACATTGTATAGTCTGTAAGGATGTAATCTATAGACTTAATAAATAAATAAAAAAAAAATATTTCCTTTCGATAAAAAAGATCTCTTGTAGAACATGGTACAAGTAAAACTCAAATAAATATTTAAATTATCTGTTTTATCGGGGGATATTTGGGGAAATTTATTTTTAAATTTGGGGAGGTGGTATTCAACTTTTATTGTTTTTGCTTATATTCACTGTGTTTTTGCAGGGACGGAAAAGAATGTTTGATTTTAAAAAACTATATAATAGGTATACATACATATGTTCTTACATTCGACCTTACATGGGCATACAAAAAGTTAAAATAAACTTTGACATTTTCTATGACGATCAGGGATGTTAGATGTGACGATTTTACGTCATTTTGACGATTTTTTTCGATGAATTTACCAAAATGACGATTGACGATTTTTGATGTAGAGTCACTTATGTTTTGACGATTTCATTCCGTCAATAAATTTACTTGAAACTTTAATCTGGCATCAATTTTATAACACTTTAATCTGGCAAGCAGGGTTGGTAGATGTGACGATTTTTCGTCATTTTGACAAGTTTTTTGAGAAAATACAGTAAAATGCCGATTGACGATTTTTTGACTTAAAGTTATAGTATTATGAGGATTTTCTGGCATAGATAAAACACACAAGAAATATTTACAATTATATTGAAAACAGTCCAAAACTTAGAAATCAATTTTTCGAAATACAAAAATTTTTGGAAATTAAGCAAAAAAATTACTCCCCCATCACAAACCAGGTGGATTTCATTATTATCATTAGTAATTCAAATTCTACAATTATAGAAATGCCATCGATATTGCAAAAAATATACACTAGAGCCCTAATTTGCGTCTGTTCTATTTGGTCCGCTTTTTAAAAATTGGTTAAATCCGCTTTGCGTTTTTATGATTTCGATTTGTGCGCTACATACGAATGCATTTTTCGATGAAGTCATAATCACATGTGAAGAATTTTTCTATTTATGTGTAAAAAGGCAAATCCCATTTAATTCTGTTAGGTAAGTTATTCTAAATATAGTTGCGTGTTAAAAAGTAAGAAGTTAGTTCTTAACAAGAAGCTGTGTAGAAAGATGAGTGCAAAATGAAGACAATTGGAACTAAAATTGGACGTAATATAACGTTTCAAGTCGGGTAAAGAGACTGTTGATATAGACGGAATCCTTGGTTTTAAGCACCTTTAACAATAAAAACAATTTGCAATAGAGATAGCGCTAAAAGCTAATCATTTAAAAATAGCTCGAGTTTAAAGCAAATGAGATTTTATTTATTATTTAATATATTTCTGAATATAGATAAATGTAATAAAAAAATGTTTTGTATGCATTTATGCAAATATATTTTTTCTATTGTTTTCTTTTTAAATGATAAATATATTCAGCTCACTTGCTGAAATAAATAGAATAAAACTTAACCATATCACTTTCTTCATCATAAATAGAATTTCTTGCTAAAAATTTATATATTCGAACCAATCCATTCAATAAATTGTCTTTAATTTGTCAAATTTATATATTTGACGTTTTGTTGACGATTTTGTTCAATTTTCGTGACGATTTTGACGAATTTTGTTTAAACTTTTGACGATTTTTGAGGAAAAAAGTCTAACAACCCTGATGACGATTCCAAACTGTTTGGGCTCTGCGATACTCTCCCGTGAGCTAAACCGCGTCAAAAAAAGGGTCAAAAAATGGTATATTTCTTGAATAAAAAATTCGGTACAAAAATGGTATTTTTCATTAATAAAAAATTCTTTAAATTTGTTTGTCCAATAAATCACCAAATTTAATAGATATTTAGGAATTCTTTCATTCTAGGTACATTAAAATATTTTAAAAACTTTTACTACAGACTCTAGATAGCGGGATGTTTATTTTAGTTTTTTGATGCTTTTTAATGAAAATTTAAATAACTAAAATATCTTTTGATCGATTTTCATTTCCACTTCATCGTTAGAAAGGTGTTGACCACCGATTGATTTTAGTCAAACAATAACCCTTAACTGCAATATCTTACTTTTTTATAACAACCGTTTAGACATCATTAAAACCCCATTTAATAACCACAAAAGCATAGTATATTCTTGCAGGAAACACGTTTTATAAATAAAATTAGCGACTATTTAATTACCCGTTTATGACCAACATTTTTAAGAGGACATCAAAATTAAGTGGGCGTGGCACAAAATAGATTTAGCTGTATCTTAAAAACGGGACTAGAAAAAATTTCTAAATTTTGTACACATAGCAGCTGGGTTGAAAGTTTTCAAATTTGGTACAAAAAGCATCAATGTTAATGCATTAATTAGATTTTGTTTGTTATCCTTAACTAGAAATTTGCATTCTTGATAAATAGTACACTGAAATTTATTGTTGGAGGATAAGCTAGTTCCTATGCGCATTTTACTGGTTTCTTAGGCCAAATCTTCAGGAAACCTTTTCTTAAAGACTTTAGAAAAGCTAAAGATATTATTCAAATAAGACTGCAGAGTGAATGAGAATTTTGTTTGCATAGAAACGAAAGCTTAAACAAAATATCAACAATAAATAGTGAGCTTATCTTTTCTTAGATTCCCCCCTACAGTTAGTTGGATATTCCCAACATTAATTGCAGTTGTAAGTAGGTTAAGAAAAAACAAAATTAAAAACAAATTGCTTTATTGTTTTCGCAAGAAATTCAAAATATGTATGTAACACTGGGTTTCCACGAAGCAATTAATTTTATGCTAAGCACAAGCAAAAACATCGGCAGAACAATGGCACCATAATTGCTAATTATATTGCTGGGGAACACGTGAAATTGCTTTTCCATAAACAAACGTACAGAGAAATGAAATGACAGATAAATGACAACTCATTTTGCAGCAGATTGCTAAACAATAATTGCTCAAGCACTCAGAAGAGCAATCATTGCGTAATGGATTGCCACTCATGGCAATATGCGTTCTATACGTCGCGACGTTAATTTAATGTAAAAATAAAATTTGACGTTCGCTGCAAAAAATATTGCTACGTGGAGTCCTGGGGTAAAGCAACTAGCCAGTTTAGCTTTTATGTACGAGCACGGGCGTGTCACCAAATTTTTTTTTTGTATATCTTGAGAATAATCGCGGAATAGTCTCCTTCCCCCCTAATGTCACATAATTTGCACGTATCATGGCAGTTCTTCTTAAATAAAAACAATAACTTTCCGAATTAACCCATCTCATTTCGCTCATTGCAAAAAACTTCAAAAAGATCTCACCGTATGCCAAAAAGCTCATTCTAAGATGTTTAATATTTTTTATCGACAAATCTCTTCTTAATATTTTAAGTTCAGCGTCATACCGTTGTTTATTTGCCTGAAGTACAAAAACTAATATACATATGTATGTTGGGCAGCATCCTCCATTTTCGAAATAGCGGTATTTCTCAAAAACTAGAGCTAATCTGAAAAAACTGTTAGCTTCACTGGATTCAGCGTACCCAAATTAGGTTTAAACGCTTAGTGCCCGGCTTTTCTGTTTTTTGCAACGAGCACAGTATACTTATTGCTCAAAATTGCAATATTAAAAGTCTTTGTTAAATTATTTTAAAGATTGCGAAAGAAAAAAAATCTTATCTTAAAAAAGAAAAAAAAACACCTCCTTTAAAGTTACAGGATTTTTAAAGAATGGTTTGAGGCGTTATATAAAAAACATGTAAGAGTGCTATATTCGGCTGTGCCGAATCTTTGATACCCTCCACCGACAGCTCAGTGGGCTTTATATGGGGCCTATAGTAAATTATGAACCGAGCATCACGAAATTTATTAGTGTGAGTAGTGAAGTATTTAATATTATTTTGATAGCATTATTTATTACGGCTTTAGGTGTACTAAACTGTTTTCCGAGAGTAGGGTTTAGATGGGGCCTAGGGTAAATTATAGACTGATCTTTTACGAAAATTCACAGTGTAATTTCGAGTACTATACAACTGTAACGTACCAAATTTTGTTATAATAGCATTATTAATTACGGTCTTAGGCGCACTAAACTGTTTTTCGTTAGTAGGGTTTTTATGTGGCCTAAGGTAAATTATGGACCGATCTTAACGAAATTTTACAGTCCTTTTTCTAGTCCTAAAAAACTGTGACCTAACAAATTTTGTTATGATAGCATTATTTTTTTACGGTTTTAAGCAGTCGAATAAAACAAATGTTTGCAAAATCCTATCTCATTCCGTGCCTTGTTTTACCATTTATGTATGTTATTTTTTGTAACAAAATTATCATCTTTTTTAGGTGGTGGTTTCACATTTTGATTCATAGCTCTGGTCCTACTGCACCGATTTTGCTGAATTTCAATCCCAAACTGCTTAGAATATAACTACAAGCAATTTGGCACCAAGTTCATTTCTTCATTTCTTTTGTTCGAAAGTGAGCGTGTTTTCAACAGACGGACATGGCTAAAGCGACTTAGAATCACTCAAGGTCCCAGAATATATATACTTTATGGGGTCTGAGATAAATAATAATAAAAAAGTTTCACACGGAATGACAAACATAATATACCCTCTTCACAACTAATTGTGGTGGAGGGTATATAAAGAGTAATTTTTGGGAATTCAGTAGTTTGGTTATAACTCAGCCATTTTTTAACCGACTTGACAGATTTATATACCGACGTGTTTAAAAAAAATTAACAATTTACTTGAGTTATAAAGCTTAGACTCGGGAAGATCTATAGTTCCCGAAAGTGGGTATTTAAAAAAAAAATTTAATTATGAGCAAAACTTTTTTGTATCTGAACCGATTTTTTCGAGTTTTTTAGAACATATGTATGTACATATATTCCAAAAAATTGGTTATAAAAACACATCATACGACATAATGTGGACGGTTTGGATAAGTGGGCGTCGCAAAAAATAGAATTATTTATATCTTAAGAATGGTGTTTACATAATTTTTTGTTCTTATTGCACCATGGTGAAGGGTATATAAGATTCGGCACAGCCGAATAAAGCACTTTTACTTGTTTTTAAGCCCGTTATCATGTTTTTCAAAACGAGATATCAAATTCTTAAATCGGTTTTGTAGTTCCAAATATATTGACAAAAACCCTATGTTAATAATAATCCAATATTTTGGTTTATTTACATCAAAAACCTCTTCACCAAATTTAAGCGAGGCAAAAATCATCGGTGACAGATTCAAAAGTTGAAGTTGAAAAGAGAAAAAGTAAAATTTTTTGTTTTGGTTTTTCGCCAAAGCAAAAGCAAAAGAATTCAGATACCGTTATAAAACAAAGTAACTTAGTAATACTGTTGCCAACTTTTTTTGAATATTTCCCGCCAAATCGGACTTAAAAACCGCTAGAAACCGCTAAATATTTAATTTTGCGGAATTTTTTGTTAAAGATACCGCTACAACCTTAAAATTTGTTAAAGGTTTTATATAACTCTAGATATCAGCTACTTTTTCAAGGGTATAAGAATCTCAAATACGTTACATACTAAGGTTTCTAACTACCCTAGCTATTTTATTCCAAAAAAAATTTTGAGTGATGAATTGGGCTGTGTCGAATCTCTGATACCCTACACCTACAGTTAGAATATTTCGAAATTTAAACATTTAAATCGACAAAAAGAATTAGAAAAAAATTGTTTTCGAAACGAATTAGCCCCCAGATTGAGAGCGTTACAGTTTTACGCGTACTAAGGTTTTTTTCCGAGAGAAACTTTATATGGGGTCAATGGTAAGTTATGGACCGATCTGCACGAAAGTTGAGAGTGTAATTTCTAGTCATATATGTAAAACTGTGACAGACCAAAATGTATTACAATAGCATTATTTGTTACGGTTTTAGGCGTACTAAAGGTTTATTTTAAGTCAATAAGTGCATTCCGTCACTAGTTAGGCTAGTTTTTGTAAGGGTGGTTGTTCCACATTTTAATTCTCAACTCTTTTCCTACTGAACCAATTTTCTGGATTTCAATCCCAAACTGCTTAGGGAGACTAGAAACAATTTGATACCAATATTTATATTTTCTTTTGAGTCGTTTAAAAGCGAGCGTGATTTCAATAGACGGCCATGGCTTAATCGACTTAGAATTACTCAATGACCTAGAAAAAATAAATATTTTTTGGAACACTTGATGAACATTAAAACAGTTTTACACGGAATGACAAACTTAATAACCCTCATCACAACTAATTGTGGTGGAGGGTATACAAATTCCTATATAAAAACGCAAAAAAGTTTATAACATTTACGCTATTTTTGGCAATTATTTGCCGTTTTAAGCAATTAGGTAAAATTATTTAGACGAATGTAAGTGAATTTTATTGATTGGGGTCTATCGAAACAATTAAGATCAATACCTTACCTTTTGTTTCAAATTGTTAAGCAAGCTTAAAGGTGTGAATTGCCACAAAATATCGAAAAAAAATCTCACGTACAATGCTTAGTTAACTAAAACTACAAAAGTAAATAAAACCGTGAACATAAACAAGAAGTTTTTAACCAGAAAAACAAAAAATCTTAATAAGAATAAGTATAAAGTCTGTAGTTTTAAATGTTTTTGTAGCAGAAATAAGCTGCTGAGAGATGTTTGAAAATCGCTAGATTTCCCGCTTACCGCTAAAACGTATTTTTTCCCGCGATTGTCATTTCAAAAACGCTAGATTTAGCGGGAAAATCTCCAAATTGGCAACAGTGCTTAGTAAGTACATATTAAAATACCAAATAAAAACAATAATGTAAATTTAGTTGAGTGTTGTTCATTAAAAATTAAAGGTACTTGTGCTAAAAAGTGAAAAGTTCAAAAAAGTGAATTATATATTTTTAAGTTTCAAAGACTGAAGTGTTTTGTTTTTATATTTTTTATTTAGTTTTATATTTTTTGTGTATAGTAGGTAGCCAGCGGTAAAAAGAATGAGTAAAGAAGCCTAATAGAATGCTTTATTTAGCAGACACAAGTCCTCCTCGCCGCATTCCATACTCATATATTTTTTACACAGTTGTGTGTTGCTGATCGCATAACTTTTTTTTTTAAATGATCGCCATGGGCCACCTTAGGCTAATACGAAAAGAAAATTTTGCCCCGCCCACTTTTACACCCACTTTTTTCGAATTACCTAAAATCAGAAAACGGCTCCATCGATTTGACAAATTTTACTTTCAAATGTTCGTATTAATCCATTTTAAGTTGTCATCGAAAGAAACATTTACCACGCCTACTTTTACGCCCACTTTTTTTATTTATTTGACCGATATGGACGATTTTTTCTTTAAAATAATCGCCATGGTCCAACTTAGGTTTTTAATGATAGAACATTTTGCCCCGCCCACTTTTTTCGATATACCTAAAATCAGAAAACGGCTCCATCGATTTGAAATGTTGTCCGTTGCTAATCGCATAACTTGAGAACGGCTTCACCGATTTCGCTAAATTTGAAATTTTTTTGAAATGTCTGAAAAAGGTTTATATGGAAAGTAAAATTGGAAAAGTTGCTTGGAAAATTTAAAAATTCTGAAAAAACTGAAATTGTGTTTTTCTAAAGGATTTTACATTTTTTATTTTTTTTTATAGATTCCGCTCAAACTTAGGCGAATAACGTATTGAGTTTGGAAAATATGTATGTTCAAGTTTAATTGACCACTTTCATTTTTACGTACACTTTATCGCCATACCTAATCTATATATAAAAAATGAAATGTTTTGTGTTGCTAATCGGATAACTTAAGACGGCTTGACCGATTTTTTCTTTAAAATTATCGCCATGGTCCAACTAAGGTTTGCCCCGGCCACTTTTTTCTATTTACCTAAAATCAGAAAACAGCTCCATCGATTGGACTAAGTTTTCTTTCAAATGTTCGTATTTTTCCATTTTAAGTTATCATCGAAAGAAAAATTTACCACGCCTACTTTTACGCCCACTTTTTCTATTTCTCTAAAATCGAAAAACAGTTGCACCGATTTTGCGATGCCTTAACCTTTATGTCAACAGCTGAAAAATTATACTTACGTCAACAGCAAACATACCCGGGTATACAAGTATGTACATATTGTTGTTAGTGTTTTTTCGTTTTATTTGTATTTTATTTGCGCTTTTTTCCCATTTTAAATTGTTTTTATGCATGAATACTTAAAATAACGGGTGTTTAAGCAAAGTGACTTTTTAGCAAAAACTTGTTAGTTGCTCGTCGTTACTTGAACTGCGGTTGATGTAAGAGGTAGGAATGAAAAAATTACCACATCTAAGATCTGATTTGTCCAATTTTTTTCAAACTTTTAAATATGGCTGTGAAAGATGAACCTGGAGGAATATTTTCTAGACGCTCCCGGTGGAACTGGGAAAACTTTTCTAATCGCGTTAATTTTCGCGATACGCTCGCAGAATGATATTGTACTTGCACTCGCCTCGTCAGGAATTGCATCTACATTGTTGGAAGGCGGTCGAACTGCTCACTAAGTTGCCACTAAATATGCATACCAATGAAAATCTAACAAGCAACATATCTAAGAACAGTTCAATGGCGCATAAAAATCTTTGGAGGCATAAGAAAAAACGTTGCAAAATTTACGAAACAATCAAAGCCGATTTGGAGGTACGATGATTTGTTGGCAGGTGATTTTCGGCAAACACTGCCAGTGATACCACGATCAACGCCCGCCGATGAATTTAATGCATGTTTGAAGTCGTCTGCTTTGTGGAAACACGTTGCGTAGCTCAAATTGACTCTAAACATGCGGGTCGAGCTGTAGAACAATCAATCCCAAGACGTATATTCCAAACAATTGCTGGACATAGGAAACGGCAAAATCCCGGTGGATATTTCAATTTCTGCCAGTTCACCGAATCAAAGTCCGAACTCATCCGAAAGGTGTTTCCAAGGCGAATTCATAACAGGTAAGTGCAACTCTACAACTACAAAAAGTCCCATGTATTTTGTTTTTGCAATTTAATGATTAGCTGTCAAAAATTTGTACTGCAAATTAAAATTATCACGTTTTTATAAAAGAAATTATTAGATTCACCTTAATCATTCGCAGTTTTGAAATTTTTTTATTATACAAATAATATTTTTAGCACTTTTCAATCAACTTCTTTTTAAAACAAAATCATATTTTGACGTTTCACCATTTTTTTTAATTCGCCGTGGAAACAGCTGATGAACGGCTGACGAGATGAGTTTACCTGTTTGAATTCGCCTTGGCTGTTTCCAAACATAGCACAAAATTACAGAAATCATGATTGGTTGAGCGAATGTGCTATATTTGCTGCGGAAAACGTTGATGCCGACGAACTGAATTTTAAGATTCAAAGTGAAATCGCTGGCGAATTGAAGACGAACAAATCGGTACATTCCGTTACTTCTCAGAACTTTTTTTCTATAATTTTAACAACTTCATTAACTGAGACACATTGGCCTGCAATCACACCTGTTTAAATTTCACAATTAAAGGGCTGTAAACAACCTTTCCACGTGAGAGATCAAGACCGCCGTGAATAAAATTGAATTAATAAAAAAAAAAAAAAAAAGAATTAATAAAAATAATATATGTAATAGAACAATGCCGTCAACTATCCAATCGAATTTTTAAACTCCCTGGAATTACCGCCTCATAATTTCCAACTAAAAGATGGATCGGTAATCATAATGTAACGAAATATAAACCAATAACGTCATCGAAGCAACAATACTTAAATGAAAGTACAAAGGAGAAAATGTTTTGATACCTTGGATCCCAATGATATTCCAACCGACATGCCATTCGATTTTAAACGCTTGCAGTTTTCAGAAAGGCTCGCATATGCAATGACAATCAACAAATCACAAGGGCAGTCACTGCGTGCTTTACTTCACGCATGATCAAATTATGTCGCCTGTTTCCGCGTCGGAAGTCCATTAGCATTATTTTTTTATGCGCCAGACAACCAAACAAAAAATGTCGTATATCACAAAGCATTGCAATTAGGGTTGCCATTTTTGAAATTGGAACAATCAGTACATTGTAAAAAAAAATACCAGTACATTCGGAAAAAAACCAGTACACAAATGTTGACCCAAAATTTTATTGAATTCATAAGTTTTAAACGATTATTAAAACAAAAAGAAAATTATACATTAAAAATAATTCATTTTTTAAAGCAAGAACTTAACAAAATACAAACAACAAAAACTTCACGTCACAATATTAAAAATAGATAGAAGTAATGCCATTGATCGGCAGATTTGTTGTAAATGCACAAAAAAGTTCTAAATTCATACAAATTATTGTCAATATAATGAGGGTATTCACGAGGTCTCCAATCTAGCCATATTGTCATAGGCTATACAATTAAACCCCTTAAAATTTTTTGTTTTCGAATTACAAACGAAAAATGCCTTAAAATAAAATAGTTAGGAGAAAAAAATTTATTATTTTTCTTATGAAAATTTGACTGGATAGAAGACCTTGTGAATACCCTGAATACGTTGAAAATAATTTGGTTGAAACTTTAGAACACTTTGTTCTTCCGTAACTAAAATTGGAAGCAACTTTGGAATCAGGGAAGATTTCTTTGAAAACTTTGCTGCTACAATCAGCTGAAGCGCAGCTGTGGCCATGAATGAAATGAAGATACTGTTTTTTGATGACTCCCTGATATATTTCGCTTACCTAGCATTTACACATGAAAGTAATTTCTTGAAAGTTGCAATACACTTACACTTTTTCACTAACATTCACACAATTTTTGTACTTTTAGCCAATCGGCTGTTTCTATGATTTTACGTTGCCCTGCAAATAATATTGGACCGCCTGATCCATTTTGATTAAGTGGACTACTCCATGGACTAGTCCGATGTAATGCAAGCATGGACCATGTCATTGTGAAAAATTGTTTGTAGTGAGAAAATGTGTCTCGGTTTTTAACGACATGTTTTCGCTTCTAAACGAAGTTAAAACAAATCCTCTTGTGTATACAATGAAGAAGTTTTAAGACTACTCCTTTGTAATCCAAAGCTGGGTTATATGGCCCTGCCCTAGAACATCGTAATGTTAAATAGACCATGTTTTTCCATACGTTTGGGTTACTTTGGGACTAGTCCTAGTCCTTTGTGGGCTACATTTTACACGCGTGTTTGGACTAGTACTAATATTTGCAGGGTGATAATACGTATACTCTACTTGCAAGAAACTTCTTTCATGTGTAAACCCCGGGTTATGTCTGCCTGTTTGCATGTGCCGTTTTATATCTGTTTTACACACATGACGTTGGAAAACAAAACAAACATTTTACATTCTTTTTCGTTTTATTTGAATCACAGAATACAACCAAGAAGTGTTCACGTTGACAGTCGAAGCAAACAATCCTGCGATTTGTTTTACACTTTTCTCTTTTTTGCAAATGCAGCATTTTCTTTTGAAAAGCACTAATGCCACTTCTATTTATTTAAATACAAAGCATATGGTAAGTTAAGAGTAAAGACTGAATTAAAACTGGGTGATTCATAACAAATCAAAAGTAATAAGGGAAGTAATCTAATTTTAAACAAGTAAAATTATTTGGAGGCAAAATTTAAAAAAAAAACCAGTACTTTTGCGTACTGATTTGGGTGTTATGCATAAACCAGTACATTGAATAAAAACCAGTACATGTACTGGTAAAATCAATACGAATGGCAACCCTAATTGCAATGAACAAAATTATAATATCCTAGCAAAGCAATCGAATCGAATAAGTTTTACTATTTTTACTGGTTACCTGAATAGTGATCTTATCACCTAAAATGTAAATAGAATACTTAAGATTGTATTTTCAAATCAAATGTATATGAACAACATATTAATTTATAAATACTTTTTTTTTACCTATTTTTAACGGATTTTAAAAATCGAACGCAAACATTTTTTAAAATTTGGACAGGACAACGTCTGAGAGAAATTAATTGCAAGCGTTTAGCATTCCAAAAATTTTTCGAATAAACAATTGATTTTTGTTAAAAAAAAGGTATACAAGCGATTTAAATGTTTCTTTAAAAATTGATTGTTTGTTAAAAATATTTGTGATGAAAAAAACTAATTGTTCCATTTGGAAACTACAGGCAAATGTTATTTTTTTCAAATAAAAATTTTACCCAAAAAAGTTATAAGCCATTTTAATTATTTATGTATTTTTAATAAGAAAATACTATCTTTGTTTATTATTCGATTAAAAGCTTATTAAAGGGATAATTTTTTTTGTTGGGATTTTCGCATGAAATAACAATTTTACCCAAAAAATATGTGTGGTCATAAATTAAACTTATAATTGCAATCACAATCTTCAGGATCAAGAATATGAAATAACAAAATTTAATTCATTCTTAATTTCAAAAGGTTAGGTTATGTCGAAAGGAAGACGAAGCATTAAAGATGCAACATCATACTTATATCATACTTATTTGAAGTTGCATCTTTAATGCTTCGTCCTCCTTTTGACCTAACACAACCTTAATTTAATTCTTTAGTTTACGTCCTGCCAAATGGCATACGAAATTTTTATTAATCATGGTTTTTGTCCACAAGGTGATTGACGCTCTTCCAACAAAATAAGCACTGCCATTTCTCATCCTTTAACAGGTATGAAAAGATTTATTTTTATTAGGTTCTTCCGCAACGCAATGTTAGGTTTATATAAGTGTACCTATTTATACCAACGGTAAAAAAAACTGCAGTCAAAGTTCATCTCCATTTGTCACTGGTCAAAAAAATGTAGCTTTTACTATTGTTTCATAAAATGAAAACAGTCGCTGTCCAACCAACTCAAAAGGCGAAAAGTTGTACACAAACTTTCGTTTTTTGGTCGACAGTTTTTGGTTTCGACTGCAGTTTTTAAACCCTGATTTATACACGCTTGGTGAGAAAAACGGAACAGGTGATCCGCAACGTATACGTTAACACAATAGTTACGAGGCCTTTAAAGACATCAAAAAAATTAAAAACCGTTATAAAAACAAGATCAGGCGCAAAAAGAAATGTATACAATTGTTTTTAAGAATGCTGGAGAATTAAAATTAAACAAATTCTTTCCCTTCCCAGAGAAGGGAGTAAGGAAGGTCACTTAAAAATTAAACAGAACAACTTCCTTTCTCCCTTCTTAAAGAAGGGAGTAGCGAATCTGTACTGAATATTTTGAAAGGTCTTTCAAAAAGAAATGTTTACCTTCTAGAAGGCATACTTCTGAAGGCATGATATCATACGAAGCGAATCTTTTAGAAAGGAGTATAGATGCCTTCAAAAAGGCCTGCAACTTGCGGTCCTTTTAATATTTACCGCTGGGTAATTCTGAAAATAAATATACATACAAATACATATGTATACTAAACTAAAATTATAAAACACTAAACTTTTATTCATTTTTGAAAATTATGGGAAGGTATATAAGCAGGGATTAATCTTGAATGCCTGCAGATGAGGGCTTTTGATATACAAACCTTAATTAAAAACCCTTCAATATGACCTTTATTCTTAGGCCTTTTGACAGTCGTTCTCTGGGATGGCTAGAACCGACTGAACAAGCTCCAAATTCTTATAAATTGGCTCACATGTCTTCAAAAACAGCAAAAAAGATTTTAAAAAACATACCGAAACCAGTCGCAAAAAAACAAAATAAAATAATTTTTTTACAAAAATTATTATTTGGGTATTTTTTGGGAAATCGTATTAAAATTGTTGTTACTTTTTTTAAAAAAAATTTAAAATTTTTAATTAACAAGATTCAAAATTTTGTCAGAAAAAAAAACAAAATAATATTAACTTTTTAAGGTTTTGATTTTTAGTTTGGCGATTTTTGGGAAGTTTTTTTTAATTTTTTGGGGACAAGGAAAAAAAGAAACTGGCAGCCCTGCAATTATGTATGGAACAAACTATCAGACAAATGGCCGCCGCGACCTTGGCGTCACACCTCCATCCGATGGTACAAATTTTCGATGACGCTGAGGCATAATTGAGGTTAATCTGCCAAATTATCTCATCCTTTTGTTCTTAAATTGTTGCTGGCTTATCGACGTACACCTTTTCTTTCAAATAACCCCAAAGAAAGAAGTCCAACGGTGTCAAATCACGTGATCCTGGCGGCCAATTGACATCGCCACCACGTGAGATAACACGGCCATTTAATTTTTCGGGCAAAAAAGCCATTGTTTCATAGGTTGTGTGGCAAGTGGCACCGTCCTGTTGAAACCACATATTGTCCACATCCATATCTACCAATCCGGGCCATACAAATTTCATCTCACGATAGCGAACACCATTCACTGCCTAACCGGCCTCATTTTGGGAAAAAATACGGCCCGAAAATATATTTGGAAAGCTTTAAAAATTTTAATTAATTACCTAATAACTCTTGTTATTTTTTTCTGTGTAAGTCGGCTTAAAATCTAAGCAGAATCTAGCCGGACTTTTCGGCTATGCTTATGCTAAGATATAAACAGCGGCGGCGCTAAGCCGGCTTGAAGCCAATTGACTTGGACCTCTGCAATAGAGGCCTATTAGAAGACCTCCGTACTCCTTCTTTTTTCTGCTGAGATTATTTTATTTAAGAATATTCAAGTAATCTTTTTTTGAAAACCTACCACTTTTTTGTTGAGTGCACTTATAAATTCAAACCCTTTTGCTATAGAAACTGTACAATCTTTTAAAAGACCTTTCAAATCAAATTGTTTTAAAGTTTGACCAGTTTGATCCATTAAATTCATGCTAAGCTAATTTTTCCCCTCAATTACGATTTAGGAAAATGTTTTGGAATCGAAAAGAGATACCATAACTATTGAAATAGAAAAAGAAATGCGAATTCCACGCCGAGCTTTTAAAGCTCAATTAAAATGCCAACTTAAACAATTTTCATAATTTAACTATACTAACTTTTTGTGTGTGTAGAAAACAGTTTAAAAACTAATAAAGCGAACATTTTAAAGAAGAAATTATTTCACTGTAGAAGAAATTACAACTTTGGAACATCAGTGGCAGAAACTAAATACATATATGTAAATTGCTAAATAGGCAGCTCGTTGACATGAGTTTAGCAAATCGTTAGCCAGAGTTAAGTTGTTTTTGCTGAATAAACTTTGTGCCAAATTTTCATTACGAATATGTACGTCTGCATTAATTCGCCACTTTATATTAGGAGTGGTTTAAAATTTTGCGATGGTTTTAAAAAAAATTTACAATCTCATTTAAAAATGCTATAACATGTATGTATATTATAATTATATGTATCTCGATCGATTCCTCAGAAGCTGAAGAAGAATATGCATTTGACTTTATAAGCTTATACAATTTCGATTATTCCAATTAAAAGAAATCGTTCAATATACATATGTACTATGTTTGTGGCAAATATCTTGCTTTGAACTTTTATTTTGAAACACTTGCGACTGATCAAATAGAAATGACAAAGCAAAATTATGTTTTTGCTCGACGTACGAGAGACAAATCAAAAAACATACCGCTAATCTACATATACATAGGTACATCGTCTCTTTCTTATGAATATTGTTAATTGTTGTTGTTGTAATATTAATTTTCAAGTAAAATTGCAATGCTCCAGTTACCTTAATTTAACCGCTAGAAAAGAGAAAATAGTTGTTTGTAATTTTTTTTAAATGTATCAAAGAGGTCGTCAGTGGAAATGGCATTTTTTCTCTTTAAAAATTGATATAAGCTTTAGGTACTCCTAAATAGTTATATTTGAAGATTTTGTCCTTATTGCCATATATTGATAAAAGTTTCAAGGGTTTTTATTTTTTGAGTCGAGGTTGACATTCTCATGGAAATGCCCATATTCGTATAAAATTTATTTTTTGTTACTAATAGTTTTTCTTCTATTTTAATGGTAATAATCAACGTGTAGGGAAAAATCGGATTTTTATTAGCATGGGTAAGTATTTTTTCGAAAAATCCACTGGCAAAACTAGCTGAAGGGTATAAAGATAACTGGGGTCATAACAAGTCGAGATTATTACAGGTGGTCTTAAAAGCCCTGCTGATAATTTTTTTTTTTAGCTTTATCATTGTTGGATGTCAAACTTTTGTTTATTATCTTTGTTTCTATTTTGTTTTTCATTCTGCTTTTGACATTGCACAATGATTTCACAAAAACAAATTGCTTGTGGTTTTTGTACGAGTTGTACTTGTTGTAGCACCGAGATTCCCTGGGATGAATTCGCCTTGAGTCATAAGAAACGTAATTTTGAAGTAATTTAAACGATTTTCTGCTTTAAAACTGGCAATAAGCTGCTAATCTCTTAAAAAATTTCCTGCGATTGAATGATAGCAAACTTTAATTATCTTTTTAGGATATCACATGGTCAGGCTTCACCGACTAAACTTGTTTCGGTTCGAGTTTTATACGCAAAAAACAAAGAAAACAAAATTAATAAACATTTTAATTTCATTTGAAATAAAAAGTATTTAACGTTTATTTTATTTTTTTATATCGTAAAAACATTAACAAAACATACTTAATTTTATAATCTGCTTTTTATTTGATAGTTACATCCGTTATATTAAAACTTTCAGCTGCTGAAGTTGGAGGGAGGCGAGAACGGCACTGGTCAACTGTCATTAGCAACTCTTCTATAATGGCTTATTTTACTTATGTTTTCAGCTTATTCGATATGGGATAAACCGTCTTCTCTAAATAAACTTAAGTTGTTTACAGCTTTATTTAAAATTTGCTTATTCAATCGTATTAAATCAAGATTTTCTTGGAGATTTAGGGGCATATTTGAAGTTTTGCGAACATGAGAATAATTAATTTTGTCGTAAATCTAAATTAAAAAAATTAAAATGATTAAGTAAAAAGTGAAAAACTAGTAACATTTTTTAATATGTATTTTAAATTATTTCATACCTACAGTGGCGGGGAAAAATTTACATTCCCTACCACAAAATGCGTTTTATGTAAAAATTTATATTATTTATATTAAATTTATATTATATGAATGCACATTCCCCGGTGGTTTTTTCCCTTCTCCCATTTTCCCTACGTAAATTCAATTGTAAAAATTGGCAAAGTGAAAAAACTCCCGGGGAATTTGCATTCATAATTGGGATGATTCGTTCTTTAAAACATATAAAAAAGCTAATTGGAATAATTTTAAAAAAATTATAAAAGACAATAGCTATCTTTGTAGGTTTGCCTCTGAATGCATTCATTTAAATCATATAAAAAAAAATTTAAAAATATTTAACATTATGTATGTATAACTTTAAATTGGTTGTCTAAGTTTAAAAAAAAAATGAAATGTATTAAACATGTCCATATTCATAAATAAAACTTTTTTTCCAATATTTTCAAGCATATTTCACAAAAATAATATCATAAAATGCAAACATTTATCAAAATGTCATTTTATTTTTGGTTTAAAGAAGGTTAAAAGACTCGGCAAGTTACTTACAACAAAGTCTGTACAAAAATTTGTTTTCCTTACCCCGACCTTACCGCTGACGTTTACAAACCAAGAGTTGCGCAAGTAACTTGCCGAGTGTGAAAGGGGCCTTGTCAATAGGCAATGTGTCAGAAAAAACGGGAGAGTGACACTACATTGTATTCTTTATACCATCTTTAGTAACAGGGTTGTCAGATTTTTTTGAGCTCGATCGCCAAACGTCCATTATCAGTAAAGTAGATGTGGACCAAAAAATTGTCGAATACTCCACAAAAATCATAGTCACACAATAAAAAAAATTTTAATTATTTTTTATCGGCATTAAAAAAGTTAGCTTTTCTGATGCAGCGCAGTGATGCATTTCCGAACAGGCCCTATATGCGTATGGGTGTATGGGGGTAGCAGGATAAGAAAAACTACAATAAGGAACAAACAAGACCTAAAAAATGCCCTTAACAAGAAATGGTATGAAATTTCTTCAGAAGCTATTGGCAAGAAGGAATCGTATAAATGCTGTGTACGAAAGTAAAGGCCCAACAAGACATTTAAAATACAAATTTTGTATAAAATAGTATTATAAAATACATACTAGCATTTAATCCGTTACTTTCTTAGGGTCCCCTTTTTCTTCGAGGACATATCAGTATGCCAAAGTTTTTTTTAGGTTTTAACTTGTTTAAATTTGAAGAACACAAAAGCAAATGAAAGAAAGTTAATTTCCCGTATTATCCTTTTTGATACTTTTTTCTCCAAAATTTGAATGTTGTAGTGGGAGCCCATTATTAAGTACGTATATGTTAATGAATAGGGAAATGTTTTGGTTTAAAAGATAGATGGCGTGACAAAAAAGTTCCAAAATATGTACTTTTACTTTCCAAAATGACCACATTTCAAACGGAAATTCAAAAAGTACCCTTCGATGAATAAAAATTACCAAAAAGTTCCCTCTTATTGACTCTCATCCACCCAGGACATTGCATCTTGAATTTTATGTTTCTAGGTCCAATACTAACGGAAATTCAAAAAGTACAAGTTAAAGAACAGAAAAGTACCAAAAAGTTCCGTCATAGATTCTTATCCACTCAGGGCATTGCATGTTGAATCTTATGTTTTAAGTTCCAACATTAACGATAATTAAAAATATACCAGTTGTAGAACCAAAAAGATAAAGTAATATATCAAATTTCCCGTATTTCCCCTTTTTGGTAATAATTTTTCCTTCATTAAAGTATTAAAAATTTTAGTATTGTAGTGGGAGCCCACAATTTAGTACGAATACGTGAATGAATGAAGAAAAATATTTTGTAAAAAATAGTACCAAAATAGTTACGATTTTCACCCCTTAAATGTTCCAATTTCGAAAATGTACCAAATTCGTATTCGTATTTTTTTGATAAGTTTCGAATGTGGTATAAACTTTGTTTTTATGTTTTTTGGTTCAAAAGTTAGATGGAGTGTCAAAAAAAGTACCAAAATTCAGGTTTTACCCGTTTAATCCCTAATAGGGCCGAATTTCAAAAAAGTACCAGACACCTATCCGCTTATTTTTCTAAAGAACAACGATAAGTATTACATTTTTTTTTGTATATCTTTTAGTTTTGGAGATATAAGGTTACCGAATTTTCGCGTTTTTCAAATATACCGTCTTAGTGGATCGATTTGGAGTGTGACCAATCTCTGGTCCGAATTTCAAGTTTTTAGCTTCAGGCGTTTAGGCTGTGCGATGATGAATCAGTCAGTAACGTTACAATTTTATATACATATGTACATATATGTATGTATGTATAGATGGAGTATGTATACTTTTCTGTATATTTAAAATCGAGTTTATTAAATTTTTTAAAAAATATCTTATTTTCCTTAGATTTTTGTCTAAAAAGCTTTTTTTTTTAATGGAATGATAGAATATGTATAGTTTTTGTTAAAGAATCATTTAAATTTTTACATAAAACACATTTTTGGTGGAGTATGTACATTAGGGTAATGACTTTTGTGGACAAAATTTCTTCATTTCACCACGCGATGGGCAATTTAGTATTGATAATGAAAATAATTTTTTTGGGCCATTTTGGCCAAAAAAGTTTCCGCACCAAATGCTACTAAAGCTCCTCAAAATTTTTTTTTTTTAATTTCCATACTCATTATATCGAGCTCTAACCGTGAAAATAACGTAAGCGGCAAAAATCAAATTTTACAGGAGTTTTTTTATTTTCTTTCATTTAAATTTTGTATGAAATTTGTCGCTTACGATAAAATTCTTCTTTATGTGACCATGAAAAATAGAAAATTGAAAATGATGTCGCTTTCTTTATTTTCGCGGTTAGAGCTCGATATAGGGTGCATTTATTGTTTATATATTCTTAAAATATAGGTATAAAATAAGAAACTGTATGACAAAAATTTAAAGCTTTTTTGGGTTTAATGAAATAAATTTTAAGTTTAAGGTGCGAGTTGATTAACATAATGGAAAATTATCTGATTTGTAATTGTAGACGATTCACTACCCAGTGTTTAAGAAAACACAAATAGAGTCATAATATCGAGATTTTTTTTGCGCCTTTCATCTGTACAAATGGTAAGATCTTGATATATTTTAATTAAATTATTAGCAACTACTTGAAATTTGATTATTAAATGTTAATTTTTTATACTCAGGAGAAAAATGTAGATTCAAAACTTTATCGCGTTTGGTGAGGAAACTTTTTCACGATCGCGAAAAAGTAATACATCATTCATTAATTCATGTTCATGGTCTATACGGCTGAGCGATGAAGAATTTGATATTCGCAAAAATTGCAAAAAGTACTTACCCTAATGTACCTACATATATTTTTCTGTGTCACTGTGTACCTATGTATATGTTTTAAGCGGTTAAATTTACCTGTGTAGCTGGAATAGCAAAACATATTGTACTTAAAAGGTATATTTCAGGTTCCTGCGATTTATAATCTTTCCAAAACCCCAATACGTTGGTATCTGCCATTTGAAAGGGTAACTTTAAATCTTCCAGTTTTCTATAAATTCCAGTCGAAACAGTTTCTTGGGCACTTTGGCATAAAAATTCATTTAAAAAAGCATTCTCGTCGTCATCTTCATCGACGTGTTGCTGTACTGTGTACTGTTTTTCTGCTTCTGAAACTGGGTCGACTATCTCAGAATTATATAATTTAAAACGATTCCACAGTTGTTTTAGATACTCTAAAGCAAACATTTTTTCAGGCAAATTTAAAATGTGTTGAAGTCGAGGATCCAAGTACAAACAGGCCTTGAAATGGTCTTGATTTAAAAGCTCTTCAGAATTGTTTTCAACGCATTTAAGTAGTTCCGTAGCTATAACAGCTGTTAGATTTCCCTCAGCATGGTTAGCATGTAATAGTTTTTGCGTTGCCAGTTTACACTTTAACCATTGGGCGTAAAAATCACCAAAAATAATTTCGGAAGTGTAAAACTTCTGCAAAGCTTTTTGTAGAAAAATAATCGATTTACAAAAGGCATCAATGAAATTTTTAAGGTTATCATTAAAATTAAATCGATCATCGGGACTCTCAGGCTGTTCATATTTTATACATTCTAGAACAGGAAGAGCTTCTCTTAAATCATTTATCATGGTGTAAGTTGAGCCCCACTGCCAGGGAGAATCTAATTGAGGAATTTTTAAATTATTTTGTTCAAACAATTTTTGGAATATATTTGATTGATCATTTATAAATTTAGTCAAATTACGACATTCCAGAAACGGGGTAAGTATGCTGGGATTTTTAAAAATAGCCAATATACTTAACTGAGCTATTACACCAGTATAACGATCAACTTTAATGTTGCCCACATACATATCAGAACATTTTTCAAATTTTTGTATTTCTCGTAAATATTCAGAATTTGTTACAGTGTGTTTCAATTTAGACTTTGAATTATCCCAATAAGCGCTTACAATTTGGTTAGAATCAATATTAAATTTTTGCAATATTTCAATAATACGCTCTCCTGTTAGTTGATGGTTTTCCTCCAACGTAACCGTGCCAAGTAGAAAAGATTCCACTTTGGTTTCATTGACATATTGAACACTAACGCTAAAAGTATTTAAGGAAGCGTTCAGATCCATATCAATTTTTAAAGACAACAAACGACGGTGTAGATCATTGCTGATCTCATTGCGTATATAATTGGCCACGGAACATATAACTTTTTCATTTTTAACTTCGTTTACATTGAATTCCATGTTTCCTTGATTAGAAATGGCCACACAAATTGGGCTCAAAAGGGTCTGCATGTTCTTGGAGTCAAACAATTTCGGAGGTACTCCTTCGTCAATCATAAGGCCCATAACAGCTTCGACAACAGTCTTTTCTGCAATTTCAATGATCAATTTTCCTTCGAAGTCAATCAGTTTCTTAGCGTTCCATATTTTCGTTTTTGGTTTTTTAGTGTTATTAGATTCCACATTGATATTATGTTGTTTTAAGTGCAGCATCAGATTAAAGTGCCGGTTGTTTCTTACGTGTTTATTGCATAATTTACATACAGCAATTCCTTCATCCACTCTATTATCAAAATGCTTCCATACCTCACTGTTAGGAGTATGGAGTTTATTTATGTGTTTTCTCAAACTGTAGCTGCGTTCATTTTTTAACCGTATCTTACACAATTTGCACACCGCAACACCTTCTTCAATAATATTATCGAAATAATTCCATATATCACATCTGGGATTGAATACCATTTTTCAGTGGAAATATCAATGAACCAAAAATATGCTCGAACAGTAATAAAAAAAAAACACGTCATACACACACGCCACGTTCCCAAGAAAGATTCAACGTATACTAAATTTAAATGTCTACCCTCTTGTGCTCTCGTGTTGTTTGTTTGAGTTTATAAATTAATTCCTTTTAGTTCTCTTATTGATATTGAGAACTTTAAAAAAATAGAGAAGCAATTGTTTACTTAAAAAGTACATACATATGTATGTATGGATGTATGTATGTATACTTTTTTTAATTCTCTTACAGTGTGTTGTTGTATTCATAACTGGTTTTTAACTACAACATTTTCACTTTTTAAATGGCTTAGTTGCCATTGAGTAACTTTCCTACTATAATTATAACAAGTAAAAGATTTCAATACTGTACTTTTTTTTAAGTTGTTGTTATTGTAGAACCGTGCACTTGAGTGTTTTTGATACTGGGCTGCAGCGTTACCGCTCAAAATTTTCAAAACGGGGCACAAAAAGGGGATTTTCAAAAGAAAAGTGGCACAAAAAGGGAAACTCTAAGAAAAAGGGGCAAATTGTAAAATAAAAAAATGTTTATATTTATTAAGTTCCTTTTTTCAGATTGGCTCTGGTTTTCGAGATATACCGTTATTTCGAAAATGGAGGAGGTTGCACAACATATATTCGCGTAACTCAAAAACGGTTTAGTTTATTGAAATTACTAAAAAAAAACCGAAATTCCGCAATAAAATTTCATTTCAGAAAAGTAAAACTCTTTTTCTAATATGAGTAGGTAGTCGTTATTGAAACATATGTGCTGTTTTCACAACACAAGTGACTGAACGTGTAGGCAAATTTATATGGGAAACACTCAAAAAACTGAGTGCTTTTCATATAAATTTCACTAAACGTTCAGTCACTTGTGTTGTGAAAACAGCACAATAATTTTTTTTTTATCAAAATTTCGAAATTTTTGTTTTTTAAAAATTCATACAAAATTAAGAAATGCAGCTAGACTTCTGATTTTTTGCAGACTTATAAAAAACGAAGCTACAAACAAAACCAGCTATAAATGATTAAAATCTGTTTGCAACTTTTGATTTTATTCACAAAAGTCGACAAATTTATCACCATCCCTTAGGGGGCTCCCATACAAATATTGCGTTTTATGAAATTCTTAAATTAATTAAAATTTGTCGACTTTTGTGAATAAAATCAAAAGTTGTCACGAAAAAAAAGTGTAAATTTCATGCACAGTGTAATCAGTTCATACTTTTTTGCTTTTGCCTAAAATTCCACGTGAAATTATTGCAGCTTACATTATTTCGCAGTTGTAAAAAAAATGTTGCCAGAAACATTTCGGAACTTTTTCACAAAATAAACAGAGTACATTATTTCATAGACATTCCGCACAAGTTTTTTTTCATATGCGTTTTGACAGCATTTCACGTGGAATGTTGAACGGAGTACCAGGCTTTAGTGAAAAATTGTAATAATGAAAAAAAGAGTAATAAAATTTGAAAAAAAATTTTAACCAAAACTTGATAATGTAAGCCCCAACTTAATGGATATTGTAAATATATGGATGTATCGAATTTTTTAAATTAAATTTAGCGAGCTAAAAATAGCGCTTTTTGGGTATAATTTTTTTTAACGCTGTGGCCGAGCGCGTTTTGGGAAGAGGATTACCCCGTTTTGGTTACAAAAACATGACAACGAATGTTTTAATACTCACAAGGGTTATTCCTGTTAAAAATTATGAGAAACAGTCCATAATTTCAAATAGTTCCCATATAAACTTCTACCTGGATAGTCTTTATGCCAATAAATCATCATTTTATGCTGGTATTTTTTCATCAATAATTTTCAGCATTATTTTTAATAAAAATAACTCAAAAGTCAAAAAAAAAATTTTACTTTATTTTATAAAAAAAATAAAAATAAATTTTAAATGTTTTTAACTAGAAAAACATCCATACACATTCTAATGTTCATTTACTTTAGTAAATTATAAAGTAATTTTGTATTAAACACAGCGCATTGTGATTTATATAAACTCTTCTTCAGGTAAGTGTTTTGCGGACACTCCAGAACCTGATGGTTGAACTTTGTCGGATGTTGATGTCTCTGCAATGCTAGAGTATTCCGTTATTGTTGAAGCCGTATTGCTATTATCATCCTCAGATATTTCGTTACACTCGTCTTCAGTTTCAGATAAAGTCGATGATGGATTTGATTGATCATCATTGAATAATTGCAAATGTTCTAAAGCGTCATCTAATAGATGGAACTTTAAGCGCATATTCAAGAGATTTTCTTTAGTAAAAGTTGATAGTTTTGAATCCACTTCTAAGCGATACACATCAGAGTAACGTTTTTTGTTGTAAATCTATAAGGATATACATAAAAATTTATGTTTGTCAGTTGATAAAGAAATTTAATGAAAATAAATAATTTATGTTCAAAAGCATATACAAACATACATTAAGGCCCAACTATAATATGCATAAGCTGGCTTAAGCTACTGTCAAAAATTAACAAAAAAAAAATAAAAATAAATCAAAAAATATTTTATTCCGTACGGAAAGTGCGATCGGTTTTGCACTTTGCTTAAGCAAATGCAAGTTAATTAAAATTAACCAAAAAGTTTTCTAAGTTTAATATGGTTCGACACATATGAATCACATGTATTTGCACAATTGCTGGACAAGCATTTGACAAGTGTATTTGGCCCTTAAAAAGTCAACCTTCTTTTCGCCTCAAGGCATCAACAATTTTGTGCATGTAACTTACTACGCAAGGCCCATCTATCAGGTCTGCTTACTTGTACAAAAACAAAAAACGATTCTTTTTAGTTGTCAAAAATTTACTTCCACATATACAAAGCAAAAGGAAAAAACGTGTATGTGTCGCATACCATAAACGTATACATGCACATGTAAACAACTTTTGACAACTAAAAAGAACATATACAATGATCATCAGGCTTCTTGCACAGACCTTTTCAATGGGCCTTGTTACTACGTTTAACTGCACACCTTCTACTTTTTTGACAGCTGCGTATGCTACGAAAAAGAGAGTAACGCGTGGTGTGGACCTCCAGCTTAAATCGTGTTTTGTGGAATGCAATAATTTAAAAAATGTGTGCTTGGAAAACCTTTTTTTTTATTTAGAAAAGTGCAGATGAAGCAAACCGATTGCTCATGAAACCTTTCTTTGATACGCTTTCATTGTATTCACGAGCAAAAGTTAAAGACCTACATAGTTTTAAGAACTCAATGAAAAAAGAGTTATGTTATACCCACGAGTCTTTCTGAAAGCGTGTCAATCATCGTATGAGACTCTCATGCAGGCATTATTTTACAATTTGTGAAATGCTCAGCCGTACAAATAAATGATCTACCTAAATAGGAGAATCAAGCGTCTTTTTCATGTCCAAGCTTTTCATGTTCATACAATTAATAAGAAACAAACCTTTAGATCGGTAATTTAAAGGCACCTGGTTAGAAAATCTTATTTGTTTGTTTTATTGAAATTATTTTGACATTAGAATTTGCATGTTTAAAAAACCCTCTTATTTAGGAATTCAGAAATTGTTAATGAATCATACAGTTTTAGGACTTGCATCATCAGAAGATTCTTAAAGGAGTTGTATATTAAATACAATCGCCTACCAAAACAGCCTATGCTAGCTGGGATTCGTTTGTGCTGATGTTTGTAGCACCTTCATATATTGTTCCTAGACTATCCTTATGTATACTCTCAGAATCACTTTCTGTGCTGATGTAACGATATTCGCCAAGCTGGAAGTACTCCACTTCCTTCTTTTTAGGCTTTAGGTTTTGCGTCCTTGTGTGTTTTTCAGTTTTAATTTGTAAATAAAATCTTGAAATTAAATTTGAATTTAAATAAATATTTAAATAGAGATGTCAAAATAATAGTACTAACGGCATATTATTTCGACACATAGTTAGTTAAAAGCTGTTGCTTACGTAGCAAGCCAAGGTCACCTGGTTTTATATGGTTTTAATACAAAGTGTTATTTTATTTATTTAATTTTTAATTTTGACAATTTGTTCAAATATGTATTTTTAGGCATATATTTGTATATGTGAACACAGGGCAAACATTTTTCCCCATTTTTTATTTGAAGCTATTTAATATCTGTTGGAAAAAACAAAAATGGGCAAATAAATGTGCGTAGTGTGACCAGAAAATGAAATTTTTATTTTTTTTTAACAAATTTTTTAAAAATGCTGGCAAACAAAATATGACAATTGTTTGCCATATGTGGCCGTAGGTATCTTAAGTCAAATTACAATTTAAAAGCTTTTTTACTTTAGTAGACTTAAGGCTTAGTTAGCCGGGAGTAACAGTAACGTTGCAAAACAGCTGATTCATTTTGTTGTGTGTAAAGCAATTAGAACGATTATAGTTAGCAGTAAGATTTTACGTCTCCATCAGTAAGAAATAGATTGGTTTTACTTTTTTACGGTAAGGTTACTGTTACTCCCGGCTAACTGAGCCTTTATTCCTTCAATATTTTCCAGGAATAAGTCTATTAAAGTATAAAAGCTTTTAAAATTGTAATTTGACTTAGAATACACATTCGAATTAATATGAAAATTTATTTACTAAAAAATATTACAAAATTGGAGAAATAAAAATTTGTTTAGACCATCCGATTTGACGTGGAATGCCCCATATATAACCCTTGAGTAGACACCTAATTTGTGTGGCCGCAAACTGTCACCTGGGCCTGGCTGGGACTATTTTAATTTGTATGGAGTTTTATAGCTATGGCAAGAAAATTTTGTTGTCAACTAGAATAATTCTTCGAAATAAAAGTAAACAAAGAATTCGGGCGTATTGCGTGTGCTTTCTGAAACCTTTAGTTTTGATTTTATCTACTAAAGTAAATATATATTAGCGCTAGACCTGGCCAGGCCCAGGTGGATCCAAACATAAAATGTTCAATAGGCCAATCGCCACTCCCACGGTGTTTGTATTTACACTTGTAAAAAACATTTTGATTGAGGAATACATAATGTTTCGTTGTAATATAAAAAAAGTAAAAAAAAATGACTAGCCGGGTCAAGTATACACTTAAGGGATAATATTAGCTGTTTGGTCCCGGCGCTGCTCGCGATTTTCGAAATAACAATTAAATACTCCAGAATTTTTTTGATAACTAAACCCGGTCAACATTTTATCAGGAAATTTTGTTTAATAAATATGCATATTAAGAAAAACCTGGCTCCAGAATAAACTAAATGTCGTTGCAAGTTTATCGAGTTCGTGAACACTTTTTACATAGCAACAATTCTGTGGTCGTATAGAAAAACTTAATTTTTTGAAAACACGAGAAACACTTAAGGCAGAATTAGTCTTTACTTTCTGTTTCTGTTCTGTTCCGTGCCGTTCTGTGTCAAAATTGTAATAGTTGCTTTTTCTGTAGCAACTAATCAGCCATTTATGTCAAATTTATTAGTTTTGCATCGTCCACTGTTTTATTTCAATAAGTTTTATGCATATAAATTTGAAGAAATTAAATTTAATGAATTTTTAAAATCAAAAAATAGTTTTTTCAATAAAAATATGTATTTTTTATTATTTATTATGCTGTCACTTACAATTACTTAACAAGTTTTTGATTTTAACAAACTGAACCGCAACAGAACAGAAAAACTAATCAATTTCACAGGGGTTTAATAACAAAAACAAATCAGCTGATTCGTAACAGAACAGAAAGTAAAGACTAACTGAGTCTTTAAAGTTTTAAACAATTTTCAATAATTTTTCATATGAATTTTTGTTATTATGCATGCGCATTAAACAAAACATAATTTTTAGTAATGTAAAAGATTTCTGGTTCCATTTTTGGTCATTAAAACCGAAAAGCAATGCCTTGTTTCTTCGAAAAATGGAGGTACCTTGAAAACTCTATCAAGAAATATTAATATTTGAAATTGGTTCTTAACGGGCTAATGCATCAGAATTTTTAATCCATCGTGTGAAAGATATTTCGAAGTAGTTTCTTATAATACCTATACTTTTTAGATCCAGTTTTTAAGATTATTGATAAGGGGAACGTTCGTAAATGCAGTTGTTGGGTATCCCTTGCGCAGAAGTAAAGTTTAATATTCGTAAAAGCATCACTTGTAAGAAACTTGACATCACTCTCATATGTCAAAAGTTTTTTGTGCAGTCATCCCGCAGCTCTGCAGCAAATTTTAACAAATATTGCTTAAGTTAATTTTCTGATGCAATAACTTTTGACATAAAAGAAATCGTCTTATTTGTCTTTTGTGATGATTTTTCTTGTAATTTATAAGAACACTGTCACTTTTTGTTTCAATATTTTCAATAGAATTTGCCATCGTTATTGTTGATAACATTTTTATTATTATTTTATGTTTGACTGTTAAACTTTTGAAATTTAGCTTGTGTTCAAAAATACAAACTTTGCACAGCTGTTGTGCAGTAACAATGTATCAGCAATACAACAGCAACTGTTAACCACGCATCAGCAACAACAAAGCTTTTATATACATATTTACGTGCGTACCCAAAATATGTCTTATGGCGTTTTCTTTTCTAAAAAAAAGTGTTGCATAAGTGTTACATGTGATTTGGCAACATTTTTAAATGCTCCCCTAATTTTTAAGAAGTGTTTCATATTTTACGTTTACAAAAGAACACAAATTTCGGCATTAAGCAATTAGCGCAAGGTAAATTCAATTACAGGTGGTGGCAAGACTACAACAATCCAAAGCCAACAGAAACAACAGATGTTTTTTGTATTGCATTGTTAGTGTTTACGGCTCGAAACTTGCCACCACCTTGTATTGAATTCGCCTTGATCTAGTGCTGCACTCATGCCCCTTTAATTAAAATTAGCGTTGAACATGTAGCATTTTTTTTAAATTTAAAGGGAACATTCACACACACCCTAAGCGTGTGTCTGAAACGGTAGCAAAGTTCTATGGTGAATAAAAATTGTCAAGAATTTCTACGCTAGTGTCAAAATTTATACTAGCCCCCAGGGCTAGTGAAATTTTATTCACCACAATAGTGTCAAAATTTTACTCCCATGAGTACTTTGCTATCGTTTCAGACACACCTTAATACGAAAAAACAAGTTCAAATTATTTTTGGATTTTCTTGTTTTAATGCCCGTAATTTCTACAAAAAGAAATCCAGCTGTGTATAGAAATCTATGGGGTAAAATCTGCCATATTTTAAAGGAAAATTGAAGGTAATAACATGTAGGCAAAATCAACGTTGAAATAGGTAAATATAACTGTAAGGTACGAACACGACCTGCTTTCTTTTTGTAGAAATTACGGGCATAAGAAACGAACTGGATTACTTAAGAAAATAAACTTCTTTCCGTGTATGGTATGCATTTCAGAGTACTTTATATCAAAAGTATTTAAAAAACGGAAATTTTAATTTTATGTGTCTTGATTTTAATGTATGCAATCTATAAAAGCACTATTTTAGCGCTCATTTAAAAAATGCGCCTTTTCGACAGATAAGAAAAGCGCCAAAGGCGCTAAATTGGCAAAAAAAGTACATTGATGAAAAATAGCAGTACATATAAGAAAAAAAAGTACATTTATTTTTTATTAAAAAACGTTTAAAAAATTCATTAAAGAACATAAAATAACAATTTATTCAATAAAGAACATAAAAATGAGATCGTAAATAAGTATAAGTAATAACTTAAAATTAGTCAGGTCTTTTCAAATTCAATTCTTTTTTTTTTTAATAAAATTAATTTAAATATTTTTTAATACAGTGGCCGACAAATGTCTACATACGACTACATTGAAGATGTAATTCGTTATCAAGAAAGTTAACAATAAAGGACCAAATTACTATCAAACAAGTTCTTTTGAAAAAAGTGCTGTTTAGATAATTTATCAACCCTTTATTAAAGCTTAATGACGCTCAGATTAATTGAATATTAAATCTGCTACGAGCAAAAAAAAAACCAGAGTCGAAGTATATCGAAGGCTTTGGCTTTAAATTTTGCTTGTAACCAAACGTTTCATAAGTATAGCAAACACGCCAGCAGTGGCTCTGCTTTTCTACTTATATAATGTTAGGAAACAATCTAAATTCAAGGCTAAAGCCTTCAATGTACTTGTACCCTCAATCGCCATTGTAGATATTTTTACTGGGTGTTTCAAAGAACTTTTTTTTCTACACTAAAAACGTTAAGCACAGAAAAAAGGCGAAAAAAGTACTTTAGCGTACTTTTTTAGGTGCTATGCAGAAGGCAGTACATTGATGAAAAAAAGTACGTGTACTGCTGAAAAAAGTACTTACGCAAGCCTATTACAACTTCTGTGACACCGACAGGGCTGCCAGATCAATTTGTGGTAAAATCGTCAATTTCCTGAGAAAATATTTAGAAAAATCGCCTTTCGCGTTTCGAAAAATCGTCCAAAAAAATCGGACAACTTAAAATTTAGTTCTTTTTAACAATTTGTGTTTGATTTTTATAAAAAAAAAAACATTCAAACAAAAAGAATTACTTCATACCCAGCTATTATTTTAAATCGTGTAAGAGCTACTGCGAGTCTCATGAAGAGCGTCTTAGATCGTCGAAGACAGCATTTTTTAATCGTGGAAGATTCCTCACATGGGAAAACCTAACACGAATGAGATTCTTCCATAGCACATAGATAATCTACCGAGTCTTTTATGTCATGAAAAACTGTAACACGAGTGAGATTCTTCCATCGCACATACATAGATTATTTAACAAGTCGTTCATGCCATGAATCATATGAAACTCATGTAGATATTATCTTAAAACTCGTAAAATGCTCGCGTATTATTGTTGAAAATATGATTTATGCAGAGAGTCGTAGAAGGTTCATTAGATGATGGTTTAATGAAAGATAAACAAAGTGTGGTTTTTGTACTCTGTACAAAAGCGGCACGCGTATTGAGTTTTAAACATTTGTCATGCGCATACAATTTGTTTGAACCATACAAAACCCGATTTTGTTAATTGTGTTAATTATAATGGCAATTTAGCTATTTGTTGGTCAATTTAGCGTTATTTTCTCCATTTTTATTTATAATTTGTGGGTTTTATTAAACAAGAAAGTAATCACTACTATTCGTGACACAACGTTGTCGCTCTTGCTTAATTAAGGTAGAAGTACACACCAAGCGTTAGTGCGCGCGCCCTCTGTAGACTTCTGTCAAAAAAAGTTAAACTAGTGTATTTTAATAGAACAAGCTACATGCAAATTATTTTGACGCGTTAGCTCCAGAAAGTTGGTTAACTTTGAACCTTTTTACGCGTTGTGTATTTTTGAGAAGTAATCAGCTGACAATTAAAAATCTTGATATACTTTCGAATCCGTTTTCAATGCAAAAATAAATAAACAAATAAAAAACAGCTGACAGGAATGGCTTCAGTAACGCGTGTTGTGGTTAAATTACAATTTTTCATGCGCTAAAATTTTTAAACGCAAGAAAAACGTCAACGAATTAACGCGTGGTTTGTACATCTACATACCTTTAGGTTTAGGCATATCAGCGTTAAAGCTAAGCGAAAAAAAAAACGTTTTGTATTCCGCTATTAAGGTAGTTAGGGTACGGCAGATAAACATTTCAAGATTAAAAAACCAACGTGTCAGAAAATGTAATGTTTTATCAGAACAAAAAATCGTCAAAATGACGATAAATCGTCAAATATGGCAGCCCTGGCCACCGAACTGAAATACATATTCGTCAAATAAGAGAACAATGAGAGAACGAATTTCAATTCCTCTCTCCCCTCTCGACAATAAGGTAAAAATCGCAACGATAGACTCATTTGGGAGTGTAGATATGCTGCTCTATAAAATAACCAGTTTGTCAAAATTGTCTTCAGATAAATTAAACGCACACATGTACAAATTTTGGCTTATATATGTATACGAAATTTTACGTTTGTGTTCCAACTTAGGTAAACAGCTAACAAACATATGGGCCAACGAGTTTACCTTGTGTAAATATACATTGAATCGCATAATGTAAATGGGGACTTATGATGCTTCCTTTTGGTTTTTATTTTAATGTCGTAACCAGCGCTACTAGAAGTAAGATTTTGCCTTATTTTTCAAGTTTTTTTTAACCGAAAAAAGATTTTAAGATTTTTTCCCCAAAAACAAGACTTTTTGTTTTGTATAGACGAAGGTAAGGTTCAATTAAAACAAACCTTCTTTGATCCCATTTAAAATTTTTTAAACTAAATAATACAATTTAGTACCTATAAGAATGTGAATTTTTTGTAATTTTTTTTTTTTTTGTTTATTTTATATAAATATTACATAAAATATGAATTATTTGTATTATTTTTAATAAAAAAAAAAACACTTTTTTCCAAAAATAAGATTTTTTCTTCAAAAATAAGATTTTTTTTTTGGTGAAATTAAGATTTTTTGCTGAAAATTTCTGGCAGCCCTGGTCGCAACATCTCTTTACAATACAAATCACGGAGCGCATTTAAATAGTTTGTTTTTTACAAATAAGCATGTAGAGAAGAATAACCGATAACGGTGAAAAACGACCCTAAAATCATGGGGCAAAAATCATAGTTTGAAAATGTTGCGTTTTTGAAAGCAACTTTTAAAAGGAATTAAAAAAAAATTTGTTTTTTTTTGTGTTCTCTAAATTTTTGAAAGTTTTGTAAACCACATAGTTCAAATGTACATATGTACATACATATTTGTTTAAAATCAGTATTTCAAATTTTTTAAAGCTTACCTCTGTGGCTGGAATAGCAAAACATATTGAACTTAGCGAATGCATTTCGGGTTCACTGGATTTTTGGCTTTTCCAAAAAGACAGAATATTTGTATCTACCATTTGAAATGCAAGTTTAAGAGCTTCAATTTTTTGATAGACATCATTTGATCCTTTATTATTAGTTTGAATATCATGGCTTAAAAACTCATTTAAAAATGCATCTTCATCATCGTCAAGTAATTGTGCTGATACATCCATAGGTTCCGAATCATCAAAAATATAAAGTTTGGCACGGCACCATAACTTCTTTAAGTATTCTGCAGCACTTGTTTTTTGTGCTGTGTTCAAAATGCGTTGAAATCTGGGATCCATATATAAACATGCCGCTATTCGATCTTCGCTTAATAATAGCTGTGTCCTCTTGTCAATAGATTGTAAGACTTCTTTAAGTATCAGGGTTAATATAACGTTTTCTTTATTATTCGTCGCCAAAAGCTTTTCCGACAATAGCTTGCACTTCAACCACTGAGCATAAAAATCTCCAATATGTAATTCTTCGTGGTGGTACTTTAATATAGATTTTTGCAAAAAACTTAAAGACTTGCAGAAGGCTTCAATAAATGCCCATAATTCGTCATTGCAGTTAAATTGATCTTCGGAATTATCGAGTTTTTCAAATTTTATATTTTTGAAAAATTCCTGAGCTGCATTTAAGTCCATCATCATTTTGTATGTTGATCCCCATTTCCAGGGAGAATCCAGATGAGGAATAGTTAAATTATTTTGAACAAAATACTCATAATAGCTATTAGATTTGTTGCTAATAAACTTCACCAAATTTCGGCACTCTAAAAATGGCTGAAGTATATTCGAGTTTTTAAAAATGTCTAACAGACACAGCTGGGCTGAGGCACCAATATATCGCTCTATCTTTACATCACCCAAGTATATATCAGGATATGATTCGATTTGTTTAATATTCTTTAAATATTCGGAATTCCTAACTGGACTGTTGTACCTTTTCTTCGTATTGTCCCAAAACGCACTTATTATTTGATTAGAATCAATATTATATTTGTATAATATTTGCTTTATATGCTCCTCTTTTAACTGCTCATCATCCTTCAGATCAATTATGCCCAACACCCGATTTTGTATTTTGCCATCATTAATAAATTGAACACTAACGCAAAACGTATTGGGTAAAGCATCAAGATCCGTATCGATTTTGATCGACAACAAACGCCAATGCAATTCATTGGAGAAAATATTGCGTGTATAGTTAGTCATTAAACTTATAATTCTCTCAATCTCAGCAACGTCAACTTTTAACTCCCTCTCCTTTTTACGGGATATGGCCTCGCACATGGGCTGTAACACGGCTTTGAAATGTTTTGATCTAAACAATTCGGGGGAGACTCCATCCTCAACTATTAAACCAATTACTCCACGTATAATGGTGTTCCTATCCATCTTTATGTGAAGCCAGCGGTTAGGGCGTTTCTCCTCATTACCAACTTGTTCTTGCATTTTACGCTTGGCCACCTTTAATACCGCCTGTATTTGATCTTCATCGTAAGGCTGCGGAGATGGGACCCGTTCTGGAGGATTATCCTCTGGTAGGCTTATTTCAATGCCATGGGATCTGCGCATGTGAAGTCTTAAATTGCAAAGTCTATTTTGGAGACGTTTATTACATGTTTTACATATTGAAATATTCTGCTGAACGTGCACCTCGAAATACTTATTTACCTCATTTCTATTGTTATGGACTTTCCTTAAGTGTAGTCTTAGATTATAACTGCGGTTGTTTCTTAAACGCTGCATACACAATTTGCACTCTGCCATACCCTCATGAACAATATTTGTAAAATATTTCCACAATTCGCTGGTTGGTTTTAAAGCCATTTTTTATTTATGTATGTATAATTTTGTTAAACACGCAAACAACTTATTGTTGAAAATAATTGTACTGGCACAAAAGTGTAGCTAAACGAACACTCACACGTTACACTCTTAACGAAGACTCAGCGTATACTAAAAGCAAATGGCTTTGTCATATTCTTCTATACTCTCTTGCTGCTCTTGAGTTCACAAATGAGTTTTGTTGTTTTTACAAATGTGTATTTTAGTTGAAAACAACGCAACGGGTAGTTGGACGCTGTTAAATTTTAGTACTTATCTTACTTTTGCTTTGAGTTGCTATTGTGTTTGTATGTATTTGGCATGAGTGGCTTTGCTGTTGTGTAAATATCAGGGCTGCCACTTCTTGGTAAATTCCCGAAATGTGTGTAATTTTTACCTTCGTGGGCAGAATGTGGGTAATTTCGTTTAAATAAACTAAAATACCTACAAAGTTATTTTCGGGAATACAAAATTTATTATTAATAAGATTTCTGTATGACGCACAGTGTGACTTTGGTTACTTTTAGGATGCCAAAAGTCGTAACAGTCAAATAAAAGTAGATATGGCAATGAAATTTAGCAATAATAAGGATGAGATCGATATTGTTGCAATTAAGACTTTGAGTGTTTATAATTCTTATTAGTTTTTAAGTTTTACTTGTAAAATATTTTTAGCTTTTCTAAAATCTTTGGAAAAGGTTTCCTTTTACAGTACAACACATGATTTTGGGACACAATTCTGATAATTGTTTATGAAAGTAGACCAAAAAAGAAGAACTTCTGCATCATTAGTTTGGTCAAGGTGGCTCAAATAATAATTTAAAATAATTTTAAGTTAGTAAGTATCGTATAGGGGCATTTGTCACGTTTTAGGCTCTTTTGTTTATTATAACTCGAGAACCGCTAGTCCGAATAAGCTGAATTAAATTAAAAAAATTAAGAATTACAATTCCTTTAATCTATTTATACAACGTTTGGGCCAGTTGCGATGCTTATGCTCATGCAGATCAGCTGATGCCAAGGCTTGTTTGCGCAGTTTGGTTTTATTATCGAACACAATATGCATCAGCAATTTTAGTGATGCGTTATTTAGATTGGTTTCCCCATCATCTGATTTTTTTACGCATCGTCCAGACTATTCATTATGTATGCTCAAGAACAAAACGTTGGCAGAATTATCGACGCGCAATTGTTTATGTTCCTTGATTAGGGGAAAACGTATGGTATGTATTACAACCCATATTAAAAGCAACAAAAACAATGAAGATGGTGGTTATTTATATGCATACTGCAGTGCTGTTAGACATCCTTGTGCAAACAATTACAGGATAACCCGGTTAATTATCCCACGCTTAAATGACTCGCGCTTATTTATCTTGAGTTTTAAATCCCCGTTTTTTCATCAATTTTTTAAACAAAAATCCACGTTTAATTGCCTTACGCTTGTCTTAGAAACTAAATCCCAAAACAAAATTACACCTAAATTTTATTCGTTTAATTGCCTCAGTAGTATTTGAACAATAACACAACAGGTAATGCAACGAAGTTTACATGTTAAAAAAAATATGGCTTATTTGAAAGAACAATATTTCACAATTTCATATTTGCATTTATTCTGTGCTCACCAGAATAAAGTTACGTTATGAGATTAGGATTTAAAAGGATAAAATAGCTTTAATATTTTAGGGCTTGAAATTTGAATGAAAACTGTATGTTTAAATCTGAACCGATTTAACCATATTTAATTGGCAGTAAGATATTTTGTGCCAATTTTAATCTTAATACTAACATGATTAAATGGTTTATGGACATAAAGAAAGAGGTTTGCTTGGGGACTATGTAACGTTCTTATCTTCTATTCTTATTTAAAACGTATTTACCAAACATTATCAAATTATCTAAAAACTGCTACTTTTACTTTACGCACAAGGTTTACATGGACAGACAACCAGCCAGATGGACGCACGGACACGCAAATATCACTTTAAAATGTGTTTCTGATTCGATCGGTGTACTAAACGATGCGTCTAGATTTCTAGGTATTAGCACAAATTTATATAATTGCTTTTTCCCAGAATATTCATCTGTTATGCAAATTATTTTAAGCATGTTTTATTTGCTGAACATGTTTAAAACTATGCTTATAAAATGTGAAATATATATGCAAAAAAGTGCAATAGCTAAAATATGCAAATTATTCACAAACAAATCGATGGAAAATTTTATAAAAAGTTTTAAAACGGATAAATACATATATTGTTTCTGCATTCATTGATAGCAGAAGAAAACCAATGCAATTGCATATTTTCGGTTTCCCTGATCATTAGTTAGTACATATGGATGTATGAATACGCTTTTGTTAGTAGGATATGACAGAACATCTCAAAAAGCATTTCAGATAAAATTTAAGACACCAAATCCCATTGATTTTTATTGCTATCTCTTTAGGTTTAGCTGATTGATACATGTCAAAATTCCTATGCCTAAACTTTTTTTCATACATCAAAGTTAAGGTATATAGTAAATAAATACGTTTAATTACCTCACTGAGGTATTTAAACGTATTCGCTTAATTGCCTCCACGAGGTAGTTAAGCTTTTTCGTTTAAATGCTTACCCCGCATAATTACCCAAAAATATTGGAATACTGTATTTCAACAACGCTGTTTAAACGAAAACATAACATCGACAACACCAGGCTTCACTATCCAAATTCATGTGTGCACAAGAAATTTTTTTTTTGTTGTTGTTTAAACCACAAAGAACTATACAGAGCTGAAAAAAGTGACGAGTAAAAAAGGCCCAAATCAGTTGCGAGGGCAGCTTTCGAAGAAAAAGACAGAAAGCTTTTTTTGGTAGTGAAGTGGCAATGTGTTAAAACTATCGCTACAATCAACACAATCAAACAAAACACAAACCAAAGCATTATACCAAAAAAAAATAATGTAAAGTAATATCACGGAAAGAAGTTTGTTTCCTAAAGTAATCAATTTCGTTTCTTAAAATAAGAAAATCCAAAATTTTAAATTTACATATTTCTTGATTTTAACAAAACAAAATTCGAACATTTGGTTTTGTTTTAAATGTAATTTTCTATGCGAACGTTGGCGTTCGAAATAGTTAAACAGGCCGTTACTTTGTTCGTACCTATTTAGGAAAAAATTTTTAAAATAAAGAAACATTTTGCTTAAACCAAGCGACACATACATATGTGACGCGCAAAATAGAAAGGGGCCTAAGGATAAATCCTGGTTTTGTTCAGGAGAGCCATTCTAAAGATTTAAATACGTGTATCTTTGGTGTAACATCACTTTATAAAACGCGCACATCTCTGGGAGGGAACACTTTTGGGGCATGGGTCTCATTCGATGCTCAGATGTTGTCCACATAAAAAAGTGAAAATTGATTTTTTTACCTTTAGGTCCCTTTCTCTATGCGCTGTCACATATGTACATATGTACATATTTAGAACAAGTAATTTCTTGCTTGGAAGCTAATCATGCAAAATTTTCTTGGTTCAAGCCATATTTAGCAAATAATTCTGTTTAACAATGTTATTATTTACTCGTGTTGTGGTAAACTTACAAGTTTATTTTTACAACAGTTTTGCTAATTAATCTCAACCAAATAAATGTGGGTTCATAGTATTGCGGGTTAAAAGATGGTGCAAAAAGGAATGCAAAAATGGCGTCTTTCGAAGAGTGACGTAAAAAACGCAAAATATTCCGTTAAGTGACCTCTCTGTTTAGTACTCTTTGGTTTTAACATAGCGATAGCTAATTTGATTATGATACCTACATACGAGCTGGACATCAGATCCCGCAAAGTTATGCATTTTCGAACAGAAACTTCTTACTTCATCTCAAGTGTAATTTTGAATTTTTCTGATGGTAACACTGGAGTACCTATGTATATATGTATGTTAACTGAGAATAAAACCGGGTTAGTTTACAAAATAATTGGTGCTCAATTTGCTTGTATGTATTTACCACTGTTGTTATATTATTGGAAGCTATTACATACATACCTACGTAAGTATGTACATTTGTATAACCAAGACAAAAATACATACATACATAAATTTGTTTTGACTTCTGTTGCAAAGCAAATTCGTAGGTATAAAAAGAATGAAACAATACTTAACATACATATGTACATACAGCCGTATTCATAAAAATTTATAAATGGTTAATTAACCAAATAGGTATGTATAAGGCAAAATTGCTAAAGTTGTACTCATAAACGAAAAATAGTCTATTAAACCTTTAATAAACCATTCATAAAGTAAGTAAATGTATTGTTCGATTTAGCCTTCTTTAAACCAAGAATAAAATGAAGTTTTGATAAGTGTCTGCAATTTATGATACATATTATTTTTGTGAAATATGTTCAAAAATAATGAAAAATATTTATTAATATGGACATGTTAAATACATGTAACTAATTTTTTTTTTATTTTAGACAACCAATTTAAAGTTATATGGTTAATTATTTAAAACATTTTTATATGATTTAAAAGAATATGTTCAGGGGCAAATGCAGATATTATCATTAATATCTTATTAAACTAGTTGTTTTTTGTTTAAACTAACGAATTATTGTTCAAAAATATTGAAAAATATAGAATAAACAAATCATAATAAAAGTGATGTTAATAAAAAGTAAACAAACTTTTTATTCGAATACTTTCTTATCGTATATTTAAAAAAGGTTCAAACAAAAGTGTTTATGATACCTTTCGGCAAGATTTTGTTCAGAAACTAAAATAAAATGTAGTTTTATTGATAAGAATAATTTTCAAGTTCTACAATTAAAAAAAAACTATAAAAAACAATTAAATATAGAATATCATGTGAACCGCATAGAAGTTTCATGCATCACCAGCAATAAAATGACAGCAAAATATAAAGAAAGTTGCCATACTTAAACACAAAATCGCCACAAACTGTTAATAGTAATACAACTGTTAATGTACGTTTATGAATACAAATTTTAATAGGAGGTTTATTAGACAAACAGCGTTTAATAGTTATTACATGCTATAAGCTTAAAAAAAGAACTTTTTATGAATATGGCTGATTGGTATTTAGGTATTTGCCAAAGTTTATTGAGCATCAATTTTCAAAAAATGTAATCTCACTATTTTACTCCGATGAATTTGATAAAAAACAGTTGAGTGTAGGGGAGAGGGGGGCACCTTTGAACACTTTTTGCTTTCAAGCCTCATAAAAATTAATTTTGTTTAATTATTAACTTTTTACATAACTCAACTAATGTGTATGGATATAATCTTTAGTTTATGTATACAAGTAACTTATTTTTAGTTCGGCTTAAATTTTTATTTATTTTTTAATGGATGAAGTCATTGTGTTCAAATGTGCCCCCGATACGGGGCAGCTTTGAACTAGGCTGGGGCAGCTTTGAACGGCAATTTTTTCTTATAGCGTTTATGTACAAAAATACCATAAATAGTTCTATTTTTTTTATAAAATAAATTAGATTTATTTATTAAGAAATAAAGTTAAAATATATAATATATAATACCCATTAACATTTAAAAATAAAAAAATTCAGTTCACAAATGAGTTTTATACATACATGTTAAGTAATGATTAGCTAATGCTAATGATTGCTAATTAACATTCTTTTGTGAAATTCTCTAATTGATCAAACAATTAGAATTAGTTCAACTAATTCCCATTAGCTAATTGAAATTTTTATTCCAATGGTAAAACTAATTGCAATTAGTTGCCATTAGCAAAAAAAATTTGTTTACCTTTACAATTAGAAATCTAATTGACTTCTGCTAATGCAATTAGATATTCAATTAGGAAATTTAATTTATTGTAATTCGAGCTAATTGAATATCTAATTGCATTAGCAGAAGTCAATTAGATTTCTAATTGTAAAGGTTAACCAATTTTTTTTGCTAATGGCAGCTAATTGCAATTAGTTTTACCATTGGAATAAAAATTTCAATTAGCTAATGGGAATTAGTTGAACTAATTCTAATTGTTTGATCAATTAGAGAATATAAACTAATTGCATCAATTGCTAATTCTAATTGGAATTTGAACATGTTCAAAGGTGCCCCCTTCTTTTTGTTCAAAGCTGAACCCGCGTGCTATTTCACGGAAAATTTATAATATTTTTTTTTTGTTTACATAATTATTAAAGAACTTACATTAATTCGGCGAAAAACGTATTTTAGATTGCAATAAATTTATTTCACGAAAGAAAGCGATTACCAAATGCTTCTCAGACTCTTACAAAAAAAAATTGAAAAATTTACAATGGCACTATAAAAATGTGTTCACCCAACTACATTTCGTCGACGACTGAAAAAACTAGCGAAAGTTGTTGACGTTGCTAGAAAACAAGGTTGCCATGTGAAAAACTCAGTTAATGGTCGGAAAAAATTTGCAACAGAGATTTTATTAACATTGTTCAAAGGTGCCCCGCGTTCAAAGGTGCCCCCCTCTCCCCTACATTAGGCACTTAAACAAATTTTTGACATAGTATGTTTTAGTAATGAAAACACCTGTCTCCCGTCGTTTTGCAAAAAAAACCTCACGCAGGGAAGCAAATTTCTAAAACCTTCCAAGAAATTTTGAACCGCAATGGATTGTAAACCGTGGGAAAATTTTTAAATTTAAAGCAGTGAATAAATTCCAAAATAGCATTTAAGTGATACAAATGTACATACTTACATATGTACGTATAGGAATATATACATACATACAAATATCAGGTGTATATATTTTAAAATTTCCGTGAGATAAAAATGTTTGTTTTCAAACTTCAACCCGATTCCTGCTTTTTAAACAATCCGAAAAATTTATCATATTTTTATTCATAACTTTAAATGTTCTAGACGACCTAAATACTATGCCGTTTTTGATATTCGCAAAAAGTGTGAAAAAGTTATCGCCCTAATGTACATAATTATGTATGTATGTATGTACACAGTATATTGCCCTGTCGGACTTTGAGTTAACTTAAAACTAACTTATTGTCAACCAGAAATGAGTCACAGGTGACTAAAAAGCTAGCTCAGTTTCCTTGTTAAACTCTATTCAGTTTTAACACGTAGTGTCATCAGAGCGAGTCAGTACTCACTCACTCTGCATAAGTTTCAGCTAACCATAAGCTAGCTCATTATGAGTTAGCTTGCAGTGCATAAAGTAAGAGGGCACTATTAGTTAGGCATAAATTGACTAACTTATAATTGGGTTTTACTAGGCAGCTTGTAGGTCATCAGAACAAGTCAACACTCACTCCACCCTTCATATTTATATTGTTATTAACTAATTGTGTAGGTATATACATATTTTTATTATTTCTTACAATATTTATAATAAATTTTATGTATTTAACTTAATTATTTTAACAAATAGAATCTGGGAATTTATTTCTCATTGTGGGTACATTTATTATACATATACATTTTCATATTATCCGAATGTGTATTCTAAGTCAAATTACAATTCAATTTCAATTTTATTAATTTTATGAAATAACTTGACAAATTTTTCTCTGTTAAATGAAACAAAAAAATATTTCAACATAATAAAGTTTCAACTGTTCATGTTTTTTAATTTTTGTTTATTTCTGTACCAGATTTGAGTTATTTCTAAAGTTAGTTAAAAATGAGTTAGTTAAAAGTCAGCCTAATTTTGAGTTAGCTCATAAAAGTCCGACAGGGTGTGTTGTTTTTAAATTTTAAAACAAATATATTTTCGCCATTACTGCTATAAATGCTTTGTTGTCACATTTCTCTCGACTCTCTTTATTCCTACCAACCATTCAATACACTCCAGTGTTACCACCGTCGAAATTCAAAACTTAACTTGAGATGACGCAAAATTACCCAATTTAAATGAAATTACACCTAATATCAAATTAACGTTTAATAAAAAAAAACTTTACAAAAAAAGAACAAATTAGAAAGTATATAGTGGAATTTAGAACATTTGATCCCTACACCAAAGAATTTACAGACAAACTTTTAAGAGTATTCGCTTGTTAGGTCTCATATGCAATTTTGGTTCTATTAAAACAAAGTTATTTTATTAGGTTGAGACAAATATGAATTCCTAATGCCAAATATTATCTAGGTACATATTAACATCATTTCGAGATGTTTTAGTTTTTAAGTCATTTAAGGGAGGGGGCTTATATTTGATCTATGTTCAATACTTTACCTACCAGCACAAAATTTTGCCATGACAAAGTTGCTATTTTTCTTTTATCAATACATACCAAATTTAAACGGCAATTATGACATTACAAGCTATTTTCGTGTATGGTATTTTTTTGTGAGCCATGGTGAAAAAAATGGACGAAAAAATATATTTGGGCCAAGTGTTGTCCAAATATGTACCAACATATGTATGTACATATACTATGCGAAATTATGGGCCGATTCTCAAAATTTTCTGTAAACGTATGAACCAAATTTCATTAAATTATCTTAAACATGGTGACCCGTTCTTTGCGCAGAAGGTTTACATCCCTGTTCATAGACGGACGGCAGGTCGTCTTAGATACTGATTCGAAATCGATTAGTTTACAACGACAAATAATTGTATGCTCTTCACACATAAGCACAAATTCATAATATCCTAATCACTTCAATAAGATCAATATTAGTGCCGGTCCACACACGTCAAGTTTGTCTCGTCAAGTCTTGAGTTTTTAGGAGAGAGAGGAAAAGAAATTGCCTTCTCTTTTCGCTTCTCTCCTAAATGCTCAAGACTTGACGAGTCAAACTTGACGTGTGTGAACCAGCACTAAGTCATACTATTAAGATTCATATAGTAATTTAAAATAATTTAACAAAAATAACATTAAAACTCTCAAATAAATTAATACAAATTAAAAAAAAACTTAAAATAATAAGTTATACTTCCAGATACAGGGTGTCCGCAGGGAAGGTATACTTCTCCGGAATTCTTTTTGTTGGAATATCTGAAAAGCAAGGTGTATGAAAACAAACCAAATGCGCTTGGGCAACTTAAACAAATATCCGTGATGAAATTAATGAAATAACGCGTGAAATGTGTGAGAATATAATGAAAAATGGGCTCAAAAGGGCTCGCATTTGTGCGGCAAACATAAGCGGACATTTATCTCATATTGTATTCATACATAATTGCCGACATTAAACACTTATCAATATAAGATCCATTCTCTTCCATATAATAAAAAAATATAAACAAACAAAGTAGTATACCTTCCCGGCGGACACCCTGTACTTAGGGAAGGTTTAAAAAGTTCATTGCCGTTTCTTTCTGTAAATAAAATTCCTGTTATGGTTTCAGGTGACGGTCCATTTTTCAAATCAGTTGAACAAATGTTAAGGGCGCTAAATATTTTTCAACTACAGCATTTTAAATGTTAAAGCAAACACAAAATTCATTATGCACTTTTTGTAATATTGGAAATATATCTTCCTCCAGGAGTTTTTTTTAATAAATACCTTTTTTCAAATAAACTTCGGGTTTTAAACTGTGGAATTCTTTTTTTTTTTAAATAAACCGTGACTTTTATTTTTACCATTCAAGATATTGTTGATGAAATATATTTACAGTACATAAATTTATAGTAACAATTAAACCAAATTCGGGTAATCGCCTATAAAGTCCCTGCAAATAATATTGGAACACCTGATCCATTCTTATTAAATGGACTACTCCATGGACTGGTCCAATGTAATGCAAGCATGGACCATGTCATTGTTAAAAAGTGTTTGTAGTGAGACGACATGTCTTCGGTTTTTAACGACATGTTTTCGTTTTAAACGAAGTTAAAACTAATCCTCTTGTGTATACAATTTTTATTTAATGTTTTTGTGAATATGGATAAATAAATAAATAAATATTTTTTTATGTTTTTATGAAAATACTTTTATTCTAATTTCTTCGACCTTTTTTTTAAAATAATATTATTCCTTATTAATATTTGAGCTTAAGGTCACTTTTATTTAAAATAGTTTGTTTATTTTTTATATCAATATTTCGATTTCCTTTGGAAATCTTCTTCAGGATATTATATTTATAAAATTTAATAAAAATTAACAAAAAATTGACAATTAATAAAAATTAAAATTAAATTTTTTTAATTTTTTGTTAATTTTTATTAAATTTTATAAATATAATATCCTGAAGAAGATTTCCAAAGGAAATCGAAATATTGATATAAAAAATAAACAAACTATTTTAAATAAAAGTGACCTTAAGCTCAAATATTAATAAGGAATAATATTGTTTTTATGAAAATATATTATGTACTTGCATGTGTAAAGGCTCAGATAGGCGAACGTTGCTGTACCGTATCAATCAGCTGTTCGCTTTTTGTTATATGCCCGACAAACACGAAGTCAAACCTTTGATATGAAATGACTTTATCATTTGACATCAAACACAATTCTCAAACGTTTTTTTCAATTGTTTGATTTAACATTTAAATTCAAATTGATGAATTGAAAATAAACATTTGATATCAAATTTTTTTTCAATCTGATGTCAAATGTTAAAATCAAATGAAAAATAAACTTGGCAATACTAAAGCGAAAAATAAATGTAAGCATTAAAAATGGCGATTAAAGTTACATTTTTTTCCTTGTGGTTACAAGTGTTTTACTATTAAAAATAAATTTTAATATAAAGTGAAAAGTTTATTTCTTGTGAAAAATAAAAATTATTTGTGAGAAATAACAATGATTAAAAATACGAAAAAAAGAAAAATAATAAAACGGGAAAGTGAAGAAAGATTGTTGAACGACCGCGGTGCTACAATCCTCAAAATAAAAGGGAGCCAAGTATTTTGTCTTTCCAAGAATTAGAGGACGGAAAGAACACTATTTCACCTTTTGGCTATGGTACCGAATGTTTATCTTAAGTTTATTTAAATAAATAATAAATTTAAATTAAAAATATTAAATAGTTTTTTTTTTATTTTTTCGAATTTATTCTATGAGCTAAATTTCAGTTATGTATTTTATAAAGCTTTTTTGGAGTAGTCCTATTCCTTTAATTTTTAGGAATGACTTTATACACTACCAGACTATTAAATAGTTTTATTTATATTCCACATTGTATTATAATCCACATTTGAAAAACATTTGAGAATTACGTTTGAATTACAATTTGAAAATAAAGGCATTTTTCAATTTGAAAATAATTTCCCCTTTTTGTTGAGAACGCTATGATTTTCAAATCATTATCAAACGTTTGTCGTTTGAGAAAACATTTGATTTCCAATCATTTTCAATTTGAAATCAAACCTCCGTGTTTGTTGGGTGAAAACCAATACAAAAGCTTACCGAAATGCATTGTACCGTAGTTGCAACGTACCATTCTGTATAAAATAGAATTTCATACCGTTGTTACGTTACATTTGTAAAACAGTGATGAGCGGCTTGTTTGTTACTTGGAATGCGGGTATTTTTGCTCTTTTTTTTGGTACCTTTTCAGTATAGCTATGGAATTGTAACAAAACAACTTACAATACAACGTTTTTTCATAGATACAAATATACATATGTTAAGATGTATATACACACACAATGAAAATGTGAAACATATAAAAGGCTTTAAATGGTATCAAAACCTTATTTGGTGTATGCACATTTACAAAAAATTTATGCAAAAATATATATGCTTATTAAATACAAATTTGTTTATGGTAAATCTATTAACGTTTTTTACGTACGCAAAATACTATTTTAATACCATTTAAATCAAGTGGTACTTTTTCTGCACAGTAGTCACCATTTAAACATTTTTGATTCCCATCACTGTGTGTATTGTTTTATCCCAACAAACACGGAGGTTTGATTTCAAATTGAAAATGATTTGAAATCAAACGTTTTCTCAAACGATAAACGTTTGATAATGATTTGAAAATCATAGCGTTCTCAACAAAAAGGGGAAATTATTTTCAAATTGAAAAATTCCTTTATTTTCAACTTGCTTTCAAACGTAATTCTCAAATGTTTTTCAAATGTGGATTATAATACAATGTGGAATATAAATAAAACTATTTAATTTTTTTAATTTAAATTTATTATTTATTTAAATAAACTTTGAGATAAGCATTCGGTACCATAGCTAAAAGATGAAATAGTGTTCTTTCCGTCCTCTAATTCTTGGAAAGACAAAATACTTGGCTCCCTTTTAGCTATTTTGAGGATTGCAGCACCACGATCGTTCAACAAACTTTCTTCACTTTCCCGTTTTATTATATTTCTTTGTTTTCGTATTTTTAATCATTGTAATTTCTCACAAATAATTTTTATTTTTCACAAGAAATAAACTGTTCACTTTATATACAAATTTATTTTTTATAGTAAAACACATGTAACCACAAAGTAAAAAAATGTAACTTTAATCGCCATTTTTAATGCTTACATTTATTTTTCGCTTTAGTATTGCCAAGTTTATTTTTGATTTGATTTTAACATTTGACAAACATTTGACATCAAATTGATAAAACATTTGATATCAAATGTTTAATTTCAAATCATTATCAATTTGAATTTAAATGTTAAATCAAACAATTGAAAAACGTTTGAGAATTGCGTTTGATGTCAAATGATAAAGTCATTTCATATCAAAGGTTTGACTTCGTGTTTGTTGGGATGTATACTCTTGCTTTTTGTTTATGTATGGGAAAGACATATGACACGTTTTTAAATGTTCTATAAGTGCATCAACGTGCTTACAGTACGGTGCGGTATATTACGGCTACAGCAACGTTCGCCTAACTGGGCCTTAAAGACAGGGTTACGGCAACCACGCATTTTTCATCATTCGTTGCATAGTGTGTAGTCGTGTTTATGGTTTCGTTTCGACGTTTCAAAAACATCAAAATATTTTGATATTTTCTGGTTTCATGAACACGTTGCAAACTGTGTATCTCCCATTAATCACTTTTCTTAAGGTAGAAGTACATAAAACACTTTAATACGTCGACAAGTACCTACCATGCGTTTTAAAACTTTAGCGCTTGAAAAATGGCAAGTTCCACAGCGCGCGTTGTAAAAGCCTTTTGTGTCACCTGTTGTTTAATTTGTTTACTTATTTATAGAATTCCAAGCTTTGTTTTTGTGTTGGTAGTCCTGACTTCCTGTAATTCAATACGTGATTCACAAATACATATGTACATATGTTCATAGGTAGGACTTATTAATTATTTTAAGACAAAAATAAGATATACAATGTTACTCAACACAGCCAATAATACACATTAAATATGGCCTAAGATCAATAAAACTTTTTTCTGAAAATTAAGATAGTTAATTAGATGTGTGTGCGCAACTGAATTTAGATGACTCCTGTAACAATTCGAAGTAGGTATTTCAAATACAGACAAATCCCGATAATTCGTAATCGCAAGGGACCGGCCATTTTATACGAATTATAGGAGTTTTCGATTTAGCAGTGTTTCGATTTAAGGGGGTTTTTCAATTTATTAACTTAAACGATGCGTGTGCTTTGACATTTTTCTTTATTATTCACGTAACAAACTGATCTTAAGAAAATAAACACACACAAGCAAAAACCCTTGCAAAAAATAGCGGTAAAAATCATTCTTTCCATGTTTTTGTTGTTTTTATTACGAATTATAAGTGGTAGTTAGCAAACAATTACGATTTATAAGCAGTGTTGCCAGATCTTTTAGGGGAAAAATCAGCAAAAACCCAAAATTTTTCGTCAAAAAATCTGCAAAATCTGCGCCAAAGTTTTAAAAATCTTCAATCAACCTTCAAAACAAATTTATTACATTTTTTATGTAGTTTGTTTAGAAAAAGATATTACAATCAGTTTCAAAGTATGTTGCCGAAGTTAAAATCGATGGTAGAATTAAAAATCGTTCTGGTCAATATGAGTGGTCCTCGAAGTATATATAAATTCCTGGGATTCCTAGTTGGAACAAAGGGCCAGTACAAAAGCTTTCCATTGAATTCTATCTTCGGCTAGTCTTTTTGCTTCTCTCCATGAAGTTCTGGCTGAAAGCAGTTCATTCTCTATTTGGCGCCTCCACGTATTTGCGGGTCTTCCTCTTCGTCGGCTGCCCTGGGGATGGTAATCAAGAGCTTTTCTTGTGACGTCATCATCGCTTTTTCTAAAGGTATGACCCAGCCAGTTAAACTTTTTCAAACGGATATCTAACATGATTTGATTTTGTTGGGTTTTACGCCATAGATCATTATTTGAAATTGTTGTAGGCCAAAAAACACGTAAAATTCTTCGCAAGCAACGGTTAACAAAAACCTGGAGTGCATTTGAGTCTTCACTTGTTATGTTCCATGTTTCACATCCATATAGTAAGACTGATTTTACATTTGAATTGAAAAGTTTTATTTTCGTGCGAAGAGTTATACGATTAGACTTCCACACTTTAATTAGTGAGCCAAATGATTGATTTGCTTTGACAATGCGGTAAGCTATATCTTCTTTGCTACCACCGGATGTAGTTATTATACTGCCGAGATAGCAAAATTTGTCTACATCTAGTAGTGGGTGATCTAAAATTTTTAGAGGCTCGGTGTTGTTGGTGTTAATACGCAATGTTTTTGTCTTAGATATGTTTACCTTAAGACCAGCTCTGGATGCATTTTCAACAAGAATATTTAGGTCCTCGAAGTATGAGGTATAAAAAAGGTAATATTTTTTTGAACTTTCAACAATTTTCAAAAATTTGTTCGATTTTAAGAACATGACTTATAACTTTTGGATATTTTTACATTAAAAATATCTATCTATTTAATTACTCAGGCTGAGTAAGGATTAATCTTTGTTATTTAAAAAAACAAATTAAACGTTAATTGTTTGACATGCTATTTAAATTATCAAAGGTCTTATTGAAAATTTAGAAGAGATCAAATATTGCAACTTTTAAAGATATTTGTACATACTTAAGTGCATAGAAATATATATGTACGTACATATGTATGCATAATATTTTGTTTAAAATGAGATGAAATATGTCCGGCGATATTAATGTGCCAAAACAATGCGAATTTTTAATTTTTATGTAATCTTTTGTGCATAAAATGTCAACTAATGAATGTATTTCCACACGGTTCTTCCATGAATGGTTGATATACTATATTTATTTATCAATGCAACATGTGGAAATAGTACAATCATGACAATGTAAATAAGTTTCCGCCGAGCTAAAAAATCTGCAATGTTAAACCAAAAATCTGCAAATCTGCATTTTGACAATTTTGGGGATAACATCTTCAAAATGCAGATAAATCTGCACTTCTGGCATCGCTGTTTATAAGAGGTTAAGAAGATTTTATTTGAAAAAAAAAAAAAATTTACGAATTAGCGAGGGGACCAAAATGTATGGAAATTTTACGAATTAACGAGATTTTTTCCAGGGACCGACAGTTTATTACGAATTATCGGGATTTGACTGTAATCGGCAAGCAAATTATTCAGATGTTTGAGTTTTTTTGTTTTGTATTTTAAAAATAATTTTAAATCTATAATTTTTAAATAGCTAATTGTATGCTTTTTGCTTTTAGCTTTGTTCACAAGGGGAGCAACATTTTGCGTATTTATTACTTACTTTCATATGTACTCTACCATTTATAAAATAAGGCAATCTTAATAAGACCACGGCGTATTAATACGCCTTTAAAAAAACACATATTTTTTCTTTATACATACATACATACATATGTTTATAGATTTTTTTATTTTATTTTTACTATATTTTATTGGAAAACATTAATATATACACATTTATTATTTGATTTATTAAAAATATATGCCTGCCTGTATTCATACAAAATTTTAAAATTTAAAAAAAAGTTTAAAGAACAAATTTACTATGAAAATTATCCTTAATAAACGTTTGTTAAATTTAATAACCGTTTTTGAATACGGGGGCTAGATTTCATTTGTATAATTAACAACCAAATTTTTAATTTGAAATTTTAATGACTGCATTGGTACTGTCATTTTTTTTTATTTCCTTTAAAAGTTCTTCTTCAGAACATTTATCATCGTAAATGATTTTTAAGTGTTCGGGAACATCTCTGACCAAATGTGAATTTAAATGAACAATTAAGAGATTTTCTCTTGTAAATGATGATAATTTTGAGATGGCATTCGATCGATAAATATGAGCGTAAAAGTTTTTATTATAATTCTACAAATATAAAATATAGAGAGGAAAATTCGCATTAAAATTTAATATAACGTAGTTATTTTTAAATATTAACAAGTTACAGTGCTATACTCAGTTTAGTCGAATATTTAATAAGCTACATCGATTAGTTTTAGCGGCATGATACAAGGAAACCAAGATAACGCTTTCAGCTTTTAAAAATGAAATGTTTCTGCGCATCTACGTCGCATCAACGTATAAGTACAGCTAAAATATAGAAACACAAGCAAACAAACATGTGTAAAGTATGCTGATGTGACGTCATATTAAACAGTTGAATTTTATAAACATGCGCAATGCGTAATCTTGTTTCAGCGGTACATTTTATATGGAATCTTTAAAATACAAGCCTATCTTTATACAAACTGACCTCACGATGTTATAATTCGTTGCCTAGTTTTAAAAAAATTATCATATTTTGTTTCAGAAATATTATTAGGCGCTTTAAAGTAATTTTCAGGAGAGGATTTTATATACGACCTATCGGAAATTACAGATCATTCCTCAAAAAATTGATAGTGATTTCTAGTATTAAAACCCTAAATTGGAACAAAGTTTAATATTTTTAGATTTTAATACATTAATACATCGGGACCTATGGTAAGTTATGGATAGATCTTAAAGAAGTTTGGCAGAGTGATTTCTAATTTTTTGAAACAATGATAGACTAAATTTTGGCGCAAAAGCATAATATGTTGTGGTTTTAGGCGTACTAAACAATTTTCCGAGAGTGGGGTTTAATTGCTTTTGGGAAGACCTTTTATAAGGGGTCTATGGTGAGTTATAGACCGAAATTCACAACATTTTTTTGTATTATTTCCAGTCATTTAAAACGAATTTGTGCAAAACTAAATGAGAATCGATGCATTCTGCCACAAATTTATATTAGTTTTTGTAACAAAAATGTACATTTTAGGGAGGTTGTTCTACGTTTCAATATATACTCAACTGAGCCGATTGTGCTGGGTTTCAATCCTAAACTGGACCAAACAAGGACCCAGAATACACATAGGTACATATAAACTTTAGGATTACTTAGATGAATATTAAAAAAATTCATACGGAACTCCAAACATAGTATAGCTTCATTCACCAGTAGTGGAGGATATTACAACATATCATTTACTTAATGTTACCTGTGTGGCTGGTATGGCAAAAAAAATTGCACTGAGTGCGTACATTTCCGGATCACTTAGTTTCTGTTGATTCCAAAAATATAAAATATTTGTGTCGACAGATTTGAATTGTAATTTAAGACATTCAATTTTATTGTAAACTTCTTGCGTTCTCAGGTCTATTTGCTGTATATCTTGACAAAGAAAGTCATTTAAAATAGCATCTTCTTCATTAAAATTTGGAGACTCATTAAGCTTCTTGGAATATTCTTTATTTACGTCTGGATTATACATTTTCGAATGATTCCATATTTTTTTTAAATAATTTAAAGCTTTCGCCTTGTCTTGTAAAACTAAAGTGTTCTGAAAGCGCGGATCCATATATAAACAAGCTGCAAAAGAATCGGTCGACACAATTTCCTTTGATCTTGCCTCTATACATTTTAACAATTCTGTTGAGATCATAGTTATAAAATGATTACTTATTTTATTCGATTTTACTAATTTTGCTGTAAGCAGTTTGCTCTTTAACCATTGGACATAGTAATCACCAAAGTGCATTTCCTCGGTGTAGTATTTAGCAATAGTCTTTTGCATAAAACTTATAGATTCACAAAATCCTTCAATAAAAAGCCACAAAGTTTCGTTAACATTAAACTGATCTATCAAATGTTCAAGTTGTGGATAATCTTTGTTTTCCAAAATACTACGAGCTTCCTTTAAATCAAACATCATCTTATAAGTTGATCCCCACCTCCAAGGAGAATCTAACTGGGGTGTTCTTAAGTTGTTTTCTTCAAAAGTATCGTAAAAACTTTTTGGGTTCTTACTTATAAACTGTGTTAAATTTCGACATTCCAAGAATAGTTGAAATATTTCGAAATTTTTAAAAATATCTAACAAACAGAGCTGTGCTTTGGCGCCAAAAAAGCGTTCAATTTTTACATTGCCTACATGTAAATCTGGATAACTTTCGATAGTCTTAATGGCCCTTAAATATTCAGAGTTGTTCACAAGTGTATTATACTTGGGTTTGGTGTCGTCCCAATAAGCTGATATGATTTGATTAACATCTATATTAAATTTGTGTAAAACTTTTACAATATGCTGCTCCGTTAGCTGGGCCTCATCTTTAAGATCTATTACTCCCAAAATTCGTGTTTGCACTCTGCCCTCATCAACAAAGCAAGTACTAATACAAAATATATTAAATGGACCCTTAATATCGATATCAATGTTCAATGATAACAGACGCCAATGAAGTTCTTTGGCAAATTCAACCTGCAAATGTTGAGCATAAGAACTTAAAAACTTTTCACTTTCCGCCAAATCTATCTTAAAGTCCTTTTTATTCTGAATGGATATGGCCTCGCAAATAGGGTTTATTAGAGCTTGCATGTTTTTTGAAGCGATAAGTAAGGGCGTTAAACCCTCATGTACCATGAGACCCCACATTGCAGACATTAAAGTTTTCTCATACATTTGTATATTAATATGTCTTTTTAACCGTTTACTTTGCTGAAACTGTTTGGGGTTTTTACGTTTACAGTCAACTGTTTTAGTATTCTGCGAGATACCTTCGAAGCAATCTAAACTCGAACTTTCGGGTTTTAAAACAGACGTCTCAACATTAGGTGTTACATTAATATTGTTGGCATTTGCCTCTTTAATATTGACTACCTTTGTACTTAAATCCTCATTAATAGAATCATCGCTGCTGTCAATAACTGTCATTGTATTACCTTCATTTTTTGTAAGATCTCTTTGCTTTACGGTATCACTTATGAAAATATTATGCGATTTTTGAATGTGTTGTTTCATATCCAAACTTTGATCTTTCCGTACACGTTGTTTACATCCTTTGCAAACTGCAACATCTTCATACATTACGCTATCAAAATACTTCCAAATTTCAGTTTTAGAGTTGTGCACTTTTTGAAGGTGTTTTCTTAAGTCGTCCGCATGATTACTTTTGACGCGATGTTTGCAGAGTTTACACACGTAAAACCCCTTATCTTCAAAACGTTCGAAGAAGTTCAATTCTTGCCATCTGCGTCTAGACGCTTTGCACCTAGGTGCCATTTTTGTTTATTTCAATTGAACAAAACTGCTTTCGTTTTAATGTTTATGAAAGAAGCAAAAAAAAAAAAAAACACACACACACACACAAGCACTACAATTAACTATACTAAAACCGTTTCGCTCACAACGCTCACGATACGTTCAGAACAACGAATCTTTGTTAACTAAACGCAAAGAGTTCGTTTTATAATTCACTCTTCTTCTCTCTCTCTCTCTCTCTCTCTCTCCCTTTCTCATGTTGCCATAAACATATTGGTTTTTTGAGTCGTTTATATGAACTCAGGAAAACATTTTTTTTTTTAGGTATCCTCCTAGCATTTGGTAAAGTGTTTTTCCATTATCTATCAAATTCAAACTACCTACTTCGTCACTTTGGTAGTTAAACAAAACATTTTGCTTTATTTATCAACTAAAAAACCTAAGAATTGAATATGGGCTTTGAAATTGTACACGGAAAGAATTATTTACTAAATTAGCAGAAAATATTCCGTGAACCAAGATAATTTTGCATGATTCTCGTCCAAGCTAAAAAATTTTATTGTAAAAATATGTGTGTCAAAAATTTTTGACTCAAAGAGCACTTAAATTTACTTAAATAATGTAGGTATGTAGGTAGGTATAAACATTTTGTTTTAATTCATTAGTTGTTTGACATGAAAAACTAATTTTAAACATAACTTGATATTTAAATAAATTAGTGAAATTGAAAATTAATATTTTACAAAATTCGAAGAAAAGCCTAAATTTGTTACATACAAAAAAAAGAAGTAAAAGAAAAATTAATAAAAATATAAGAAATTTTTTATTGATTTGCTAAACATGTCGATCAAAAAAAAATTAATTGAAAGTTTTCTTGCGCATTTTCTGAAAATTTGAAAAAACCCCTAGGATTTGTTTCTTGATGCAGGAAATTCGATTCTATTTAAAAATTAAAAAAACCAGACTATTCGCGACCTAAGGACAACAAGGTTCTTTTCGCACAAACAGTACTTTTAATTTTTAACAGAGGAGGTGAATTTTTGGGGCATACATTGTGACGTGGTGGTAAATTTTACCCCTCTAAATTTTACCAAAAAAAATTTAGTCAAACGGTTGCGAAATTTGTGCATTGTATTTATTTGTAATGCCTTTTGAACGCATTTGTTTCTTGTGAACAGGGCTGTGGAGTCGTCCGAAAAAAGTACTAACTCCGACTCCAAATGCTGAAATTTTTTAAGTGCGACTCCGACTCCTACTATAATCTTGATGCTAAATGTATATGAAACTCAGTGATGTTAACTGTTATTTATTACATTAATGTGATGTTTCTATATGACAGGCGATTGATTATGTAGCAAAATTTATCAGGGGTGTGCTGGAAATTGCAAACGCAAAACGCAAGAATTTGGAAGTTGTTTTTAATATACTTTAAACCTAATTCTTATAATTTTTGGTTTAAAATCCTGTTTAATAGGAAAATATTTGTTAAATATTTGTCATACAATTCTTTTAATACAAAAATCTTATTTAAAAACGACTTTTAAAATTCTTGTGTTTTACGTTTGCGATTTCCAGCACACCCCTGTATATGAAAAGCACTCAGTCCATCGCCTGTCATTTGGAAACAGCACATAAGAGCAGTATTCATAAACCATTTATTTAAATTTTAAATGTGTTTTAAGAAGATAATTTTCATTTTGGAAATTTTTTAAAATTTTTTATGCCGAAAAACTTTGGAGTCGGTGTCGCGAGTTTTTGTGGGTACTACGACTCCGGCACAAAAACATCAACCCGGTGCCCCGGTAGACTAGCTGGTAGCGAGCTAGTCTATCAGCGCCGGGGTTGCGGGTTCGATTCCCGCCTGAGACTCTGGTTTCTTTCCTGCAGACAAGAATAAAGCTTCGCGGGATAAGCTTAGGAAATTATAAAAAAAAAAAAAAAAAACTCCGACTCCGACTCCGACTCCACAGCCCTGCTTGTAATGCTTTGCCTATTTATTCAGCCTATTTATTTATTGTTAAAAAATAAACTTCTACATTTTTGATTAACAAAAATAGGTATAGAAGCCAAAAATTATTTTTATTTGGTAAAATAAAACAGGTATGTACTCCACTTCACTAACATTTATTTTAATACAAAAGAAACGATAAATCAAAAAGTTATCCAAAAAAATATAAATTAAAAAAAAAAAAACAAAAACTTACAGCCTGGCCCACAATATCGAAACGAAATTTTCCTTCGCAAATTTATATTGAAAACAAAAACAAATTTAGGTTTTTTATTATTGTTTTCAATATAAATATAAGAAAGAAATGTTCTTGTCGACATCGTGGGCCAGGCAGTTAAAGTGCATTTGTTCTCAGCCAAATATATTTATATATGTATATTTAAAGATATTAAAGAGATCAAAATTTGTATTACACATTGGCTTACTACATTGCAGACAAATCGGCAAGACTAAAGTTCTCAACTTCGGTCGAAATATCTTAGTTATCTATACACAACATCTGCGCGGGACTGGAAAAGTGGCCGCGCACATCCCAAACAAAGTGGGCATGGTACAAAATACAATTCTGCTTATCTTAATAATGATAATTGTAAAATTTTCCAATTTTGGTACAACTAGAATGGTTAATAATACGATGGTCAACAATGGTCGGAATTGGAGCTGAACATCTCTCAAAAGTTGACGTGTATCGCCAAACTGTCTGTTACCTAATGTCAACATAAATTTATTTGACCGATTTTGGGTTTCTCAATATGCCGACAAAAAACATTGTTTTCAGTTGGCAGCACCTCTCAAAATATATGTTAAATTTGGGAGTCAGCTGATTGAATTTATCTTTATGGTAAGTAAAAGGAAAATAATTAATTTTCAGATGAGTGCTGGTTAGCTTTGCGACAAAATTGAAGCAAATAAGACATTGAGAAACCCGAATTTCTTTAATGTGCAATTTTTCGTTGGGAAGAAATATAATTAGAGTTTTTTTTCCCGGAGTTTTTCGATTCCCGGGAAAACGGGAAATTTTTTAAATTTCCCGGCATCTGGGTTCTATTAGAACAACATTTGATCAGTCATAGTTTTATAAGACTTTAAATTACTGGTTCAAATTTCGTAAAGATCGGCTGTTGGCACATGTAGTCTGTTCCTTTCCTTAGGTTTTATTATATTTTGTAAAGAAAAAACTATTTCCATAATTGCAAACGAATGTTGAATGGATAAAAATTGTAGCAGTGACTCTAGAAATGTCAGAAAAGATATGGACATTCAGCTCGCTGCCGACCAAAACCTACAAATGTTATCAGTTTTTAAGCGCCCATTACATTAACGATTTGGTGCATATCATAAATGCAATGAAAATGACTGAATAATTTGTTTGCTATACTAAAAATTCAAAAAGTGGGAACTATGACAAATTTTTAAACTGTACCAAATGAGTCACTGTAGTACCACGGTACTTTAGAAGGCCAACATGTACCAAAAAAATACAACTGAACCAGCTTTAACATCCGTGCTTGATACAAAATAATTTTGGTTACTATTTTTCGCTTTTTTGGTTAACATTTTTTTTGGTCGTAGCAACGTTGGTAATAAGCATAATGCAATAATGGCTATTAAATCACTGATGGTTTAAGCGCTGGTTTAGTTAAACTAAACTTTTTATTTATACATACTAGGATCGCCCGGTGGCCGTTATACAATAAAAACGTACACAAAATGCACTACATATTCACCCATCACAGATCTTCTTTAAAAGTGATTAAAAAAGGTTTCCGACTTTTATTTTCTTAAACGACGCTTTTTCGCGACTTTATTTTTCAAAATGTCTAACGGTAACCATGTCCTAATACGTTTATCAGTGATGGAAAATTCAGTACAATGGTACTATTTTCAGTACTTATTCCTTTCAAAAATACGGCACCCCCACGTCCATTTTAGTACTCTTTTTATTATGCTTCTTTAGAAATTTTGCGTTGATTTTTTTTTAACATTGAGACATAAACAAAAAGTACTAACTCCGACTCCAACCGCTGGAATTCCAACTCCGACTCCTTATCTAACCTTAATGCTAAATGTGTATGATACTGGTTCTTTTTTGACTTTAAACAGTTTTTTAATGCAGTACCTTTTGTATGGTTAAATATAGCAAGAAAAGGATTAAGTAAAAATTTCAAATCGATATTTTTAATATTTTATCGCAAATTTCTAAGTTTTTTTTTTTGGAAATTATTAAAATATTTTGTACATTCTCCTGCCTGCAGTTTTCTTTGTCTCACATTTCAGTTCCAAAGTTTTTGGGGTTTTGCCAGCTTTTGTGTTCCTTAAGAGGCTTATGCAACATTTGGTTTATCCTCTACCGCATAGCTTTCATTGGCTACCAAATTACTTACATGTTAACTTATACTTATGAAACTTATACAATTTTCAATAACGAATCTGAATCTGATCTGGTACTCACCATTTAAAATTTATGTCTTCCTTGAGCGAGTTGGTAAGCGAATCTTTTACATTTCTCCCTTACGTACCTGCTACGTGTGAAGCTTAACCCTCTAATGCCACATTTTTTTTTGCCTTGAAAAAGTCAAATTAAGCTAATGAAACATGAATCTGACTTCAGTTTTTTCTTTTGAGTACCCGTTGACCTGTAAGGGGTCTAACTGTAAAGTCCGCCTTCAGGCGGAGTTGGGCATTATCGTAATAATTTAAGAAACGTGTTTGATATACATCCCAGAATTTTCTGCGTAATTCTCCAGTTCAGCAGAAACATCCATACTCAATTATTTTTGTGATTTTTTAGGCCAGATCTAAAGCTTTGAAGTATTATTTTTTCTATTCACAATAATAATGAACATTCCGGCATTTTCTATGTTAATGCCCCAGCCCGCCTCCAGACGGGTAAAAATGTTTTTATAAATATAAATTTATATCTATGCAATAAAATCTTTATTAGCCAATGTTTTTTTTTATTGAAATTTTGACAAATAAATAGATCTTTTAATGCTTAATACAAACTATTTTTTTTAAACTTACAAATTCCCCAAAAAATATGATTTTTTTTTTGTTTCTTTGGAAATATTGCTTAACATTTTTGGTTCTTGCTTTGCGATTGGAGAAAATGTGTCATAAATTGGAAATTTGTTAAAAACGGTAAATTTCAGAAGAGGCTTGCGCTTGAAGAGGCCTTTCGAAAAAGTATAATTAATACATACATACAATATATGTACTTTTTTAAATAAAAATTGCAAAAACTTTTTTAGAATTTTAACTTCAAAGGCATATATGTATTTACATACATATATAACTTCTTAATTAAAAAATTATTTTTTCACAATTTTCAAAATGTAGAATATAAATTAATTGGCTGGTAATTCACAGAATAATTTTTCAAATAAATTATAATAAACTAGAGCCTTATACCTGCAAAATACTACCCAAGGTAGTTAGGTCAAAAATAGCAAGTTTTAATTTTCAAAGCCTTCCGTAAGCGAGATGGTAAGCGAAACTCTTACAATAATCCTTTACAAACCTGCTTCGTTTGAAGCTCAATTTTTTATTGGGATATAACTAAATAATTTTAATTAAAAGAATACGGGAATTGTCTTCTTTTTATAACATATTTTTAACATGAAAATAAAAAAAGTGTACATACTTAAGTATGTATGCATGTTTATTTAACTAGATAAACTTTTGATTGATTGATATTTTAATATATATTTTTTTGTTATTTTAACAGTGAATAATATTAAATAAACGTGATTAAAGATAATTTTAACATTTTTCATTTAAAATTAATATGAAATAATGATAAATTTAAATAAAGGGAATACTTTTGCAGAAATTTACTATGATTCTCAATCAACATTTCGCCATGTTAATTTAACATTGGTATTTTTTTCTGTGTGTACTAAGTGCCTTTTCTGGGAGAAGGTCACATATATTGTTTTGTTAAAAAAGACTAATTATTTTAAAAAAGTCGTGTTACTTAAATTAAAGTCTGAAATAGTTTTCATAACAGCTCATTTTTAATGTTCAAATCGATAAAAATTTAATTTGTAAATTGTGCTATGAGACATATAAGCGCCAATAACTGGAATTAAAAAAAGTAACAAATGCATAATTTAGACGTTGTTATACCCTTCAACGCGGTGCCCCGGAGGTAAAACGGTATATATAAGTTTTTCATTCCGTTTGTAATTTCTACAATATTGATCCTACACCCTATAAAGGATATATATTCTGGGTCCGAAAATTCGCCGGCTCTAAAGGCATTTTAAAAAACAAAATCAATAAACATTTGATTGGTATGTAATTGCGATCAGTTTCGCACTTTGCTTAAGCAAATGACAGTTTCAAAAATTTAACAAAATTTTTTCTTAAGTTCAATATGGTTTGACACTTATGATTAACATGTAGCCGCACAGTTGCTCAAGCCAGCTTATGCATATTATAGTTGGGCCTTTACAAGTGACTTAATTTACATGATTGTCTTACAGTTTCTTTATATATTTGATATTTACTTTATTTTAACTTCAACTTTTGTGGTTATTGTGAGACGTTTATGAGACTGAATTTTAGCATTCTTCATGCTATTTTTGGTTTTTCTAGTTATTTTTATTTTTTTTTACACTAACAAAAAATTTAAGATAATTTTAACTGCATATTTTTTAAATTTTTAGCGCATATATTTCTAATTTAAGTGCATTTTTTATGCGCATAAAACGCGATGTTAACTGCATAAAAGTCCGGGCCCTGTTAATCACCCTTAATTAGCCCATAAGCTTGACTTTAGTGTGCGTCAAATAAAACTTGATTTCGTTCCAAGTAGTTCTAACGAGAGTTGACTAAAATACGGTGCCAAAAATTAATCGTGTCAAATATATAATTAGTTCTTGCAAATCTTCAATTCCGCGGAAACAATAATATGGGGAAAATTCTCTAGTTTAATTTATTAAAACACCAAGAACTAAAAAACCAGATTGGTGAAATCAAACCATGTAATTATATTTCATACAAAAATATGTTCATATGTTGTACCATTCGTTTCTATTATGCTGAAACTAAATAATTTGAAATATAATATCGCTGGCTTAACATGTAAAGGCTCTAAGTCCATATTTGAAAAGTTTACAGGAGAGACAAAAAACAATCAAAATACATGTGATGGAACAATTTGAGAGAAATGGTAAAACTGTACTTTTAATTGGGACTTAGAGCTTTTGCTTGTGATAAATAGGACTTAGCGCTTTTGCTCATCACTACAAAACAACAACAAAAAATGAGATAACTGTAATTTTTTCTTTGTAAACAATGTATTTTTACTTATTGCACATTACTGCATTAAAATCTCAATTTCTTAAAAAAGTGGACTTAGAGCCTTTACATGATAAGCCTGCGATATAACCTTAAATGTGGTTGAAGTCTACTAATGATGCATAAAAACATGCTTAACCACCAACAAATTTAAATTTCCTTAAACTAAAATTGGGAGAGTATTTCTAGTAATAAATTTATAAAAATCCTATAATTATTTAAAATCGAAATTCTTTAAAAATTCTAAAGAAATAGTTCAATAAAATAACCACAATACTAATAATTCTAAAGAAAAGACAGAATAAACCACACAAATTGCTTGGAAAACATGTCAAAAATTTACGATTGTAAAAATATTTTGTGTTGTTAATAGTAAGTCGTTTTTGCTGTTTGCACAAAGGCTTGAAGCATGTTTGGAGAAATATTAAAAATTTTTAATATTTGGCAGACATGCTGGATGTTTTTGTGTTATCTAGTGCGAACTGTAATAATTTCAGCGAAATTTTTGCAGAGTGAAAACGTTGATGAAGATCCATTAAAACAGATCATTGCTTCAACCATTCTGTGCTTATTGTTTGGTAGCAACAAACTTGATGTCAAATTGCTTGTACACACAGAAAACAAATTGGTTGGAAAACGGTTGCAATAATAAAATATTGATCGAGATATATAATTTATTATTGCAACTATTAAAAATGTATAGTTCTAACTGATTTTTAATTCTCTTGATTATTAAAACGTTATTCTAACTGAAACATGATTCCTTCAATTCTTTTATTAGTTATGATAACTTATTTAATTTGGTTCTAAAAATTAGTACAAATGGTTAGAATCACAACCGAATTTAATAGAGGGCTATACTGAATATTGGTCTTTGCAATTAATAATTTGCTTTCGTCAATAAATTTTGTAATATAAATGTTAATTCATTTATTGCAGCTAATTATCGATTGCTAGTATAGTTTTAATTCGAGTACAACAAATGAAAATATAATTATTTGGTATTCAGAACCAAAAAAAAAGCTATGTGTCCCAATTGTTTACTAAATTTTCTGTCAAAACATTAAATAAAATAAAATAATTTTAATTTTATATTAAAATAAATAAGTTTGTGTTCAAAAATGGAAAATGTGCAAAAACCTAATAAAAATGGGTAAGTTATTTACTTATTTTTATAATTATGTTATGTACGTACATATATATGTATGTATGTATTATATTTCTTATAAATACATACATATATGTATGGACCCAACTAGCATTTTCAATCGAAATAATCTACTGGGAAACTCATGAAGAGCATTAATCGTCGACGAGCGCAATTTTTAATCGTCAAAGATTCCTCGCACGGGAGAAACTGTTACACAAGCTGACTCCTCTGCGAGATACTTCTACAACACAGCGAAAGACGCTTATATCACAGTGCAAAAAAATTCGGGTCATTGCCGCCAGCCTCAACACTTGCAACGCGAAATGAAACTAGAATACCGGTAGAGCAAATCTGCCAAAGGGTTTTGAAAAGTTAGCTTGGGTTCCCGAAATATGGGACCCTAAAGTTTTTGAATTTTTTGAAAAGGCGTTCGGTATAAGTTAAAAAAATATACTAAATGTACTTCTGAGCTAAGAAATAATTTCAAATGTCTTCAGTAAAATCGTATGGCGATTCTTTTCTTAGGATATATTAACACTCTAACACTCATTTTAAGGTGTCAGTTTTGTCCTTTTTTTACTTCCCAACAAAAGTATACTAAAACGGCACTTTAGTTGGTTAAAAAGTTCCACGAATATTTTCTACATCAAATTTTACAAGTGCTCTTTTAAGACCAAAAGTTCATGCACTTTATGTAAAACGGGGTTTCAAGAAATTCAAAAATTTCAAGGCCAGGAATTTGGAAAATACGTTTTACATACATTGCACGAACTTTTGGTCTTAAAAGAGCATTTGTAAAATATTATGTAGAAAATATTCATGGAACTTTTTAACCCTCTAAAGTACCGTTTTAATATAGTTCTGTTGGGAAGTTAAAAAAAGGACAAAAATAACCCCTTAAAATTAGTGTTAGAGGGTTAATATATTCTAAGCAGAGAATCACCATACAATTTTACTGAAGACATCTGAAATAGTATTTTAGCTCAGAAGCACATTTAGTGTATTTTTTTTTACTTATACCAAACGCCTTTTTTAAAAATTCTAAAACTTTAGGGGCCCATATTTCGGGAATCCAAGCTAACTTTTCAAAACCCTTTGGCAGATTTGCTCTACCAATATTCTAGTTTCATTTCGCTTTGCAAGTACTGAGGCTGTTTTTTTTTTGTTGCACAGTGTACTGATTGTAGACGAATTCGTTTGAGATTTCCGTAAAGATTTTCTAATGAGGCTTTCAGAAAGCACATCAAGAATCTTATGAGACTCTTGTAGGAATTCCCTTACAACTTGTGGAATGCTTACACATATAACTGAGCCACCTTAACAAGAGCATCAAGCTTCTTTTTCAAACAATTTATTCGAAACAAACCTTTAGATCAGGAATTCAACAACAATCCTGTTGGAAATAATTTGACAGATCCTTACTTCGGCTTGTTTAAATAAATTGTTTTAACTTGTGAATTTTCATGTTTTAAAAACCCTCTTATTTAGGTAGCTCAGTTATTGTTGTATGACTCATATGGAGCCGCAAAAGGTTCATTGCAAGATTAAAAGACAAGCGTGTCAGAAAATGTATAAAAAACTAATAAATAAAAAATGTTGATGTTTTTATTATTGCTACTCATCAGAAGATTCTTTGAGGAGTTAGACAATCGTCTAACAAACATCCGATGCTATCTGGACAATATCTTAGACATGCATGCATATGTACAATACATATACATCGCACTTGTTCAACAGTAGTATATTAACTCAAAATTAAAAAATTCAGTAGAAGCAAACCAATTTTTAATTTTACATAAAACGCATATGTGCGAAAGAATTCTTAAACCAACAGTTTCATTACCAAATACATAGTAAACCAAATAGCATATGTATTTTTACAGCGGTTAGATATGAATACATACGCTTCGTTTTTTTTTCCAAAAAAAGAAAAGAGAAAAATTTTGAGTTAATACACTATTGTTGAACTAGTGCGACATGTACATATTATTTATATTTACCTCCGCGTGTACATTTGCCAAACAAATATGTTATAAATACATTACATGAAAATCGGTTAGTTTTTTAAGTGATTTTTATATTAATTTACAGCTTCAATCACTGTTCGTATTGTAAAAACCACATGTTAATTATTCTGTTTTACTTCAGATACTAGGACAAGACGACATTGATGAAAGAAATTGCATTGAATTGAAGCCAAAATTGTTTTTGTTAGTACATTAAGGGATAAGCTGTACACCTTTGGAAATCCGTTGGATGATGTGGAAAGCTACATGTATGTGTTTGTATAAAATTAAATAAGTTGTAAACTATACATAAAAATATTAATAAATAAATATAATAAAAAAAATTGTTTTTATTGGAATTATTTTGATTTCTTATCTAATAAATCGGGAAAATGGTTTATGTAACCGGTTTAAAAAAAATATTGATAAAGACAATCAAATCTTTTGTTATGAACACCAATTATGTGTGTATTCGGTTGCATCTATCATATATTCGGCATATTTTTGATTTCTAATAATCATACTTACAACTAACAATATCTGTTGCTATAACTGATAGTGTACTAAAATTCAAATGTTGCTATCAAAAATATTATGCTTAGCAACGAAATTTTCAGTAATTGTAACCGAATTGCGTGATAGTACATGCAACCGACGAAATTCGATTGGCGCCAAATTCGGTTGTGAACATGAATCTGTTTTCTCTGTGTAGTTATACTAAGCACTTTGGGATTGAAATCCAGCAAAATCGGTTTAGTAAGATCAGAGCTAAGAATCAAAATGTGGAACCACCACCCTAAAAAATTGATAATTTTGTTAAAAAACTAACATAAATGGTGGAATAATGCACGGAATGATATACGATTTTGCAAAAGTTCGTTTTGTTCGACTGGAAATTACACTGTAAAATTTCGTGAAGATCGGTCCATAGTTTACCCCATATAAAACCTACTGCCGGCAAACAGTTTAGTCACAGTTTTATAGGACTAGAAAAACACTGTGAAATTTCGTAAAGATCGGTCCATGATTTAGCCAAGGCCCCATATAAACCCTACTACCGGAAATTCAATTCCATGTACCGTAAAAACAAATAAATTTTCAGTTATTTTATATAAATTAACTATCAAAAAATTAACTACATATTCCGTAAAAAACCAAGGAATATTCTGTTATGCACCTGTCCGCTTGTTTTTCTAATGACAGAGAGGACATTATTGTTTTACTTATCCTGTTTAGGGTTGCCAGATTTTAAATTCGGAACAGTACATTGAACACAAATAAACAGTACAATCAAGAAGAAAACAGTACATTTTTTTTTTGCGAAAACACAACTATTTATTTAAATTATTATATATTTAAAAGTTTTGATTGAATATGCAACAATTATATAACGAAAAACACTTGAAGTGTGTAACGTTAAAGGAATGATTTCCGTTTTATGGCATTTTATACGTATTTCGTTACTCCATTTACTCCATTTGCGTTAAAAAAAAAACACTTAAACGAAGCATTTGGCCTAAATGGCAAAACCATAACATTCCTGTAAGCCATATAAGAAAGGAAAAAAGCCTAACTTAGCTTATATCAACTAACTTATTGATTGTGTAAGTAGGACTTTCTTTAAGCATATTGCTAGTTAAAGCAATTTTCACTAAACACATAGTTGCACAAATCATATAGAATTTGAGAAAATGTATGTTTCCTAAGTTAATTTTCCAATTTAAAAAAATTTTTAAACTATTTACGGACAACTTTACCAAGTTCAGCTATAATCTATAAATTCCAAAAAACATAATTTGGTGTATTTTTATTTAACAAAATCTGAAAATATTAAAATAGTAAAAAACAAGTTTCAATAAAATTTATACGCTGAAGATTTTTAATAAAATTTTTGTAAAAATTAACGTAGCTTTTCTTTTTTTCAAAAGTAGTTTAGGTAGAGAAAAGTGGTCCTGAGAGGAATTAGGTATTTTTATAAATTTTGAGTCTTTTCACGTGATTTCGATTTCCAGAACTGGCCGGAATATTAAAAAAAAATTCTAGGAATAAAAGATAATTGTGTTGGAAAAAGTATTTATTTACTATTTAAAAAATACAATATTGAAACTGGGAATTATTTCCTTTCATAGGTTACTTTATTATATTTAAAAATTAAAGGAATAGGACTATTACAAAAAAAAAAGATTTATAAAATACATAACTGAAATTTAGCTCATAGAATAAATTTGAAAAAATAAAAATGTTGAAAATACAATATTTTTAACAAAATTTCGATTTTGTTTTTGTCTTTCTCAGGTGTTTAAAGGAAAATGCTATTGGAAGAGGTAGCCATAAGATCATATGTCTTTAAAATAATAACATGAAAATATACAACTGCTCCGAGTCACCCATTATAATTAAGATTTCTACTGCGTATTTATGAGAAAACAATGACCACAGCGTTAAAAGTCTTATTATTTTAGAGCTTTTTTGTTTGGAACACAACATTTTTTTTAAGCTACGTACTGTTAAATATTATGATATTTTCAAAATATGACTTAAACATGGTTTTTCTTAATATCTTGGTTTTTTGTAGACTGAACAAAAAAAAAAACAGTATAAAAACAGTACAAAGTGTAAAAAACAGTACATTTGCGTACTGTTTTGGACATTATGCATAAAACAGTACAATTGCAAAAAATCAGTACATGTACTGTTAAAAACAGTACGTATGGCAACCCTAATCCTGTTACACACGCTTGTCTTACTTTTGTTGTACTGACCTTGTTTGTTTACAGAAGAACTTTCAATTATAAGACCCCAGCAGCATGACCAATATGGCTTCACAATTATTAACTTTAATAGTAAAAAATTATTTTTTGGTAATTTAATTACATAAAATAACTGAATATTCCTTTGTTTTTATGGAATTTGTAGTTAATTTTTTGACAGTTAATTTATATAAAATTACTGAATATTCCTTTGTTTTTTACGGAATTCGCGGTTGAATTTTTGACAGTAAAAATGAAATGAACTTTTCGTTATTTTAAATAAAATTTTTATTTAATTTTACATAAAGAATAATTTTACTTAATCAACGGAAATCCGTATTAATATGCACTTAGGTTTTTCAATAACTGTTGGAATCATTTAAAAATAAATTTGCTTGGAATTTTAAATGATTATTTATTTAAAATTTATGTATTCTTAAATAAACTACAGTCCGTTACTGTAATAATATTGTGAGTGTATATTTAGCAGCCTTTTGAAATTCACTGTAAACGCTAAAACTAATTACACCGCTGCGCTGCTGTATTGAAATTTATTTAAATAAATGTTTTTCAATACCATAAATCACTCTACACAATTTTGTGATAATTGGTCTCTAATTTACAATGGGTCCAATATAAATTCCCCTCCTGCAAATCATTTCAATTCGGCTTAAACTGGTTAAAATTTTTAAAAAAGCATAACATTTTCTGATTGTCGGTCAATAATTTAATATAAGTAGGTCTAAATCGGTTGGTTACAAATATACATTATAAATAAGTAAGGAAGTATAGTCGGTTACTGTTTAGGGCCCATGGGCAATCATTTATTCGGGTAATTAACTTAAACTAAAGAGACTGAATGTTAACAAATTTGAAACATTTGTTTAACAATTTGTTGTTGTTGTGGACTTTTCAACGGTGAATTGAAAAACGTTTCTGCAGAAAATGTTTCATAATATGGACGAAAACTTAGAAGGGTGGTCCAACAAAAACGCACGATGTTAATTGTAAATTAAATAAAAAGGTTTCAGCGAATATCTTAATATTTTTTTTCACTATGATAGAAGGTTTTATGACAATTACGTGTGAAACAAAATATAGGCAAAATGCTCACCACGGCTATCCGATAGTCCATTTTTGCGATGACTCTGCGACATAATTGAGGTTTAATGACGTTAATGTGCCGAAATATGTCATCCTTAAGCTCTTGAATTGTTCCAGGCTTATTGATGCCACTATGTGCGATATCATGATTCATGAACCATTGAATATCTCGCGCAAAAGAGCCATTGTTTCGTTCGCTGTGTAGCAAGTGGCACCATCCTGTTGGATCCACATATCGTCCAGGTCCATATCCTCAATTTCTGGCCATAATAAGTCCGATATTATCTCGCGGCGAGGCAAAGTCGAGGTTGACGGATCTTCTGCCACACCATCGCGACCAACAGCAATGTTTTTCGCAGAACTAACTGGGCGAGCATGTACAGGTGTTTTTAATAGCGTACGCGCCCGGTTTGCTGAAATTTGCGCACAATTCTCCCGTTTTTTAAATAAACTATTTTTTTTTTTGGTTGACAAATGCGATATACTTTTTGCTATAAAATTTAAGGGAGCTTCAATATAAAATTTTTGCATCTTTTTATAAAAAATAGCATTAAAACTTTTTTTATATATAAAATTCAACGGATTTTATTAATTTTAATTCTTCCTTGGTTTCGCCGAAATATTAAATGTTTTAAGTTCTGTGGAAGTCTTTTCTAAATTTTAGACGTTTCTTGGCATAGCAATAAATTGTTGTTGGAGTTTTGTTTAGTCATGATTAGAATTGTTTCCATTAAAATCGATGATAAACCACAAATAAATGAACCATACAAGGGTTTTTTTTGTACAATCTTAATTTAACTTTCTTGAAGGGAGCCAAAACATTTCAACATTCAAATCATAAAACTCCGGTAAATAAATAAATAATTTTGTTTTGTTAGAATTTCTTTTAGTCGGTAAGCTGATGAGTTGTGGATTTCTTTTCATTAAATTAATGAATTGTGTTTGTGCATATTGTAGGCATTAGAAAAAGTTTTATCTAAACATAAAGCTTAACCACACTTTTGAAAGTTTTGAATACTTTACTGTAACGATTTATATACACACCTTTAGTTAAGTGATTTTCAAAGCCGATATAACAATCTGGTAATTTTTCTGAGGCAGTAGACTTCAGAGATGGAACATTTTGTAAGAAAATGTGGTTTAAGGCAATAACGGTACCAGACTTAAAAGTTTTCAGCGAGTCGAAATTGTTGACTTGAAAAGTATTGTAGCACTGGTCGTTAGACAGTGTTGTCATATCATTAGATTTTTCTGTTTTTGAAAGTTTTTTAAAATCCAAAAAATGTTTTAAGTTTTTTGTCTAGAAAAAGGTATGTTTTTAATTTACGTAGCTAACGTTAGTTTAGTTATGATTTGAAAAACAACTAAAAGTGCTATATTCGTCTATGCCGAATCTTATATACTCTTCCCCATGCACAGTGTAAGATTTAGCTTATCTAGCTAGACAAAATTAATATCTCGGTAAGTAATATGATAAATGTTGTATTACGGTTTATTTGTTTTGCGTTTTATTCGGCGTAAAATTAACTACATATTTTAATTTATATGTATGTATATTTATGTAATGACCAATCCTGGTGGCGCGCATGCGCGGACCAGGTCTGGTTCACAGACGATTCGAAACAGGTAAAAGGTGCACTGATAGAAAAGGCGTCATAACGCTGATGTATTTTGCCATCGGTTCTATGACAAGTGTCTTCGTTTTTGACCCCATGACACTTTTCATTATTGTGATCAGTGATGTCAGATGAAATTTAAATAGCTCCCTACGTTTACATAAAAAAATCCCCACATTTCCCTACAACAGCAATATGTTTCCCTACAATTTTCCCTACCTTATATTAGGTATTAGTAAAACTCAAATATTATTACTAATTCAATAAAGTAAATTTTAATTACTATAATCAAAAAACAATAAAATACATTAAATAAATTTCAATTAGTGTTAGCAAAAAATAAAAAATAAAATAAAAATCTACATATGTATGTGACGTGCAAAATAGAAAGGGACCTAAGGGTAAACCCCGGTTTTTTTTTTGGGGGGCATGAGATCGGTCTCATTCGATGCTCAGATGTTGTCCACATCAAAAAAAATCGATTTTTTTTACCCTTAGGTCCCTTTCTCTATGCGCTGTCACATATATTGGTATATGTACGTATAAAAAATCAGTTGTAAAGCACTTACGATATCATGTTCTTAAAATGACTTTCTGTACAACGGAAGCTTGTACAATTTAACATTTTTGATTGTAAGTATGATCTAAGAATACATATGGAATTTTAAGCATTGATATATATGTATAACCAAAATGGTTCCAAATTTATCTTTGAAAGAGAATTAATTTCTTCTTCTGAAAAACTATATTCTAGGGTTAGCCATTCTTTAGTAAGAAGATTAGCATCAACATTAAACTTTTCACAACATTTTGAATTTGTAAATTTTTTTATTACTACTACTTGAAAAATTTAGTCATTCTTCTGTAATACCACAGAGGTTTTCTTATAAGTCAGTTAGATTATATTTTAATTTAGATGCAAGGGAAAAATTCCCTACATTTTTACGAAAATAAAATATCTTTCTTTTTTCCCTACAGTCTGATTTTTGGAGAAAAATTCCCTACAAGTAGGGAATTTTCCCTACATCTGACATCACTGATTGTGATGCCAACCTTAACATCACTTGGCCTAAGTGTCATCAGGGTCAAAATGAAATTATGTCATCAATGGGATGACATATCGGCATCACAGAAATGACGCAGTAACATCGGAGAAAGGACACATTAGCATCAATTTAATGACAGTTTGTCATTAAGTCAAAGTTATTGGAATTAACTTAAGTCAAAGTGTGAGAATATTATTATTTACTTACGCGTTACAGATGTTCGTTTCACGTTTGTTGAATTACGACCTTTGTTTACAGAAGAACTCTCAATAATAAGACACCAGCACCATGCCCCATATGGTTTTCGTGATCATTCTTCTTTGCAAATTTCACTATAGTCATAAAATAGATGACACGTAAAAAATGACAAAATTTTACGAAGACGTTAGTCATTGGATTTATGTTACACAGAGAAAACAGATTCGTGATCACAACCGAATTTGGCGCCAATCGAATTTTGTTGGTTGCATGTACTATCACACAATTCGGTTACAATAACTGAAAATTTCGTTGCTAAGCATAATATTTTTGATAGCAACATTTGAATTTTAGTACACTATCAGTTATAGCAACAGATATTGTTAGTTGTAAGTATGATTATTAGAAATCAAAAATATGCCGAATATATGATAGATGCAACCGAATACACACATAATTGGTGTTCATAACAAAAGATTTGATTGTCTTTATCAATATTTTTTTTAAACCGGTTACATAAACCATTTTCCCGATTTATTAGATAGGAAATCTAAATAATTCCAATAAACTCAATTTTTTGTTAGTATATTTATTTATTAATATTTTTGTGTATAGTTTACAAATTATTTAATTCTATACAAGCACATACATGCAGCTTTCCACATCATCCAACGGATTTCCAAAGGTGTACAGCTTATCCCCTAAAGTACCAACAAAAACAATCTTTGGCTTCAATTCAACGCAATCTAGTGTCTGAAGTAAAACAGAATAATTAACATGTGGATTTTACAAATCGAACAGTGATTGAGCTGTAAATTAATATGAAAATCACTAAAAAACTGAGCGATTTTCATTTAATGTATTTATAACATATTTGTTTGACCAATATACACGCGGAGGAAAATATAAACAATATGTACATGTATATGTATTGTACATATGTATGTATGTCTAAGATATTGCCCAGATAGCATCTTCTGATGAGTAACAATAATAAAAACATCTAAATTTTTTATTTATTAGTTTTTTTATACATTTTCTGACACGCTTGTCTTTTAATCTTGGAATGAACCTTTTGCGGCTCTCCTTATGAGTCATAAAACAATTACTGAGCTACCTAAATAAGAGCGTTTTTAAAACATGAAAATTCACTAGTTAATACAATTTTATTTAAACCAGCTGACGTAAGGATCTGTCAAATAAGATTTTCCAACAGGATTGTTGTTGAATTCCTGATCTAAAGGTTTCTTTCGTATAAATTGTATGAAAAAGAAGATTGATGCTCTTGTTTCGGTGGCTCAGTTATATGTGTAAGCATTCCACAAGTTGTAAGTGAATTCCTACAAGAGTCTCATAAGATTCTTGATGTGCTTTCTGAAAGCCTCATTAGAAAATTTTTACAGAAATCTCAAACGAATTCGTCTACGATCAATACACTGTGCAACAAAAAAAACACCCTCAATACTTGCAACGCGAAATGAAACTAGAATATTGGTAGAGCAAATCTGCCATAGGGTTTTGAAAAGTCAGCTTGGGTTCCCGAAATGTGGGCCCCTAAAGTTTTTGGAAAAAAATACACTAAATGTACTTCTGAGCTAAAATGCTATTTCAGATGTCTTCAGTAAAATTGTATGGTGATTCTCTGCTTAGAATATATTAACTTTCTAACACTAATTTAAAGGGGTAATTTTTGTCCTTTTTTTAACTTCCCAACAAATGTATACTTAAACGGCACTTTAGAGGGTTAATGTCTTTAGTAAAATCGTATAGCGATTCTTTTCTTAGGATATATTAACCCTCTAACACTAATTTGAGTTGTAATTTTTGTCCAGTTTTTAACTTCCCAACAAAAGTATACTAAAACGGCACTTTAGAAGGTTAAAAAGCTCCACGAATATTCCACGAACCCAAGCTGACTTTTCAAAACCCTTTGGCAGATTTTCTCTACCGGTATTTTTGTTTTATTTCGCGTTGCAAGTGTTGAGGCTGGCGGCAATGACCCGAATTTTTTTGCACTGTGATATAAGCGTATTTCGATGTGTTGTAGAAGTATCTCGCAGAGGAATCAGCTTGCGTAACAGTTTCTCCCGTGAGAGGAATCTTTTACGATTAAAAATTGCGCTCGTGGACGATTAGTGCTCTTCATGAGATTCACAGTAGATTCTTTCGATTGAAAATGCTAGCTGGATACATATATGTACATATGTATGTATTTATAAGAAATATAATACATACATACATACATATGTACGTGTATACCATAATTATAAAAATACGTAAATAACTTACCCCTATTTATTAAGTTTTTGCACTTTTTTGAGTTTTTGAACGCAAAATGATTTATTTTAATATAAATTTAAAATTATTTTTTTATATTTAATGTTTTGACAGAAAATTTAGTAAACAATTGGGACATATAACTTGTTTTTTGGTTGTGAATACCAAATAATTATATTTTCATTTGTTGTACTCGAATTGAAACTATACTAGCAATCGATAATTAGCTGCAATAAATGAATTAACATTTATATTACAAAATTTATTGACGAAAGCAAATTATTAATTGCAAAGACCAATATTCAGTATTGCCCCGTATTAAATTCGGTTGTGATTCTAACCATTTGTACTAATTTTTAGAACTAAATTAAATAAGTTATCATAACTAATAAAAGAATTGAAGGAATCATATTTCAGTTATAAATACGTTTTAATAATCAAGAGAATTAAAAATCAGTTAGAACTATACATTTTTAATAGTTGCAATAATAAATTGTGTTACTTGATCAATATTTTATTACTGCAACCGTTTCCCAACCAATTTGTTTTCTGTGTGTACTTTTTGAATCATTAATGCCATTTGTAGTAACATTGATGTCACAATTCTAATGTTAGGATATCATCAATATGAAGATGCATTTTTCTACTGGTGCGGGCATCATGGGCCCGGGTTTCCAAAAGGGCTTGCCAATGAGCAAACAGTGGAAATCTATGCCATCCTCACATGCGCTTGGGAGTGTCTGAGGAGGAGGACAAGGGGCTTAAAACTTTATATAATGTCGGATAGCCAGGCCGCTCTTAGGGCACTTTCTTCTTTGGAGATGAAATCCAACTTGAATTTGTGTTGGGTTCCCGGTCATGAGGGCCATTCAGGAAAAAATGGGTTAATTGCTTGGCAAACATGGGCGCTCGTCGTCCATTTATAGGCCCAGAGCCCTTCTTCGCCGTCTCTGTGGGTCACATCAGGGGGACGTTACAAAAATGGTCCAAGCGTGAATTCCTTCACGCATGGGCGTCCACTTCAGGCGCAGGCAAGTTTCTTCTGCTTGAGAAGGCGGAGTTTAGACTGCTTGTTGGCCTATTCCCGGGGCATTATGGTTTAAGATACCACCAGTTTAATTTGGGTAATACATCTACCAAAATATGCACATTCTGTGAGGTGGAGGACGAAACGTCGGAACATCTGCTCTACTGCTGTCCCGCCTTGGGGACTTCTAGGTGAAAAGTTTTTGGAGGGAAAATAGTTTTACAGGGGCAGCAAAAAACGTATTAAATCAATAAAAACACTTTTTTTTCCCTCCTCAGAGTCAGCAATTTATTTTTTTTGGGTCTTTTAACAATGGTAAAACATCGGTTGTTAAAATTGATTTTTTAGCTTTAGACGGTTTACGCAAATTGCAAATTACAGGATCTGATGACGTTAAAAGCCTATGCAATAAATCTGTATTTGTGGGAATTCTTGACGTTTTCCTGGTAAATTTTTTAGGATAATTTCAATTGTCATTTTTTCTTGCTTCCTGAGCTTCTTCAGATAGCTGTTCAATAGGAAGTATGCCATGGAAGAGGATCTTATGAACGGTTTCTTGCATGTTGTACCACGAATAGTTTTAGCATTTAGAGACTAACATTCGTCAAGTTGTTAACAAGATACCGCCGGATGCGCTGCTGCAACCAATCTAGAGCCAGTCATTTAGACGACATTGCATTTCGTGCATAACGACAGGGTCTAAGCATAAAAACGAAATAAAAGTTTCATCTAAATCATAGCTTTTTGTGTGCTTTATCTAAGTTCACGTTTGAAATCTATAAATGTATAACGCTTTACTTTTTAAAGCCTTATTATTATCTTTTAACTTAATTTTTTCACTTTTATCCTCAATAAATAAACCTAGTGCAATAAAAGCAGTGAAAATATAACTAAATTTGCTTTCCAAAATAATGGTGATGGCACAAAAGCGCCCAAACTATATGAACAAGGAGAACAAACTTTGGCTCAGATATTTCTTATTTAGAAGGAGTATTAAATTTGGCAAATGAACCAAATCGGCCCATTATTTTACATGGGCCCTACACTCCCAAATTTAAATTTGGTACGATTTTGCATGCTACAACAAGGATTTGGCAAAGCGGAATAAAGGACTTTTTTGTCCTGTTTATCATACCCACACCACAATTGTGGAGAGGGTATCATGCATTTGTGCTGATGTTTGTAACACCTTAAAATATTCGTCCTATACCCACCTTAAAGTATACTGACATCTCATAACATAAATTCGTTAAGGCTGGTCCGATTATCCATGGGTCCGAAATAGCGTTTATATACTGTTGTGTAGGGTGTCAAGCCCGACCGTACTTTCTTAATTGTTTTTTAGTTTGAATAGTTCATACCAATTCCGTAAAGCTTCAACTTGCCCTGCAATTGACGCCTACGTCACGAGAATAGTTAGCTGTGTTTTCGACAGCTAATATGGATTTTCTTACCGTTCTGTCAAAAATTATTTAACTTTAATTTTTGAGCTGAATTTAATTAATTAACTTTAGCATGAGCGGTCTTTACTTAACATTAACTTTAAAGTTAAAGTTAATCATTTAATGTCAGGTGATGACCGCAAGTTATTTTTGTTTTCATATGGGTTGTCTTTCCCTTCGTTTTCCTTGCAGCAATAAACAGGATTAAATTATTCTGCTAAAGTTTTTTTCTTGTGTGCAGAAAACAATAGTTTGTCAAGACAGGGGTGTTATCAGCAGAAGCCCTTTAGAATTTATTTTTTAAGAAGGGAGGAGAGAAAATGGAAATTAAATTTTTCAAGTACTAGTTTACACTCTACAAGTTTCAGACATCAATTCTTAAGTATTTAGGAAAGAAGGAAAACAATAATGCCATTTTTCCTCTCCCTCTCTCTCCTGAAAACTCAAGACTTGACGGCTCAAACTTGAAGAGTGTGAACCAGCACTAAGCAAAGGGAAAGTTTTTATTTTTTTAATTAAAAAATCCATGTCTTTTTTATTCTGTAATATTAAAAACCATTTTTTTATTGTGTCAACAAATTTTTGCAAAATATTTGCAAGAATTGTAATATTTTTTATTTTGTTTATTTTTTTTTAATTTTCTTTTTTAAATATAAAAAACACTTATAAATTAAATATACATACATATTTATTATTTATATTTTAATTTTTAGAAATAATTGTTTTTTTATTTAAACAACTAAAAATACACAAAAGAGAGAAAAGCTTATTTCCTGCAGATATCTAAAAAAATTTAATAAACTGCAATTTGTTACATAATTGTTGAATTAATTTTAAAACGGTTTATTAAAAATAGTCAAGCAAGAGAAAAATTATTTTTATTAACTTTTTTTATTTTTGTTTTTGTTATTTATTTTACAAAAACATGAGAACATTTAGAAAATTTTGTTAATTTTTTTGTATGGTAATTAAATTAATTTAAATTTCAGTTAAATTTTTTTAATTTATTTTAATTGATATTTTTACAGAAAATAATTAAACTGCAGTTTAACCAGCAAAGGCAGTCTGTTTGTTGATTTCTGTTCTTTTTGTATTTTTAGTAGTTTATTAGTACTTAAATACTAAAAACTTAATCAGTATCACATTTTTCATGAGTTTTTTTTTTGTTTTATTTTATTCTTTTTTATAATGTCGCTTTTATGTCAAGCATATTTTTTTCTTTGAGTTTAATGTTTTATTTATTTTAGGCCGAAAATGTTGTTATGCTCGTTTTTCAGTTGTGTTTTTGGTTTGTGAGTGCTTGTGTGCTGGGGCTAAATTAGTCCCAATGTGATTTTAATGAGTTTTTTTTATTCTTTTTTTATTATTCAATTTTAAGAGGTTTAATGTTCTTTTTTTTGAAAATTCATAAAAAATTTTCTGAAATTAAAATCCTTTTTTTAATGTTTTAAAAGGATTTCAGGATTTTTATCTTCTTGGCTTTGAAAAATGTTATAAAATTTTGTCAATATAATGCCTGAGATCATGTAACAAACAATGTTTCCTTTTTCAAATAAAGGTACCCATCGACTACACAATATTCTTGAGTTATTTTACGCAATTTTACATTTAATTTAAATTCATATGAATGTAAAACCAACACAAGCATGTTTTGTATAACAAGCAAATATAATTATATTGTGCAATATCAATTATTCAGTTGATTGTTGATTAAAGTATATGAATGAAGTCCACGTGCTTAAAAAAAAATCAAGAATAAAGTAGAAAACATTCCAATTAAAATTTAGGCCATTTTAAAAATGTTTAAAATAAACCTCGAAAAAATTGTAAACCTTTTATATTAATTCATTTGTTATAGATTTTTTTAAAACTTTTGACTAAAATCCACATGTTTCAAAAACCAAGTGCTTTGAATAAATTCCAAGTGTTCCTTCCGTGGACACCAAGAATAAACGCACGAAATTTTTGAAAAAAATTAATGTGTTTTTTAAACACTAAGAAAATTTGTAATACAAATTTGACTTTTATCCACATGTTTTGCCAAAATTAAATTAATAAAAAATATATTGCCTACATTTTTTTTTTTTTAAAAGTTTCACGTGTTTCAAATAAAATAAATGTGTTTTCAAAAAACACAAAAAAATTCAAAATTTTTAAACGAAATCCACCTGTTTTGAAAACATAAAAATTAACGTTTGAATTTTTTAATAAGTCCGCGTGTTTTTAAAAAACACTGTTAATAAATTAAGAAGAATATTAAATAAAATCTACGTGTTTATTAAGTCCAAAATTATAAAATAAAATTCAGCTGATTTCAAACAATAGAAATAAATGGATAAATCCATAAGAAACTAAACTTTATAAAATTAACGTGTTGCAAACATTTTTATTTTGTTCAAATGCTTTTTTTTATAAAACTCACGTGTTTTGAAAACTGAACGAGTTATAAATTACAAATATGTATTTTTTTTTCTTTAAGAAGTCTAAAATATTTAAGGAATTTTAATTTCAGAAAACACACAGCAATTTTTCTTAAAATACAAAATACTTATAAAACGCACATAAAAACACTTAGATAATTACGAATTTATGTTTAAAATAGTGGTGAGTATAGGTGGGATGAATTCAAAATACTTTATAGATTTCGTTTTCTTTTTAATATGTAAACTATTATCCTTTTTTAATAAAACTATGTATTTAATTTACTTTATATCGAGGCGAATTCATACAAGGTAGTCTTATTTTAATAACAGATACAGCACTGTAAAATCTTTAACGTTTAACACTGTAGTAAACAATTCAAACAAAAATTTCATTTTGTTTTTTATTTTAAATTGTGTCTTTTGAAATGTAATAATTTAAAAATATTGAAAAATTATAAAATTTATGAAAGATTCGCCAGAACCACCAGAACGGTATAACATTCTGACACATGATTAGTTATCAGCCGTTGCTTACGTAGCAAGCTAAGGTCACCTGGTGTGAATTCGCCTTACTTGATATCAAATTAAACTCATTTAATGAGTTTAATTATCTTTTCTTTTTAAAAAATTCCTGGTTTATTTATTCTTCCAAATTAAACTTAACTATCACTCGTTATATAGAAGCTTTTTAGCATAATTATCTTTATCAAATAAAGAAGAGACAAACAGCCTTTATCTCTATATCTTTTTTTAACTCTTCAAGGCTCTTGTCAACTCTTTTTTTAATCAATTGCTCTTTTCTTTTCTTGCTCTTCCTTGCTTTCTAAAAATACTTAGAATTATAGAACACAAGATTACGCCATGAGCATATGGGCATGACAAAGACTGACACAAGGCGAATTGACTAGAAGGTGGGGTCAAATTAACGTATGGTGTTTTTTTTTCGGTGGTTGACTTGTCAAAGTTTGTATACGAACTAGTTTTTTATGTAAACAAACCAATTTATTTTACTAGCAATTTTTTGACAACCCGACCACAGAAGCAGTGTTGTTGTAGAGTTGACCTCACCTTCTAGTCAATTCGCCTTGGACTGCCAAGTCTATTTTTTTTTTTTTTAGAAATGTCTGCACTTTATAAGAGCTGGCAGCTCCGCAATTTAATTTAACAATAACTATCTTGAGCTTGTCAGCTTGAAATTATTAGCCAATAGTAATGTAGTGCCCATCACGTCATTTGTCCGTTCAATTTAGTTTTTGGAATGGCGTAATCTTTAATTTCTATCATTCATGGAACCTATCAACACTTGCCTTTAATTACTATCATGCGAATAGAGTTTACGCTTGTTAATGGTATAATCGGGACTAATGGTTACAGTCCGTGATAGACCCTTAATAAACTGGGGCAATAGAGAAGTCCAACCTCTTTTATCTTGGCGCAATGTTAAATAAACCTCAAATGTAGATACCATTTCTGGGTCTATTTTTAATTTTGCAATACGCTTAACAGTATTTACTTCCTCTTCATACTCCACAAAAACAGTGCAGCCACGAATGCCACAGGGCTCACGTTCAGAGACCCGTACTATATCGGTGGCTATGCGTTGGGTGAGATCACTGGGTAAGGAGACTTCGGTACAGGTGAGATTACGTGTCTTGGCCGCACGTAATTCGCCCAATAAAAGCAATGAAAGTTCATTCACTGCGGCCGCATCAATACTATCACAGTCAGTTTGTTGCTCATCTTCTGTGGCATAATGATTATCTTGTGTTATTTGTTGTTGCTCGTGTTTATGTTTTTGCTGAGAACGTCGGTGCTGATGATGCTGGTGGCGTGGGCCTGGTTGTGCGTTATTGCTCAAAGATCTTGTTGACCAATCTAAAAATAGAATAAAAAAAATTAAATTTATTGTGAATACAAAAGAGGAAGTTGTTTGTTTAACACAGAGAAAAAAATAATAAATTATTTGAATTGGGTTATAAATTGCCATTAAAAAACAATTATACCGACAATACAGATTAAATAATATTCAAATATGCAAAAGCACAAAAAGCTATTTAAGAAAAATTAAATGATAAAAATAATAAATCTGGGAAATTTAAGAAACAAATTTAATCAGCGAGTATTGAACCAATGTTTTACAAAACAGAAAGGATCTACTATTAATTTGCTATTTTACCCTAAAATGATCTGCAATTGAAGCAAAATAATTTGTTTAAATTAATTCATGATTACAGTAAATTAAAACTTAAATTATCAAAGTTATTTTCGGGAATACAAAATTTATTATTAATACGATTTCCGTATGACGTGCTAAATTCCCAGTTTTTCATATTTGATAAATACACTGAAATTTATTGTTGAGGGAATATCCTTTAAAATAATCAATGCTTAAAGTAAAATAAGATGTTTCAAAAGATCTTCAATCTATGTAGAATTTGAACACTAAAAATATTAAGAATTGAAGTGACATTTCAATCTTTAAAACGATCGATGATAGGGGAATATCTAAACTATAAATAAGTAAATATATTAAAGACGACCGAAGAGGTTTGCATTCCTTATAACTTTTTTAATTATTATTTTTCCTTTGTTTTTTTTCAGCATTTTGTGAAGAAGACTTGGGGAATTAAGTAGAAATAGCTTACAATCGCTTCATTAAATGTAAAACCAACGCTGTCAAACCAACTCAATAAGCGTAAAGTTGTACACAAATTTTCGTTTTTTGTTTGACAGTTTTTAGTTTCTACTGCAGTTTTTAAACCCGGGTTATTTCTCCTAGTTGTTATGCAAAGAATAAGCATTGAAAAATAAATTGTTTATTCAAAAAAACTCCAAAAAAGTATCGGCGTATCAACAGTAAAATATCGACGATACCAATATATCGGCAAACCTGAAGTATCAGCAATATATCGGTATTCGTTACATCCTCACTTTTAATGCCATAACTTCCTTATAAATGTTGGTATTTTCATAAAAATTGGTGACAATGACTTTCACTGCGTCATTCAATAATTCTATGCTGGTGGGTCCAAAACTAACCATATGTCCGATATAAACCCTCATCCTAAAATCTCGTATAAGTAGATGAAGATATCCCTATTCAATTCGGCACAAAGAACTTTTCCATCAATTTGAACCTCATAACATAATTTTGTTCAGGCCGGCCCATTTGCGCATGGGTCCCAAATAGGGTACACTCTCGAAAATTACTGTGGTGTAGGGTGTCAAATGGTCGGGCTGGACCGACTATACTTTCTTACTTGTTTTTTTTTTCATTGTCGGTGTTATTGGTAATAGTCTACTTGTTTTGAAAACACAAGCCCAACCAAAAACTTTTCGAATGATGCTTGAACAATTTCAGTAAGAGCCATGGTTTATTACTTTTGTTTTGTAATTGAGGTTGACACTAAAATACAGTGATCGGAAGTAGTGTTAAATAGATCACATAACTTTCAAAGCATTATGCGCATTTCTCTTGTGATCATATTGAAAAAGTTTTTTTTTCTGGGTATATATAAGACTTTATTTGACACGATATAAAAGCTATTTTAAAAGGGTTCGTCGTCACAATTTATATTATCCGAAGTTTCCTGATGATCTGGCCTAAGCAACCAGTCAAACGTGCATAGGAATAGCTAATCCCATCAACAATAAATTTTAGTGTTTTTATCAAGAATAAAAATTGGGAATTAAGTACGACAAACGAAATCTTGTTAATTAAAAATTTTGTATTCTCAAAAACTGACAAGTGTACGGCATAAAAAATTGAACCGGAAACTTGCTTTAATTTTTGATTTTCTTTCGAAAACAATAAATAAAGTTGTTTTAGTTTTCTATTTTAGTGTTTATTTCCTAACCTACTTACAACTACAATTTATGTTGGGAGAATTCCAACCAATTGTAGTGGGCAATGTAAGAAAAGATAAACTCACTGTTTTTTGTTGTTATTTTTGTTTGAGCTTTGATATTGTTACACGTTAAACTGGTGCTTATAATTCTTATTCGCTTAACAGTTTTATTTGTATAATATGTTTAGTTTTTCTTAAATCTTTGGATAAAGTTTCTTGATGATCTGGCCTAATCAGGCAGTGAAATGCTCATAGGAATAGCGTATCGCTTCAACAATAAATTTCAGTGTTTTACTCAAGAATTAAAATTGGGAATTAATCATCCAATTATTTTTATAATTGCAACCTGTTCTTTGCACGCACGGTGAAGTTTGCTGACCAAACCAACAGACGGACATCGTTCTGACTTGATCATATACTAAAAAATGGATCTAGAAACAAACTTTGTACGGGTATGTTCCAAAGTATCAAAACATATTCTAGTGATACTGTTTTGCTACTGTTTCCATACAAATTGACGTGCTGTATTGTCATAGCTGCCAGATAAAATAAATGGTTATAACCAAGGTATATTTACACAAGGTAAACTCGTTGGCCCATATGTTTGTCAGCTGTTTACCTAAGTTGGAACACCAATGTCAAAATCCGTGTATATGAGCCAAATTTTGTACATGTGTGCGTTAAATTTATATGAAGACAATTTTGACAATTAAGTTCCACTCGGTTATTTTTATAGAGCAGCATGTCTACACTCCCAAATGAGTCTACCTTGTGTAAATATACCTTGGTTATAACTCAAATAAAATAACTAATTATGAATTTAAAAAAATTATTATTTTACTTCGTTGAAGAATGTTGAACGAAATATTGTTGATCAAAAAACCATATCCAACATCACCGTTAATAATATTTTGTAGGAACGGGACATTTAACGGAGATCTTCGGCTTTTTAAGATTGGCAGCTTAACAAGGGCAAGTCTGCTGGTATTTGATGAAAGATTTAATGGGTTGAAGCTTAAACTTCGTAGACAGAACAACAGGAATTGTTTTTGCACCGATTCGATCTTGTCGATATAAGATTGGTACATAGGGTTCCAAAATATTGAAGCATACTCCAAAATAGATCTCACAAGTGAGGTATAAAAAGTTTTAGTTACATAAGGGTCCATTAAAACAAGTACTCCTCTGGCTTTGTTTACCAAAATTGTTACAGTACTTTTCGCTTATAGTCCATTCCGCTTAAAGGCCAAAAACGGATATAAGCCAAAACTGTCATATTCACATGCAGATTTTTTCGAATTTCATGTCCTAAGGTCAATTTCGCATGTAGTCCATTTTCGTTTAAAAGCCACATTTTCTTAGCATACGAATATAATTCTTTATGCAAAAATGCTCGCTTATAGTCCACTCTGTTTTTAATATTTTTTTAATCAACCAAATTTCGCAATTTATATTTCATAACATGGTGTCTTCATCTGACCATTTTTGTTTTTATTGTATTATTTTTTGTTTTAACTATTTATTTAAATTAAATCAAAATTTGGTTATGTTTTAAATAAACTTTTGTTTTGTTTAAAAAAGAGCAGTTTTATTGAAGAAAATAATTTTTATAAAGTCCAAAATGTGGATTATACACTTATAAGCCATTAAATGGCTTATAAAAAAATCGGTTATAGTCCAAATTCGCTTATAGTCCACAAAAGTTGTGCAACTATAGTAGTGGACTATAAGCGAAAAGTACTGTATATGATTAATAAAACTTAGTTTAGAATCCTAAGATCTAAAAAGCTATCACCTTTTTCTAGTTGATAATTGCCCAGCGTATAATTGAGAGATATCGGTCGCTTTCGGACCAAACGTATATATATGCACAGTTTTAGATTCAGCTCCATTAAATTTAAATTACACCATTTGTAAAACGAAACCAACTCATTTTGGAGTAAAACTTGTCTGGAGTATTCACTAATACTCAATAAATTTTTCACATCATCAGCATACATTAAAATATTTGAAAATTTAAAAAACTTGTGGTAAATCATTTATAAACAAGGAAAATAAAAGCGGTCCAAGGTGGCTGCCCTGTGGTACCCCGGATGATACATTTATATTTTTCGAGGATTCATTTTTAAAAAGTACGCCTTGTTTTTAATTTGTTAAATACGAGCAAATCCACATTAAGCTAAGATTAATGTTTATAAGAAGTTTGTGATTGATTTTATCAAAAGCTTTGCTGAAGTCTGTATAACCTACATATGTTTGTTTTCTTTGAAGAAAACCGCGATTGACTATTGTGCTAAGTTGAACATCTTTTTTGAAAACCGCGTTGGAATGTAGAAATTTTAGTGTTGACTTGATGGCATAGGAAATCCGTTATAAGTTTTTCAAAAAATGTTGGTAAAATACTTTATTTGGCAATACCTCGATAATTTGAAATGTAGTACTAACTTTTGTTAGTTTTTGATGGTTTCTAACTTTCCGTTTGATTTAATTGAAAAAATATTTATCTACATATGTGTGACTTTCTCCGAGAAAAGGGACCTAGTGTGCGAAAATGAAGTTTTGAGGAAAACGCATTTCATCTTATTCTACACCTTTTTAGGTACCTCTCTTAAGTCCAAACCCGTTTTTTGATACACTATGTCCATTTTCTCGGAGAAGGTTACATGTACGTATTTGTTGTCTCGAAAGATCTCTAAAAATAAAACAGCTGTTCTCAGTGCTATTGACTTTAAATGCAAGTCTTAACTTCCTTTACCGCCCAACTTAAATAAGAGCGGAAAACGTTTTTTAAATAATTCAAAATATTTGAAAAACATATTTGTAGTACATATATGTAAGTTAATTCACGAACAATATCCATAGATGACTTTGCTTGTCTGGTATTGTTTAGCATGTTATATATACAAATATGCTGCAAAAGCTTAAGGATCTAAAATTAGAGACGTGACTGGAATAAGAAATTTAGTCATTCATTAAAAAGTAAGCGAATTGGGTACTACATGAACTTAGAGATAATGAACAGCGATTTTACTCATTACAAATTCTGTTTCAGTTATTATAGTTATATTATGAACTGTTGGCACGGGACAATTACTGTCAACCAAATAAACGAAAGTATCCAAGAAGTTATTAAAAAGAAGTATTTAAAAAATCGTTAAATTTAGGGTAAACATCGCTAAATCGTCAGTGAGGAATTTTTGGATCCCAAAATCGTCAAATCTGCCAGCCGTGCCGTGCCGTGCGTGTTGTTTACTTTGTAAAAATAAATTTCAACAAACATCAACAAGATTATTGATGATAATTATTTGTGCATCGTTAACTTTTATTATACATTGTCAATAGTAATAGGTTGCGCTTAGGAATATGTACATGTCTTTGTTAAGATGCATTGCAAATGACGTTTTGTAATTCAGCCTATGTGTTAAACACATCGGCACAATCGCACAATAACCTTTTCATCTCTCGTGTGGGTAAACAAATCAAGAAACTTAAAAATCAATGCTATTAGGCCTAAAGAAATATCGTTTAGATATTGTATTATCGAATTTTATTTCCCATAAATTTATTTTCCAATAAAATTAGTAAATCTTTAAAAAATTTGAGTTCATTAGCACTGGTTTAGCAAACAGTTTTTGGTAGTAAACAATTTAATCTTTTCATTAGCATTTAAACCATTTGAAAAAAGAATCGTCAATAATTCAATTATTTTTTGTAATAATTTACGGTCATGTTAATAGAAATTACAATAACAGTCTAATAAAATTGGTAAATAAGATAAAAATAAATATGTAACAGAAATTTTATAATCTGTCTTAAATTGTTATCATTAAGTAGGACTAATGAAAATTGTAAATTTCAGCTTTCTCTGAATCGTTAAATCTTTGTTTGACGTTAGGCAAAAAGGTACTAAGTAAAAAAATGCATTTTGTGTTTTTGATTGGGGTTTACTAATTTTTTTCTTTCTTTTGTTTGGCTTCAATAACTTAGGTCCAGCATAACTGCTTTCAATTGTAATCATTTGTTTTTCAGGCAATAAGCCAATTAATTAATTATCGCTTTAATATTACGTAAAACTAAAGTTTCTGACTTAAGACCTTTTTGCTTGACTTGAAAGAAATGAGATATGTAAAATTGGAAAATATTTTTTCCATTGGAAAATATTTGGTTTTAGACGCAAGTTTTAGTAAACCGGTCGCCTGAGAATCATTTTCGTAGTCGATCTAACAATGTCCGCCCGTCTGGCTGTTTGTTTGTCCGTGTAAAATTTTGGCACAAAAACCAGCTCGAATTTAGATAAAAATAATTACTTGTCACAAGGACACAACCACTCTTCAAGATAATCAATATCAGTTTATAATTTCAGATAGGCCTCTTACAATCTTCCTTCCGAAATGGAGCTTTTGTGCCAATAAACATGCTAATTTTGTTTTTATTAGTGTGTTCAATGAATCGTTTTTTTTTTGTTCGATTATACTTTTAATCAATATGTGGGATTTTTAACTTATTCGATTAAACGAATACAATTTTAAAATTAACCGATTAACGGAATAAATGAAAATTCAGAAATTTTATAAAACAAAACTTGTCAATGTAGCTCCAAATTGTTGCTACACTTTCGGGCATATATATTGGTGGAGCAACTATGTTATAGTCACTGCGTAAGAGGTAAATAAGTAAAGTTGTTGAAGAATCTTAACGTTTATCAATTTTGGTTACCTGTTACATTTAGCATTATAAGATTTATCCTTCGTAAAATATTTCCAAGCCAAACTCAATCTTAAGAGGGAAACGCATGAATTATTTTGTAAAAAAATAATTTAATATAAATCTTTGAGTTAAAAAGCGTTTTTTTTCTTTTGTGAAATGAATTTTTAAATTGTGTTGAAAAAATGTAACAAAAATATATGCTGAATTACTCACTTAACATGACTCCATTTTTAAATTTAAACGGACTCATATACACATTTGGTATGTTAAGGTACATGTACACGACATGTTTTTTACATCTGACCTGTCATATTTCCCACTGTAAAATATACTCATGTCGTATGTTACCTTTATTAACATTGGCTTCTTCAGCACGCTTTTTTCGAAACCGAGAAATACTTTGGTTTCTGCAAAAACTCTTCGAAAATAAGGAGAAACTATGTCAGAAGCAAACTACAAATACGTTTTCGAGGGAATATTATAAACCTTCTGTAAAACAGCAATTTTCATAGACATGAACAATTACATGTGAGTTAAAAATTGACAAGTCAGATTAAAAAAAACATTTATTTGAGTTAAAAAATTGTACATTTAACAGAAAACCCATTAATTATTATTATTCGATTAATTGGCATAAACTCTTCGATTAAACCTTTTATCGAAATTAGCAATTTTAAATTAATCGAAAACTTAACAAGAATTTACCGACAACCCAGTATTAATGTAGATAAATTTTTTTGTAACCCGAATATTCTTACAATGTCGTGACGAAATTCTGTGATGGTAGGTAGGTCCTGTCCCTATAATCTTAGATACATGTTAATAAAAAGAATGTATTTGGTAAAAAATAACCTAAATTTTATGGCCAATTTACGAATTCGTATAAAGATATTAAAATTAAGTTTTCCAGTACTTTTTAAAATGATACTTAAATGGCCTACGTTGCCTATTTCAAGTTTATTTAAGTTTCCAGTGTGTATTTTCTTAGCAAGGTGGCGTAAATATCACAACAATACAAACACAACAGGAAAAGCAATAACAATCAGCTATGTCTTTGATACCACCTTGAAAATATATAGTTTCTTTGTTCTGATTAAACAGCTGTTTTTGATATTTTTTTATAGAATTAAGTAGTGCTACCATACTTTTATCCCAAATACTGTGGTGCAGTGAATCATTGGCCTACTGTCCTATATTACTTGTTTTTTGTGTTAATATGTACGTACATACATATTTAGTTTTCCAAATGTTTACTTAAAAATTTATTTTAAAATACAATGAATCTACTCATTTTCAATTTAACGCATTGATCTATTAAAAAAAAAAAAACATTTTGTGGTGATAAAATAAAAAAAAAAACTTAAAAATATTTCAAACATTTGCACATATCGTCGCAAGAATCAAAGAACGCTGTAACTGACGAAAAATCGCAAATACATTTTTTGCATTATTTTTATCAGAAACAAATACTGCGTCGGTTGTTCCCGGTCCCATATTTGTATGATGGAAAAAATTCACTTGTTTGTTTCCATTAAAAAATAATTGTAGTGACAGCATTTTATAGGTCTGTCGAAGAAAAATCGTATGCTGTAAGCCGCAGAATGACTGGGACTAATTGACAAGGGAGGAAATGTTTACAGCCAATATATAAAGCGAGAAAAAATATATACATACATACAGGTTTTTTTGGCTCTGGTGAAAATTTTATGTTTTGTCAGTTAAAGCATTCTTTAATTCTTGCTTTATTATGTACAAACATACATACTTACATATGTATTTAAAATAGTTATGAGTGAAAAATAATAGAACAAATATTGTTTTAAATGTCTTGACATATCGCACTTGATCATAAAAAGTGTATTAGCCAGGCCTGTAGAGTCGTCAAGAAAAAGTTATAACTCCGACTCCTTCCGCTGAAATTTTGCTAGTACGATTCCGAATCCAACTCCGACTCCTATTCTAACCTTGATGCTAAATATTATTTATTAATATTAATATTTGACTATAAATTCTTTTTTTAATTCAGTACCTTCTGAATGGTTAAATATAACAAGAAAATGATTCTGTACAAATTTTAAAACGATATTTTAATTATAACGTGCCGCATTGAGCTTTAACAGACTAATTATTAACATATAAGTAGGAAAGCTGCAAACTATTTTATTTGAAATTTGGAAAAATGCAAGAAACCTATAGCGATTAAATGGGCCAAAATGAGTTAACTTTTGTGATTCTAAAGCGTTATGTCATTCTTGACTAATAACTCATCAGTTGAAAAATTTAAACCAACTAAAATATAGAAAAAATGGATTTAATTTTGGAGCGAACGAGCTTTGTTTCGATCTTTCGAAAGAAACGAGCTTTGCTTCAACTCGTATGGAATCATTGAAGTTTGGTATATTTTAAGAGTTTTATTAATTTATTAAATTTATGAAACAGTGCTAAAAAATATGACAAATAGTTCTGGAGAGGAGAGATAAACTACACCAATTAACATCTTTTTCAAAATACGTTTTTTATACTGTTCTAATTTATAGATGTGTAAATTTCCATAAGTCCTTTCTAATGTAGTTTTCGAGATAGAAAAGTTGAAAACAACACCAAGTCCAAATTTGCTTGGACGTTAAGCGCATCAAGTGTACTTATGGTGATTTCTTTTCTACAAAAAAATCTGCCTTTTTTTAAAAAAAAATTCAATTTGGTGTCTTTTTCTTAAAAATTTTGCTCCCGAAATGGGTGGCTTGTTTTATTCAAAAAAACTCATGCTCTTCGGGAGCAAAATTTTTAAAAAACAGACACCAAATTGAAGAGGCAAAGAACATCATAAGTCCTTTTTTTGTAAATAATGAAGTGAGATCTTTTGTTTTTAATATACATACATTAATTAAAACACTGCCATTTTAGTTTTGTTTTATTTATACAGTCAAATAAGTCTTTATTATTTCTCTAATTTTCCCCAAAGTGAGTAGAAAAAAGTAATTTCAAATCATTTTTCGGGTAAACCCCACTTTGGTGGGGTTTATGGGAATTATTTCTGGAACAATGTCATGTATTTTTCCGAGTTCCTTTTCCTTTTTTTCTATTATAATTCACCTTGACGGTTGGAACTTAAAATGTAGTTCACTTAATGCTTTTACCGCAGGAACTACAGCAGATTTCAATTCATGGCTACAAAAATATAAGTTAATATACGATAAATAAAAAACAACTTGTTTACAAATTTAAGAGTGTGTTCACAAAAATTTTAAAAATTTAATGCAGGTTTAAAGAACAATTTTACTATGAAAATTATCCCTAATACACGTTTGTTACATTTATAATCGTTTTTGAATATGGGGGTTAATTTTTAAGTTCCATAATGCGGCTCTATTTCAAGCAGAAAGGTTAAAACAGTGAACGAACGAGTTTTGTTTACGAAATTTTATGGCACATAAAAACTTAGTAAACGACATGCCTTCTCATTTGTAAAGGTTAGGGCGGATCGATTTGTATGGATGAAAAAAAAATTCGAAATCGTATAGCAAAAACGTAATCTACATAAAATTCAACGAAAATTCTCCGAAGAAACCATGGGTCTAAAACAAAATCCTAGTCCGCGCCTCTTGACTTGAAAATTTTTTTTCTTGGTTGAACATTTTTTCAATGTAAAAAAAATTTTGATTGTAAAAAAATATAAAGTGCAAAAGAATAACCTTACTAAACCATTTTATTAAAAAAATTCGATTTCTTTTTGGAAAAAGCTATTTTTTCAAAAAAAATTTTTTTTTTCCAAGGCGGGCAGCCAAATTTTCAAGTCGAGAGGCGCGGATTAGGATTTTGTTTTAGACCCATGGTTTCTTTATGTAGATTACGTTTTTGCTATACGATTTAAAAAAAAAATCGACCCGCCCTAATACTGGTCCTTATTTGCTGACTTTAAAATTTCAAAAAGCATACCCTCTTACCTCTTATGGTTAATTTCACCAATTTATTTAAAAATATCAATTTTTGTTTAAAATTCTTTTTTGTTGCCAAATAAAAATAAAATTATATGAAAAGTTATATTTAAATAGAATTGGGGATATTGGCCATTGAAATTTTTTTATTTTTGAAAAATTTTAAAAGAAATTTAGTCAAACCTATAGAGCAGAGATTTAAAAAAAGGAAATTTAAAGGGAATTACAAAAAATTATACATAAGTTATCAGCCGTGTTCTGGAAACCGAATACATACGAGTGTAATTGGATTGAAACGAATTTAAGAAAATGTCGTTTTTAAAAGTTTATAAAAAGAATCCTCTTAAAACCAGGAAAACATTTAAACCAAAAAATGTAACTGATAATCTCCATGGATTTCAATTTCACTCGATTTTAAGAAATAATAAATTGGTTTAAAATGTTTTCATAGCTGGCTGGCGCCTCTCACCTACCTCTCTTTTTCTGTTTATTAATAAAATAAAAGCGTGAGTTCAAGTAGAGATGTTTTCCTTTTCCCATTGTATAAAATTATTTCAATTCTTCGAGTTATTCGAGAAATTCGATTAATCGAACTATTTTAAAATTCAAAAATCGATTAATTCCTTACTCGAACAACACCAAAAGTGGATACTCTACTATATACCCTCATTGCAAAACACAAACTAATTTGTTTCTGTCACGCACAGATTTGTTGTGACACCCACTTATGATTTTACCTTTTTTCCCGTTAATACTACTGTACGTACGGTTTAATTGCATCAAGTTTTCATTTAAAAAAGTGTTACATGTCTTACACCAAACCTCTTGTCCAGACCACCAGAGTACTTTTACCACCAATACATATTAAAATAGGTTTGACAAAAATTTTGTACGTACTTGAGAGAAAAGTTTTATAAATTTAGACCCCTTTCACACTCGGCAAGTTACTTGCACAAGTCTCTTGCGAAACTCTTGGCTTGTTGACTTCAGCGGTAAGGTCAGGGTAAGGAAAACAAATTGTACAGACTTTGTTGTACTTGTCAAGTCACTTGCGCAACTTACTTCCCGAGTCTGAAAGAGGTCTTAGTGACGCAAAAATAAAGGAAGGAATTTTCGTCGGAGCTCAGACTAAGGAATTATTAAAGGATAACATATTCGAAGAAAAGTTAAGTTTGTTAGAGATATCTGCTTGGAAAAGTTTTAAAAATGTCGCACAAAATTTTTTGGGCATCCGCAAAGCAAGTAACTACAATGATCTAATAGGAGAACTACTTTCCACGTATCAAGCATTGGGTTGTAATATGCCACTCAAAATACACTTTCTACACTCCCACCTTGATTTCCTTCCCGAGAACCTAGGAGCCGTTAGCGATGAACACGGCAAAAGGTTCCATCAGGATATTTACAGCATGGAAAAACGATACCAGGGCAAATGGAGTCCTCGAATGTTGGCACATTATTGTTGGGCACACACAGAAGACCAGCCTCAAGTCAAATACACCAGAAAATTATAGATTTTAGTTTGAAAAAATATATTATCAAGTATAATTGTATGTAAAGTATCAATGTTTTTTATGAATATAAAATTCCTAACCAAAAAAAAAACTATGGGTGTCAAATTTTTTCTACTTCTGTTTTCCTCCTTAGGAAGTCAAAATAAAGTAAAAAGACCTAAAAAGTTCATGTGACAAATTAAAATTTAATTTTTGTCAATCAGTGTTATTTTTAGCATTTATTTAGCTTTTTTTTTTAACAAAATCAAGCATATTTCCCTTAATAAGTTTTGGCAACACTGATTCTTAGTGATATGAATATGTTTCTTCTTTTTCATTGTCTATATTTTTAAACAAAAAACTTTTAAATGCGTTTGCTTGCATATTTGTTCGTTTGTGCACAGTAATTTTCTGTGGTGCTTAACATTGTAAAATTTTTAAATTTGGAAAAAATAACTTTTTTTACAATAAACAGGGGCATGTCCATACTTAGAAATTATAGATTTCTGTATATCTGGAAAACGGTACCAATAAAGGTATCAAAATTTAGTACAAATATACCCCTTTCACACTCGGCAAGTTACTTGTTACAAGTTACAAGTCTCTTGCGCAACTCTTGGTTTGTAGATGTCAGCGGTAAGGTCGGTGTAAGGAAAAAAAAATTTGTACAAACTTTATTGTTGTCGGCAAGTAACTTGCGCAAGTTACTTGCCGAGTGTGAAAGGGGTCATAGCTTGGTAAATAAAAAGTGGGATGCATTAAAAAAGTTGACGTGAGACATCGCATACAAAGAAAACAGTGATTCCTAAATATCTGGAGAACAGTTGCAATGGAAGTTTCCAAATTTCGTACAAGTATCTGCATTGAAAAAATTTTAACTATTTAATTTCAGGGGATAGCAAAGCGCACTGAAATTCAGATAAATAAATCTGAAGATTGTTTGTATCCGTTTTCAAAATAAGACCATCTTGTATTAATTCGCCTTGACTGTGAAAGTGTAATTAACCAAAATGTAGATAAAACTTGTTGTTTATTAAAAAAGTTTTCGTTATTTTTAAGCAATTTTACTTTTGAAAACCAGTGATGTTAACACTTACTGGCATTTACAACAAATTTACTTTTAAAAATCGTTTCAACCAAGATGAACTTCGCTTATTAGTAAAAACTTTGAGATCAATATTTGACATGCTAAATATACATAATGTGTGGAGATTGTAAAATCATAAAAATATTACACATTAATAAGGCATTATTTTTTTTTTTTTTTTTAAATAACACTTTAAGTCTACTTAAGGTGAAAATGAACGAAATAAAGTTCATAGATAATAAGGACACTTCAAAAAGTAAAGGCTTATTTTTAAACATTACAGACTGTCCGACCATATTTTATAAAAATATATAGTGTCTTCGCAAAACCAATTTCAACCAAACGGGTGCCCCTGCAGGCAAGCTAGTCTATCAGTGCGGGGGTATGCGGGTTCGATTGCCTGTAGGCAAGCGCAGAGCTTAGAGAAAAAATATGGAGGAATTGATATCATTAAATCAAATTTCGCTACTTTTAACTTGTGCTGAAGGGTATGAAAACTCCACGAAGTTTTTTAAACCCAAAATTCTGATTTTTGAAATTTAATTCCAAAAAAGAGTTGGAGATGAATTTAATTAAAAAAAAAAAATTAAAAACTTTTGAGATTAAAACTTTTTTGATCAAAAATACTGATTTTTGAAATTTAATTCCAAAAAAGAGTTGGAGATTAATTAAAATAAAAATGAAAAACTTTTGAGATTAAAAGTTATTTGAAAAAATTGATAAGATTTGACTAAAAAAGAGTTTAAATGATAAAACAATAAAAATTATTAACCAAAAAATACTTAAGAAAAATGTGTCAAGGTTTTATACATATAAAAGCCAAAAAAAAAACAGAAATGTTTGTTTAAATATGTATTAATAAAAAAAGAAAACACGTGCCTTAATTTTTTTTAAATACATGAAAATTTCAAAAGCCACAACTTTCTTAATTAAAAAAATATATTTAATTTAATTTTTGAATTTGTAATTCCACTGGTACTTACTTTTAATTCTCGTTGTTGAAATTTCATTGTAATGTTGATCGTTGTATTGGTTTTGTACTGTCAGAACTTCCATGTTAAGGATTTTTAATTTTTTATTATCAATTTTTTTTTAACTTTTTATAATAAATTAAGAAAATTTTTTTTTATTTAAGAAACAAGTTGTTCAAATTCAATTTGTAGTACAACAGTCAGATACAGGCTTTTATTATTTTAAAATTGTTTGTAAGGCGAAAAAAAAATTTTAAGCTCAGTTTTTTTAATAAATTAAATATTTTTTTTTTGTATTTAAACTTTTATAGTTTTGATCATTTTCAATTGTGTTTGTTGTTGTTTGTAAGAATAAATTAAATGGCCACTTTATTCATTTAGGTTAATTAATTTTATTATCATTTCAATATTTTCATTTAAAGAATATTTTTTTTTTAACTTTTACTTTGAGTTGAACTTTGAGTTGTTTAAATTTCGACACGCTCTCTGATATTCTTTTAGTGGGCTTTAGAAAAAAGTTTTAAAATTTTACTTTTGTAAATCAAAGTTTTTTATTTTCAATCCCAGCGCGTTCTATTGATACATCAGTGTATAAAAATGTTGTACTGAGACAAAAAAAAATCGACATTCTACAATAAAACTTTTATATATTTTTCCGTTGAGGTTGATTGAATTTTAGTATTTTTTTTATTTGTTTAATTGGGAGCAGAAAAACGAAAAAGTATCTTTATCTATAGGGTTCTTTCAAATAAATTTTTTCTTTTTTGAATTGGGTGTGTGTGTTATGAATACCAGCAGTGTTTCAAAGCAACTAACTAGTTAACAGCTGTGTTGTGAGACTTTTATACTCGCCATAATGTTCAGCTTTACACTATACAACAGAAAATAAGTTTGGTTGTCTTTGAGCCGCAACCATGTTAAATATTAGAGATGTGTTTGTAGCATAGTGTACATTTTGTATGTAGGACGGATTGTATATTTAAGCAGTAAAAGCAAAAAAAAAAACAGAAATACAAACAAATAAAAAGCAAAAACAAAAAAATACACCAAAAAATAAAAACAAAATAATCATAAGTTTGTCTGCTCCTCCATATGGAGGAACTAAGTATGAGTAAATAAAATAAAAAAGAAAAGAAAAATAAATCAAATAAAAAACCAAGTAAAAAACAATTAAAAAATGTTAAGTTGGTCAAGTCCGAACATTTGGTAACCTACACCACAGTTACCAACATTTGTTCGAGAGTGTACCCGCCAAAACCAAATTATATTATGAGGCTGATTCATATAAGAGTGCTTTGTGCCTAATAAAAAACTAATTTTAATTATTGTTGATTTAAATAAATAAGAACTGTTTTATCAAATGTTAAACTTTGTCGTGTACTTAAAGAATGCCAATGCATATTGAAAAAAGGTGGCATGTCATAACGTCCACTATGACACTCCAAAAAGTGTCATAACGTCTACGGACACTGTGACACTTTGCAAATGGGCATTATGACACTTTCAAAGCGTCATAAGGTCCGTAATTACTAAAGAAGTTAAATACAAAAAAAAGATCTACATACACGCTGAAAAAAACATGTTTTATTTTGGTCACAACCAACAAAACTATTTTTAAAGAAACTAATTTAACCATAATATGATATATGATATGGTTAAATTAAACATATTATGGTTAAATTTTTTTTAAAAACACTTTTGGACTAAAGGATTTTTTTCTCTATGGTATAAAAAATTCCGGGTTTTTTAACTAAAGCTTATCTGCATAGCCGGCCTTTGGCCGGGCGCAAGGATTTGCTCTGCTATGACCAACAAAGACCGGTTTTGCTAATTAATCTTCTAACGTCTGCCTTGTTTTCGAACGAAGGCCGATTACGCAGAGAAGCTTTAGTTAACGAAGCCGGTGTTTGTTATACCGTAGAAGAGAAAATCCTTGCGCTCGGCCGAAGGCCGGCTATACTGAGAAGCTTTAGCTAGCGAAGCCGGTGTTTGTTATACCATAGAGGAGAAAATCCTTGCGCCCGGCCGGATGCCGGCTGTGCAGATAAGCTTTAGTTAGCGAAGCCGGTATTTGTTATACCATATAGGAAAATATTCTTTAGCCCGGCCGATGGCCGCCTATGATCCCAAATTTGATCAGATTCTCGCATGCAAGAATTTTAATTTTTTTGGTTTTAAGTTAAGTTGTGTCCATGGACACTATGACACTGGACGTTATGACATGCCACCTGAAAAAAAAGTATTTTAAATTTATTTTATTTTTTGAAATCCTTAATTTGTTTACAAAAGTTTTGTATTTATTATTAATTTGTCGTGCTTCCGTCCATATTATGAATTTTTTTTCAAACATTCTTAAATTACTCAAAGTTTTTTAAATTGATTTCTGAGGCGTCTATCTAGGCCGCATATTGTTACTACAGGCATTGGTTGAAGGGGAACCAAATGGATAAATTTCATTAAAAACTGCAATATTATAGAATTGGCTTCTAATTTCCTCTGCAAAGCGGTGTATCCCATGTGCCAAACAAGCATCTTGTACCAGTTTTGAATAAAATATTTTGAACCCATCGGCTTAAAATAGAAGGATATTTTGTCGAAATGTTAAAAATCTAGTATTTAAAGTAAAGCCACAAAAAAATTAATTACTTGATTTTAAATTTTTTTTTGTTTATTTAAAAAAATTTCTTAAGAGTTTTTTTTTTAAATACGGAAATTAAAAAAAAAATCACTCAAAAATTTCAAAATACGCAAAAATGTGCATTTAAAACCTAAATATGCATTTTAACCAAAATTTGCAACACCATGCAAAAACAAATCGATGTCATTTTAACGCAAATTTAATGATTCGGAAAGATAATTGGTCAACATCGTTTTTAGACTATCAACAAAAAACATGCATTTGCATGGAAATCGCATCCCTATTTATGAGATTTGTCCGCTTTTAAGTCAGTTTAAGAAGTGGGCTCAAAACTATGGCATGACGTAGTAGCTGTTATAGAAGTTATTGTCGCAAAAAAAACTCTACCAATATTTATAAGGAAGTCTTGGCACTTAAAGCAATGTTCGGGAGAGGTATTTGTATAGGAGCTATAGTCAAATATGGATCGATATGTTGCAATAAGTACCAGCCGGATGGGCATCGTTGGATCGACTTAGAAAGTGGTTCTGAGTCGTTCGGTGTACTTAAGGTGTGTCTAGAATAGTGGTGCCCGAAAACACACAGTCATAATTACGTGCATGGGGTAGAAGCAGCAAAATACGAAGTTCAGATTATGAGTAATTAAAAATAATTGGGTAGCAAGATTATACTTCAACGATATCTGAATGTCCACTAATTTGATTCTCTTTGTTGAAATGTAAACAAAACAACAGCCGAATGTTCGTCATCGGCATTTAAATAAAAAATATTGTACGTGTGCCGACATCGTTGCAACAGAATGTTTTGGCCTCTACTCGCGAGCATAGGATTATGAAAATTGGGCGTCGCTGGTCTAGAACGAATATTTTTTTGTGTTACACATTTCAGCACAAACTCATAATACACTCTCCACTATTGTGGTGCGGGTATAAAAAAAAAAACTAAAAGCAAATTGTGCGTCATGATCAAAAATTTAAGGCGCTGTCAAGGAAGAATACTTTTTGAATAGAAAATGTATTAATAGTACTAACTATTAAAAACGAGCCAAGTTGGACTCTTTAAAAAGAGAATACTTCGTTTTTCAATATTATTGTGAAGGGGATAAAAGATTCGTAAAGCCGAGTATATCACTTTTATTTATTTTTGTGTCAACCACGTTAATTAGATTTTAAGGACAGAATACAGAACTGGAGTTTCAATATTTATTCAACACAAACGAAAATTTGATGTAGTGCATATCGATCAGTAAAATTTCATTAGAATCCTCTTATCTTGTTTTCAAAGCAAATTATGCTTGTAAAATTTCTACAATAAAGCTACAAACCATGGCTTGATCGTGTAAAATAGTCAGAAATAGTTTTCAAACTGCAACTCTTGCAACTGATTATAACATAAAACTAATATGTATATTACATGTTGTAGGGTATTTATGTGTACTACATACATTTATGCATTCATACGCACTTACATACATATTTAAATGTATCTACTAAAGTTTTTTTTCTATTTAAATAATACTAAAGAGTGTACATGATTGTGTGATACTTGTTTTGATTTTGTTTGCTTGCCTTTTAACGATGGAGCACAACTACTTCCACCAGTATTGGCAATGTTAGTACAATTGTATTTAGTTTCTGATACTATTTCACATTTAAAAGTTGAATTTTACACTAATTAAGTACAATAAGTCCCTGAACAGACGGTGAAACGCAATGTCAACAAAACTAAACATAGACTCCTTTGGAAGACCGCACAAGAGGCGACCGTTTTAAAGCCGGGTTGAAACGCGTTGGAAATCAGTTGCATTGAAACCGGTGTGCAGGAGGCTCGTGTATAAACATCATCTGTTCTTAAAGAAACCCGAAATGAATGTGGTAATTTTATGACATTGTGGCATAATTTAGGTTACGCAGTGTGTGGAAAAGGATTGAAAGAGGAAACCGTCTGTTCTGGGCCTTAGACAAAAACATTTCTCACACTGTTAGACATTAAACCGCCCGGCGTCTCATGTTTAGTTCTTTGCAGTACATAGATACTGTATGTCTTTTCAAAACTTTATGTACATCTAAATTTTTATCCAAATAAGCTGAACGGCCTTATAAAGCGTTACAAGACATCAAAAAATGACAATACTTAACAGAGATAGTAAAAGACTAACTAACTCGGGGGTTTTTTTGTGCTTTTTTTCGTTTAGTAAATTTCTTATGGTGTTTTCTTTTCTACAAAAAAATGTGCCTTTTTTTAAAAAAATTCAATTTGGTGTCTTTTTCTTAAAAATTTTGCTCCCGAAAAGGGTGGCTTGTTTTATTCTAAAAAACTCATGCTTTTCGGGAGCAAAATTTTTAAGAAAAAGACACCAAATTGAATTTTTTTAAAAAAAGGCACATTTTTTTGTAGAAAAGAAAACACCATTAAACATTTATAGCTAACATGAACTGGGCAGCGCGTGACGCAGATTTCTGTTCGATCAATCTACTAAATTGGCTGCTTAGTTGAACTTTTCATAAATCCCTGACCTCCAAGCAATTATTATGAGGAAAGTTAAATTAATTAATAGAATGCATGAAGTAGTTAAAATTATATTTATAGACCAGTGACCTCTGTTCAAAGCTCCTGTCCGGAATTATTTTAGGGTGACTAGTTTTGTTAGAAAAAAAACTACAGCTATTAAGCCTATTCTTTTGATTGAAATTAAATTTCTTAAATTTTAGTTTTAACCACCGAGGTAAATTATAGCAATCGATAACTTAAAAGACATCCATTTCTGTTGAACAATTTAATACCAAAGATTCCTGGCGATTAAGGAAGTTGTGGAATAGCTGACGTATTACCTCCAGTAACTCACAAAACGTATACAAAAGAATAAAGGCTCAGTTAGCCGGGAGTAACAGTAACGTTGCAAATCAGCTGATTCATTTTGTTGTATGTAAAGCAATTAAAACGATTATAGTAAGCAGTAAGATGTTACGTCCCAATCTGTAAAAAATAGATTGGTGTTACTTTTTTACGGTAAGGTTACTGTTACTGTTACTCCCGGCTAACTGAGCCTTAAGTCTTAGTACATACAATAAAGCTCTATTATGTAAAAATCAGAATCTCTGTTTGCCATCCTTGACTTCCACTACTAGTGCAAGAAATTTAGTCTTATACACATCTGGCTGGCTGTCTGGCTGGTTCACTGATAGACTGACTGGCTGAATAGCTGGCAGCCAGATGTAATGACGGTATAGTCGTTCGCTTGCCGTAATGCTGGTTTGTTTTCATGTTCATCTATTCAATTGTATATAGAGATGTGTTGATTTTAAGCACTAAATGTTAAAATAAAACCAACAAGTATAAAAGTGTAGTCGGTCAAGCTAAATAATTTGATACTCTACATTACAGTTTTAAAAGAAAAGTATTTGAGCGTGTACCCTATTTAGGACCCATGGGTTATAATGGAGCTACCGGTAAAGAATAATTTAAGAGCTTTTATGACTTGTTTAATAGTTGTTGATGTAAATGTCACCATATATGTATTATACTAAGGTTGTATACTAAGGTTGTCCGTCTAAACAGGATTGTAAAAGCGGCTTTTATGGACAATCTTTCGCCATGACATTGTAGTTACATATTACAAAATATATTGTCGTCAAATTTTATACGAATATCAACATGTTTCAGAAAGTTATGGCATACAAACTAATTTCGGTAGCAATATTTGTATAGGATATAGGTATAGTCAAATATGGATCGATTCCAATAAAATTTCGTTAGGTGATTTAGGTTACATATAATAAAATATTTTGTTTTGCGATGAATTTAATCCAGTCGGCCGAGCTTGACCGACTATACTTTTTTTACTTGTTATGTAAATACGTTTGTGCAAATGTTTTTACAAAATCTGAACACGAAAAAATATATACATACATACATACATATGTATGTATGTAGGTATGTATCTAAAAACCAGTAGTTGTTTTTCTGCATTTGAATAACAAAGTAAGAAAAAAGGACAGAATACTTAAATAAAAATACATAACAAAAACAACCGCAGCAACAAAAAAGAAAAAAAAAGAGTTGTTTTCTTTTTGAAATGGTAAAAAAAAATAACTGACTCGATTACAAAAGCTTTCCAAACAAAAACAATTTATTGTGATTGTAATAGTTCTCTCTTGTTTTTCATTTTGTGTTTTGTTTTTGTTGCTGCTTATTATTTGCTTATTAGCTTAGCCATCATATTTCCTCAGAGCTTGAATGTTTCTCACTCTCCCACTTTAGCAGATAATTTATTTTAATAATGTGTTTTACACTGATCATATCGATTGAGCAAAGACTAAAGATTTCTAAATCTTAAGCTTTAAGTTTGAGTAGCAACAACTCAATTGTATCTTATCGTTTTTCCATTTTTCATATAATTACACTCAAACATTTTGTAAACAATATTTTCTGTTTAGTTTTTCCGTATCTAGGAACTTTTGCATTTGTGGGTACATACACAATTTTTTATGAAATAACTTTCGAACTTAATAATAACGTAAGAGTAATGCCAAAAAGGCCTTACGGCCAGATTAAAAGAAATTTTTACTTGATTTAAGGTCCTACACCGTGATTAGGTTTTATATGGCCCTTTTCTAACATATGAAAATATTTAAACCTACACCACAGTAGTGAAGAGGGTATTATGCGTTTGTGGTGATTTTTGGTAACACTTTGAAATATTGGTCCCAGACCTAGACATAAAAGTATGTATACCGATCGACTCAGAATCACTTTCTATAATGTTGGTATTTAGATGAAATTTGGTCCAAACTTATTTTAATTGTAATCTTAATTATCATACCAAATTTTATTGGAATCGGTCCATATTTGACCATGGCTTCCATTTATTATGTGTACCAAATTTGCACAATTTTTTATTTTACCTTTGTTTAGATATAAAAAAATCTATTTTGTGCCACGGCTAGTATTTACTCCACTCGTGACCTCATTTTTAGCCTTTTGTGGGCCGATTAAGTTGAATTTCATAAGAATTGCATTACAATATTTGATGATGATTTGTTCGATTAAAGAATTATTTATTACTAATTTTTTTTTTATTTTTATCAAAAAACGGGGTTTTTGTTGAAAGGCGAGTTTTGTATAACTATTTGGTGCTTTTGGCTATTTAGTTCCCTCTTACAATTCCTTACTTTTTTTTTTTTTACAAAAACTGTTGGCTTTTGTAAATTGAGAATGTTTTTGTTAAATTTGTGATATCTTGCAATTTTAGTACTTTTTTAAATATTTTTATAGTAAAACTAAATTTGTATTGTTGCCCAAAGAAAATTTAAAATAAGATTATAATAATTAGTATTGTGGTTATTTTGTTGAACTATTTATGGCTTTTAATCCAAATTTTTAATATTTTAATCAGGCTCAAGTTCATCAAATTTAATTTTCATTAAATTATTTTTATGAAGAAAGGAATTTTACAACATTAAAATTAATTGAAATTGTTATTGATAATCTTTCATTCTTGACCGTGGCTCGAACCCCCGACCGAACGGCACGTTTTGCCATTGAATAGTTGGTATCTCTGATAGACTGACAGCCATCACTGTGGCGGTAAGGGAGAACATGAGAGAACTCTGGTGATGAGATACGTGGTTGTTCTCGAAACAATGTTGTCAGTTCGACCCCAGTTCGATCCCCACTTAGGTCAATAATCAAATATATCAATAAAAATTTACATTTATTTCATGTTGTTAAAATTAAATGAAAATTAAATTTGATGATCTTGAGCCTGATTAAAATAATAACATTTTGATTCAAATCCAAGAACAGTTCATTAAAAAATAAAATAAAACTAACTAGATAATAATTTAAAATTTCCTATTCAGAAAGGAAGTCAGATAATGACAATTATTTATGTCTGAACATTTTTTTCATAAACTCTTATTCAGAAAATTCTGTATAAAATGTCAAAATGATACACAGTCATGTTTATTTACACAAAATTTCAAAAAATTCACAAAAAAAATTCAATATTGGCATTCCGTGTCAAACTATTTTATTGTTATCTAAGAAATCCTTATATATTCTGCGTCCTTAAGGTTTTGTAAGTAGATTAGGTCATCTCCGTCATGAAAGCCACCTGAATACTTTATTCAATTTAATTCTGTTTCTACCGTATTTTGCTATCGTATTGGTTCGCAGAAAGTTTTAATGATCCAGCTAATAGAGTAGTTTTCAATAGACGAACAACAAAATTGTTCCTTTCATTAGAGGTCTCACGCCCACATGGAATTTTACAAATATTTATAGACTATCAGGGCTGTCACAGAAATCAATATTTCGATTGAAAGTGGAAAAAATTCTGTATTTTTCTTTTCAAAAAACTATTTGATGAAAGCTAAAGCAAACCTGATCGGAATCACAACTACAGTCATAAGAAAAATCAGTCCATCCGTACTTAAATCAATTAGAACTAGTAGGAAGATCGATTATTCGACTTCTTTTAAAATATTCCGATTAGCTGCTATTTAAAAAAAAACCCGGTTTTTGGTCCAAGAAAATTTATTTTTAACTGATTCTAGCTGGCTGTACACTTTGTAGTACCCAAAGTAAAGGTCGCAATTATTTGATGAAATTTGGTAAGTTGGTTAGATACCTTTGATCAAATTTTAATAAACTATCACGATTTGTATCAGTTCAGCCGAAGAGATTTTTGGTCGGTTGATTAATTTTTATTATTAAAAAACATAAATTAGACCAAATTTCAAAATAATTATACAATTTTCTTAGCCGGCGGCTATTGTCAGTTGTATGCCGATTATCGCAAAATTGTCTCGTGTTATTTCTAGCCATTTAAAGCTTAATTGGACTGTATTTTACCACAATATCGATATTTTTTACGGTTTAAGGCGCATTTAAAGGATTTGCAAGAGTGGGTTTTATATGAAGCCTATGGTAAATTGTGGGCATATTTCTCTAAATTTAGTTGTGTGATTTCTAGTTTTATGAACTCTGACAAACGAAGTTTTACTATAATAGCGTTATTCGGTACGTCTTAGGCATATTTAAGTATTTCCGAGAATGAGTTTTGTATGGGGCATATGGTTAATTATAAAGCGATCATCTTAGTGTAATAACTAGTCATACAAAACGAGTTCTTGCAAAATTAAATAACAATCGGTTCACTCTGTCACCAATTTTTGTTAGTTTTTTTTTAACAGAAATATCAATTTTTAAGGGTGTTGGGGTTTTGGTTTAAATAAAGAAAATTAACTCAGCTGAGCGAAGTCGGTGTTAACCCTTTCGCTATATTATATCCATATGAATACACTCAACTTTGGAGGCATCTGACAATCTCCAGGTCAAAGAATTGGCTTAGATATCGGCATGTTATTGAGAAATTTGAGAAATCTACTATAATTCTATCCGATTTTATGACGAATTTAATTAAATTATTCTATGTATATATGGAAAAATAACTATTTTGAAATTTTGGGGGGCTCCAAACCCGATTTAGAGCTATGGTCTCTTGAGCAAAATTTCTCAGAATCACCTATAGATTACGTTTTTGCTATACGCTTCATCAAAAAAATCGTCCCATACAATTTGACCCGCCCTAATATATATATACAGTGTGCGACAAAACATATGCACGAACTTGTTACGCATACTAAAAGTCTTAATAACAAACCCAAAAGCATTTAAATTTCAAATTATTTTATTCGAAAGTATGACCATGTTTCAAAACAAACACATCCAACATAAAGAAAAAGGTTTATTTTAACTTTTTGCATCAATTGTTTTTTGTTTTAAGCCGGGAAAAAGCTGTGCTGATTTTTAAAACATTGTATGTATCCATATGGATACAAACACAAGTTATGGTTTTAAATGATATACACGCAATACATATAAAATACTTTTACGTTTGATGCCGCTGAGTGGTTTTTATATGGGACCTATTGCAAATTATGGACCGATCATCACGAAATTTATTAGTGTGAGTTCTAGTCTTATAAAACTGTGTGTTTAATTTTATTCTGATAGCGTTATTTAGTACGGTCTTAGGCGTTATAAAATGTTTTCCGCGAGTATGACTTATATGGGTCGAATAGTAAATTATGGTCCGATCTTTACGAAATTTTACAGTGTGATTTCCCGTCGAATAGAACGAATTTTTGCAAAATCTTATAGCATTCCGTGCATTATTCCACTATTTATGTTAGTTTTTTTTAACAAAATTTCTTTACCATCACCTTTATATGTATCCATATGGAAACAGTCCAAAAAACACATTAAGGAAACAATTTTCCAAAAGTGAGTATTGATTGTTGTTTTTAAAAATCCAAAAAAGTGGATTTTTTAGTTACCCAGTAAAAACTAAGTAGCGAAAGGGTTAACATACCATAAAATTAAGAACCCTTATGTCCAGTCGATGACCGTATTGATGCAATTACATAATGTTTATGAATTATATGTAAAAGAATACGTTTACATATATTGAAAAAATTGTATATACCATGTGAAAGGCATTTGGAAACACCCTTCAGCGATACCCACATTGCTGAGATCCAATTTATACTTCCAGAGATATTGGTTAGGCATTTATCAACTTTAATGGTCTTTAACTCTAAAACAAAGTTCGTTGGCAAAGCTTTTTATTTTCATTTTAATGCAATTTTTTGTTTCTTATTTGCCGCTTAGCTGGAAGTCTTGATAAGTTCCGGGGTTATGTGCAAAATTAAACAAGTAATTAAAGGAATACCAATTTTTATATATTTTATATGCTACCAAATTTGCCGTATGCTGAAAAGCTTGCATACGACTTTCAACCAGGGCTGTGGAGTCGTCCGAAAAAAGTACTAACTCCGACTCCGACTCCAAATTCTGAAATTTTTTAAGTGCGACTCCGACTCCTACTCCGACTCCTACTATAATCTTGATGCTAGATGTATATGAGACTCAGTGATGTTAACTTTTATTTTTTCATTACCGTACGGCCTTCTAAAAATTAGAGTTTTTGAGAAGCAATTACCGTACGCAAACATTAATGTGCTGTTTCCAAATGACAAATTATGTAGCAAAATTTATTAGGGGTGTGCTGGAAATCGCAAACGCAAGAGTTTGGAAGTTGGTTTTAATCAACATTGAACCAAATTCTTATAATTTTTGGTTTAAAGTCCTGCTTAATAGGAAAATATTTGTTAAATATTTGTCATAAAATTCTTTTATTACAAAAATCTTATTTAAAAACGACTTTTAAAATTCTTGCGTTTTACGTTTGCGATTTAAAGTACACCCCTGTATATGAAAAGCACTCAGTCCATCGCCTGTCATTTGGAAACAGCACATAAGAGCAGTATTCATAAACCATTTATTTAAATTTTAAATGTGTTTTAAGAAGATAATTTTTATTTTGAAATTTTTTTTTAAATTTTTTATGCCGAAAAACTTTGGAGTCGGAGTCGCGAGTTTTTGTGGGTACTACGACTCCGACTCCGGCACAAAAACATCAACTCCGACTCCGACTCCACAGCCCTGCTTTCAACAAACAACATATTTGTCAACATACGTAGAAAACTTGTTGCATAGTAAGACTATGGTGTCTAGACGATATGCTATAATTGTGACACATTTGCTGACTTCGTTAACAAATGCCTGTCATATCGACCCGTTTGCGCGAAATTATCGTATATGCCAATTTTTTTGATATTTAGTTTTTGATGCAATCTTGTTCTACATTCAAAGAGACGTCACGTCACCTGGCAAAATATTTTAGGCGAATTCCACTTCGTCTTATCTTACCTTATCTAAGGACATGTATATTTTCAATCCTAAATGGGATTACTATCGAAAATCAATCCCTGAATTTCTTGAAATAAGTATAAAATTCTTAAATCAAGCAAAAAAAAGATTAAACTTTTCGTTGTGTTTAACCTTCCGGCTTACGAATGTTTTGATTTTCTATACACATTGAAACAAGATCTGACCAGACTCATGTGTACCACGAAGGGTTTTAAAGTATTTTTGGTTAAATATGTACGTAAGATTTCTAAAGTAAAAACCATAGCGGGCATGATGTTGGTGTTTTATCATTCTGTAAGGTGTAATACGGATAAGTAAATCAATCATAATAATTTTTTCATTCTAATTTATTTTTTGTTTTTTTTTTCAAGTACGAATTCAGGATAAAATTAACTTTATATTACTTCAATCAAGCGCAGTTTGAGATTGATTCAATCTTAGTTTTACTTAAATCAATCTCATTTTCAAGTACAAAATCGGGATTAAATATGGATAATTTAAGTATTTTGCGATTGAAAATCAATTGATTCAAGAAAATCCGTCCTCACCGTACCATTAATACCGCTTTGGATTGATTTGAGTACGGATGGATTCATTTTTCTTTTGAGTGTAGCCATAAGATCATTTATTACATAGTTTGCCACATTCAAATTATGCACTAAGCATTTTTCAAATATCAAAAAATTAAATGAAATTTATATAGCAATTTAAAACATTGTTGTTTTAAATATGCACATACTTGAGAACTTATGATAATTACAGTTGAGCTCTACTTAATTGGAACGTAAATAGTTGATATTTATAAGTTTTTTAGATTAAATTGCAGCTAACTACAGCACTGGCTACCAGTCACCTACACACGAACGAGTATGCACTCGAATGGGAGAAGTTTAATTAACGAATCTGCTTATCATATTTAAGTGCTTATTTGTGGCAATTTAAGCAGTAAATATTGTATTTATTTAGTACGATAAAAATGACAGTCGCCTTCTTTCTGATCGCTTACTTAGTTGTATGTACAAATGTCCATTACGAGAATCTGCGGTGATTATGAGGATTGTGGTTAAGTGTACGTCATTGTAAATGATGTTTTTGTTTGGGTTTGATTTCCTTCTGATTTAATATTAAACAAATAAAACTTATCATAGGCGGAACTCATCAGGTAAATAACTTTATACTTACCTTTAGCTTTACATTTTGGTATTGATCGAGGGTTTTCTTTGTGCACTTGTAATCAGATGTTGCTGTTGCTAATCTTGTAAAATTAAAGCAATTAACCCCCACATATCGGACAAGTTAATTCAATTATTAAGTTTTGTTGGTTTGTTATTAATTGTAATTAATAATTAATTTATTTTAGCATTTATTAAGTATGTGATTAATCTTCTCGCTTAGTTGTCTGATGGAAAATAATAATTAAAACAAGTAAGAAAGTTTAAACGGTCAAGCCCGTTAATATGGTACCCTACTCCACAGTATTAAAAAACAAAATTTCGAGAAAACCTATTTAGGACCCAAGACCAACAAGATTATGTTCTGAAATTAAGATTCATGTAAAAGATCTTTGTGCAGCATTTTGTTTAGATATCTTATTCTGCTTGTAGCGATTTTATGTTTATGTATGGCAACTTTTTTACGTTTTGTTGCCATTTTATGGCTACTGATGCAAGAAACTTCTATTCTACACAGAAAAAATTATTTTTCGAATTCAAACAAAAAATTTGTAGTATCAAAACATTTTTTGTCTGAAATCGGTCCTACAAACAAATTCGCATATTCAAACAATTTATTTGCATTTTGTTTACTAAAAAAAAACACTGATTTTTTCAAACAAATAATTTACAGAATCAAACAAAAAGTTTACTGAAATTCATATAAATTTCAAACAAATAATTTTGCTGAATCAAACAAAAATTTTTTGCACAAGCAATGACGCGCACCCAAGCTATCACTGAAGGAGAAGATGAAGGCAGAAGCAGAGCGGCGGCTGGCTTTGAGACACATGTTTTGTTTGAATTATTTTTGAACGAAGTCTTGTTTATACACACAATGTTTTTCTTCATCACTCACTGTTGCTGTATCCTTTCCTTGGCTAAAGAAGAAGAAATGTAACAAACAACGGCAGCAGACCGTCTCGCTATGTTTTTCGTCATCATTTTATTTTTGTGTTTGATGTATTTAAGTAAACAGTTTTCAAAAATTGAATACGGGATTTTGTTTTTCATTCTTTTTTTCCAACTTTGAAACCAACCAAAAATTTATTTTGTTTCTTATAATGTTGTTGTTGTTTCTGTTGTTTAAAAATGAATGAAACCTTTTTTTTATCTGCTATTTTTTTGTTTTTTTACTAATAACCTCGTCGCGCTATTTTATCATCTCTCTTCTTGTTGTACTTTTTTAAAGTGTCCAAAAATAAACTGTATGTGTTTTGTGTTGTTGTTCTTATATTTCGTATAAAGAAGTGTTGCTTACGATCAAATAAAAAATGCAAAAAACCACAACATTAAAGAGCGTTAAATATTTCATACAAAATTATGAAAAATTGAAACCAATAGCGCGTATATTATATTATTGAAAAGTTGTCAACATTTTTGTTGGTTAAATAAAAATCAAACAAAAATATTAATTGAATCAGTAAAAAAATTTGTAGAAATTAAAAAAAATTTCAAACAATCGTTTGTTTGAAAATAATTCGGCAATAATTTTTTCTGTGTATAATTAATTTATTTTTTATAATTAAAGATCTTAAAAATTATTCTTGTAATCAGTGGACTACAACTAAAAAAAATGGATGCTAAATGGGGCTTAAAACAATGCTAAAAATGCTACAAAAAAACAAAATTTGAAAGTGCTAAAAAATGCAAAATACTCTTAAATAATTGTATCACTATAATGAATGAATTATATATTAATTTACCTCAAAATATTATATTTCTTTTATTTAAAACGAAGTTGATATAAAAAAAAATTATATACATACATAGAGGAACATAGATTAATTTAATAAAAACAATTCAGGAACACAAACAAGGTAAATTAAATACATATTTACACACATGTAAATTTATGTATGTATTTGCATAAAATATGCAAATATTTCTTTCAGTATTTTACACAAATGATGGGTACAAAGAATAATTCAGATGGTGCAAAGAAATTATTCCTGACAAATATTAAAGGAATCAGACTATTAAAGCATGAAAGCATTATAAATTGTAATTTGACTTAGAATACACTTTCGAATTAATATGAAAATTTATGGTACATAAAATATTTAAAAAAATTTACTCTTTTTTATTATTATATTCAATGTCCCTAAAAATCCCTAACTTGCCAAAAATTAAAAATCGACTTTTTCATTCATTCTTAAATATTGCATTAACACAAATGTTCATAAATATTTTGGAAAAGTTTTACAAAAAAAAAAAAAAAAAAAAAAGGCCATATCTGCAAAATAGAACATGATTAACGCCTAAAGCCCTAAGCTACAGTTTGCAAAATATGCAACATTGAAAACTGTCAAAACAACTGGTAGGTTTTACAAGAAAAGTAGAAGAAAAATAAATTATAAACAGTTTAAGGCGATTAATAAAATTATCACTTAAAATAGTTTTTTCCTCTTCCAAAATTTTAAAAATTTTAGATAGGGCTTTTTGCGTTTTAGGTATCGATATACATGCCTGTTCAAAAAATCACTTAAACTCAAATAGCGTGATATCAAATCACATGTGCCTTTTAAAATCCCACATTTGAAATATGAGTGTTCCAGTCTTTTGTGTCTTTCGGTGTGATTTTCCACTGCCGAAAGCTTACGGAGAAACACAAAAATAGTACACTCAGAAAAAAATCATGTTAAAAACGTAGAAAACATGGTTGATTTAAAATTTTTCGGTGTTGATTTTGCTTCATACGGGTTTCATGTCAATTCAACCTGATTTTACACTACTTGCGAACAACATTTTTTTCTTTTAAAATAACTATAATTCATGTTAATTTAACATTGCAGTAAACTTAGAGCAAAATGTCATTTATGTTGAAATAACAATCCGAATCACGTTGAATGAAAGTTATTTCAAGTTCAAACAACGTGAATTTCATGTAGAATCAAATTGGTTTGAGTGTGTTATAACTGTGTGACGAAGCTTCAGAGACAACATATGCATTTATTTAAGAATAATTCAATACACTTACCCCTGTAACACATGCTTCACTTATTTTGTATTTTCCTTTGTCAACAGAAGCATCAGCAGAATCGCCCGATATAGTTTTCGTCATCGTTCTACTTTTAACTAAATAATTTTAATTAAAAGAATACGGGAATTGTCTTCTTTTTATAACATATTTTAAAAATGAATATAAAAAAATTAACATACTCAATATTGAATCCATATTTATTTATATTTTAATATATTTTTTTTTTTTATTTTAACAGTGAATAACATTGAATAATCGTGAATTAAGATTTTTTTAATATTTTTCATTTAAAATTAATATGAAATAATGATAAATTTAAATAATGGGCATACTTTTGCAGAAATTTACTATGATTCTCAATTAACATTTTTCTATGTTAATTTTACATTGGTATTTTTTTCTGTGTGTATGACTTTCAGAACACCACAAAATCACACTTGTGATTTTAAAGTATGAAAACATAAAATGCTATTCAACACCATTTACAGTAAATTTAATTACACATTCAACACCTCATTATATGAATAGTTTTCCTTAACAGTTGGTCAAAATACCATTAAAATATGATCTGTTTTCATCACACGTTTTTATAAGATCAACAGTAATGATAAAATCTCTGCAACATTTATTTAGCCTTTTTAGTCTACATCTAACGTTAATCAATTAATTCAATACCATCCTATTTCTAATTTTGGTTTTTAGAAGGTTCATACCGCTAAAAACTCCTTCAACTTCCGCGTTACTAAATGACAAATCCAAAAACTGCTGAACAAAAGAAGCAAACTCGTTGAAAGCATTTTCTTTTAAAGCGTTTCTGTAGTCATAAACACCTATCCAGAATTCAATAGATGAACTTTGGTTCATCCATTCGTATGCACTCAGCTTTTGCCATTGCTGCTCCAAGACCGTTATTTCTTCAGTAGTAAATTCTATAATTTCTTCTTCAATTTTTTTTTTGGTGTTTACAGGGCTGGTATTATTATACATTTGTATAAAAGAATAAATGCCAAAATACAATGATAGAGATTGACAGTAATGTTAAGTTATATAAAGAATGCTAATAAAATATTAGAAAAATACTGAAAATAATGCTAAATGCAATTTGAAAAATTCGCTGCAAAATCAAAATAAATAATGCTATATTTAGCAGTGAAAATGCTAAAAGGGTCGCAGTGTGTGTAATATAAAAATACATATTACATATTTAATGGTGTTTTCTTTTCTACAAAAAAATACCACATTTTAAAAGGTGCATGTATAAAATGTCTTGCCGAACATGTAATCAGCGTTGCCAGAATTAAGATTTTATCTTATTTTTAAAGATTTTTTGACCAAAATAAGATTTGAAGATTTTTTTCTCAAATTAAGATTTTTTTATTTTTAGAAATAAAGATTATTAAATTTAAGTTTGTACAAAATACATAATTTTTTTACAGTTTTGTAAACAGCAAATTTTTAAAACAATGAGGTTTTGTATCATATTTGTTGTCTAACTATTGGTCTTGCACACTTTTGTCTGGCATACACAAAAACACATCATTATTAAAAAAATATTAAAAAAGCATCTTAAATTAGCAGATTTTCATTTTGGGAATACTGATGAAAAAAAATTATATGTGAAATGAAAAAAACGCATATTTATAAATTTTCATAAATAAAAGAACAAAAAAGTTCAGGTGGCAAATTACGGCACTCGAAATCGATCGAAATTGCAGTGCAACTTAAATGGAAATTTCGATCGATATCGAATGCCGTAATTCGACCCCAGGTATTTAGTACCAAAAGGTAAAACTAATGGAACTTAAGAAGCTTTTAGTTTAAAAATTCCACATTCCATGTTTATGATAATTTTTAAACAAAGTATATAAACATAAGTGCTTAAGAATATCTTTTTAAAAGGTGTACCAACATTATTTTAATAACAATTCCATAAGGAATATTTTTAAGAAAATTCATATATTTTCAATGAGCTCTTTTTAAGTGCAATTTCCTCGAAATGCATTCGATATAAGACCGGTGTCAACAAACATTATATTAAATTAAGAACCCTTAAAATTTCATATGAAGTATGAGCTCCCAAACTAAAATTTTCTTGCTCAAAATTTATATACATATCTCTAATTTTAGAGTTTAATTACATTGAATGAAAATTAAATGGATTAAAAATTTATTTTAGAAAGCATTTTATGAAAAAATATAGCTTAAACACAATTTAAACCTACAATCTAATTTTGTATAAATACCGCAATTATGTATTTCGAATTAAATAGTTTCCATATTAAGAAGTATGTTGTTTTAAAAAATTTAAATTTTTTACTTTTTTGCCCTTGTTATAAAAAATTTCAAGATTTTTCTCTTAAAAATAAGATTTTTTTTCGCCAAATTAAGATTTTCCTTCCAAATCTTCTGGCAACGCTGCATGTAATACTGCAAGTTTTTATTTGACGAGAACAAAACACAAAATTGGATCGCCCTGTTTTTAACAGCTGACAAAAAGTTTGTTATTCAATATATAAAAAAATATGTACATAAATCAAAAAGTGTGTTCTTAAAAATATAAAAAAAATATACATAATCCCAAATTTGTTAATAGATTGATATTAAATAAATAAATAAATAAATGAACAAAATTAATGACGAAATTCCAATTTTTTTAAATTATTATTCATAAAATATGTAAACAAGAAAATACCTTTGCCAGATTGCAGATTTATTAACACCAAGTTTTTACGAATTCTTGATTTGACGTTTTTTTTTCCAAAATAATTTTACAACACCGAATTCACTTAAATTTTATACTATTAACAATGCAATGCTTTCTTTTGATTTTCCTATAAAATAAAAGAAAAAATAACTATTAAAACTTTACATTTTTACTGTCCTGATTAAAAGCGATTTTTCCAGCTTCGTCTGGTAGCCCTTTATATAAACAGTTGCCATCTTTTTACAGGACATTATCAAAACTCTCGATTTATACGGGGCGTAAAATGCAATGCCTTATGAAATTTAAAGTTGAAATTTAAGAATAAAACACGCTGTTCTTTTAGAACAAAAACGAACACCAAACTGCATTTTTTTAAAATAAAATGTGACATTTTTTGTAGAAAAGAAAACATCATTAGTTTCTGAACAAAATTTTGCCGAAAAGGAATAAATGTAAATATGTTTACTTTTTATTAACATCACTATTTTTATGATTGTTTATTTTTCTTTTCTCTTTTTTTTAACATTTTTGAACAAAATATCGTTCTTTAAAACATAAAAAAACCAATTGCAATAATTTAAAAAATATTAAGGGGAATATCTGCATTTGCCTCTGAATTTTTTTTAAATATTTAACAATATGTATAACTTTAAATTGGTGGTCTAAAGTAAAAAAATAAAATTAATAAAAAGTATTAAATATACACATATTAAGAAATAAAACGTGTTTTCCATTAATTTTAAACAAAGTTCAAAAAAAATATCATAAATGCAATTATTTATCAAAATGTCATTTTATATTTGGTTTAAAGAAGGGTTAACCCAAAAATAAATTTTCTTACTTTATGAATGGTTATGAATAAAGGTATAATGGACTATTTTTTGCTTATGAATACAACCTTGGCACTTTTTCCTTAAATATGGTTAATTAATTATAAATAAGTTTTTCTGAATACTGCTGTAAGTTTTTTAAGTAAAAAACATATGATGCTGATGATTTATAATTGAAATTCTGAAGGTGTAAAAACTTCTTTTTCACTTTTGGTTAATTTCAAGTACGAATTCGGGATTGAATCAACTTTTAAGTACTTAAATAAGTTTATTTTGAGATTGGTTCAAACTAATTATTTCTTAACCCTAGAAAGATAACGTTATTTTTTTGTACTGAAAAGAAAGTGACACGTCTGAATGAAGTATGTTTGTTTATATCCTTTAAAGGATATCACCGAAATAATATTGATACGTTTTATTGTTGAAAACATTTTTTTATTCTATTTCTTTTAAAAAAATATCAGTTTTAAACAGAAAATTATAATAAAAATAAAATTGAAAATAAAATTCAATTGGCATTATCAAAAATTAAAGAGTTTTTACAAAGGACTTCAGTTTGGTTCTAAAAAGTTAAATAAATATTTTCTTTGTACTTTGTGTAGCAAAAAAAAAAAATTAATTTGAATAACATTATGTGCAAGATTTACAAATTTAAGTTTTGTGGGCGCCATAAAAGGGTATACCGCATTTGACACATACCATTTTGGACATCAGTTTATCTCTTTTTTGATTCATGCTGTCCTCCACTACAACCTCAATCATAGGTTACTGCATCTGGTAAAATTTGTTCAATATTGGCGGTCAAAGTTTTCGAAGTAGTAAAAAATATCGAAGCATGAAATTGGGTCGTACCTTGATTTGCATTCCCAAGTTGGTTCTCTTGCCGTACGAACTATCGTCATTGAAGAAACTCGGCATTCACTTTGACCCTTCGATGTAGCCCACTTACTTTTACTTCTTAAAGTGGGTTGAGATATGGTAATAACGCAGCTATCGGAATAAGTTGTAAAATGTTCAGGATCTTGAGGATTTTCCTGAATCGGTGGTATATTCTCGTCAGGCTAAAAAATGTCAAAAGCTCAGCTTCTACATCACTTTAAAGACTATCATCTAATAATTCATCTTCCGATTCGCTCACATTTTCCAGTAAAACCGATTCCTCCAACACGCTTTGCAAAATAGTGCCAATTTCTGCGTCGTCCTACAAATGTAAAAGTATTAGCACAGAATTAAAAGGGCGTTCGTCTCGCAGACGTACCTTATCTTTCTAGGGTTAAATTAATCTTATTTTCGGATTATTTCAAGTACGCATTCGGGATTTAATATGGATAAGTGAAGTATTTCGCGATTAAAAATCCGTACTTGAGTCAATCTTTCTGTACTTGCTTCAAGAAAATCCGTACTCATCGCACCATTAATACCGCTTCGGTTTGATTTGAAAGAAAAAAAAAAATACGCTCTTTTTTTGGACTCTTTGCACCATCTGAAAAATTTTGGATATAAAAAGTCAATGCATAATATAATTCTTAAAGGACTTTTATGAAAACAAAGCGTGCAATTGAAATATCTAAATAAAAGAAATTGCACTTGTTCAAATTTGCATAAGTAAATCTTATGGCGTTTTCCTTTCTGAGTAATATTCTGCATTTTACATTTCTTTATGTTCTTTTCTGAAAAATGTTTTCTGTTTTAAAAGTGCAACGTGTTCTTTTCTGAAGATGCTCCCCGTAAAAAGAAAAAAATGCTACATGTTCAACACTCATTTTAATGAAAGGGGCATGAGTGTAGCACTATATCAAAAGCTGGTTTTGTAATTATATCAGCAAAAATAAACAATTTTTTTAGTTCGTCTCGTTTGTTTGTTTTTTACTTCGAAATTAGCGATATAAAAGGCTCCAAATTTTTAACGATAATTGTACTTTATTGTTTTATGCCGAAACTTGTGTTCTTTTGTAAACGTAAAATATACAACTCTTCTTAAAAATCAGGTAAACATTTAAAAATGTTGCCAGATCCCATGTAACATTTATGGTACACTTTTTTGTTAGAAAAGAAAACGCCATAATACAGGTTATAAATAAATAAAATAAACTTTTTTAACAATAATTAAAATTAATTTTTCTCTGTGAAAATTGGCGGCATGAAATAACCCCCCAAAATATAACTCGCCAAAAAGAAAAGAAATAACCGCCAAAGTGTGGGGCCTTATTCAAATGCAATAAAACCCCAATTTAAAAATGAAATAAACCCCCAATGAAATGAAAAAACGCCCCAAACAGAAATGAAATAATACCCTAATTTTTGGGGGCTTATTTTATATGAAATAAAGGCCCAATTTTTAAAATGAAATAAATTCCCAAACACGGTCAATGTCATGGAAAACAAAGTTTTTATTCACAATTTAAAATGTTTTTTTTTTTTAATTTATGTATATACTTGGATATCCTCCTGAACTGTTACTCGATTTTTAGAGCCCTTCGAAATAGCATCTGCCATGATCTTCTTATCGCATTGACTACATATTTTGAGGTGTTTACACGGTATAAAAACAATGTTTGCAGCTTTTTCTTTACAAATTGCACAATCATTTTCATTTGCCGTACCTGGCAGATCAAAATATTCATCGGCAAATTCCTCTTCATGAAGCGTTTCTTCTTCAAAAATATTTTCTTTCTTCATCCAATAAAATTCAAGCTTCTTCAGTTTTCTTCCATTTGGCAGCTTTGCTTTTTTCTACTTTTCTGTGAAAGTGCTCCTCCACTTACGCACATCATCATAAAATGGCCTACTTTTGAAAAACTCTTCGTTTCGAATTACAATTGTTGCATCCAATCTGGAAAATGTGTTGCATTACATATAAATATTTTATACTATTATTATACACAGTACAACACATGATTTCGGGACTCAATTCTGATAATTGGTTATGAAAGTAGACCCAAAAAGAAGAACTTCTGCATCATTTGTTTGGTCATGGTACATCAAATAATAATTCAATCAATAAAAAAGTCATAAATGTTGTTTCAAAGAATATTGTAGATATCTCTATCAAATTTTTGAAATTCATACCTTTACTTTAGTGTGAATAAAAGCGAAACGCGTTTATCGATTTACATGATTTATGTCTCATTTTGTTCATATGTTATGCGACTTTACGTGAAAGTAATAGGACTTGACACTTTTTTACCGTTTTGGATTTTTTATGAATTCAAAATAAAAAATTTCAATTTTTTTTTCTTCATACATTTATTTATAACTGCGAAACTGTTGCTTATGTAGCGAAACGTTGTATGAACAGATTAAAGGAATTATAATTCTTAATTTTTTTTCAATTTGGTTCAGCTTATTCGGACTAGTGGTTCTCGAGTTATGACAAACAAAAGAGCCTAAAACGTGACAAATTCCCCTATACAATACTTACTAACTTCAAATTAATTTTTAAATTATTTTTTGATGTACCATGACTAAACTAATGATGCAGACGTTCTTCTTTTTCATAACCAATTATCAGAATTGAGTCCCGAATCAATCCCCTGAAAAATGTTGTACTGTGATATTTACAATAATATGTTTGTATTTAATGTAAATAGTTATACCTTATTCAACCACTGCATTTTATAATAGTTTAGGAAGGCAGAAAATCTGCCCTCAGTATCCATTAAGGGAATTTTTTCTTAATTTCCAGAAAAGCTTGCCTGATAAGATCCGGTGGAAGAAAGGGCAGTGCCATTCTTTTATGTAAATAAAGATCTTATATATGTGAGAAGCGATTTTCGTTTTGAGGCATTTCTTCTGATAGCTTGACAGAAATGAAACCTAGAAATACATAGTTATGCAAAGTTTGTTTAAATTTTTATGTACAAACAACTTAAAAAAAAACTTAACAAGGAATATAGCAGAAACTTATGTATGTATGCTATTAAAATTATATTTGAATACTACAGGCCTCATTCATAAAAAATATTGAAAAATCGTTTTACAAACCTGAAATATATTATATGATTAAGGCTGAAACGAGTTTTGTTGAAAAATCGATTTGTATATTTAGAATTAATTAGTGTTATATTTAAAAAGTATGCGGCGCCGGCAAAAAATTTTGTAAATAGAAAAAATCGCGCGATTGTTCTATTAAAAACTTTACCTCTTATTATAATTTGAATGTTTTTTAATTTGTTTCCATATTATAAATATGAGCCAATATATTTAATTTCTTTTTCGGTAATTATTTTCATACATCTTTAGAAATATCCAATACAATAAAATTTTTTAACTTACCAACACCCAACGTTCTTGGACCGTGGAAAAACCTTAGAAATTGCTAATCCCATCGCCTGTTCATAGTCAGTTAAAAATATGGCTGGATCCATGTCAAAGACGTTTTTTTATGTAGTCCAGCAATGAGCTACAATATATTTCTTCCGTTTTTTTTATCCACAAGAATAAGAAGAAGAGGGGATATATCTAACAAAAAGCTTAATCTTACAAGAAAAATTACTTTATTGAATAAAAATTACTTACCTCTCCAAAATATTCGTTATACATATATTATCAGTAGTTGTTTAAAACAGCCTTTAAGGTAGAAGTACATAGCACGCGTTTATTCGTCGACGTTTGGCGTGCGTTTAAAAACTTTGGCGCATGAAAATTTGCAAGTAACATAACACGCGTTACAAAAACCGTTCCTGTCATCTGGTTTTTTATTTGTTTACTTATTTGTGCATTGGAAACGGATTCGAAAGTATATCAAGATTTATTAATTTTATTGAATTTATTATTTTTATATAAATTTGGTATGTTTTTGAAGCTCTTCAATAATTTTTTCTTTCACGATTTGCAAATTTGTTAATTTTTTATTTATTGTCAGCTGATTACTTGTCAAAAATACACAACGCGTTAAAATGTTCAAAGTTAACCAACTTTCTGGCGCTAACGCGTCAAACTATTTTGCATGTAGCTTGTTCTATTGAAATACACTAGTTTAAATTTTTTTGACAAAAGTCTACAGAGCGCGCGCGCACTAACGCGTGTTATGTACTTCTACCTTTAGGAATAATTTTAAACGTCCATTAAATATCTTCTCTGTGCCGGCTGGATGTTTGCTTTTACCAAATTGCTACTTTTTTGAGAAGAAAACAAGCAAAATGTGTAATTTTCTTCTGAAATGCATGCAGTGAAAAAGTGCATTGGATTAGCGTCATCCTTGGTTAAACCGAACTCCCACCAAAAATTTTTCAAGTTAAAGGTCTCTATTGCCTGTACTGCATTTTTAGGCGAGGTTATTAAATGTTTGCTGACAATACTCTGTAAACATCTCTGAATCCTCGGAAAGGAAATATTTTTAGCTTCTTCTTGAGAACTAAAAGATAATGGAATTGAACCGTTACCAATTAATTTCAGATATTAGTCCTATAAAACTTATGTCTCACAAATTTTACCGAATGAATATCTTATTGAACTCATTGCAGAGCAGGCGCGGATTCAGGGGGGGGGAAATAAGGAAATTTCCCCCCCCTAAATTATAAAAATATGTTTGGTTTATCTCGATAATACAAGAATTCCCAATAATAATATTTTTTTATATGCACAAAATTTTAGGAAATCCCAGCAAGCTTTTTTTTATTGAATCTAATGAGATTTTCAATTAGTATCCAAATCTTAATTCTAATAGTTATTTATTAGATATTTCCAATGAAACATATAGTTTACTGTTTTCAAATACTTATTATCCTACATTCAATCCCAGCAGGTGCCATCTATTTATATCCAAAGAATAAACGTTTGACTTGAAAATTAATCAAAATTCTATTCGATAATTTTTGACGAAAACACAGATTTTTCGGGGAAAACCCAGATTTCCTTATCTTAAAGATATTTCAACATACAACAAAAAATTATTAGGAAAGCATTTATTGGCTTTGTTGTAAACGCATTTGAAGAGGCTTCAAAGGATATTGATAATGTGATGTGTCAATTGATGCGAAGGCACTATCATCAATAGTTCTAAAAGTTTTGACAAATTTTTGTCTTGACCTAAACAATTTTGTAGGAAATGGAACAGATGGGTGTCCTCTGATGTCAGCAGAAAATGGAGCTGTCATAAAATTCTGGCCAAATGCAAAACAAACGCAAATGCTTTTCTCATAAATCAAACAACTCAATTTTAAAAAGCAACAAAGTGCCATTAATACAATAAGTTGTATCATTTGTTTAAGAAACGACAAATTTTTTTAAATATAATCATCCCAAGCGAAACGCAGTTTTAGCAAAGTATTTGGGAGCCAAACTCTCTACATTATGCGAGACAAGATGGTTGGACCGTCACGACTCAATTTTACACTTTGCAACAAGTGTAGAAGCTTTAGAAAAAATATCTGAGTGGAAAGGTAGAGATACTCTATCAAAAGCCTTATATTAAGGAACTCGCGTAGTGCTTTTGAATTCATTTACGAAATAAAGATATTAAGTGTGATACTTATTGTACCACAGCCGCTTAGTATCATTTTACAAAAGCACGATATATGTAGATCTTCAAAAAGGATCAAGCCTTATCAAAACTTAAATCATGTGCCTTGAAGAGAAAAGAAATAAAGCCGAAGAACTATTTATAGCAATTTTTAAAAAGGTTAAAGTTATCTGCGTTCAAATCGAGGTTCCAATCACATTCAAAATGTTGAAGATTACTACCGAGTACATTCCTCTTATTGAATTTATTTTAGAATGTATTGCACATACCTAAACTTCTACCTCAAAGTGTAATCAAGTCAAATACAGATACAAAACTTTTAAAATCACAAGTAGCTGATGAGCTGATTATGTTTGATAAAAGAGGTAGATAAACACCTACTAACATCTAAACTTGAGTCTGAACTGTTGCATTGGCAACAAACATGGAAAATATCTGAAAATCTATCAGATACCGTTGTAGATGCTTTAATAAACTGTGATGAAGATATCTACCGAAATCTAAGAAAAATATTTCAAATTTTCGTTTCAATGCTCGTCAGCAGTGCAAGTTTAAAATGACACGAAAAATGGGTAAAAATGGCTGGCAAAATGGCACGAAAAAGTATAAAAAATGGCATGAAAAATGGCAAAAATAAACATGTTATTTAAGAATCTTTTTTTTATTAAGTTTTTTTTGTAAGTACAATAGTATGTTTCTTCAAATTGTCAAAAAAAAAAAATAGTGGGGGCAAAACGAGAATTTGGAAGCTGTTTTAAATACACTTTTAATATAATTTTTGTTATAAAATTCTGTTTAATAAAGAAATATTTTTATAATATTTGTCATAAAATTTTTTTTATCAGGGAAATCTTATTAAAGAACGACGTTTAAAATTCTTGTGTTTTGAGTCTTCGATTTCTAGAACACCCCTGATAATCTCCTGTTATTACATAAAACAGTTCTATAAATGAAAAACACTCTTTCAACATCGCAAGATGTAACTGGAGCATATTTGAACACTAAAAGTTCAGATGGAGAGGTGTTGTCAATAAATTCATCCGTCTCACTTTCATTAAAACAAAATTGTGAGAAAATCAATTAAAACACTTTTTTAAAATTGAAATGCCAAGCCATATAGATTTGAATAATTTATCACACGTATTACGATCTAAAACGATTTTAAACTTTTCAACAAAATCTTTTTTACTGACATCTTGTATTATTTTCCTTAGCACTGTCAATTAAGCCAAAGCTTTCATTCATAGAAATCCCTTTCGCTTGTAACTTCAAGAGGCTTGAGCAGATGCATTGAAAGTACTTTTTACGTCCGATTATTCAATTAGCATTTCGAATAGATTCTGCCTCATATTCGCTAAGCTTATTTAAAAATTTTTTTCTATGCTGCAAAAAGGTATTCTTTGGCAAGCTGGACCAAAAATTGCTTTTTAAAAAAATAATTGAAGAAATGGCAAATGGCATATGCCATTAAAAACTTGCCCTTCTCGTCAGTAATGCTACGAGAGAGAGGTCATTTCCTACCCGTCGTCTAATAAAAACATGGCTCAGGTCAACAATGACAGAAGAAAAACTGTACTATCTAAATTTGCCTCACGAGGAAATCATAAATTGCTTATTTAAAAAAATTAATTTATATTGAACTACTCTTATATTTCATTTAACCTTATTGTTGAGTTTTTTTAATAAATATACACATACTAGCGGGCCCGTTGCCTGCTTCGCACGGCAAAACAAAATAAGAAAAGAAACACACTTGTTTTTAATAAAGTTGGTTTTGTATTTGCATCACTCCGTGCAATGCTCTCCAATACACAAACGACCAAAATGTATTCAATACTAATGAATGCTGTATGCGGTACAAAAAATGCCTGCGGCAAAAACACACTCACTTCACATACGCACCGCACACACATGCGTTATCGGAATTCAACCAAACTTCATATAAACCATATATGGTTGAAATATTTGGTTGAAATCGCACGACGCGTTTATGATTAGTTCGGCGACGTACATATACGGACTTATTTTTATATATATAGATTAATTAATTTTAATAAACTTTTAAAAACCAATTTTTTACTTTTTCGTATCAAAAAAAATTTTCCCCCCCCTAAGGCTCGAGCTGGATCCGCGCCTGTTGCAGAGGTATCGCCTCCTAATGTACCTGCAAGATCTTTGCATTCGTCCTTAATTCTGTTAAGTGCCTTTATCTTCTTATACACTTCTTCTTTATTTTCGTGATTGTGCTCAACATAATTTTTGACAAGTACGCACTTAACCTCTGGGTGTACATTTACTCTTGCCTAGCAAGTTTTCACCCTACACTCATATTTATTTATGCTATTGTATACCGATTGTTTGACATATGTATATCATGCGTTGTTCTAAAACATATAATAATTGGCTATTTTTTCTGAATCCAGTTATAATTTGAAAATTAAATTTTTTATTTATAACTTTTTTACACTGCGATATTATCACGATCTTTACTCTGCGAAATTATCACTCCAACTAATAGCACAAATTGTTTTTTTTGATGAATGGTAAATGCAAGTTGTAAAAATAACGGGACATAATTTGCAATTCTTACTATTTCATTATAAATTTAAAAATTAAATAATCCCCGAAAATATATATTGGGGATTTATTTCATAATGATTCATTTCTTTTGGGGAGTTATATTTTGGGGGGTTATTTCATGCCGCCGTGAAAATTAGCATATTTACAAATTATAAATTATTTTCAAGAACATGTAATATTTTGTTTCGATTGACCTATCGGTGGAAATGTCTTTATGTATAGTTCCTGAGTGTGTGTAACAAACGCTTCAACATTTTTGGTTTATTTTCCAACACTGTTTACATGGTCAGCCAGCCAGACGGACCGACATCGTTAGATTTATTTAAAAAATGATTATAAGTTGATCGCTATACCAAAAGGTGGAGTTAGGACCAATATTATAAGGCGGTACAAACATTAGTACACTTTTGTGGAGTGGCTAAAATAAACTAGTTTATTATAAAAAACTAAAGTGGGTTTTCTTAAGAGCGATGCATTTCTTTTCAAAACAGCTGTGTGTTTATTGTGAAAATGTTTTTCATATAAAATAAAATTTTTATCGGTGCCAATATAAATTAAATAAGGCTTCGTTTAAACCTATGCCGCGGTTGCGCTGGCTGGAGTAAATAAAGTGAGCTGTAATCAATTTACCATAATCCGAGAGCACAAGTTCCCCGAAGTGTCAGCAATTTTGCGTTCGCTCTTGTCCAAAGTTCTTGATTTGTTGCGTTGGCTATCGATTTAATGTAACCCGAAATTCTAAAAGGTATAAATTGCACGAACGAGGCGAGGCGGCTGTACACGAGCACAATTGCGTGACAACTTGATTGTCATTAATTCGAAACTAGTTAAATATCAAAGCTCTGTTATTACAGCCGTTATTAACAAAAAAAGAAAAATGAGACGATAGCGTCAACGACACTGAAACCACATCAAACAGTTAATTTCTTTGAATAAAGATGTTCATGCAGCAGTTCTACCTGCTCAAATCATAAAAGCTTGCTTACCAGAAGCGAGTTTCATCGGAAATGACAATAATTTTCTTGTGTGTGTGCACGCAAAGTGGTGGCGATAGAAAGTGATCTTAAATCAGAAATTTAATAAATTGCAAATGTTCTTGAAGCGAATAACCCTCCATGTTTACGTGATATGACGTTTTTAATTTGGAAAGAATGGCAAAGACAAGTTCATTCCTCTTGAAAAATCGTCCAAAACAAAAGGCGTTGTACCTATTGAAAAACCTAATAGATGCAGAGCAAGTTGCTCGCCTAAAACACTTCAAAGGGAAAATACGAGCTCTAATAAGATTCCATAACTCATAATACTTTGGAAACATTTTGAAGCATTGATTTTTTGGTTTTGAAACGCGGAATTAGTTTTATGATGTCTGTTAGACCACTAAAGGTAAATAGCTAGAGTACTATATGTGCTTGTGTTGTTGTCTGATTCGTGTGTAGTGACGATACAAGACAATTTTCTTAATCAATTACATGAGGTCTATCCTGCTGGAAAATTTTCTTGTACACAAATGACAGATTACTGTTAATACCCACACAGCCATAGTAGAGAGGGTTTTATGAGTTTGTGCTAAAGTTTGCTGAAAGCACAACCGGTAATTTAAAATTTGAATTATTGTTCTCAAAAAGTTAAAAAAATCGATCATCCTTGAGTGAACTTTGATGAATACTTTAAAGGAGTTTAAATGATGTGTGTTGAGTGTGGACGTTGTGTTATCACCTTTGTTTGGACAAATTTTATTAAAATTTTACTATACTCCTTGCTTTTAAGGCCATTCTGATAAATTTAATTTATAAATTAATTTCACTGCAATTTGAGCCTAATTGCGCTTTAAAAAATGCATTTTTATTGTCTTTTATAATATTTTAAAACAGATGTCATAAAAAAATATAAAAAAAAAATAATTCAATTGATTATAATAAAACTATTTTTAAATTAATTATTTAAATAAGTATGTATGTATTTATTACAAAAAATGTAAAACATAAAATACTATCACTATTAACCTTAAGACCTCCAATGGCATTTTGAATCTTGTGATGATCTAATTGCAAGTCTCTTAATTATATATGCACAATATACACACATTGTATATACTTATAAGCGAGTGTATTGAATTTATGTGTAAATACAATTACAACAAATATGACAGATACAGATACCAAGTGTAGGCATACATATAATTAAAAATACAGTGTGTCAAATAAATAAGGGGACATTTTTTGTCCTATCATTTGGCATTTATCGTAAAAAAATATATATTTACGGCCAATTTCACCAAGTTCAGTTATAACTAATTTTCGGTTATAACTGTCAAAAACATATTGTTAACTGAAAGTTAAAGTGATAGTTAGTTTATCTAAGCTTGGTGAAATTGACCATTAAATAGTTTAGTATATTAAGTTGAAAAATCTTTGGTAAGCCTCTGATTCGCTCAATTTTTCATATAAAAGCTATTGGGTACATGGGTATTTCGGTTTACCCATGTTCCAACTTTAAATATGGAACCATAGATCCGAATTTTCTAAACAATAGTTAATAAAATGACAAAGAAAAGGGCTTTAGAATACTAAATTCAAAGTTTTAGTACACTATTAGCATTGTTTTGCAGCTACGAATGTTTGAACGGGTACCTGTTTATGCATTCTAGGGTTAAGTAATTATAGGAACTCATAACTAATATTAATCACCTATGACTGTAAAGCATACCGTCGTAGGGTGTTAAACCTTTGTTTTACATCTATTTTCTGTCCATCGGTAATTCGGATATTAGCGATTATACAATAATACAAGTAAAAGGCTGCGTGTTTAAGATTTTAGTTAACTAGGTTTAGGTAATCTGAAAACAGATTTATGCCGCCATTACCAAGTTTAGCTACAAAAAAATAATCACATTTCGCCGGAAAAGTAAGGTTGGTAACCGAAACAGATTTCGGTACCGTTATCAAAGTGCTTTTTACTTATGTATCGGTATTGAAATTTCCATTATTTCGGTATCGGTATATATTTATCGGTGCTACAATTTGTTTAATAAACCAAATTACATAAAATTGTTGGAAACCCAAACGAATGTTCTCATCTGTATTAGCCCTTTCGGTTATTCTATGACATATGGCATAGTGCTTTTTGCAAGCCCCTGTTTGTGGAAAAATAATTTGTTTGATATTTTTGTATTTTTATTTAATGCTTTTTATTGAAATTTAAAAATAAAATAGTTTGATTGGTACATCCAGTTCATTCCGATAGGCCAGAAACAAGGTGACTTTGTAATTTTGTAAATATTTATTGTTACGAAAATAATGTTATTTTATAACTTTCCATAAGGTTTTTAGCAGATAATAAGTGCACGCAGAGAAAAAACTTGTTTAAATATGGGCACCTCCAACAAAACTCTTTTTAAAGAAAATTTTAAACATGTTATGTTTAATATAACCATATTATTGTCACCGACAACCATATTATGGTTAAATTAGTCCTCCATCAAGAAGCTACAACCATATTATGGTTGCCACTAAACATTTTATGGCTAAATATGACAATAATATGTTTTCAAATTCACAATAGTAAAACAATTCATGTAACTTATGGCTCCACGAAAAGCCCCCCAATGAAATAACGCCCAGGAAATAACCCCCAATGAAATAAATCCCAAAAAATAGGAAATAACACCCAAAAACAATGAATGAAATAACATCGAAAAATAAATGAAATAAACCCCAAAGCGAAAACGAAACAACCCCCAATATTTGGGAGTTATTTCATATGAAATAATACCCAAAAATGTATGAAAAAAATTTGGGGAATATTTCATTTCTCGTTTGGGTGTTATTTCATTGGGGGGCTTTTCGTGGAGCCTAACTTATTACCTATTGGTGTTAGCAAAATTTGTCCCAAGTAGCTTGGATATATGTAGCTATTTGAACAATCTTTTTAAAACAACTTTTTTGGTTTTAAAAAAATTTTTTTTTTTTTTAATTTAAAACTTTTGTTTATTTATTTTAGCGGGAATGTTTATTTGTTCGTTTAAGGGAATTTTGGTCGCTTTTTGGGCCGCGAGTGGAATATGTATAAAAAACATAATTTCTAACTCTAGACGAGGGTTTTTCAATTTGTAGCTTATGGGCATATCCACAGAATTGTCAACCGCAGCCAAAAAATTGAAAGTCTATAAAAGTATGTTGTTTTTTATGGGAATCTATCAAATTTCAATAATGTAAACAAATTTTACATTTATTCAAAACACACTTTGAAATATTCAAATGCAAAGTCGAACAAGCGCAAAAGTTCTGTTTTTTACATTTCTATTGCACGTTTTGTTTTGCTTAATGATCTTAATAAGAAACATTACACTGGCTTACAGCCAAAAAATACCAAGAACGCCACATGCCTAGATAAGTTAATTGGGACCTCCTGACCACAAAAACGCTGTAATTTTTTTTCCTAAGTACCGTTTTTTGATAACGATACTTATGTGTTTTTCGTTGTATGGTCCCACTCAAACCCTTGAGGAGCCCAACCGAAAAGTCTGGTCGAAATAAATGGCACATTGTTGGAAAGGTAATTGAATGCCTTTTCCGTCGATATGCCACAAATTTCTATCTGATAGGCACAAAATTTGCCTATTTTTTACGTTTTTTTCAAAATTTTTAATTTTTATTTCGTTTTTTTTCATCGTTATAGTAAATATCTGGAATGTTTTATTTTTTAACCAAAAAGTATATTTCATTACCAACATTTTAAGCGTAATTTGAAAAAAATCGGATGAAAAATAAAGTTTAAATTAAGGATTTTGTGGAACGACAATATTTTCATATTAATTGCTCACACACTATATTCGGCGTAAATTCAAAAAACAGTGAACTCGCGATAACGTGAACTAATTTTTAACATGGCGTTTCACGTTTTCGAGATTGTTCATGTTATCGAATGCCAAAATTTTAAAAAATTAACACCAAAAAGATAAACAAGTATTTTAAAACAAATATTTTAATAATTTTTAGTAACAAAAAATATATCCATATGCAATAATTCAGTTGACTAAGCATATGATATATAAAAAAATAAATTTCTTATGAATATCATAAAAAATACACATGAAACTAATAAAACCGAATAGAAACATTTTTTTGTTTGATGAATGTTTAAAAGGGGAAAAAAATTTCACAGGAAAAAATGGTCAGCTTCTTCTTTAAGTTTTCTTAACACACTTATTTCACTTTGGTCGGCCATCTCATTTTCAGCCCATATTAAAGCCATATAAGAGCTTCTACAGAATACTTAGTACTCACTTTAATTTGAGGCCGGTATATCATTAAATCGTAATCATCGGTGTTATCCTGATTTTCTTCAGGATTATTGTTCTAGTCTTTCACCGTAGAAAGGGTCACTTCAATCTATGATAAAGTGGCCAGATCCGGGGACTACAATCCCAATCAAGTAAGCTGATTTATGATCGGTCAGTGGACAAGCCGCGCGCAGCGTTGCTTGTCGACAATTGTGTTGACATAACCCCATTGACTAATTTTATTTTCAGAGATCTAGTGGCAGCACAGATAAATATACCCACTGAACGGGGGTCGTCGGAGATCGTCGTTGCGACGGCCTATTTTCCCGGCGAAGAGGATGTAGCCCCACCAAAAGAGGTGGCGGACCTGGTGCTGTACTGCGGTATGCATGGAAAGCAGCTTATCCTGGGCTGCGATGCCAATGCCCATCACACCGTTTGGGGAAGCAGCAACATCAACAAAAGAGGTGAGTTACTACTGGAGTATCTGGTAGGTACGAACTTGGACATAGCAAATGTCGGCTGTAAGCCGACCTTTATTAATGCGATCAGGGAGGAGGTATTAGACCTTACACTGGTTAGCGGCGCTTTGCGCGATTCAATTCGTAACTGGAGGGTTACGGATGAGGCCTCGCTGTCGGACCATCAACATATTAGGTTTGACATACCGGGGGGGGAGGATTTGCGTAGAGGCGCTTACAATCCCAGACGAACGGACTGGAATGAGTTCAGGTCCCTTGTGAACCGGAAGGCTGAGCTCCTGATGACAGATATCGGGTCTGTTGATGAGATTGAGCTAGCAGCCAACCTTGTTGAAGAAACATTGCTCTCCTCCTTTCGAGGAAGCACGACATTGCGACCCTTAAGCTCCAGCCGCAGGACTCCATGGTGGAATGAAACGCTCGAGCAGAAGCGGAGGCATGTCAGGAGGTTATTCAACAAGGCGAAACGGACCAAAAACTGGCAGGAGTACAAAGGTGCCCTAACGGAATATAACAAATCCTTACGTAAATCCAAACGGGATTCATGGTGGAACTTTTGCAGTAGTGTCGCGGGCCTCCCTAGCGCGGCAAGACTTCACAGGGTAATGACCAAGGGACACTCAAATGGAGTGGGTCTGGTGGAGGGGACAGATGGTTCCTTCACGACAAACCGCAGGGAAACTTTGGAAACCTTGCTGAGGGTACACTTTCCGGGCTCGAGTGTTGTGGATGATACTGGGCACACAAACGTCGAGGCGGCGATCCCGGGGACTCGCCGGGCAAATGGGTTGGCCGGTAGGATTTTCGATGAGGATAGGGTACGGTGGGCAATTGGCTCGTTCGGCCCATTCAAGTCACCAGGAGGTGACGGAATCTTCCCTGTATTGTTACAGGAGAGTCTTGATATGATAGTAGGGCCTTTGATTGGACTCTTTAGGGCAAGCTTCACCTGGGGATACATTCCAACCACTTGGCGTACGGTCAGGGTTGTATTTATTCCCAAAGCTGGCAACAGGCCGCTGGAGAAGCCGAAATCCTATAGACCTATCAGCCTTACTTCATTTCTGCTCAAGACTGTTGAGCGGCTACTGGACCTGCACATTAGGGAAAAACTGCAGGCTTCCACACCACTGCACCGAACGCAGTTTGCTTACCAAAAGGGCAAGTCAACTGAGGTGGCATTGCACCATTTGGTTGCGCAGATAGAAAAGGCACAACGTAATGGGGAGATCGCATTGTGTGCATTTCTTGACGTGGAGGGTGCCTTTGACAACACGAGCTACGGTTCTATTACGGATGCTCTGGCGCGGAAGCGGATAGACGAGCTCACGGTCAACTGGATCGGGGCTATGTTGAGGGGAAGGAAAATTACTGCCTCCTGGAATGACACTAGTGTCAGCATCAGTGCTGTTAAGGGTTGTCCACAGGGGGGGGTGCTGTCACCTTTATTATGGTGCCTGGTGATTGATGATCTGCTGGTCAAGCTCGAGGGATATGGCCTTCGGGCCATTGGCTATGCAGACGACCTGGCAATAATGGTGACTGGAAAATTCGAGAGCACCATCACGGAGGTGATGCAGGGTACTCTCAATAGGGTTCTTGGATGGTGCCATGAAAGGGGATTGAGCATCAACCCTAACAAGGCGGTCGTGATACCGTTCACGAGGAGGTACAACTACAGGCTTGAGAAGCTAGTAGTGGACGGATTTGAGGTTGAGTATTCCAATGAGGTCAAATATCTGGGAATTGTTCTGGACAGACGGCTCAATTGGAACTCGCACTTGGATCAAACCCTCGGAAAGGCAGTTAGGGCCTTCTGGGCATGCAAGAGCTTCTTTGGGAGAACTTGGGGTTTTAGTCCAGGTATGGTAAAATGGCTATACTTTATGATGGTCAGACCGATAATCACTTACGGATCATTGGTATGGTGGCCTAAGATTCGGCAGGAGACTGCGGTGAGGAAGTGCAACAAGCTGCAACGGATGGTGTGTCTGGCCCTAACGGGGGTAATGCGCACATGTCCCACGGCAGCACTTGAGGTTATAGTGGGCATATTGCCACTACACATCCATATAAGGAGGACTGCTATGTCCGGTCTCCTTAGGATCAAGCTAACATCGGGACTTGCTGAGGTCCAGGGGCATGCTTGCTTGATGGACGTGGCTCCGGTTCTATCTGTCTGTACAAGGGCAGACATAATGACCACGGAACTGGTCTTCAACAGAAGGTTCAGGGCAATCTTTCCGGACGAAAGGTCCTGGAGTGTTGGGAATCCATGTCGGGGAAACCGTGAATTGCACTGGTATACTGACGGGTCAAAATCGGAGCACGGAGTGGGTGCAGGGGTCTTTGGACCTAATACACGACTCTCGATGGCAATGGGCGAATCACCGAGTGTTTTTCAAGCCGAGATTTTCGCCATTGATGTGTGCTGCAGCAACATTCTTGATAGGGGAATGGTTGGTGGCGGTAATGTGATCTTTACTGATAGCCAAGCGGCCATCAAAGCACTCTCTTCTTGGAGAATGTCCTCGAAGCTGGTGGCGGAGTGCCGTGGAAAGCTACAGGAGCTGGGGACAAGGAGCAGATTGACGCTCTGCTGGGTGCCGGGGCACTCAGGGATCCCGGGTAATAAAATGGCTGATGAACTGGCCAGGGCTGGTTCTAGCGCGCAGATGGTGGGTCCCGAGCCCTTCTGTGGACTAAGTTGGGCAGGGGTTCAGTCCGTCATGGAGGACTGGGCTCTGGGCGAACATAGAGGATACTGGGTATCGCTACCGGGAATGCGTCAGGCAAGGAGATTTATCTCTCCCGGAAGAGTAATGAGGACGAATGGTCTCGGCAGACAGGATCTGCGACTGCTGGTGGCCTACTTGACTGGTCACCACGCGGTCAAATACCACCTTTATCGGATTGGCCTGGCTGAGGATCAGGAATGCAGACTATGTCTAGACGGGGACGAGACGACTGAGCATGTACTGTGTGACTGCCCGGCGCTGGCATGGGCCAGGAGGAGGCACTTGGGGCATGGTACAATGTGTGCGTCCCAAATCGGTGATATACCGGCAAAGGCCCTGGTTGGGTTCCTATGGGAAGCAGAGGGTCTTTTGGCCAACTAAGGGGAGTGGGTACAATAGACCTAACCTGGTCGCGGTACCTGTCACTGTGGGGAAACCTCCCCGCTCCATCGTACGAAAAAAAAAAAAAAAAAAATGATAAAATTAATATGTTAAATAAAACTCTCTAAAAATACTAAAACCTACTATAATAAAAAAATCTGAGGATTAAGCGCCTGAAGAAGTTTCTTCTAGATGTCTTATGTCTTATTTTGGTCAAAAAATATATTTAAAATGTTCCAGCATTTGTGTAAAATTTCTTGTGAAATTTGACTCCATGCTGAGTTTTAGAATAGTCTGTGTTAAAATAAATTTGTTCACGTTTCTGAGACGTTCACCCTTTTGAGTGTTCACGTTTTCGCGAGTTCACTGAATTTAAATTAAAATGACGAGCGACTTGAACATTTGCGTTTATTTTCGGATGGATCTTCGCGAATGAGAAACCAACAACAGTCTGCCATCATTTGTTCATCCCACCAGCCTTTGTAACGTCTCTCGATTTCTTTCATTTCCTGGTGAAATCTTTCACCTTGTTCAACACTTTCGGAGCCCAAGTTCGTGGGGAAAATATCCAAATGACTGTGTGGTACTCTACAACATATTTAACTTTTTACTTTGTTTTAAAAAATTTTATTTAGATTAGTAAAGGTACGTTCAGACTAATGAAATATTTGACAAAAATATTTGTTCTGATATTTGCTTCAAACTGTGTGAAACAAAAAAATATTTTGTTTAATGTTCAGACTAAGCTAAAATATTTGACAATTTTTGTTTGTTGAAACAGTTGGCAAATAGTGTCAAATAAAATAAATTAATTCATGTTTGCCATGCGTTCAGACTTAAACAAATATTTGCATCAAATAATTATTTAATGAAAGTGTTCAAAAATAAAAATATATTTCACAAATAGTAAAAATTCGCGCAGAAGCCTAATTATTTGTTTTATTCTGTGGAAAAGGATCTATTATATTGTTAGAACAGGAGTATGTAAAAGAAAAACAAAACTGGAAGACAAATAGTTAACGGAAGCATGGCTAAAATTTGCGAAAAATTGGTTACAACCCCTAAAATATATAATTTGGTTAAAAACAAAATGTCGGGAAAAGAACAAAAAAAAAATGTTGCAAAAACAGCCATAAAATTGACTAAAAGTCCCCAAAAGTATAAGGAATGGCAAAAATTCGGTTAAAATTGCTAAATAAGCAAAAATTCGCAAAACTTGGCTAATAGCAAACCCTAAAATTTATTTGAAAGCGCTAAATCGGTTAAAAAAACAAAATGTCGGGGAAAAACCAAATAAAAAAATGTTGCAAAACTAGCGAAAATTCGCGAAAAATTTTAATATTTCATACAAGCCATAAAATTGACTAAAGTAGCCAAAAGTATAAGGAATGGCAAAAATTCGGTTAAAATTGCTAAATTAGCAAAAATTCGCAAAACTTGGCTAATAGCAAACCCTAAAATTTATTTGAAAGCGCTAAATCGGTTAAAAAAACAAAATGTCGGAGAAAAACATAATAAAAAATGTTGCAAAAATAGCGAAAATTCGCGAACAATTTTAATATTTCATACAAGCCATAAAATTGACTAAAAGTCCCCAAAAGTATAAGGAATGGCAAAATTTCGGTGAAAATTGCTAAATTAGCAAAAATTCGCAAAAATTGGCTAATAGCGGCATGATAGCAAAGTCTAATAATTATTAAAAATCTTTAAAACTGTAAAAAATCCGAAAACTTACAGGAAAAATTGCTTCTATCGGGTACATGGCTAAAATTATTTGTCGTTGTTTGCTCTTACAATTTTTTTGTAATATCAAATAAATGTTTGCTAAAAATTACTAAAATATTTGATTTTTTGTGTTCACACTATGTTCACATTGGACAAATATTTGTTTGCCGGCAAATACTTTTATTTGCTCAAAATCAGCTGTTATTTTATTTGACACTCAAAAATATTTTGTGTTCAGACTACGTTAATGAAATATTTGATGTTTGCTATCAAATATTTCATCAGTCTGAACGTACCTTAACAGTTGATTTTTATTTTTAATTATAAATTTTCTGTACAAAAGTATGATGGAACAAAATGTCGCATGCAACATGTAGCGTGCGACAGTGATTAAAATTAAATTAAAAATAAATTACACGATATTTTTGAATCAGATAAAAAGCATTATTAAGATACATCAATGCATAACATTTTAAAATTAGTCGCATTTTAATATTTCATCAGGTTTCGCTGTAATCAGTGTTTGAACTGTTAGCCTTAAAGGGGACCGCATGCGAATGCATGGGTTTTTCTTAATTATCTTGAAAACGAACCGTTGCTCAAAGTCAACCTTAGCACAAATTCTCAATAAGCTATAAGTTTTGCCTTTTGTCGAAAAAAATAATGTTTTGGTGTGTCTTTTTTTTAACTTTTAAGGCGTACGAATGCCGCATTCGACATTGGAGGAATGCCCGTATGCACTATTTTGTACGACCATTTGCAACGTGTAAGGGCCGCAGAATTGTAGACGTGTAAAAACATTTTCCGCACATACTGTACTATATAAATATGTATGTGAGAACAACAGAGATACAAAACAATAACAAACTAATAATTACCAGATAGGCACGAGATTTGTAATTTGCATATAAAACAAAAACATTTAAAAAAAAATAGACTTGATAGCAAACTATAATTATTACTTATTATTTTATAGTTGCAATAACAACAACATCATAAATAAACTAATATAAACACAAATTTAAATTGCAGATTAAAAGTTTTATAGGAGGCAGCTCATTTTATTTTTGCAGTATAAAACGTTATCAGTATAAATAGAATGGTTTAAAAAAAAGTACAGATATGTACAGTGAGGGACGAAATTATTTGCATAGAAAGCACTGTAAACTTTATGATTGATTTATGAGCATTAAAAGTAGGGTTGCCAGTACACGTACTGGTTTTTATTCAATGTACTGGTTTATGCATAACACCCAAATCAGTACGCAAAAGTACTGTTTTTTTTTTAAATTTTGCCTCCAAATAATTTTACTTGTTAAAATTAGTTTACTTCCCTTATTACTTTTGATTTGTTATGAATCACCCAGTTAAAATTCAGTCTTTACTCTTAACTTACCATATGCTTTGTATTTAAATAAATAGAAGTGCCATTAGGGCTTTTCAAAAGATAATGCTGCTTTTGCGAAAAAGAGACAAGTAAAAAACACTCGCAGGATTGTTTGCTTCGCCTGTCTTCGTTTTGAACAACTGCCAACGTGAACACTTCTTGGTTGTATTCTGTGATTCAAATAAAACGAAAAAGAACGTAAAATGTTTGTTTTGTTTTCCAACGTCATGTGTGTAAAACAGATATAAAACGGCACATGCAAACAGGTAGACATAACCCGGGGTTTACACATGAAAGAACTTTCTTGCAAGTAGAGTATACGTATTATCACCCTGCAAATTTTAGTACTAGTCCAAACACGCGTGTAAAATGTAGCCCACAAAGGACTAGTCCCAAAGTAACTCAAACGTATGGAAAAACATGGTCTATTTAACATTACGATGTTTTAGGGCAGGGCCATATAACCTAGCTTTGGATTACAAAGGAGTAGTCTTAAAACTTCTTCATTGTATACACAAGAGGATTAGTTTTAACTTCGTTTAGAAGCGAAAACATGTCGTTAAAAACCGAGACACATTTTCTCACTACAAACAATTTTTCACAATGACATGGTCCATGCTTGCATTACATCGGACTAGTCCATGGAGTAGTCCATTTAATCAAAATGGATCAGGCGGTCCAATATTATTTGCAGGGCAACGAAAAATCGTAGAAACAGCCGATTGGCTAAAAGTACAAAAATTGTGTGAATGTTAGTGAAAAAGTGTAAGTGTATTGCAACTTTCAAGAAATTACTTTCATGTGTAAACGCTAGGTAAGCGAAATATATCAGGGAGTCATCATGGCCACAGCTGCGCTTCAGCTGATTGTAGCAGCAAAGTTTTCAAAGAAATCTTCCCTGATTCCAAAGTTGCTTCCAATTTTAGTTACGGAAGAACAAAGTGTTCTAAAGTTTCAACCAAATTATTTTCAACGTATTCAGGGTATTCACAAGGTCTCCTATCCAGTCAAATTTTCATAAGTAAAATAATAAATTTTTTTCTCCTAACTATTTTATTTTAAGGCATTTTTCGTTTGTAATTCGAAAACAAAAAATTTTAAGGGGTTTAATTGTATAGCCTATGACAATATGGCTAGATTGGAGACCTCGTGAATACCCTCATTATATTGACAATAATTTGTATGAATTTATAACTTTTTTGTGCATTTACAACATATGTGCCGATCAATGACATTTCTTCTATCTATTTTTAATATTGTGACGTGAAGTTTTTGTTGTATGTATTTTGTTAAGTTCTTGCTTTAAAAAATGAATTATTTTTAATGTATAATTTTCTTTTTGTTTTAATAATCATTTAAAACTTATGAATTTAATAAAATTTTGGGCCAAAATTTGCTGGTTTTTTTCCGAATGTACTGGTATTTTTCTTACGATGTACTGATTTTTCCAATTTCAAAAATGGCAACCCTATTTATAAGAGTGATTTTCCCTAGATAGAATGGTGAATTTACCTTAAAATTCAGTTTATTTATTTTAAAAATGTTCTTTATATACCATATTAAAAAAGAAAAACAAAAAATTAATGGCACATCATGGTAAATCTTTAGAAATTGCATCGATATGGCCAATTTTTTCTGATCAGTCGGGAAATAGTAGAAATAACAGTACTCCTATACTTCGAATTCGTTTCATGTCAAAGTGCGAATGTCATTATGCCTTAAAGTTTCAAAAAAAATTATATTTTGCACCAAATTATTCTATGTTTGCACAATCATCAATGGGGGCATCGTGCAGCTTTTAAAGGGAGCCTTAACATTTGAAAGTGTAAAACATTTTAAGCAGATTTTAAGAAGCGTTTATCATATTCTGATGGCCGCCAAACCTAACACAGAACTAGAAAAACCTTGCCTGAAAATTTAAAACATGGCGGTGAATATTTTAAAAGAAACCTTGAAAAAAATTTCAATTACCATCACTGTTCACTTACGAACACGATAATGACCCGAAGCATTCAGTTAATGTTGTGCGTATGGTAGAATATACGCACAACATTATGAGCGAACCAATAAAATTTAATAAAGTGGTATATTGCAATAACATAAGCTACTCCGGAATGCCACAAAAAAGTCGATTGTTCAGCCGTTCAGGGAGTAAAAGTAGGACATAACGGAAATTTGGTGTACTTTTAAATCCACGCTATTAAGACTTAATTGTTTTTTTTTTGTTATTATTACGCTTTAACTATTACCAGGACCATATATTTAAAAATGTTTAAATTAAATGCGAAAAACTTGAAATAAATTCGTACTTTTGTTACTTTTTTTTCAAAATTATTTTACTTAAACTTGAAACGTATGTTCTTTAATATAAATGTGAGGGGCAAAACTACCTAAAAATTTCTAATCTTGGTTCGTTTACGCAAACTTAAAACAACCGTTCTTGTAAAAAGGGGGTTTTATTATCTGTTGTAATAAACATGCTGAAGATAAAAAAATTTCTTAAACTTAATTTTTTATAAGCTTAAAATACCACTAAGAATATACATTTTTCAAAGTTAAAGGGATAAAAAGTAGTAAAAATTTGGGTCTGAAATCACGCTTTTATTTTAAATGATTTTATGGAAAATACAAAAACATAAGGGTCCCCGGTAAGCTAGTTGGTAGTGAGCTAGTCTATCAGTGCGTGGGTAGCGGGTTCAATTCCCGCCGGAAGGTTTACGTTACTCTTGCTCGGTCAATTAAGTTAGAATATAATTTGTAATTTGATTTGTAACTCTTTTAAAATTAAATAAATAAATATCAAAAACATAATTAAATTATACGAGGAAAAGTGATAAATAAACAATACAAAGACTTGAAATTTTAAAAGTTTGTTGAATTTTATTAGAAACAATCATCAGTGTAAAAATGTGGCAAAGCTAGACTGGGAAGACTAAACGAGTGAAGGTTTTTATTCGTGGTACTTTCGTTAAAATAAGATAGCCAATTAAATTTTTTTTAGAGCGCGACATATATCAGAACCGCTAAAAAACGCAGGATTTTTTTATGATTCGCAGAACAAATAAAACCAAGAGAAAGAATTCTTCTTAAACATATTTATAATCTAAAATAATTAATAATGTTTTAAATAAGTAAAAATGTTCAAACAGACACTGAACAAAACTCATCTGCGAAAACTAAAACGAAAAGCGTATTTCAACATGTTGTGAAACCCGCGTGATATTCTTACGTTATGATAATTATCAACGTTGCATTACACAAATTAAAAGTGTGTTTTATCGTTACAAATCAGAACCAAACGCATAAATTAAAATGCCTACATCGTATAAAAATATATCGAAAGAAGCTTATAGGAAGGGCGTGGAATTTATTCAAATTCATGGTTTTACTCGAAGTTTTAAATATAAACGTTCTTATTTACAAAAAATGAAACAGGTTTATTAAAGGCTTATCTAACGGATTTTCTATGAAAATTTAACGCAACCTGTTTTATTTTTTATAAATAAGATGGTAAATGAATAAGTAATTTATTCGAATCAAAATTTTTGATAAAAAATTTAATTAATTTGTTTATGCATATTTTTTCGTTAGTGCATTTTCTGTCATATAATGTATTATGTTAGCTTTTGCTGAAAAAGCATAATTTTTTGGGGACAATAAATGACTGTTTAAATTTTAAATTACTTTTATTTAAATCTTATTAAGTATCTATATTCTGGATCCTTATAAGTAGCGAAGTTGATTTAACGATGTCCGTCTGTCTTGTTTTTGGGTTCGAAAATAATCTTTAAATTGATGTCTAAATTAATAAACCTACAATTCGTTCCAGAATAAGAAAATTCATGCCATGAAATTCCTCAAGAATAAATTTAATTTCACAGAACTTTTATCAATTAAATTTTGTTGTTGTTTAAAGTACGTTGTTAGAAAACAAGAATTTGCTGTAATAAAAATTAAGCTCATTGTAAAAAAGTTTGACGTTTGTAAGTAAAAGTGAGGGGTAAAGATGCAAAAGCTGCAATCTCCACTTTTTTCACAAACGTAACTAATAATACCAGTTAGTTGTATTTAATGAGTGCTTCCGATTAGTGAATATGACTTTACCAGATACACTTGTATCCCATAAAAAATTATGTTCAAAAATTAAGAATTGTTGTAAAAACGGCAATGTCCATTGGAGATTGTCGTTTTTACCATGATCACAGTTTGTTAATGAATTAAAAAAAAAATGAAAAGGTATGTGTCAAGGCCAATTAATTACCAGGCGGTCGTATAACGACAGCTGACTATTTTTTTCTCGTTTTATTAGGAATGCATAGATACAAAATTATGTAAAATAAATGGAAACAATACTTCGCTAAAAATGTTTTAAATACGAGAAGAAACGTTTTTGTCTTGAATTCGCCATGTTGCTGTAGCTGCCTTACATAACCTCAAAGGCGTTTAAATTTGCTTACAGATATTCATCAAAGCAATTGGCGAAAATAGTTTGCACTCACAAAGCTTTGCCGTTTTGGTTACTTGTAACCAAAATTGGTTATTTTTTTTTTCAATGTGTACTTTTTCCATTTTGGTTAAAAGCAGCAATGTGCATTTGATTAGAGAAAACACAGCAATCTCCAATTTTATTATAATTGTTGCCAGCAAACCGATATATCGATTAGGATGAAACTTGCGTCATATCTTCATCATATTCTTATTTACTGAATGTCATAACATACAATTCATTTTTACTATTTATTACGAAAACTTTAAATGTGGAGATTGCAGGCTTTGCATCTATTCCCCTCAAATATAGTAAGAACACTGACAGTTTTTCTTTATGTATAAACGTATATTTTATTAATTTTCAAAGCATATTTTGAATTTTTTTGGCATCTTTTATTCATTGAAATTTCAAGCTTTACTCATAATTAAACAATTGAGACAGACAACTGACAATCTCAAAAAAATTTTTTAAATTACATATGCGACCTTCTCCGAGGAAAGGGACCTAGTGTGTGAAAATGAAGTAAAAATGAAGATTTGAGAAAAACGCATTTAAAGTTATTCTACACCCTTTTAGGTACCAGAATCCACTCTTAAGTCCAAACCCGTTTTTTGACACACTAGGTCCCTTTTCTCGGAGAAGGTCACATATACATATCCATTTTTATAATTTATATTGCGTTTTTTAATCGAAATGGCGAATGTTAACGGCCTATCCTTTTACAAAAACTTTATAATGCTAAACTAAAAATAACAATATTTCTACACGTGAGATAATAAAAAAAACAAGACAATCCCGCGAATGGCAGTAAAACTGGCAACCCTAATGTAAAGGTATGTACATTTTTTTCAAAATAAGCTTTCTATAAGAGTGACGTTAGAGAAAAGGTCTAAAAGGGTTAAATAGAAAACTTTATCAATTTTAGTAAAAAACAATTAGAGCACTTTAAATATAAAACTATATTTACTTTAATCATTAAAAATACAATAAAAATATACAACTTGTAGTGTCACAATTGTGTGTATAAGAAAACTACCGGTACTTTGAAGCAAATTAAATTATTAAAAGGGAGTATTAAACCATCATTAGATTTCTTAGCACTTACCAAATGCCTCTGTGTGAGTGAAAGATCATTTGAATAGGTAGCATTGAAAGTGTATAATTAAACAAAAATTATTCACCCACTTCTTGTTTTGGAGCCGAAGCTGCTAACCTCTACATTCAGAGAAAAAACATGTTTAGATGTGAAACAAAACTAGTTTTAAAGAAAGTTTAAACAAATTATGATTATTTTGTATGTAAGTATGTATAATTAAACCGTATTATTGTCACAAATAACCATATTATGGTTAACTTAGTCGTTAATGGTTGCTTTCGAACATGTCATGGTTATAAATTACTAAATTATTTTTAACACTAATAATAGCATGGTTGTTTTTATTTAACTACAGCATGTTGCTCTTGCAAAAGAGGAAAATACTACTGCTAATTGGAAAACAAATTATTGTCATATTTAACCACAACATGGTTAGTTGCAACCATAATATGGTTGTGGCTTCTTGATGGGGGACTAATTTAACAATAATATGATTGTCGATGAATTACACAGAATATGTTTAATATTTTCTTTAAAAATAGTTTTGTTGCAGGTGACCATATTTTAACATGTTGTTTCTCTGTGCGAACTGATATTTTTTAATCCCAGCAGCTTCTGTTTAACAGCAACAGCACCTAGGGACTTCCACAGGCCGAACTTTTCCTCAAGGGTAAAAAGTCAGCCTTCCATGTAAATGTAACTCTAAGTGCGACTTTGAAATCAAACCACAGCCACCACGCGCTTCCCTCGTCAAAAAACTGATCTTAATTGAACTCTTTTCTGAGTTCTTCCTGCCTTGAAAAAGACATTGCTCCACGGTAAAAAAAACCTTCTGAAATCCAGCCTCCTATCAGAAATGGAAGGCTTCAGCAAAAACAATTATTCTGAAATGCTGGAAGTATTTCTCACCAAAAGTAAACGGAGACCTCAACAATAGTCAGACCGGAGCTTACACCCACCATTGGCTTCTGACTCCCGCGGCACCTCAGTTAAGCCCTTAGATACAATTTCGATCCCAATGAATTTCATTAATCTCAAAAGTGCTCTGTCATTTGAAAGTTTGGTGCATTCCAGATTGTATCACCTGTTTTTAAAATGTATGAGATTTCGAAGAATGCCAGTACTTTTATGCGCCAAGTTTATATACCGTAGTTAATGTTATACCAAGAGCATTCCTTTCTCTTGGTTTAACATCCTCAAGCTGCTTTAACTACGGCCCATAAGACGCGTTGCACATCCTCCGGTAGCGAGACAAGTGGGATTTCTTACAATAATATTTTTACAAAGTGTTAATTAAATATTAGGAAGTGATTTTATTATAATAGTTTTAACCCGGGCAATGCCGGATTTTAAGAGTTTGTCTATTAATATATTACACAAAAATATTTTGATTTTGTAACTCAAAAGCTTTCTTGTAGGTCAATTTAAATGACGAAAAGTCGTTGCGTTATCGTCATTGAATTTGTCTATGTTCTTTTCGGGATATTTAATGATTGTTCCGATTTTAAATTATACAAATAGGCGAAATAGTTGACACCTATAATTGAATATGGCGAATTGTTTGTAAAAACTTGGAAGCTATAGCTTCTTAATATTATTTCGAAACATCGTTGAGTAAATAAAGCAAAACAAAACAACAACAGAAAACAAAAAATACAATAAAATAAAATGATACACAACTAAAATTGATTATAAATTCACAACATTATCTCAATTATTATTACTTTGATAAGATAATATTAAAAAATTCAAAACAAAACAAAAAAAATTATTAACTGAAATTATTGTAAATATTTTATGGCAGTCGTTGTAATAACAAACAAAAGAAATTAATGCATACAGTACAAATGAATACACACACACAGTGAAGCAATAAAACACATTATTGTAAGTATTATTTGTTATCATTACAATTGTTAAATCTATATTTAGCAATATTTTATAGATTGAAGAAAAAACTTATAAACAAATAGAAGTAAAAATGACAGACAGGAACAGAGGCGATTTTGTTAGGGGTAGGTCTGGTAGATAACTAGTGTTGCAATGGACGACAAAGCAATGACAGCTTAATTAAATAAATATTAGCCTTTTTCTAATATGATTGATCGCTTAAATGTTTTCTGAACTTTATAATTGATTAGCTTGTTTATTTACATTTTCGTTATTTTTCTTGATGACGTGGAAAATAGAGAAATTTTAGGGAAAAAAACCATCAACATATAAGAAAACGAAAATATTTTTGTTTACTTAAACAAAAAGCTATTTCATATAATACTGATTAAAATGTATGTATATAAAATAAGTGGTTATGATGTATGACATTTTCACTTCTTCGGCTATGCCAAACTATCGCATATGATGGCTATTGCTCAATAGCTTATATATGTAGCTTTAAGGTTCACCGTATTTGTTTTATTTTTTTGCCAAAATTTTCATTTAAAATTTTGGTTATCTATTAGGGTAATCGATCGAATAGTATTCGACCGGTTTTAACCGGTTATTTTAGTTTTGCCCAAGTCGAATATTTAAAAATGTCAATTTTTCGAATATCGAATAAACCGGTTATTTTAGTAAAATAAACCGGTTGTTTAAGTAATGTTTAATTTACATGCGTTTTCCTTAATTTTGTTATAAATGTACCCGTAATTTAAGTAGTTTTCTAATTGAATATTTGGCAAACTTAAACTTTTTATAAAAAATGTCAAAACAAAATGAAACAAAAGTCAAGAAAACATTATGAGCAATGTTAATACAAATCGCTTATATAAGCGATTTCAGTCTCGATTCAGTCTCGTTAACGAAAATAATGCTAGAAACACAACTGGTACGAATGACGAATAATACGCAACGAATATTCGTCGCCAGAAATAGAACACATTGGTATGAGAATACACACCGAAATTCGTCATGCGTAACGAACACTGCGATAGGTTTATTTCTATTTCTTACGCAGACGAACGACGAATAAAATGGGACAGAGACAGCCAATCGCAGCTAAATCATGAAACCGGTAAAGAATCACAGGGAAAACTCGCTTCTAATGCGAACTTGGCTAAAATTTGCAAAAATCGCGAAAATTCGCAAAAATTTTTAATATTTCAAACAAGCCATAAAATTGATTAAAAGTCTCTAAAACTATAAGGAATGGCAAAAAATCGATAAAAATTGCTATATTAGCGGAAATTCGCAAAAATTTGCTAATAGCGTCATAAAAACAATGTCTAATATTTTTTAAAAATCGTTAAACCTGTAAAGAATCATAACCCTTATAGATAAAAATCGCTTATATCGCACACATAGCTAAAATTCGCAAAAATTGCAATATTTAAACAAACGCAAAAATTTATTGAAATCGCTAAATCAGTTTAAAATATCAAAATATCCGATAATAACATAAAAAAGTTTGCAAAAATAGCGAAAATTCGCGAAAATTTTTAATTTTTCAAAGAACCCATAGAATTGATTAAATGTCCCATAGACTATTAGGAATGGCAAAAAATCGTAAAAAATTGCTAAATAAGCGGAAATTCGCTAAAATTTGCTAACAGCGGCATGATAGCAAAGTCTACTATTAATTATAAAGCTGTAAATAATCAGACAACTTACAGACACAAATCGCGAAAATGGCTGAAATTCGCGAAAAATTGCAAAATTTTAAACAAACCCAAAAACTAATTTGAGCTTTCCAAATCGAAATGAAGAACACCAAAAATGCTTAAGTAATCCACCTTCGAGTGGATTCGGATTCTAGAACACACTCAATTAATAGTTTTTTATGTTTTTTTTTTTGTTGAAATATGGTCAACCTATGATTTGATAAATGTTAACAAACAAAGAAATTTTAATAAAATTATTGCTAGTTAAAGAAGATGAAAATGGATGAAAATGTTTATATAATCAAGCGTCCAAGGTATTTATTTTTATAAATTAAAAAAATTCAAGTCTTATTAATACTTGGAATTTACGCACTTATTGTGTCTCATTTGACGAATTTACGCCGACGAATTCGTCGTACTATGCGAAGTTCGTCGTTCGTCCCAGTTGTGTTTAACCTAAGGTAAAATGTAACAAGAAAATACAATATAATAGTCTGATAGTGTATAAAGTCATTTCTGAAAAATTGAAGGAATATGACTATTACAAAAAAGCTTTATAAAATACATAACTGAAATTTAGCTCATAGAATAAATTCGAAAAAATAAAAATGTTGAATGTAAAACAATAATGTTAATTAAGGCACTTGTTAGATAGATATTTGAGCCTTCATATAAAATTAATTAAGAACAATACTCATTTTCAACAACATTCATTTTCCACTACGCTGTTTTCGCAAAAATTTAAATTAAATATGCCAGCAGTTTGCCTTATTGTTCTGTGTCCTTCATATTTCTAAAAAATTTGTTTACCTAAGTTTCCCTTAACTGCATACATTCTATTTATGACATTATCAATTAATTTAATTTGCATTCTCAATGGATTTGATTTCTCTAGTTTTACAATAGTCTCAGAGATAAATCCGTAATTTGAAGACTTAAAAATTATCCGAAATTTTATATTTGGTAAATAATTTTTTTTTTGTACTACATTACCATCGTTCCTGATTTCCACCACTTTCCCCTCATTGTTGATACTTCTCCTAATATGCGACAAAACGCGATGTGCTTTGCAAAATATTATCTCCCCATATTTTTCCAAAAATGCACCAAAAATATGCAATGTCAGCAATATATGCAAAAATATGCATTTAAAACAAAATATGCAAAAATATGCACTAACAAATCGATGCCATTTTATTTAAAATTTCTTGATTCGAAAATATATTAAGTTTATGTTGATCTCAGACTGACGACAACAAATATGCATTTGCATAAAAATCCGGGCCTTGGTAATTAGCAATTTGACAGTTTTATAAATACTATGTATATTAACAAATAGAATCTGGGAATTTATTTCTCATTTTGAGTAACATTTATTATACAAATTTTCATATTATTCGAATATAACAGAAATATACAAACAAAAAGTCTGATAGTGCATACAAAATATTCCTGGAAAATATTGAAGGAATGAGACTATTAAAGTATAAAAGCTTTTGAGAATTGTAATTTGACTTAGAATACACATTCGAATAATATGAAAATTTGTGTTATATATATTTTTATAAAGATGATATCTCGAACAGGATTTAAAAGACAAAGATGCTAAAGTGCCCCGAAATTATAAGTTACAAAGGTTCTTCGATGTCTCGACTTCTTAATCACCTTTAATTAGTCGACAAGGTTGACATAAATTAACGCCAAGTAAAACGTGACCCTGTTCCAAATAGTTTTTAAGAGACTGCAATTAATACTTTACTAAATATGCTGCCAAAAATGAATGAAAAGCTCTTAAGTCGTTCTAGCATATATTCATGCTTAAAACTACAACATACCGGCGGAATCAAAGATATGGGAAAATCCATTCGTTTTATTTATGAAAAGACCAAGGTATCAAATTGTGATCGACACTTGACAGATATTTCATACAAAAACCAATATGACCATGCTATTCGTTTCTATAATGCAGAAACAGAATAATTTGAAATATATCATCTTAGCTAAAAGGATATGTTTGCAACTTTTCAAATATATGGCTGAAATTTACTGTTTCATATAGACATGCTTAAACACCAACAATTTAACTGCCTGTTTTTAGTGAGTGAGTGAGAAATTATATTGAAAACAACAATAAAAAACGAAAATTTGTTTTTGTTTTCAATATAATTTCTCACTCACTCACTTGTTTACGTTTTCTAAAATCAGGCAGTTCAACTCATTAAAAATAAATTTGGGAGAATATCTCGAATACTAAATTTATTAAATTCCTATATTTTTAAAACAAAAGAATTGTTTTGTTTTAATTATAATTAATGTTTGTATTTTTTTTATGTATTCGAATTGAAACCGGTTAACCGGTTACTTTTAAAATGCTTTACTGAAACCCGGTTTTTTTAAAATAGCAGCTATTCGGAATATTTGAAAACCGGTTATTGAAAAAAAGTCGAATAATCGATCTCCCTATTATCTATCTATCTATCTGACAACCATTAAATTTCACTCCAAAACAACTTCTCATTTTTATAATTTAAAGGCAAAAACTAAGTAAGTAACAGCCATACCTAAAAAAGAGCGGAAAGCGTTTTCTAGCTGTCAAAAATTCTCATGCCCATACAATTTGTATGAAGCATCCCAAAATAGCGCGGCGTCAACGCTTTACAATTGGAAAATCCGATTTTGACAGCGCGTTTATTAGTGAAGTTGGCCGCTATTAATAATATATAATGACAATTTAGCTATTTTTTGTCAAACTAGCGGGGTTTTCTCTTCTTTTTATTTCTTTTGTATGGGTTTTATTAAACAAGCAAGTTAACACTACTGTTTGTGGCACAACGTTGACGCTCTTGTTTAGGTATGGCATATCAGCGTTAAAGATTAGCGGAAGAAAACGTTCCGCCTTCCGCTCTTGTTTAGGTACGGCTGTAAATTTTTGCTACCTTCCACTGGTGTTGGACATATTCCAACCCGTTTGAACTTAATCTAGTTCAGACCTGGCCCTGTTTGTAGGCACAAGGTAAGACCTATTTAAACAAGGATTGTTTTGAAAAAACTTTGCCTTTTTCGAATCGGCAGATACAATCGTGAAGCACGATCTTTATGTTATAACAAAAAATATGTCATATTGCTTCCAGCAAAAACTTCTCTTTGCCAAGTAACGTATATTTGCATAATACATTTCGTTAAAAATTACTTACTTTTTATTTGCAGTAACTCATTATTTTAATAAGGGATGCCCCTATTTGAAAGTATATCAAGTTTATTAGTTACAATATTTACGTGAAGCAGAACAAAAAACAATTGGTTAAATGATAAAAATGAGTTGTATTTTTGTTTTTGATAAATACACTCTTAACTTAATAAATTTGTTTTTCGTGCTTAAATCCCAAATTTTTTTATTGCAAATTTTTCTATTTTGATTTTCTTGCGAATACGATAATGGGATGTTGGGAGAAATCCAACCAATTGTAGTGGGGAATGTTAGAAAAGATAAATTCACTGTTTATTGTTGATATTTTGTTTAAGATTTGATATCGTTGCAAATAAGACTTTTTAATGTTTACAATTCTCATTCACTCTGCAATATTGCTTGCTAATATCTTTGGATTTTCTAAAATTTGTTGGGAGAATGTTTCCTCTTAATCTGGAAAATATTATTTCCGGGAAAACAAATACATACATAGTACAATACCATTGTTATTAACCTTTAGTTACCGACCCAATTTTTCGGTACACAATTGCCGAAGCACAGTTGCAAAGATCAAAACTTTCAGGCGCTCCTCAAAAATATTGAATAAACCTTTTGAATGGAAAATGTCCAACGATTTCAAATATACTTCTCTTTTTACAATCAGATTTTTAGTTATTATTTAGTAACGAATAACTAAATGAGTTAAAGTAATTTACGACACAATCTGATTGCAAATGAACGTACACAGCTAAACCGGACGAGTCTGAACCAGTGGCCGTATTTAATTAGCTAAAGCTTAATCTCTTTAGCTAAAAATATAAAAAGTTGATTTAGCGATTTTTACCTACGAATGCAATACTGTAACGTGCATTGCTAAATTTGGCATTGCCATAAAAATTTAATTCGCCGCAATTTTAGCTTTTAATTTTATCGCTAAAATTTTTCAATTGTGTATTCTCTAAGGTATTTTAGCGATCGAGATTTAGCTTTAGCTAAGCGAATTGTTTGTTGCTACAACGACGCTTCCAAATTGTGGAAATTTACTTTGAAAAAATAAACCTGTTCGCGGGCACTTTTATCAAAGAATTGTGTTTAGTGATTGGTGAATAAAAGGCTACGCAAATAAGCAAAATTGCTGTGTTTGGAGCGAGAACAATTTTAGGAAGTTGTTCTGTAACTGTGAATATATAATTATGAAGAAATTAAAGAAAATGGTCTAAAACTTTTCGAATATATTTAAATATTTTCTTAAGTCCCAATCCATATTATGAAACATTTGAGTTTGTTGATGAAAGGGAAAGACGAATGGAAAAGTGTAGTTTGTTTTATGTACAAGAAGTTGTTGTAAATTTGTTTTTGAAATAAACAGAGAAAGCATTAAAAATCACTCAATTCTGTAAAACAAAAGAGTTTCAAAAGAGAATTAAAGAAAGATTGGGGCTACTTAACATGTTTATAAATTGTCACGTTAACAATTTGTTTCAGTTAAAGAATAAATACATACAGTTAAAATTATTTTGTGTCAAATATAAAGACGGAATGACAAATCTGTATATACATACATATGTATAACAAGAGTGCTATATTCGAAGGCGCCGATTCTTATATACCCTTCACCATGATGCGATAAGAACGGAAAGTTATTTAAATGTCGTTATTTGTATCTAAATAAATCTATTTTGTGTCAATACCACCCACAGTTTGTCGGTTGTTGTGATTTGATTACTAAGATTATTGTACCTGGAAATGTAAGGAATTTAACAGTCTGTTAAAAGCGGGTGTTCACCAACATTTTGACGTTACATGCTCAAGTAAGTGTGCAGATTAAGTCATAAAATTACAGTTCCTTCCTGGAATTGACGTCGTCTTTTCTAGATTTTCGTAGATTTCTACTGTGTATTTATGAGAATACTCGTACCGTTGGAAATATATTTTTTGTGATTTTTTCCCTACCGTGTTTTTCGACAGCATGCATGGAATGACTATTTGCGGTAGACAGCCCGAATCAGTACCAACCTATAATTTTTTGATCTATTTCTCTTCTTTGTATTTCTTTGATCGAATTGGCTTTATTTATTGAACGAAATTTTTGTAGCACTATCCCCTATACATCAGAATTCCGGAAGAAAATCCAGCCTCATTTTATGATATTTATTTATATTTAACCTTCATATAAATATTTCAAGAGTAAACTTTTCATACTTTTCCGCAAATGTTGAGTTTTGCAAATATGTGATTGAACCTTTATTTCTTTTTTTCATTCTTCAGTTTGTTAAATTATTATGGATAATGATGACCTCTTTAATGATCCTTATATATGTTACATTAGCGATGAGGGTATACTGCCTCATCAAGAAATGCTTACGATTTTTCAATGTTGGCATATTTTCCATTTGGAGTGTATTGAGGGCTACCTTGAAATATATATACGGAGTGTCCGGAAATTCCCGGAACTTATTTTAAAGTTTTTTTTGATTTTCCTTAATTAAAATTTTTATTAACAGAAAAAAATCTTTGTATAATAAATTTTTTTTTGCAATTATAATTTGTTTGCGTGAGATTCGGATTATTTTAAATCGAGGATTTGTTCAGTTATCTAAAAAACGGTAATTAGGAAAAAAAATTACAGCGTTTTTCGTGCTCAAGAGCTCCCAATTAAAAATTTGTAAAGCAGTGTGTGTAATAAACAACGGGGGTAATTTTGTTGTTCACTTCACCTTGCGTTGAGAACATTTTCATATAAAATTTTTTGAATTTTTGAAAATTTTGTATGAAAATTTTCTCAACACAAGCAAGGTGAAGTGAACAACAAAATTACCCCCAACATTTTTTAAAAAGTAGGTTCAATGAGAAAAGTAGGCATAGCACCTTGAATTTTCTGTATATTACATAGAACGGTTACTGTAAAAGCATTTAAATTTAGTACAAGATTTTTTGTTATCAATACACGAGATCTGTTTTAAAAAAATTTACCAATTTTATTTCGATAGGGGTAGCAAAGCGCACATTTACGAAATCGATCTGGCTTAATTTTAATCGCAAACAATCTGGGTGTATATGTGACATAAGTACGTCACAACTAAGGCCCATCATATCTGAGTCATCAGAAAACCCATTTCCACACATACATGGACAGACGGACATCGCTACTGATAAGCAACCAGTGCCCATATTTTGTAACTCTCGCGTCGGGAAACTTTTCAATTGAAATGTGAGAAATGAAACAAAAATGTCTTAAATTGAAATAAGCAACTGTGTTTCTCACTTAACTGCGTCTGTTACATTTTTGACGAGTATTAGCTGTCACGCAGGGAAATTGCTCGCCAATTTACATAAAAAGTGTGTCTGTAAAATTTCTGTGAGAAAGGTCCCGCTTTGAACTGTTAAAAAACTCACGAATAAATGGGGGCGAGATATTTTATCACCAAAAACATATTTAAAATGCAACGATAAGTAATAATAATATTTTGTTCTTGACACGTTTTTGCATTGTTCATTTATTTTGCTTTTAACATGTTTTTAAAAAATATGCATGTTTTCAAAGCTCGTTTGCAAACAACAAACATTATAGTCGCACTTTTGCGCCGCCGTCATTGAAAATTGTTAAATTGTAGTAAATGGTAAATGGTCGCATCGAGTGTAATGTTATGATTAGGGAAACCAAAAATATGCATTTGCATGTTTTTCCTTGGGCGACCAATGAAGGCAGAAACAATATATTAATCCGTTTTAGAGCTTTTTATGAATTTTGGCATCGATTTGTTAGTGCATACTTTTGCATATTTTACCGTTTGCAGCATTTTTTTGCAATATTAAGTGAAAAGCGCTTTTGTAAGTTTTTACCGCATATTTTGCCTTTTTGATTCATTTAAAATTTGTTTACATGCCTACAAGAGCTTTCGCAGCAAATTTTTTTTTATTTTTTTTTTGCAAAATTTTAGCTTTTCTATTTTCAATATCTATCTGTGTATCCAACGATTTGCTTAATTTTCGCCATCTACTTTTAATTTTTACTCGAAAATTGTAAGACAAAGCAGGTTGTCTTAAGAGATAAATGTAATTTTAAATATAAGGAAACATTAAGAATCCATTATATACGTTTTTGGTGATGTGTGTAAAACATAGAAATCTGGACCAATCTAAAAGTATGTATACCGATCGATTTAGAATCATTTTTTAAAGTGATCTACCGATAACCATCCGTCCGTCTGGCTGGTTGACTGTTCATGGAAATTTTGTGCGCGAAGTACAAGTGCAATCTCGTGGATAATTTGATCAAATATGGCAAATACATTTTAATTGTACTAAGGACGAAGTCTATCTTAGTGGTGAGAATCGGCCTATAATTTTACATTTTCCCCATAAAAACTTCCTTTCAAATTAGTCTCTTTGTGTCCATAATTAGATGGTTAATTATGCTGGCCCCATAAATATTTTACTGCAATTAAATTATTTTCGAATCAGTTCACATTTGCCCAAATTAAAAATTGTTGAATTTTTTGGGGAATATTTTTAGCAAATTTCAGGGCATATTTTCAAGTTTTTACTGCATATTTAATGCCCATAAAACGCATTTTTAAGAGCAGATTTCTGGTTTCCCTGGTTATGACATTTAAAACGTAACGACGTTATTTCTTTTGGTAGTTTTCGACATGAGTAACAGGCAGAATTTTTTCTGAATTTTCGAGAAACTATGAAATATTTTGTTTCACATCTTTTCGATGCGAGAAGTTCTCACTAAAGTTACAGAACATGGGTACAGAATCTAAGAAAATTGCATCAACAAAAATTGCAACTCTGGACGATGACTTAGCAAGGTGAAAAATACAACAACAAACTAGAGAAATTAACCCAACAAACCCGAAGTCAAACCTTTGGTATGAAGTGAATTTATCGTTTGACTTTAAACTCAATTTTCCAAACTTTTTTGAAATGTTTGATTTTAACATTTGAATTCAAATTGATAATGATTTGAATATACGCATTTGAAATACAATGTGTTATCAATTTGATGTCAAATTGTTGTTAAATGTTATTCTTAAATGTTTACACTTAAAAAGGCAATTAAAGTTCTATGTGTTACAGAATTAAAGAAAAGTTATATATTACGTGAAGTAAATTCGCCTTTAAGAACCTTGATTTCTTTCAAAAAAATAAAAATTATTTGTGAGTAAAATACAAATGACAAAGTGAAGGAATGTGAATAAAAATAAAACAGGAAAGTAAAGAAAATTTAAGTTTGTTGTATGATCGCGGTGCTACGTCATAGCAATCCTCAAAACAAAAAGGAGCCAATTTTTCCATCGTTCCAAGAATTAGAGGACGAAAAGAACACTATTTCATGTTTTAGCTATGGCGCTGAAGGTTTATCTTAGAGGTTATTTAAATAAATAATGAATTTAAATTTAAAAAAAATATTTTTATTTATATTCCACATTGTATTAAAATCCACATTTGAAAAGTATTTGAGAATAACGTTGAAAATTCAATTTGAAAATAGTTTCCCCTTTTTGTTGACAATGCTATGATGTTCAAATGATTGCTAAATCATTATCAAACGTTTGTCGTTTGAGAAATGGTTTGATTTCAAATCACTTTTAAGTGGACATTAATATGTTTTTTCAGTGTATTTCATGAAATGCCATAAACTCATCTTAGTTAAGAATCATTTATGTTAACTATTTTGGCAATTTTTGTAGCTGCAAGCTATTTTTATTAAAACTTTCTGCGAAAACCTTTAACTTTTGCGTCCTTAAGCATTAATTGAACAATTGAAACAAATTCATCATCTAATTACTATCCCGCCCAAAAATTATCACTAAAAAAATTTGGGGTTTTTCAACCTTCGTCATGGGAATTGCCTACATACTAATGAAAAATGCTAAATAAATAAAGCCCTCTTACAAAATTCAAACACTTAGGGCAATGTATTTTTAAAATATTTAAATATTTTTATTAAACTTGAGGGCCTTTTTTTGGTACACAAATGAAAAAAATTGTTGCTAAGTTTTATAAGGAAAGCAAAGATAACAAAGTAACTTTTGTTTTGTTGTTTTACATAATTTTATTTTCAAACAAACAATCATTTGTTATATTAAGACGGGGGTTAAGCTATGAAATGGAAATGAGGAGTTCCAAAATAAAACGCAAAAACTTAAGTTTATTATTATTTTTATAAATTCAATAATAATAATAATAATAATTTTTTTTGCGGTTTTGAGTTAAGATCGATTCCTTAGGTTTTCCGACCTGATCTTTCATTTAGCGTAATCAGTTTTTCGATACCTCATACGGTTTTCGAGATGAGGAGTGTTGAGTTTGTCGTAAGTGGTATTTGCGGAAGCAATTTTCAAATTAAATGTCGTATGTAACTGCCAAACGCCACATACGACAAATTTTCATATAAAACGACCAAAAAATTGATTTATTATTTAAATGTCGTACCAACCGTCCTTAACTTGGGGACACACGTTCAAGTTTTGCCTTTCAATTCCATTCAATTTGCAATACACTCTCATTTTTTTACTAACCCCACACACTTTTTAAATTGACCACGAGATGGCTCTCAATTTCACCTTTCCATTTGTTTGGCAATATTACTTTCAATTTAACAGCTGAGTACAAGTTTGTATTTATAAATTGTTTTCTCGTTGACATCTTGAAAGTAAATTGAGTGCAGCCTACGTCACGACTTTCAATTTATGTGCATTTTGACAAGCAGTATATGTAAAAGACTATCAAGAACAACTTGAACGTATGGCTGCAAGGTAACCTCGCTGTGAAAATCAATGAAAAGCCAGAGGAAACAAAAAGTTTGTTGCTTTTAATTATATAGAGGTTTGAAAAAAAATCAGAGATTTCTTAATAGGAAAATCCAAGTATAAATATATAGTTTCCAATCGAATGGATGGATTTGGATGAAATTTTGCAAGTAGATAAAATAAATCGATTTAAGGTTTTAAATTGAAAACGATAAGTTGTCATTGGAACGGACCTAGGACGTTTCAAATTAAAACACCTCGGGTTTGAAGAACATTGTTAAATACCCACATTTTATATAATTTTAGTCTAATTTACAAGATCGCACTTTAAATATAAGATCTACAAAAATTTTTAGTATATTTTTTATAGTTCAGAAGATATTCGCCTTAAAAATTTTAGTTTTTTCTTACCGATCTTACTCTGGTAAACCTAATTCGAGTTCGTTGTATTCAATGGAGATGGCCGTTGTTTGAATTTAGCGCTCGTATTCGCGATTGAAAATTTCAATACAAATGTATCATTGAACGATAATGTTTATACATTTGGGATCATTGTTCAATTTAAATCAATTCAACTGTTTTGAATACCATTTCGTTATATTTTTCAAGGAAAATATTTTTTTTCCGCGATTTTTAAAAAGTTTTTTTTAACTCTGTTGAATATTTTTCTAAACCCTATTTACATAACATTTGAGTTTTTATTTGTAGAAAATAAGCTTTTGCTTATAATATACTAGCATATACCCGCTACTTCGTTAGCGTCTCCTTTTTCTTCGTGGACAAATTTTATTTTTCTAGGTTTAAACTTGTTGAAATTCTAGCATTTAACCCACTACTTTAGTACACTCACAATATTCTGTACGTAAAATTAACTGAAATTGTGATATAAAATAAATGAAAGTTCAATTAAAAACCGGTCTACCTATTTTTCATTTATTTTTAAAAAAAAGTTCATTTAATTTTTACTGTCAAAAATTCAACACCATATTCCGTAAAATCAAATAAATATTCAGTTATTTTGTAAAATTTTACTGTCAAAAATTCAACACCATATTCAGTCAAAACGATTAAATATTCAGTTATTTATTAAAATTTTACTGTCAATTTTTTACTGTCAAATTGACCCCATATTCAGTAAAAACAATTAAATATTCAGTTATTTTATTAAATTTTCGTTTACTCCACAAAAGAGCCGAATTTCTAAAAATACCAGACAGACACCTGTCCGCTTGTCTTTCTTATAAGCGATAGAGGGAGAATATTTTTATTTACTTACCCAGTTACACACGTTTGTTTTACTTTTGTTGTACTGACCACGTTGTTTACAGAAGAACTCTCAATTATAAGACACCAGCAGCATGCCCGATATGGCTTCGCAATTATTTTACTTTTAAAATTTGATGTAGGTATTTAACTAAATTATTTTAACAAATAGAAAATGGGTATTGCTTACACAAAACAAGCAATTCATTTTTTATAGATAAGTAAAAATTATTTTTGGTAGTAAAATTAAATAAAATAACTGAATATTTAATTGTTTTTACTGAATATGGTGTTGAATTTTTGACAGTAAAATTTTATAAAATAACTGCATATTTATTTGTTTTTACGGAATAGGTAGTTAATCTTTTGACAATTAATTTATAAAAGATAACTGAATATTGATTTGTTTTTACGGAATTCGCGGTTGAATTTTTGACAGTAAAAATTAAATGAACTTTTCGTTGCTTTAAATTACGTTTTCATTTAATTTTGCATAAAGAAGAATTTAACTCAATCAACGGACAATATTAACTGCAACTGAAAATCCGTATTAATATGCACTTAGTTTTTTGAATAACTGTTAGAATCAGTTAAAATTAATTTGTTTGGAATTTTAAATGTTTATTTATTTAAAAATGACTGAACGGAATATTTCTTAAATAAACTACAGTCCGTTACTGTAATAATATTGTGAGTGTAGAACCAAAAAGCTAAAATATAAAATTTCCCGTATTTCCTTTTTTGTGTACTATATTTTTCACCCATTAAAGTATCAAAAATTTCAGTATTGTAGTGGCAGCCCATTATTTACGAATTTGTTAATGAATGGAGGAAAATGTTTTGTAAAAAAAGTACCAAAAATAGTTACAATTTTCACCCCTTAAATGTTCGAATTTCGAAAGAGTACCAAATTCGTATACGTATTTTTTTGATAAGTTTCGAATGATAGATGGGGTGGAAAAAAGTACTAAAATTCAGATTTTACTTGTTTACTCCCTAAGAGGGCCGAATTTAAAAAAGTACCAGACACTTGTTACATTTATTTTTGCATCTCTTTTAGTTTTGGAGACATAAGGTTACCGAATTTTCCTGTTTTTACCTTTTTTTACCCCTTAAACATTCGAACTTCAAAAAATCCCATCTTAGTGGATCGATTTGGGGAGTGACAAATCGCTTGTCTAAATTTCATATTTCTAGGGTCAGCGGTTTGGGCTGGGCGATGATGAATGAGTCAGTCACTCACGCAGCTCTTATAGATAATAAATTACTTTTATTGATATTGAATTAGTTGCAAAGTCAAAACCAACAAAATTTTGCGAAAAAATATTAGCATTAAACAAAAAACAGGTAAGAATGTTGAACTCGGCTATTCCAAAGCTTATCTACCACCATGGCACAATAAGAACAGAAAGTTATGTTAATACCGTTATAAAATTTGGGCCACGCACAATTCTCCAATGCCGAAAAAAGACGGACAGACAGACAGACATGGTTAAACCTACTACATTACGTATGTATAGATTTTTTTTATATGTAACAAAACGCAAAAATGTCTAAGAAAAAAACAGTCCTTTACGGTGAGGGATATTAAAAAAAAACAAGAGATTGAATGGATAAAACCAGAGGCAGTCGTGATTGTTTGCTCATATCTTAGCTATTTATGGACCGATCTGGCTGAATTTTAATACCAAGCAATGAAGGACTATATGTGACATAAATAAAAACCTAGCCCACGTCGTTAAATCAACTTCGCTCCTCATGTGGGCCCAAAATATATATAAATTAAAGGGTCTAAGACCAATATAGTAGAAACTACAAACGGAATGACAAACGTATATATACCCCTTTACCTTCGGCGAGGTTAATAATTACAAATTTTTAAATTTTTTAATCACGAATACGAGTGCTGCCTTTGAATTCAGAGTACTCCATTTAGCTTTACAGGTAGGTTTCTAAGCTTGTAAAAAAGTGTCATGTTCGTGCACTGCGTAATTAATTGGGTTTAAATTAGCAATAGCATTGTCCTCTTTTTCAAGAACAACATGTTATGATTGCTAAACAAATATTATGCCTAAGTGGACTACATATATTGGTGTTATGATTGAACATAACATGTTCGAATGCAACCATAATATGGTTGTAGTTTCTTTATTGAAGACAAATTTAACTATATTATGACTGTTAGTGACAATAAAATGGTTAAATTACCCATAATCTTTGGAAATTTGTTGTTAAAAATAGTTTTGTTGGCGGTGCCCATATTGAAAAATGTTTTTGCTCTACATTTATGTAGGTATAAAAGGTTGTTCCAGTGAAATTGCATCGTTTTGTTATGGAACTCCTTGAACGTCAGTTCTCTACTAGCTTGTACTACTTTATGTACACTTTCAAAAACATATTTGCTTTTAAACATAAAAAAGGTATTTGTAAATTCATATGAAAACTTAATTCCGGTGAAAAATACATCTGCTTTGTTCAAACATTATCAACAAAATAAATATCACATCATTCAGGGTCACTAAGAGTATTTTCTTATATTTGAGTAAATAATAATGACGTTGATGATATTTTACAGCGAACTGTTCGTTCGTACGCACTACGTTTTGTGGCTGGAATTGAATGGCTGCATTTCTCAAATAAAAACCATTGGACGACAAATGTGTTTGCTATAGTTCATTTACATTTGGTGATAGATTTTGACAAAAAAAAAAAACTCAAAAAGATTTCACGTACAAGATAATCACTGAGAATTTCATAATACTTGCACAATTTGAGTGCAAATGCGGCCACAAAACAAAGTCTCTCTACGTAAATTAATTGTTTCGGTAAATTGAAAACAATTAATAGAATTTACGTACGTACATATGTATGTACGTCTTCATTAGCACCAAAAAATACTATAATCAAATTTAGACTAATGACAATTTTGATGTACAAAATAACATTTGTTTTTCTTCAAATCAAAACAAAAATATTTTTTTTTTTTATTTTTAAACGAACTTAAAAGAATGTATTGAAATTTATAATTTAATCGAAATACGAATTTTGATTTATTAAACGTTTTTTACAATATTTTTCTTGCTTCTATATTCTGTTTCTGATTTTCTCGTATTTTGTTGTTTGCAAGTCTCCTTAAACATGTGTATTTAAATAGACAAATTGTGTTAAGACAATTTTTTCAGTTGATAAGATAGAACAGTATAATTAATTTCTGTATGAAACTGGTATGAAAAACCTTGTTTGAACATTATGAACCAGTTTCAACCAGTTTGATGATCTGTTAAAACTTACTCTAATAAAAAAAATGTGTGTGTGTAAATACTCACATGTATGTATGTACGATTGTTTGCGATCCTACCCCATTGCTAAATATATTTCTAGACTTTTGTATAAATATTGTTCATACTATACCTAATGACAAAAAATAAGCCACACATTTTATTTTAATATATTAAATAGTAGGATACAATTGCAAAGACCATTAAATTTAAGGCTACTTTTTGCTTGCTATTATATTGAATTCCGTTATTGAACAAATAGTAAAACCTTTTTAACAACAAGTTACTATACAACAAATTGCAAAATGCATTATCTATCGTACTAGCAGCATCACATTAAACAAATTCATAGAGTACTTTCTCGATATTTTTTGCCATAATTCGCATATTCACAATCTACTGGAGCGCAAAACTAAAACGTCAGTCAAAAAGAAAAAAAATCGGCTTCTGATTTAATGGAACAGCTAGTGATTTTATTTAGAGTTTAAAAACCTGCAGTCGAAACAAAAAACTGTCGAATAAAGAACGAAATTGGGGTACAACTTTTCGCTTTTTATACCCTCCACCACAATTAGTTGTGAAGAGGGTATATTAATTTTGTCATTCCGTGTGAAAATTTTGTATTATTCATCTCAGACCTCATAAAGTATATATATTCTGGGTCCTTGAGTGATTCTAAATCGATTTAGCCATGTCCGACTGTTGATAACACGCTCACTTTCGAACAACTCAAAAGAAATGAACAAACTTGGATCCAAATTGCTTGTAGTTATCCTAAGCAGTTTGGGATTGAAATTCAGCAAAATCGGTGCAGTAGGACCATAGCTATGAATCAAAATGTGGAACCACCACCTAAAAAAAATGATAATTTTGTTACAAAAAGTAACATAAATAATGGAACAAGGCACGGAATGTGATAAGATTTTGCATAAATTTGTTTTATTTGACTGGAAATCACGCTGCAAAATTTCGTGAAGATCCGTCTATAATTTACCCTAGGCCCCATATAAACACTACTCCCGGAAAACAGTTTAGTATGCCTAAAACCGTAAAAAATAATGCTATCATAACAAAATTTGGTACGTTACAGTTTTATAGTACTAGAAATTACACTGTGAATTTTCGTGAAGATCGGTCTATAATTTACCTTAGGCCCCATCTAAACTCTACTCTCGGAAAACAGTTTAGTACGCCTAAAGCCGTAAAAAATAATGCTATCAAAATAAAATTAAGTACTTCACTACTCACACTAACAAATTTCGTGATGCTCGGTTCATAATTTACTATAGGCCTCATATAAAGCCCACTGAGCTGTCGGTGGAGGGTATCAAAGATTCGGCACAGCCGAATATAGCACTCTAACTTGTTAAGTTTGTTTTCCATCGATTGTTTACATATAATGAATCAGAAGAATGAGCAGAAGAAATGGCAGATTTTCTACTTTGACTGCAGTTTTTTAAACGCTTATTTTAATAAATATTGTTACGCTTTTACTTTATAAAATGCATTTCGATTTACTCGCTTTGTAATCAAAAATGTACACAATATTGTTAGTAACAAACTGAACCGTTTAATGTTTTAAAACAAACTACAACTTAACATTTATGAGTTAGCCTGTTTTTTTAATTCACAACCAATTCAAAAGCCATCTAGTCGATCCCGGAACATTCTGTTCGAATTCTTTTAAAATAACTGTTGTACATCTCAATATTAATTCTACAATTACAATGGAGCAACTAACAATTTTTAACTAAGACGATATAAATTATTATTTACAAGATAACTTATAACCAGGGAAACCATACATATGCAATTGCATGTTTTTCCTTGTGCGACCAATGAAGGCGAAAACAATATGTTTATCCATTTTAGAGCTTTTTATGAATTTTGGCAACAATTTGTTAGTGCATATTTTTGCATATTTTACAGTTAGCAGCATTTTTTGCATAATTTAGTTATAAGAGCTTTTTTTTTAATTTATAGCGCATATTTTGGCTTTTTAAAAGTGCAAGACAAAGCAGGATGTCATTTAATATAAATGACATTTCAAACTTTAAAATTTTATATACGTTTTTGTCGATGTTTGTAGTACATAGAAATCTGGACAAATCTTTTAATATATCGATCGACTCAGAATCACTTTTTTAAGTGATCTAACGATATCTATCCGTTCGTCTGGCTTGTTGTCTGTCCATGTTAACCTTGTGCGCAAAGTACAAATTGCAATCTTGTAGAACATTTTATCAAATTTGGTAAATACATTTTAATTGAACTAAGGAAGAAGTCTATGTAAATTGCGAGAATAGGTATACAATTTCTCATATTCCCAATAAAAACTTCAGTTCAAATTAGACTCTTTGTGTCCGTAAAGCATTAAATTATGTTGGTTTTAAGATTAAATTCGCCCCAAAAATATTTAAAAGCAAATGGATGTTAATATCGAGATAATATTCGGCACAGATAACTCATATGAATTTTAACCTCTTAACATAACTTTCCTTTTGTGAGCCGATGACTGACCATCGTTGCCAAATACGGTAAAATCTCGAAGATTCGTCCGTAAATACTAATTTGTTTGGGCCTTGCCGACTGTTTCAAGTTTTGACTGCATATTTAATGAGCATAAAACGAGTTTTTAGAGCATATTTCAGGTTTCCCTGCTTATAACTAAAACTATATATGTATAATTGTTAGGTACATCTCATTTCGTGACAATAATCAAGTTCGATTCAACCAAGAATGATAAAAATAAAGATTATGCTATCCCAAAAGCAAAAACATCCCAAACCTTCTGTCCTTTCGGACTAATGACGTCACGAAAATTGCATTTCTATTGGCTAATAATTTCAAGCTGTCAAACCTAGGATATTTGTTGCTTAATTGCGAGGTTGCCAGCACTTATAAAGTGAAAACATTCCTTATACAAAAATTCGTGAAACTAAGGGACTTTTATACTTGGCTGCCCTCGCCAGGTGCAAACTACATCATCTAAAGAGAAATCACGTGCATGCGGTAATCCATGTTGTCCGGAAAACATTTTTTTGTAGTGTTTTGTCTCTCATTTTAAGAGATATTAAATATCTTTACGAACCACTCTTAGCTTGAATTGGTTTATTTTTATTAGACCAAATGTCAATTAATTATTTATGTATATAAAACCTGTGCTAACTTATGTACCGATTATTACACGGTGTTATTTTTAGCCATTTAATGCTAAATTGGACCAAATTTCAACAAAATAACAATATTGGTTAAGGCTTTTACCGTATTTTAATTATTGTCCTGTTGGGGCTTTTTATAGGTAAATTATGGACCGATCTCTACGAAATTTAGCGCTGTGATTTCAAGTCTTATGAAACTACGACAGACAAAGTTTTACTAGAATTGTTTGTTACAGTTTAAAGACGTACTAAAGTGTTTAAAATAGTGGGCTTTATATGAGGTCTATGGTAAATTATGGACCGATCTTCACAAGTATATTGATGGGTATCGGTGCATTCTGTCACCAATTTATTTAAGCTTGCATCACAAATATACATTTTTTTTGAGAGGTTGTTCCACATTTGGGTTCATAACTTTAATTAACAAAACATAATTCTATATAATTCCTACTAAGCTGATTTTGCTGGATTTAATTTCCAAGCTTCTGAGAAGAAATATAATGAATTTGACACAATAATGGCCATTTTCTCAATGTACCGTCAAACTGCCTGTTACTTAATGTCAACATAAATTTATTAGACCGATAAACTGTCTGTTAACAATTTTGGGTTTCTCAATATACCGACAAAAAACATGGTTTTAGGCTGGCAACACCTCTCAAAATACATGTAAAAGTTGGATGTCAGCTGATTGAGTTTATCTGTACGGCAAATAAAAGGAAAATAAATAATCGGCAGATGAGTGCTGGTTAGCTTTGCGACAGAATAGAAGCAAATGAGACATTGAGAAAACCAAATTTCTTTAATGTGCTGTTTTTCGTTACGAAAAAAGTTAATCGTGTAATGAGAAAACGGCCATAAATGTTTTTTTTATGTTAAGTCTTTCGAAAGACGGAGATGGCCGGGACCCAGAATATACATACATATATACCTTTTGGGGTCACGGAATAACAAACTTAGTATACAGACTTCACAACTAGTTGTGGCTGTGATGGAAACTGAACAAAAATTACAAAAACTTTGAAAATTTCAGAAATCCACAACTGCCAGAGATAATTATTGCGGCATATATTGCAGTAAATGTTAAGATTATGTTATCTTTAATGCAGACAGCAATTTTTTGTACATATTTATTGCCGGCAATTTATGTTGCAATAATTGTTACTCCATTTTTGTTAACAACTATTGCAACATAAAATGTCAAATTTGGTAGTCAATTGAAAAAAGAACAAAATGGGTGGGGAAGAAATTTAGTTTGTGAAATTGTGGCAAATTATAATCATAGTAAAATAATTAAATTAAAAAATTAAACACTAAAATAAAAATTTTTTTTATTAATATAATTGTTTCCATATTCGATCTTTATTATTTAAATTAATTTTAGTTTGTTTAAGTTTGAGTTCTTTTTTATATAAAAATAAAAAAGAATTTATTTTAATAAAAATAATTTTTGCAAGATAGCGCCAGTTTTTAAACTGCACCTTCTTCCTTGATTTTTTTCAAATAATGAGTTAACATAAATACGTTTTCCCATGCCTTTATCTATTATGTTTTGTTAACTTTGACAAAATTGCTGGTTTATTTTGAATTCAATTTGGTTAGTTTTAACAAAATTCACAAAAATTAAGCAGTATAAGTTCGAAACTGGATGGTTAAAATTAGCCATAATATGACCATCTTATGGTTACAAACATGTTGTATGCTTTTTTTTGTATTTAACGAAATTTCGCATCTCATTTTAAGAAAACAAGTTTTTGCTGCGATGTTAATCGTTTTAATTTTAAAGATTGAAATGTATCTAATTTTTTTTTTGTGAAAAACAAAATTATTCAAAATCTAAAGTTACCCACACATTTAAAGTATTATTCTACAATAATTGATATAAGACAATCAAATTACCTGTGTAGGTAATTATGATCTGTTGTAAAATGTAGTAGTATGGCGAAAAATGAAACATAACCTAAAGTGTTAAAAAATTGCGCAACTTCTTGAGTAGTGTGAAGCAAAATGACAATATTTATAGCAATCAAGTACTCAATTACTTTGTGTAGTAGATTGGTACCTTAAATTTCTTTATTGAAATAATTAAATAACTTAACCGAAAGTATTTCCCTTACAACCGAAATTTGTAATGTTTCGAATATTTTTGTAAAACAATTTTATTTGTTAAAAAATGAAATAAAAAGAAGTATTTTTTTAATTACAATTACTTTTGGGACCGTTACTTAACATTAATTGGTAAATAAGAACATATGTAATTGGTTGTTGTGCAAACATGGAGCCAGCGATAATAAAAAATTAAATTAATTTAGATCAAATAATTTTAAGGTCAATGAAACAAAGAAACACTCTGTCGAGAAATTTTGCAATTAAATTCGTTTTCTTTATTACTGAGTATACAGCCATACAGACTACCCGTACAATATCCGTCTTATTGTCTGTCTTTATATACATACATACATATATAATTGCTAAATTGCTGTATACAATATAATATTCTGTTATATATTTATATCTGTGTATAACTGCGTTATCAGTTATAAGTACATATATAAATTTATTAAGTCTATATAAATATAAAAAAGCACTAGTTATGAAAAAAATGAAAATAAGTTGTGGAAAAAAATTAACAACTTGGCTGTTAAATTAAATGAAACTTGGGGAAAACGTGCACAACCCAACGTATGAAGCGTTGAGACTCTAAGTGACTGACAAACAGTCTGATACAATTGAGGCCTTCCTTTTATTTTTATACATAGGTATGTGTTGTTTATTAATTTAATATTTTTTTTTCTTTGCAAAATGACAAAAGTAAATACAAATTTTGTGTGCATACACACTTGATATTTGTATTAAAAATTAGATGAAATAAACGTCTGCCATATAAGGCAGAGAATCTTTATGCACAGAAATTCAAACACTTACAACTTTGTATAAAAAAGGGCTTAATAAATATGCAAACTCTTATAAATAAAAAAGGTTTTATATTTAAATTTGCCGTCTGTGAAAAAAAATAAGTAATAAGGCCTGGAACAGAATTAAGAAGTTGTAGTTGTAGCTGACGCTGAAAAATGCTTTGTAGAGCAACAAAGTTAAAAATTTCGAATTTTGCGCTTCAACTTCAACTGCAACGACTACTACAACTACGCATTCTGTTGACACCATTTTTAAACAGACTTTTTTAACTTTCGAAAGCATCCAGCGCTATTCGTAACGTTGTACTACAGCGACTATTCTGTTCCCCACTTAAATCTACAAATCTGTCTCATAAAAAAAAACTCTTATAAAGATACGAACGATAACACTAAATATCTTGGATATCTGTCTACGTTAAACCATAACCACTCGGAACTGGTTTTAATAAATCCCAGAATTCAGGATTTCAAAAAATTAAATCTCGGGCTTTTAAGGGATTCCGGTTTATTTCGATATACCGGGGGTTTTCGGAATTCGGCATTTTTAAAAGTTATTATATACATATATACACTTTTTATAAATTTTTTATAAATTTTTTATAAAAGAGGTTTACAAGAAAAGTTCTGTAGCTTATATAGTTTCCTGACGATCTGGCCTAAGCAACCAGTGAAATGCGCATATGAATAGATAATCCCATTAAAAATAAATTTCAGTATTTTTATAAAGAATAAAAATTGGGAATTAGGCACGACAAACAAAATCTTGTTAATGAAAAATTTTGTATTCCCAAAAGTTACTTTGATAATAAACTGGCAAGTTCGTGACTTAAAAAACAAAACTGGCAACATGCTTTATTTTTGCGAGAACAATAAAGCAGGTTGTTTTTGTTTTATTTTGTTTTCGTTACTCTTACGTAAGCGTATACGTTGCGGATCAGCTGTTCCGTTTTCCTTACCAAGCTACTGTGCCAATAGGCACTCTTACGTAAACGTAATGTTGCATTGCGGATGAACCTGATAAAATTAAAATTTCTCTCCTATTTTACGTATCAGCTGTTAAGAATTTAATTTTTATTTTGAAGCAGTGTTGTCAACAAAACTTATTAACCAGCGGTTTAATTTTAAATTTTTTTAATGAGATTCTCATCAAAACATTAATTTAAATTTGGTGTAGGTAATGAAATCCAATGTTATGGGTTTTTTGTTCGAACTTTGTTAAGTGTGAAGCAGCACTTACAAAAAATACCAAAAATACCCTCACGCTTTGTTGTTTAAAATAGTACATATAGTCGTAGTACCGCTTTTATAAAGATTAAGTTTCCCCAAATAGTTTTTTATGATATATGTACGTATTCGTGATGATATAATGTAAATAAATGGCTTAAAAATTGCGTGCAGCCTATGTCGCAGATTTCAGTTTAATAAATTTTAGCAACATAAAAAACTTGAAAATGTTGGACAGAAGATTATCATTTGGAAGCTGTAGTGCATGATATAAAAAATATTTGCTTAAGACCGCGTTTTTGATATTTTTTTAATTTTTGAAAAATAGGAAAAAAATTAATTATAATAAAAATAAAAAAAAAATACAAAAAGGATATAAGTAATACAGGTACTTAATCATTTTTATTTTCGAATTTTTATAGTTTTCTTGCATTATGGGGGGTTGCTGCTTATTTCGATTCAAAAGAAATACTTTACGAGTTCGAACAATTTGACAGTGTATAACGATTAAACTTATATGCTTTTTATGAATTGTTATAAACTAACTTTTACCTAATCAATGATAAATCTTTTTTCAATACCAATTTTTTTATATTGGTCGAAATATCTTTTTATAAATTCTTGGAACTTCAATAGCAAGAAATGGTGGGCTATGCACATGTGACATAAATGTAAAATAACCTTACCACTAGGCATCATGTCTGGGGACTTCGGAAAACACATATCAAACGTAAGACGGACAACGTAAAATTAACTTCACTCTTCATATGGACCCAGAATATATAAGGGCTGTAAGATCAATATTGAAGGAATTACAACCGGAATGATGAACTTATAAACACTATATTTCACCTGTGGTGAAGGGCATAAAAAATAAAATAAAATAAAATAAAAAGGGGTTAATTAAAAGGCATACATATGTTTAAAGTATATATAAATATATTTAAAATAGAAACTGGGAATTATTTCCTTCAGAAGGTTACTTTTATGTTATATTCAACATTTTTTTATTTTTCGTATTTATTCTATGAGCTAAATTTCAGTTATGTATTTTATAAAGATTTTTTGTAATAGTCCTATTCCTTTAAACTTTATACACTACCAAAAATTATGTTGTATCTTCTTGTTACATTTTACCTTAGCTGTCCTTTGGATAGCAATGAAGTATATTGTATGTACAGAAAAATTTTCAATTATCAGACCCGAGCAGAATGTAATGCATTTGCTGGCCCGCTACGGCCTTCGTCAGCATTCTTTGTGTCACACTGGATAGTGAAACTTTATAAATTTAACTCAACTATTTTAGCAAATAGAAACTAAGAATTATTTCCCAGTAACCTATGAAAGGAAATAATTCCCAGTTTTTGACTTTTTCAAATATTTTAAATATATAGAAGCTGGGAATTATTTCCTTTCATAGGTTACTGGGAAATAATTCCCAGTTTCTATATATTTAAAATATTTAAAAAAGTCAAAAACCGTTAAATTTCTTTTTAGATAAAAACAATTTCAAAAACCAAAAAATGTAATAGAGTGGGATTCGAGCCGGTAAAAACCAACAGAAAGCTGTTGATAACCCGCCGGATAGACAATTCGACCACCGTGAGATATAGAAAACAATTGTTGATAGTAAATTGAAGTATGTGTTTGTTGTTTGTGTATAATACAGAAGGTCATATTTAAGAAAAGAAGTGCACCACAAATTTTTTTAATAAAAAAAAACCACAAACACAACAAAAAAAAAATAAGTATGAGTGATATATTCGTCTATGCCGAATCTTATATACCCTTCACCATGGTGAGATAAGAACAAAAAGTTAAAAAAAATAAATAATGTTCTTTAGGTATAAACAAAGATGAATTGAGCCACGCTAACTTTTCATTTCGTCATGTCGAAGAATATGACAAAATCAAAAAATGTATCATTATATGTACCTAAGTCCGTTTCCTCTTTTGCCAAAGTAGATGTTTGAAATTCGTTTTGAAATTTTATAATCTTAAAATCGTTTTTTAGAATATAAAAAAAATCAAATAAAAATAAAAAAATTTCTTTTTGAGACTCGAACCGGCAACCTCAATAGTCACAGGCATGAATTTAAAAAACTTGCGTTAAATTAAAATATATTGAATACATAAATGTGTATGTGTATGCGTAAAATTAAACACTTTAAAATAAAATCCACTACATGTGGTAAAGGGTGTATACAACAAAAAAACCACAACCAAGAAAAATGCAAGAGATAAAACGTAGCAACAGCTTCTAAAGAAATATAAACTACAACAACTACTAAAGCATTGCAACAAGAGATACAAATAGAAACACGCTCCATTTCTAAAATAAAATCCCAGTTGGCAAAATGGGACTAAACGCAAATGTCATCTATGATGTCCTCAGGACAATTTAAAATTTGTCGCCTAAATAACATTGATGACGACAACTTAAGTAACAAAACGTGTATTTTGCCGTGTTTAAAATTGTTTTATGCCTTAAATAATACTTCAATGAGGACAACGTCGTCTTTCAAACCACATTGACGACAAAATGCATGCAGTTGTAGGCCATCTTCTCTTCAATAAGAATTGATTGAGGTCAACATAAGCGACCACTGCATGCATTTTGACGTGTTTCGAACCACATTGACGACAAAATGCATGCAGTTGTCGGTCATCTTGTCTTCAATGAGACTTGTTTGAGGACAACATAACGGAAAATAAAAGATTATAGATATTACCTTAAATTAGCTTCAACTATTTCTTAAAAATAACGGGACAATAACGACAAAAGAAAAAATCACAAACAAAAAACATGTAAAATTATTTAGTTGAATCGGCAAAGTGCGTGGTAAAGGTTATAGTTTTGCTCTGTTATTTTTTTAACAATTGTGATTGGCTTTTTGTTTAGTATTGTTAATTGGTTAGTATAACTTAAATGTTACAATCACGATATTTTCGTAGAGAAATAGCACGCACAAAGTTAGCTTTTTCGAAAATAATTAATAAAATGTCTTGAAGACATCTTTGACGACGCGTGTACGACCATATTAAATCCTTGAGGACGCGTAGGCGACCGTCCAAGCAAATCGTCGACGACTTTATCACAAAAATGTCCGGCAAATCGTTCACGATATAATAAGCGATATTGCAGCTCATTCAAAAAGAATTAATAAAATAAAAGTAAGTTAAACTCTTTCTGCTGAAAATTTAGTAAAAGAAAGTGAAATGCATCAAAATTGTAAAAGCATGAAATGTCTTACTTTTGTTATAGAATCCACCAAAACAGAAGGAACAACCTTCATAGAATTTCTTAAACAACTCCGTTCAACATTACATAGATTTAAAAACACTATAAATCAAGCAAAATATAGAAAGGCAAATAATACAAGTTTAGAACATGAGGAAGAGAAAGAAAATGCACAAAATAATTAAAATTTTATTATTGATCTTTATTTAAATATCAAATTGAATTTCATTAAATGAATTTTTTAATTTATAATTCTGTAAATTGTTTAGAAATATTTAAAAAAACCTTTGAATTATAGTGATTTTTATCACTTAATTTTTCTAGTTAAACATTGCTTACCGTCATTTTATATTTGTTTAATAAAACTAATTTCCTGCAACATATATATAATAAATAAATATTTTTTTCAGTTTTTTTATATTTAACTTAAATTATTTATCATCCCAGTTGGCCATGTCTTGAAGACATCCTTGACGACATATGATCGTCAACGACATATGAGCGATAATGTCGCTCATTAGTCGTGAACGATTTGCCGGACATTTGTGTGACAAAGTCGTCGAGGATTTGCTTGGACGGTCGCCTACGCGTCCTCAAGGATTTTATATGGTCGTACACGCGTCGTCATGGATGTCTTCAAGACATGGCCTACTGGGGTACATTAATAAATGTTTATGGGTTTGTATAAATGTTTGTTTAAAATAAAACAACAACAACAAGGGTTTTTTTTGGTTTGTGGACGGATGCTGCTGAATTTCAATAGCAAGCGATGGTGGACTATATGTGACATAAATGTAAAACAACCTAGCCGCTATCATGTCTGGAGTCTCCGGAAAACACATTACAAACGTAAGACGGACAGACGGACATCGTTAAATCAACTTCTCTCCCCATAAAGACCCATATATACTTTATAGGGTCTAAGATCGATATTGTAGAAATTACAAGCGGAATGACAAACTTATATATACCCTTTTCCACCTGTGTTTATAGATCCGTTAAAAAGCCCACGCCTGGCATATTATTACTCTCGGTGGAGGGTACCTAGGATTAGACACAGACGTTTTTAGCACTGTTACTTGTTTTATAATCAATTGGCTTAACTTTTGTAGATCACTCGGCTCAATTGTGCTCTGCGCGCCGAACGACAATGTTATTTGGAATAAACAGATCTTGACCAAATCAATAATAAAGTAACGGTCTTAAAAACTGAAACCTAAAAGTCTGAAATTTTGTACGTACATTTTATGTGTATCTTTTGACTGTTTTTAATTTCTATGCATAATAAAAACTATTCAAATACAAAAGATAGTGTTGAAATCATTATACATACTTACAAATACTTGTGCGACACGGTACAATAAGTATTCAAATAAACCAACAGCCATGTGCTGATAACTACTCCGGTTATCTCGCCAACACTTTAACTGATTCGTCAGACAAACTGACAAATTCCATTTGTATTCGTTTGCTATTTGCCAGACAATTTAGATTCATATTTATACTTGAATACTTTTAGTACAAGTAAATAAACAGACAATTATTTCATTTTATTGTCCAAATATATATGAAAACGTTTAAAAAAACGTGCCATTTTTGATGTGTGTTTTTAAAATCATCGAAGGTCTCTAATTTTTATCACTTTTTCAAACATTAAATCTATTTGAACAAAGTATTATTCGAGTCAGACATTTTTGGATTTATAATTATGTATTTGCATAAAATATTAATAAATAAAAAAACTTAAATGCTTAGACATCGACAAAATTCACACATAAATTTTGCTAGAGCCATTTCTGTAAAGATTATTGTAGAATTAAAATCCTAAGAATGTATATGTGATATCCGAATTAATATATTAGTCTGAAAATAAAAATTTTACTTGGCTACTAAACGACGCGATGTGATAAAATAGAAATATTTTATTTAACTTTCAAAATGATATGGCGTATGTTTTCTTTAAAAAAAATTTGTTTCAGCGCTATTATTTTTTCGGTTTTCTCTAAAAGCGTAATTGATAACGAGTAAAATGTAAACCTACATTGTATACATATGAGGGATTTTATGCCAAGTGACCCAACTTTTGAAACCGATGTCTACCCTTCCAAGGTTAGTCCTATTCGATATAAGTTTGGACAAAATTTTTCAACAAAACCGGTTAAGGACTTGAATTAGAGAGGGTCAAAATTTGACATTTTGGGCAAAAAGTGCCTGTGTTCTGTAATTCTCGCATCGAGAAACTTTTCGATTCTAATGTGTGAAATGAAACAAAATTGCCTTATGTGGCCTTCGCCGAGAAAAGGGACCTAGTATGTAAAAAATGGGTTAGGACTTAAGAGTGGATTCTGGTACCTAAAAGGGTGTAGAATAAAATAAAATGCGTTTTTCTCAAAACTTAATTTTTACACACTAGGTCCATTTTCTCGGAGAAGGTCACATATATTGAAACAAACAGCTGTTTTTCTATAAAAACAGAAATAAATAATGGATCATTGTTAGGAAAATATGCAATAGAAAAGCACGAACAAGGCGAATTCAACTACAGGTGGTGTCGGAACTTCAACAATCCAAAAACAACAGAAACAACATAGGGCTTATTGCATTGCATTGTTAGTGTATACGACTCGAAATGTCAACCAATCTTAGCAAAACACTAACAAATTAGAGCAAATAGGCTCGAACTGTCAAAATCAGATGCCGTTTCGACACCACCTGTGGTTAATTCGCCTTGAGCACGAATAATACTCACGTACAGGGCTGCCAGATTTGACGATTTATCGTCATTTTGATGATTTTTTATTCCGAAATTATCGAAGTGCCGATTTGATGATTTTTTTCTAAAAATTGACGATTTAAATGATTTTGTTATTCGTGCTTAATTCCCAATTTTTTTATTTTTTTTTATTTTTTTATTTTTTTTTTTTATTATTTGATAATTTTTTTCAGTCTCCAAATTCTGAATAAAACACTAAATTTTTCTGACACGGTACAAGCTGTCAAAATCGGGGTTTCGAATTGCAAAGCGTTGAGGTCGCTCTATTCAAAAACTAGAAAACGCGTGCCGCTTTTGTTTAGGTACGGCTGTAATCTGAAAGTTTTAAGAAAATTTTCAAAAAATTATTAGAGTACAAAAACAACAATGTTGCACTTTCTTTAATAATTTTTTCAACAATTATAAGGCGAACATATCACGGATAGTAAGATAATATCTACATGAGTCTCATACGATTCTTGACATTAAAGACTCGTTAGATAATCATCGACGATCAAAGACGCTCTTCAGCAGACTTCCAGTATCTCTTACACGATTGAAAATGCTAACTGGGTATGAAGGTTCTATGTTTTTGTTTGCATGTTTTTTTATTTTAAGTTGTCCGGTTTTTTTGACGATTTTTCGAAACATAAAAGACGATTTTTTAATTTTTTCTCAGGCAATTGACGATTTTCTCACAAATTTATCTGGCAGCCCTGCTCATGAACACAAACAATTCATTCCTTGTTCGGCAAATGTGGAAATATATGTCCATGGTAATTAATTTATAATTATTTTGTCTGATAAAATTATCTTTTCGATTCCAATGAAAGCATTATTATTCTTTCGAAAATAAAACATTATTTTTAGATATTTATGTAATCAATTCCCCATTTTCCCGCTGGGTCCTATTGTTTTTTTTTACTTAATTTTTCCCAAATAGTTTAGATTAAAAAATTTTGTTTATGACTTTGTTTTTGGAAAATCAAACATTTTTTTTAATTTGTTTTCGAAAATGGCCCTGTTTTGCTCAAAAGAAAGCTACAGTGTTTTCCTTTATGAGTTTTTTGGTCGGTTTAGTGGGATTCGAGTGGGACGGCTGGGAGCCAGTTGTGCTTTTTTTTGCATTATGAAAGTTGCATAAAAATTAAGTGAAAATTTAATGAGTTATGTATGCTTACTTCCGTGATAATATAATTTTCGCTTTTTTTTGATTTTATCTAAAAAAAATTAAGTTTCTGAATTCTTAAAAGTCATGAAAAAAACGTAAAAAGGGTAAAGTCTCATACAAATCGGTACCTCATTTTGAAGTAAATACAACAGCAGCAAACACACACATATTAAAAAATGTAATTTTTGTATGGAAATCGCAATTTTTATCGATTCAGTTTTCTCAGTAAATTGTGAACAAAGTCAAATGTTGTGCACCGGTTACAGTGAAATAAAGCTCTTTTCATTCGAAATATGTTTAACAAAAAGTGGATTCATCCATGCGTTCTGTGTTACCGTTCGCCCGGCTGCGGCCTGAGACTTTTTGTGAGACTTTTTTTAGCTCCGACTTTTGCGAAATAAAAAATAAAGATGTTTACAGTGCTCATTTTACAAAATTATATTTAGCCGCCGAGTCAATGAAGGAAAATAACGTTAATATCACGGCAGGTCCTTCCAAGACTGGGAACTGAAGTTTAAATGGCTGCATAGATGGCTTAACCAAGACATGGAGTCAAAGTGGTACTTTGCAGTGTTTGTAAACAACTTTTAGTGAACTAAACAATCATCTTCAGCGACATGGAAAAAGACATTAATTATTAATCTTTTCATGTCGCAATTTCCTAAAGGGTGTAACACAGATTAAAATAAATATCCTATAATAATCCACTAACCACATCTGCCAGATAAAAAAACAGACAGACAGACAACAAGACTGTTAAAAACTCTGGTTTTGTGCATGAAATTATCGCAAAAATTGTATAAATGAAAAAGTCTGCTACAGTCTTATTAACACCTTCTAATTGGTTACACCTTCTACTGAATCTAAACACACCTAAATGCTCCCTGTCCTCGTCCCAATCCCTATAAAATAGTTCCGACTATTTTTTTTTTTCATTAACATATTAGTACCAAAACTTTCAAGTACTTATGCATGTCCGATATTTATTTAATTGGTATTATTTTGTATTTATTTATCTGTTCTGTAATTGAATAAGTCAATTAAATGAATTGCGCAGCTTTCATAGTTGTTCCTTTCATATTACACCAACTAGAACGTGAATTAAATGCATGGACATCGGTACCCCTTTACCAAGCACATGTATGAATTTGTCGATCCCACCATGATTTAAAATAACTTAAATTTAAATAAATAAATTTTACAAATATTTAAAATGTATGAATTTATAATAAACAATTTAATTTGCACAGTTGTTCATAAAATGGTCATTTGCAACTCGTGTGGAATGTTGTTTTTACAAATTATCAAGATTTTGATACTATTTTGTTTTGTCATCTGTTATGTGTGGATTTCATTATTATTTAATAAATTGGTTTGGTAAATAGATAAAAAAAAATAGATAAAAAAAACTATGTATATTAAAACTGAAAATTGTACTAAAAATTTTTTTTATGCGATTCCAACAAAAATCATGATTGACCACACTGAATACAAAATATCAGCCGATTGATTGGACACCCTACTTCTAAGAACGACAATCTGACCCACTTTTGCGTGTATTTGTTATCTGATCTCTGATCTAAATGCCGATATTAAATAAACATCATTCAATATGTTTAAACGCTATAATCAATTAACGGTAGATTAACATTTGTCGATATTATTTCATGTTATCAGTAATTGACCTAAACGTCTGATAGATTTCAACTAAAAATATAAACAAAAAAACAAATTTGTTTATCAGTTTATTAATCGCTTTAGGGCAAAGTATTTTATTACTTTTACCCAAACATTTGTTGAATTTTCTGGTACAAACCCGTTAGACTGCTATATTCGGCTATGTAGAATCTTATATACCTTTCACCATTGTACTAAAAATGCAATATTTTAGAGTTTTTTTTGAGGTTCCAAAATATCAGTATATTTCAAAAACAAATATTTTTCAAAATAAGTATATCTTCGGAACGGGAAAATTTTAGTCTTACTACAAGTATTCTACTAATGGCGATTTTTCTGACAAATATGATGCATTAATGTTACATGTTCTCCATTTTTGTGTTCATTTGTTAAAAAAATGGGAAAATTTTTTGTTGAATATGTGACCTTCTCTGAGAAAAGGGCGTTCAGCTCACACACCCAATAACGATATCTATTTTTTTTAGAGATTGTGTAGATGAACACAACCCTTAATACCGTTCGTAGCTATTTTCAAGAAAGAGCCTAACATTAAAAAATAGAACAATTATAGTGATACAGTAGACAAACATTATATTTTAATGTTCTATAATATTTCTTTTTTTTTACATTGATAAAGAAATGAGCAAGCAAAAAAATTTAGCAACGACCGCAGCACGAACAGCTTGTGTGTGTATTGTGCATATATTTTGTTTGTGTAAAATTATTTTTCTGCCTTTTTGTTTTTTTTTTCGTTAGTGTATTTTGTTTTTGGAATATTTTTTTGTTTTTTTACCAACCAAAAGCGACGAACATTAATGAGCCGAACCGAATTAAATGTTTTCATCTTTTGTTGAATTGTATAAGAATAGTTTTATTTTTGTGTTCGATATATGACACACAGGGAAACGTTATTTTTTTAATGATTTCCTACACAAACACTATTAGCTTTTGTGTTTCCACAAATCTACCGAACCGAACACTAAGGACCGATATTTAGTGTTTATTTTCGAACACTAAATTAAGTAAATTAATGATAAAAGTGTTTTGTTCAACAGAAGTTGCACAACATGTAACACTTCGAGTTATTATAGGTAACATTAGAAAGTGTAACATGTATATACTGTAACATATTTTTCTCAGAAAAGAAATCGCCATAAGTTTATTTGGGATGAAAGTAAAAAAAAAAAAGAAATACAGTTTTATGGTTAAAATAAGAGACGGCCGAATTTTTTTGGTTATATTTCAGATATTTGTGGAACGATTTCGCTGAATTTCAACAGTAAACTTTTCCGGCCCATAATTAATACAAGTATATAAGACAGAAAATATTTTGCACCAGTAAAAGCATTAATCAAAAATAAAATCAATTTTAATTAAAAATTTATTCAGGTGAATCAATTTCATTAAACGTTTAATCAATTGCATTAAACGTTTAATTGACAATATTAATATGCACCAGTTGACAAATTAATAATATCAATTAAACGTTTAATTCACTTGAATAAAAATTTAATTTAATTGATTAAATATTTAATTAACCCCCAATTTCACCAAGTTAACAATGTTTTCTGACAGCTATAACTGAGAATTAATTATAACTAAACTGGGTGAAATTGGGGGTTAAACTGATTTTATTTTTGATTAATGCTTTTACTGGCGCAACATTTTTCTGTGAACATATCTGGGCTCTTTAGAAAATCCATTTCAACGTTAACACGGACAGAGTCATATACGCACTCATACTTATCGCAATGTTATTGAAGCTCATATTCACTGAGAATTTTGATTTTATTCATCCCCTGCAAATAATATTGGACTACCTGATTCATTTTGATCAAAAAGACTACTCCCTGCACCGGTCCAATGTAATGCAAGCATGGACCATGTCATTGTCTTCGTTTTTATAACGGCATGTTTCGTTTTTAAACGACTTCAAAACTTACTCTTAAGTATACCATGGAGTAGTTTAAGACTACTGCTTTGTAATCCAAAGCTGGGTTATATGGTCCTGCCCCAAGACATCGTAATGTTAAATAGACCATGTTTTTCCATACGTTTGGGTTACTTTTAGACTAGTCCTAGTCCCTTGTGGGCTACATTTTACACGCGTGTTTGGACTAGTCCCATTTGCAGGGTCGTACTCATACTGAGCAACATTTATGTAGTAGTTGATTTACCCTACGTTTCCACATGCAAGTGTATATAAGTGAATGTGTTAAGTTTTTCGAACCTACACTTGCATTAAACTCAATGTGTATTACGGGTTTTATCAAATAATTAAAATTGGAAATCAAGCACGAATAACAAAATCATTTAAAGTTTTTGAAGATATAGGAAACCACATCTGCAAATGCTCTTGTAGAAAAGACGACTTCCTCTCATTTCAAGATTATTTTAGAACGGAAACTCATAATATTTTAAAATATTCGCCAACAAGATGGTTGTCACGTCAGTATAATTTAACTTTACACCATTTTGAAGCGCTGAATTAAATTTTATTATATCCGGACTCACTACTCCAGCTTATAAAATGTCTCACCTCTTTCTGCAGTAAATAATAAAAATTGTAAGCACAATAAATTTGGAAATCCATCCCAAGATGCTCGTATGCACATATTTTTAGAACGCTTAAAATTTTTGTTTCGTCAAATTGGTCGCAATTTTTTGAAAAATGAGTTGTTTGATATATTCGAATTATCAAAGCTAAAATGGAAAGAACATCACCTGCCACGCACCGATATTTATATATTTATATCTATTTCTTTTTACCCATTTACAACTACAATTCGAGTCGGAAAGAACCCAACCAATTCTAGGGGAATGTAAGAAAAGATAAACTCACTGTTTATTGTTGGTGTTTTGTTTTGGCTTTGATATTGTTACAAGTAAGACTTTTAGTGTTTATAATTCTTATTCGCTTTAGGGTTTTATTTGTATAATATTTTTGGCCTTTCTAAAATCTTTGGAAAAGGTTTCCTGATGAGCTGGCCTAAGCAACCAGTGAAATGCGCATAGAAGCTAGCTTTCCCTCAACAATAAATTTCAGTGTATTTATCAAATATGAAAAACTGGGAATTTAGCACGTCATACGGAAATCGTATTAATAATAAATTTTGTATTCCCGAAAATAACTTTGATAATATGCATACTTGCATGTGCCCGTGCAAAAGAACTGAATTGGCAAATTGGTTTTTTTTTGTTGTTTTCTTACGAAGACAGTAGAATGAAGCAGTTTGTTTTTTAACTATTTCTGTTTTTTGGTCCAAAGTGACCACAAGGAAAAGTTAATTAGATCACTAAATGTTTTCAGAGCTGAGTAGAATAAACCAAGACATTTTTTCCATTCTTGACTCTGCGGCGAAAGTGGAAAGAAAATGTTCATGCCAAAATATTATAAAACCAAAGGAACGAAACAGACTTTATGCGCCAACGGTTTCAAGACTAATCATAACAAAGGACTTTTTATATTATAAAAAAAAATTATTTATTTTAAAAGTTCGTTAAACACAAACTGTTATGTTAAATTAGATTTTTTGACAGTCGCAACAAAACTCATTAGATTTCTATCTCACAAAGTACTGTGGAATACGTAAGACTTGCGAGACTGTGTAAACTAGCCTTAAGTACAGCTTGATTTTAGGCAGATTTCGTCAAAATCTAAAGAAGTAGATTGCGTTTTGTATGGGAAATCGTAAGCACTAGATATCATTCCAGTGTAATTCTAATAGCTATTCTTTTGTTACCGTATCCGTTCAAGAATGCCGGATCATTATTGCGTAGAGTGGGTACTAAGCCTACTAACTAAAAAAAACTTTGTATGTAGATGAAAATATCTAAGTCAAACCTCAAAGAACTAAATCTTCTCTTGTGATCGCTATATTGACAATATCTTTATTTCGGAAAAACATAAGTATGTCTTTAGGTGGAGGTTGTTGGTCCATCCCATATTTAGAGAGTATTTCAGTAACATTTCATCAACCAAGCTGGTTTTTTATGGGTCCTTTAGTAACAAACCATAAATTAGGGAGAGCACTCATATGTCGACCAATTTGGCTCGCTTGCAAGATTGAATAACCTTTGTATTTAAGTATCTGAGCTTAATTTTCTCCCTTCAACTCATTTGGTATACGCATTTTTGTACTTAAGCCACTATTTTGTTAATAAAAAGTAGTTATTTGTCTATAACTCGGTAGTGTTAAAATTGATTTCTCTCATTTTTACTAACAGTACTCTACTTTTTTTTAATTCCCTAAGGTAATCCCCCGAAACTCTACGCTTTTCTGCATGAAACCAATCTCTGGCGGGAATCGAACCCGCAACCCCGGCGCTGATAAACTAGTTAACTATCAGTAAGCCTACCGGGGCTTAAAAGTGAGAAAATAAAGTCCATAAATTATAAGGACAATCCAAATGTAAAGGTTTATGGGTAAAAGTTCGTGATTTATGGGTTTAGAGGCATCCGTGGTGTTTTGCTTTTATCTGAGCCATTTATAATTTAATTCGTCATATCTGGGTTCTTCGAAAACCACATAAGGATCCATTTCAGTATTGTAAACATTAAACAGTAACAATGCGGTAATACAATTTCATGGAAACTACATATATTTTATAAACTTTTTATAAACCTGAAATATTTCGTATGATAAAGGCCGTTAGTCTTTTACTTCGTAATAAATATGCCACAAAATTACGTTTTCTTGGCAAGAAAACACAAATGCATTTTTGGCAAACACATATATTTATTTGAAAATATAAAAATTTGTCAAGACTTCAAATTGATTTATAGCGATATGCGGTTACACAAACACAGGTTGTTGTACTTCGATCTTAAATTAGATATTAAATTCAAACAAAAATTTTATTTTAAAAGTGGCCAAAACTATTACAAAATAAGAGAGAGAAAAGTACAATGCGCCTTTGACGATATGCATAAGTTTAAGAAACAATGAATATTAGGCAGTGATGAGCAACACGCAAACAACATGTACAAAATAGCAGAAATTTGGCTTAACTTGCTTTTGAGCAATAACAAGATATTAGCAGTATTAAAATAAGAAACTAAGTATAGACGATCAAGCCCGACCATTTTAACCCATACAATATTAACAGAAACAGAGAGTGAAGTCTTTTTGGGACCAATGGGCAATCATGGACACGGTTAAACAAAATTCAATATCAGGTCAAGAATCATATAAGAGGTGTTTGTGCCGAATATTATCTAGATGTCAACATCCACACTGAAAGAAAAATGCTTAATATATTTAATGAATCATTTTCATAAAAAAATTTTCATTGTTTAATGAAACTTATCATTATCTAAATAGAATTTAATACTTATAATGAAGTATTTACGTTAAAAATTTTCATTGGATATATCAAAACATAAGTTTGTCCAAGTTAAACAAAAAATTAATTTTAATTGGGAACATAACACATAACTATATTCATAAATTAATACAAAATTATAGTTTCCTTAAAAACACGTTTAATTGTTAATTAAAAAAGTGAGATTTAATTATTTCATTCATCTAATGTTATATGCCATTAAATTTATGAAATCAAAATTTATTTTATAAAAGCAACATATTTCAATAATTAAAAAAAACAAATATTTTTTACATTCAAATAACTCTATAGTCTCAATAATTAAAAGTATAAAAATATTTCATTAATTAAAATTTTCATTATGACAATGAAAAATGTCATTATAGTAATGAAACAAAAACTTTCATATGCATGTTTTTTGTTTTCTTTAATGTGTACACACTGTAGCAAAAAAAAAATCAACGTTGTCATTGTTGTTATGGACAATTTAATCTCATATTTACGCTCTTAATTGATTAATTCAAAAACTACAGTGCTCCGGTAGGATAGCTGGTAGTGAGTTAGTCTATCAGCGCCGGGGTTGTGCGGGATAGATTCCCGCTAGAAACGCACTTTGGTTCCTGCAGACAAGCGTAAAGCTTCGCGGGATTAGCTTAGGTAATTAATAAAAAAAAATTTAAAAAAATATTAAACATAAAATAGAAAAAAATTTAAAGGCCTCATTAAAATAGTGATACAAAATATTATTTTCAATGAAATTGTATCATTTAAATCTTGTATATTTATCATCAAAGTAATGAATTTTTTCATAAATATTATGAAATAAAATCATTGAATCTAATAAAAATATAAATATTCATCCAATGAATAATATTCTTAGATCTAATGTTATGTTTCATTGAATACATTTTAATGAAACAGGTTTCATTGATCCAACGAAGCTCTCGAAGGTTCCTTTTTAATGCAATTTTTCATGGGATTAATGTCAAAATTGATTATTTTTACTTATTGTGAAGAAAATTCTTTCAGTGTATTCTGCCTCTACTAATCCCCTTTATAAAAGCCCTACCGAATAAAATTTTAATACTACATACATAAATTATTGAAGACTCCCAGAAAATGTGTGTATGTAAATTGAACATGTTAATTCTTTACGATAAAATTTTTATTTTTTTTTTTATTTAATTTATTTATTTTGTGAAGAATATTTATTTTCTATTTGCCTGCTTTTTATTTTGACATACCGATGACTTCAATAATTTATTCCTTTTAGATTTTCTATTGTGCGGCAGACATAATGTAGTCTATTTTATTAAAATTTGTTTCTGCCGTCTGAATTTTTGATGTTAGAAGAAAATTAAAAAGACTTATTGGTAGACTTATTACGAAATTTTTATTCTAAAACAATTCTTTGTTATTTGTTATATGGCGTTGCGTATTTACATATTTATTTTAGAATAGACTGTCGAGTCACTGTATATAAATAGAAAGGAGCTGGAGTTGCGTTAATAATGATAGTTTTGTTTTTAATCGCAATCAAAAAACGTATGAATTTTGTTCATTATATTAATTGTACTACTATATTGTATTAACCAAAACAAAAATATACGAGGGGTGTAATTATAATGGTTTTATAGCTATAAATTTATGATAAAGGCTCATATGATAAAAACCTGTATTGTTCAAAAGTTGACGTACAAGAGGTTTCATCTTTATGGAAAGAAAATGACTCAGCACCATGTTTAAAAGTTCCAAAAGAGCATGAAAGGGCTGTTCAAGAAGAAAGTGGAATTGATTTGTCTGTGTCTTTTTGTTGTAAAAACTCAAATGGATACTGGAATTTTATTTCATTTCTTAACCTTAATCCAGAAGCCAAAAAGTACCACTAACAAGCGTTTTCGTCAGCAGATATTTAGTGCTGCTCAGGCGCGGATTCAGGGGGGATATAAGGAAATCCCCCCCCCCCTAAATTTTAAAAATATGTTTGGTTTATCGCAATAATACAAGAATTCCAAATAATTATAATATTTTTTTATATGCACACAATTTATGGAAATCCCAGCAAGATTTTTTTTTTGTTTTTTTTTTTTTGATACTGATCAAAAGTATGACCATTTATGGTAATTATTTTTTCCTCAATCTTAACATTGTACATAAATGTGAGATTGGCGTTATTTTGTTTTAAGTCAGCTATTGCTGATATAACAGCCCATTTAAAACAAAACTCATCTTTGTTTTAAATATTAAGGCAGGCTTTTTTTACCATTAGTTTTCTAGGAAGTTGTATGAAACTTGGCCCCTTCATTGGTTGATACTTTTTCAAATTTCAATGAGATTCCAACCACAATCCCTTTCTTAAAACTCCTCCATTTTTTGTAATACTTTTTCAATTTTGTTATTGAAAATTACATCAAAATCTTCAATATAATATATTTCTTCCATTTTGGTTTGGAAGGTTTTTATTTCTATTGATATATTTTCTCCGTCTTTAAGAAAGTTCCATATTGAATTTCAATATGACATGGAGTATTAAAAACTTCTCCACTTCCGACTTTATTACCACAGCAGCTTCTTTTAAAAATAGTTCCGGAATAATATTTTTGTATTCATATTTTCAAATGAAAGAATTATAATTTTGTTTTTAAAGGCACTTGTCACTTGTTTCACTTTTCCTATTTGATTTATTGAAGAAGACGAAGATGCATGCGTTTTTTCATGTAATTTTAAGTCCATTTCTTTTTCGAAATTGTTTTTGCATTCAGTACATTTAATTATACCGACCATGTTTATAGCTTCAAAAATACTTGATAACTTTTTAATAAAATTTGTTATAATTATTATAAATAATTAAATAAAATACGTTTAAAATGTTCATTAATTCATAATTTAATATAAATTATTTCTTAAACTTAAAAAATGCTACGACTGCATTTCCTACCCTTACGAAAAGTTTATTGACTTTTAATTTCCACAATAACAATTTTGTATTTATTTATTAACCAGTACTACTGGTTAAAAGATTGATGTTTGACTGTTGGCTAACGGGCACCGCAGTGGTGCAGTGGGTAGAACACAAAGATCTTCTGACGATAGAAAGTGGTGTTTCTTGAAACATGTAAAGATTAACCCGGGTTCAAATCCCAGCTCAGCCAAGAAAAAATTATCAATAAATTTTAATAAAAATTCCAAGTTGTAAAATTCCTTCCCTCAGTGAAAATAATTTAATGAAAATTAAATTTGATGAACTCAATCCTAATTAAAGAATATCAAAAAATTATTAACAGAATGTTCTAAAAAGGATAAAAGGCAATTAGGATAATGATGTGGAATATACTCCCTAAGCCTTTTTATATTAATGGCAAACTTTCAAATTGAGTTAATCTCTATACTTATATGTGCTGCATATTCTAAATATTACTCATTCTTTTTTTTAAAATACTCAAACAATTGCTTTATGCATATTATAGAACTTCTCAAATTTCTCTTCATTGAAGAAAATATAATGTGATCAACTTTATATTAGTCTCTTTTATATATAAAAAATACTCAACAATTTTTTTAATTTTGTTTATATTTAAAATTCCTCCTTATGGAAAAATCGTCCCTATGGGAAGAAAAAATTCCTCCTTGTGAAAAAACACGTAGGGAGGAAATTGAAATTTAAAAATTCCTCATTATGGGAATCACATTGGGAGGAAAAATCATATACAGAATCCCCATATTTATACTACTATTGAATCTAATGAAATTTTCAATAAGTATCAAAATCTTAATTCTAATAGTTATTTATTAGATATGTCCAATGAAACATCTAGTTTACTGTATTCAAATACTTATTATTCTACATTCAATTCCAGCAGCTGCCATCTATATCCAAAGAATAGGTAAACGTTTGACTTGAAAATGCGTGCGGTTGAATTTTCAAAATGAGATTACTACCGAGTTGTAGGTTACATTCCTCTTATTGCATTTATTTTAGAAGATCTCAAAACACGTTTCCTAATAGATATCCTAAATGTATTGAACATACCTAAACTTCTACCTCAAAGTGTAATCAAGTCAAATACAGATAGATGCAAAACTTTTTAAATCACAACTAGCTGATGAGCTGATTATGTTGGATAAAAGAGATAGATAAACACCTACTAACATCTTAACTTGAGTCTGAACTGTTGCATTGGCAACAAACATGGAAAATATCTGAAAATCTATCAATTAACGTTGTAGATGCTTTAATAAACTGTGATGAAGATATCTACCGAAATCTAAGAAAAATATTTTAAATTTTCGTTTTAATGCTCGTCAGCAGGGCAAGTTAAAAATGGCACGAAAAATGGCTGGCAAAATGGCACGAAAAAATATAAAAAATGGCACGAAAATGGCAAAAATAAACATGTTATTTAAGAAACATTTATGTTATTAAGTTTTTATTGTAAGAACAATAGTATGTTTCTTCAAATTGTCAAAAAAAAAAAAAAATAATGGGGGGAAAAACGCAAGAATTTGGAAGTTGTTTTTAATACACTTTTAATCTAAGTTTTGTTATATAATTCTGTTTAATAAAGAAATATTTTTATAATATTTGTCAAATTTTTTTATCAGGGAAATCTTATTAAAAAACGACGTTTAAAATTCTTCCGTTTTGCGTCTTCGATTTCTAGAATACCCCTGATAATCTCCTGTTATCACATAAAACAATTCTATAAATGAAAACCCCTCTTTCAACATCGCAAGATGTAATTGGAGCATATTTGAACACTAAAAGTTCAGATAGAGAAAGGTTGTCAATAAATTCATCCGTCTCACTTTCATTAAAACAAAATTGTGAAAAATTCGATTAAAACACTTTTTTAAAATTGAAATGCCAATCCATATAGATTTTTCAGGAGTATTGAATAATTTACCACACGTATTACGATCTAAAACGTTTTTTAAGCTTTTCAACTAAATCCTTTTTACTGACATCTTGTATTATTTTCCTTAGCACTGTCAATTAGGCCAAAGCTTTCGTTTATAGAAATCCCTTTCGTTTGTAACTTCAAGAGGCTTGAGCAGATGCAGATTTTGACGTCCGATTTTTGCATTATTCAGTTAGCACTTCGAATAGATTCTGCCTCATATTTGCTAAGCTTATTTAAAAATTTTTTTCTAGGTTGCAAAAAGGTATTCTTTGGCAAGCTGGACCAAAAATTGCTTTTTAAAAAAATAATTTAAGAAATGGCAAAAATGGCATATGCCATAAAAAACTTGCCCTACTCTTCAGTAATGCTACGAGAGAGAGGTCATTTCCTACCCGTCGTCTAATGAAAACATGGCTCAGATCAACAATGACAGAAGAAAGACTGTACTATCTAAATTTGCCTCACAAGAAAATCATAAATTGCTTATTTAAAAAAATTAATTTATATTAAACTGATCTTATATTTCATTTAACCTTATTGTTGAGTTTTTTTAATATAATATACACATATTAATTTTAATAAACTTTTAAAAACAAATTTTTTACTTTTTTGTATCAACAAAAATTTCGCCCCCCCCCCAAGGCTCAAGTTGGATCCGCGCCTGCATCACACCTACACATATGCAAAACACTATATTAATTTTAACAGAATCATTTTCTTGCTATATTTAACCATTTAAAAAGAATTTAAAGTCGAATAATTAGCAATAAGATTAGAACAGGAGTCGGAGTCGTGGTCGTACTTCAAAAATGTTAGCGTAAGGAGTCGGAGTTAGAACTTTTTTTTGATGATTCCACAACCCTGATTTTTATACCTTACTTGCGTTCTACGTTTCTAGTTACATGCAACGCTTTTTATGTGGCATCACCACTAGCAAAAATAAGATTGTCAAAAACAGGTGAACGCTGCTAATGACGCTTAGAAAAGTAGAATGTAAGGCTACATTTCGCGTTCAACGCTGTTCAACTGAAAGAATTTTCTTCACAATACCAATGAATTTTGACAATAATCCCATGAAAAATTGCATTAAAAAGGCACCTATGCAGCGCTTCGTTGGATCAATGGAACTTGTTTCATTAAAATTGTATTTAATGAAACATTACATTAGATCTATGAATATCATTCATTGGATAAATAAATAAATATATTTTTATTAGATTAAATGATTTAATTTCATAATATTCATGCAAATATTTAATAATTTGATGATAAATATACAAGATTTTAATGAAAATAATATTTTTTATCACTAATGAAGACTTTACATTTTTTTTTATTTTTTATTAATTCCCTAAGCTTTTCCCGCAAAGCTTTACGCTTGTCTGCAGGAACCAGAGTGAGTATCTAGCGGGAATCGATCCCGCACAACCCCGGCGCTGATGGACTAGCTCACTACCAGCTAGCTTCACTGTTGTTTTTGAATAAAAAAACTATGTATTTTTAAAAGCGTAAATATGAGATTAAATTGTCCATAACAACAATAACAACGTTGATTTTTTTGCTAGCGTATGTACATATTAAAGAAAACTAAAAACATACATATTTATGGATTGAACGTTCTTGTTTCATAACTATAATGACATTTTTCATTGTCATAATGAACATTTTTATTTATAAAGGCATGCTTTTTCGAAATATTTTTATACTTTTAATTATTGAGACTATAGAGTTATTTGAATGTTAAAAACAATTTTTTTTTTCAATTATTGAAATACATATGTTGTTTTTTTTTTTTTAAATTTAGATTTCATAAATTTAATGGCATATTACATTAGATGTTTGAAATAATTAAATCTTACATTTTTTAATTAACAATAAAACATTTTCTTAAGAAAACTATACTTTTGTATTAATTTATGAATATTGTTATGTTTGTATATTGTTTTTTTATGTTCCCAATTAAAATTGTTTAACTTGGACAAACTTAAGTTTTCATATATCTAATGAAAATTTTTAACGTAATTACGAAATCCAATGAAGCGATTTTAACGAAAATGCTTCATTATAACTATGAAATTCCATTTAGATAATGAAAATTTTCATTTAACGAATGAACATTTTTTTATGAAAATGATTTATTAAATATATGAAGCATTTTTCTTTCATTGTACATATACTCCTTTTTCGAAAGGTGTGTAACACGTCGTGTGGACTCCAGCTTTATTCATGTTTCATTGTCCTGAGCGTCGAGGTGTCGTCTGAAATCCAGGATTTCCTTGGTTCCTTCCTAGAGCCAATATGCTGGGACTCTGTTTCGAAGATTGTTGTCTTCAATGCTCCTCCAAATTATTAATACAGTTTGTAATTGTGGCAACGTCGCTTGTGTTAACATTTCGTACTTTGAATTGCTTCAACTAGATATTTATTAAAAATATTAAGTTATTGTAGTTAAATTTTTTCGGTCAACCCTCGCATTATAAACTAAATTACACACACTTTTATTATTATTTTGGCGCTGTCGACATATTTTGTTTTTAATTCAATTTTATATCTTTCATGATTGTTTCGTATGTACTATTTTTTCCATTAAATTAAATTGTTCACCCTCCATTACCACCAGTAGTAAAAATAATGAATAAATAAGATAGATTAACCTGGTGCGCTTCGCTATACCCATTGAAATAAAAAAAAATTAATTTTTTTTATGAAATGTTTGATACATTTTGTATTTCTGATTAATTTAATTGTACATTATTACAGCACTTTCCGCCCTGTTTTGAAATACTTATTGATTGTTTTCTTTATAAGAATTTTTCCTAATTTTTTGCCTAAGTTTCGTAAATCAATCTTTAATAACAAATCATTTCAGCATTCAACTTTAAAATGTAATTGTTGTTTAAATTATTCTTACTCAGTTGGAAATATTTGTCTGCATAAAATCTTTAATATAGTTGATACCGAAATGTCATTGTAAGATTTAAACAAATCTGTTATAACCAGTGTTTAACAAACTGCAGTCAAAGTTAAAAATCTTCCAATTCTTCATTTGTCATTGGCCAAAAAAACTTTTACTTTAACTTCTCATTCATTAAATGTAAACAGTCGCTGTCAAACCAAATCAAAAAGCGAAAAATTGTAGACAAATTGTCGTTTTTTGTTCGACAGTTATTAGTTTTGACTGCAGTTTTTTAATCCATGGTTATAACAGCATTTTAATTAAACCAAAAATATATGAGGGTTTCCTCCTCTGACCCATTTCTTACAACTTCAGATTGACAAAGTCATTAATACAAAAATAATGATCACTGTATTTGAAGACTTCACCGATAAGTCTGCAAACAATTTTTTTAAATAACTTTGCGCAAACATTCAGATTATGTTCTTTAACATTTGAAATGTTAACAACGATCTGGAAAGAATATTTTGTTGGTTGGCTGGCTGTCCAAACCTTGTGAGCACACTACAGGTCGCAATTTTTGGATAATTTGTTGAAATTTGGTACAAAGGTACGAATTGCCACAAGGACCAAACATATTAAAAATGGTGAGAATCAGTCTATAATTTAACATAGCCTCCAAACAAGCTTCTTTCCGGAATAGAATCTTTGTGCCCGTTTGTCATCTTATTGTATTGTTATTTCGATTAAATTTGGCCCACACTTATTATATTCCAATCTTAATCATAGTACTTAATTTTATTGAAATCGGTCCATATTTGACCATAGAGCTCCCATACAAATACTCCTCCCGAAAATAGCTTTTAACGCCACAACTATATCGATTTGAAAAATGGGCTAAAAAACATGAAAAAAATACTGAATCCCCAAAACTTACTCTTTTTATACCCTTTACCGAAGGTAAAAAGGGTATATATAACTTATTTTAACAAAGTTAATTATAAATTGAGTTATAAAGCTTGGAATCGGGGAGATCTATGGTTCCCGAAAGTGGGTATTACAAAAATTTTGTATCTTCTTCGAAGATAATGATAGTTGGGTATGTTACATACCGTCGGAAAGGTTAATTTATTTAGTAGTTTCTAAGCATATGTTTTATTTTAAAGGTTTTAGAAACACTTTAACAACAAGTTAAAAAGTATAGTCGGTCAAGCCCGACCGTATGATACCCACAGTATTTAAAAACAAATTTTCGAAAGTGTATGGCTATAAGAATAGGGATATATCTTTGTTTTAAATTTCATTTAAATCGTTTTGATAGTTTCTGAGAGGCAAATATTGCCCCCCATCTCCCCTCGTAACCCTATTTTTAAAAAAATCGATAGCTTATAGGTCCGTACAAATATGGATCAATCTATGCTTTAAATTTCATTAAAATCGTTTTTAAAGTTTCTGAAAGGCAGAAATTACCCCCTATCTCCCTTCGTGGTCCTACAATTCAATAGGCCAAATTTTATTAAATTATCTCCAAAATTGCGACCTGTACTTTGCGCACAAGGTTACATGGACAGCCAGCCAGCCAGCCGGACGGACATCATTAGATCAACTCAGAAAGTGATTCTAAGTCGATCGACGTAATTTAAGGTTGGTCTAGGACCTATATTTTAAGGTGTTACACACATCAGCACTAATGCATAATACCCTCTACACTGTTGTGGTGTGGGTAAAAAAACCCCGTCTAGAGTTAGAAACAATTTTTTTTTTACATAAGCCACTCGCGGCCCAAAAAGCAACCAAAACTACTTTAAAGGAAAACACATAAGCTTTCTTTTGAGCAAAAAAAAGACATTCCTGATAAAAAACAGTAAAAAAAAAGTTTTAAATTTAAATAAAATTTTTAGCAAAACAAAAATTTTTTTTTAAAAAAATTACAGTGTGCGACAAATGGTAGGGGTCACTGATCGGGATGGGATGAACCCAACGGGAAATGTTATATCGGTAAAAAAGAAGTTATACGTGTCCCGGCGTTTCGATGGGTCGCGTCTAGGAATCGAGATATATCGATTTGAAAAATGGGCTAAAAAACATCAAAGTTTTTATAAAAACCTACATTTTAGGGCTGCCATACGTCCTATGGATATGACTTAATTTTCATTGATTAGTTTTAAAACTATTTTCTACACACAAAAAAGTTAGTATTTGCTAAATTATGAAAATTGTTTGGCAATCGTTTTGTTGATTTGACATATTAATTGAGCTATAAAATTTCGGCAAGTAATTCGTATTTGTTTTTATATTTCAAAAGTTATGGTATCTCTTTTCGAATATCGTAATTGAGGGAAAACATCAGCGTAACATGAATTTAATGGATCAAACTGGTAAAATTTTAAAACAATTTGATATGAAAGGTCTTTTAAAAGATTGCAAAGTTTCTACAGCAAAAGAGCTGAGATTTGTATGTGCATTAGGGGTATAACTTATTCCAATTTTTTGCAATTATCCAAATGGCCCTAGCATAGTCGAATAGTCCATTGAAAACTATTAAAAAAATTAAATTATTTTTTGCGGTTTTCAAAAAAGGTCACCCACAAAACGCGGTAAAGTTGGCAATTTATTTTTTATTTGTACTTATACATTTAGCCAAAAACTCAAGGAAAACAACACGCACATTATATTGAAAATTCATGTCCTTCAAAAATTAAGAACCTTTTTTTTCGTTTATTAATAAAATAAAAAAATATTTAAATTTTTTTTAATAGATTTTTTTCTTAGGGGTTTTAGAAAATCGCTTTTGTGGGTGAGGTTTTTATTTTCAAACGACCAAAACAAATTGTTTTCGTAAATAACACAATATTCGCTATCGCGTAGTGATAGGGCCAAAATTTGTTCATATCCCTAATGTGCATTCCACAAAACAGGTTTCTCTTAAGTTTAATCTCGGCAGGCGGCGCTTTTGTCATGATATTTTAAACATGCTACGATTTGGCGGAAATTCACACAAATAATAATTAAACAAAAATAAGTATCTTGCTAAAATATTGACCGGGTAGCGGTAAAATATCAATATTTTTAAGTTGAAAAAGTCATCAAACCTACATAGTTTACACCACAGTGCAAGATTTTTATTTTTTTCATATCCAAACGAATAACTATCAATCGGTCAAAGCGCAACAATTCCAAATTTATTTTCTTAATAATTCAAAAACATACTGGCATATACATAAATCAATTAAATTTTCTCAATTTTCCAGCCCTGATTTGTACTGTCTACGATTGGTGCATTGTTTGTCACTGACGTACAATATTTATGTTTGGTATTGTTGTATTTTTTTTTTACTTTTTCTTAAGGCGCTGTTCAATTCAGGTTATATTGTAATTTAGATACTCGTATAATGTGTCAACACATTATCAATTATAAAATTTAACTCTGATTTTTTTTCTAGGCCTCAGTCAAAAGATTTATAAATATAAACACCAGGGATGATTAATGAGAAAACCAATATCGTACTTACGAACTTTCAAAATCTTATTTTTAATTTTTATTTAATAAAAGAAAAAGTACGACTTGAAACCGTTGCCACATATGAGGGCAGGGATGATAAAGTCGGTACAATTGTACTTTTTTCAGTACTATTGGCATTGCAAAAGTACTGAAGTACTCTAATGTCATTTTTAGTACAATTTAAAAATTTTAAATGCTTCAAAATATAAACATTTTGGTCAAAGGATGGATAATTTAAAAATGAAATTAATGAACTAAAGTTTCCAGATATCAGAGAAATGCTGTACAAACTTTTTCGGCGAATATGGAACAACTTTTTCAAGTCTAAAAAATTGGTTATTTGCCAAATATATATTTCAAATAGGTATAAAAGTGAATTTGAATGCATTGGATGTTTTTTTTAGCTGCACGAGAACTTTAAATGATAACACAAGACAATTTTGTTAAATTTTGGACCACTTTTTCAAAAAAATCTGGCCGTGTGGCGTAAGCGTTGGCTTCCAATAAACAAATGACCTAAAATAGCCCCATAAAAAGTTATCCAGATGTGATAAATCGCACGAACGAGGGGCCAGTGACAGAACAGCTTCCTGAAATTGTTCTCGATCCAAGTACAGCAATTTTGCTTATTGGCGTAGCCTTTTATTCACTTATCACTAAACACAATTCTTTGATAAAAGTGCGCTCGAACAGGTTTATTTTTTTAAAGTAAATTTCCAAAATTTGGAAGCATCGTTGTATACTCAAACAATTCATAATGACTTGCCAAATCTTGCTGAACAGAAATGTCTACATAGTTTGACATTATCAGCTCTCAAAGCGTAGTTACGGATATCAATAGTAAATAATAATTTTGGGTTTAAGTACAATAAGATTTGAAGCAGTACAATTTTTTACTGAAATAAGTACAATTTTGGGAATGTCATTTATCATCCCTGTATGAGGGGTATAGCTGCAATGACTGCAATCTCCACATTCATAGTTTTCGTAATAACTAGTAAAAACCTCTAGTTCAAGCTATATTCATATTTATGTTTTGTATGTTATGCCATTCAGTAAATAAGAATATGATGAAGATATGGTGCAAGTTTCAACCAAATCGATATATCGCGGTTATAATAATAAAACTGAAGATTGCTGTGTTTGTTCTAATCAAATAGACATTGGGCCTTTTAACCAAATGGAAAAGAGTACACATGGAGAAAAAAGTAACCAATTTAGGTTACAAGTAACCAAAACGGCAACGCTTTGTGGGTACAAACTATTTTCGCCGATCGCTTTGATGAATATCTGTATGCAAATTTAAACGCCTTTGATGTTATGTAAGGCAACTACAGCAGCATAGCGAATTCAAGGCAACATTTTTCGTCCCGTATATAAAACATTTTTAGCAGCGCTGCTTGCATTTATTTTACATAATTTTGTATGTATGCATTCCTAATAAAACGAGAAAAAAATAGTCAGCTTTTAATTTTTTTATAAATTCCTTAACAAACTGTGATCATGGCAAATACGACAATCTCCAATGGACATTGGAGCAATTTTTGCAACAATTCTTAATATTTGAATATAAATTTTTATGGGCTAAAGGTGTATCTGGTAACGTCATATTCACTAATCGGAAGCATTCATTAAATACAACTAATAGGTATTATTAGTTACGTTTGAGAAAAAAGTGGAGTTTGCAGCCTTTGCATATATGCCCCTCATATATTCCATTTCGTTCCTTTGTTTTTATAATATTTTGGAATGAACATTTTCTTTGCACATTCGCCGAAGAGTCAGGAATGAAAAATATTACTTTGGTTTTTCCACTAAGCGCTGGAAACATTAACTGATCCAATTAATTTTTCATTGTGGTCACTTTAGACCAAAAAATTAAATATTTTTGTTTTCGAAGTTTTGTAGAGCATCTAAATCCGACAGAGCTCGAACCTCGTTATTAATAGTATCATAATTTGCACATTAATTTAGACATATTTTTAATAAAAGCTGTACTATACTGGTTTCTACTAAAATCACATTTTCAGCTCAAAATGTTGTCGTCGAAGTTAACTTTATTTCTTAGGGCTTCGCAAAATGTTATGTATATAGTTTTATACCTTCATTGTTATTTCTGGATACATAAATGTAATATGATAACTACTATCCACTATTGAACAAAGACGTAATTGCGTTTCAAATTAAAACTGTTGAGAAACAACACATACATCTTTCGATTAGACTGTAAATTAAGTTTTAAGAAAGTGATGGCACAAGAGTGCTTGTGTCGTGATTTTCTTTGCATATATATCTACGATATATTAATAACGTTAAGTGGCAGATAATTTTCTTCAAATCTTAGCTTTTATATTTCAAATTTGTCTAAAAACTCCTTTTTCATTTGAAAAAACAACAATTTTAAGCGTCCTAAAAAAATGTGCAAACGAGCATTTCCAAATTTGTTGTATTTACAATTTTCAATATGTTATATGCAATAAGCTGGAGTAAAAAGTCCGAATACAATAAAATTTAATTTAGAGCTTGTAAAATATCATTCAAAATCATTCAGAGTAAAATAATAAAGACGTGATAGTTATCTTGTTGACGAATATTTCAAAATATGATGAGTTTCCGTTCCAAAATAATCTTGAAATGAGAATGCAGAAGTAATTTCCTATATCTTTAAAAACTTGTCAATATACTTGATTTAAGGACCAGTTAGGCGAACGTTGCTGTACCCGTAAGGTATCGCACCGTACTGTAAGCTTATAGAACATTTAAAAACGTGTCATATCCCTGCAAATATTATTGGACCACCTGATCCAATTTTATGAAATGGACTACTCCATGGATTGGTCCGATGTAATGCAAGCATGGACCATGTCATTGTTAAAAAGTGTTTGTAGTGAGACGACATGTCTTCGTTTTTTAACTACATATTTTCGTTTTTAAACGAAGTTAAAACTAATCCTCTTGCGTATACAATGGAGTAGTTTTAAAACTAACCATTTGTAGTTCAAAGCTGGGTTATATGATCCTGCCCTTGGACATCGTAATGTTAAATAGACCATGTTTTTTCCATACGTTTGGGCTACTTTTGGACTAGTCCTAGTCCCTTGTAGGCTACTCTTTACACGGGTGTTTGGACTGGTCCTATTATTTGTTTTTCCCATACATAAACAAAAATCAATAGTATACATAAAACAATACACACAGTGCAGGCAAATAATTACGACTTTACAGGAGAAGAAACTGTATGTATAAAATTTAAAAAAGTGTTATTTTTGATACTATTGCATTCAATTTTTGTGAAGAAGTGTAGTGTATTGGAATCACTAAAGAACTCAATTTCGGGAAAAATGCAAGTTATGGCCCTTCTACATGAGACTTTTTTATTTTTTTAGTAATAGTTGTTTCTTACCATTTTTTCAATATATATTCTCTTTTAGTATAATACGCATTTTTCTGCTTTAGGCTTTTGCCTTAGAGTGCTATTTTGAATTAAAATCAGCTGATTTAAAACATATATAAAAAATAAATATTTGCCTAAAATAAAAATATTATTTAATTCTACTCCATGAATTAATAAATTAAATTAGATCTTATCTGAATATTTTCCATTTTTCAGATGCAAGTCACAAATAAATTTTATTTTGTTTGTTAACCAGTGTTGCAAAATTGAAATTTTGAAATGGTACCGAACTTCAACTAAAAAAATATTTTTTCCACCAAATAATACAGTGCACTCGGGAAAACGTCAACACTCGTTTACGTCAACATCCCAAAACGTCAACCCTTTTTTTTTTACATTGCCTACTCTAAAACGTCAACCCAACCATAAAGCTCTAAAACGTCAACTCTGAATAAAATAAAATTTCGAATTTAGCAGCAGTTAAAATACACACATTTGTACACACACACATTTATTTTATGAAATCAATTCAGAAATTGGGGATCCACCTGGATAATGTTTCTAATTCGTGTGAAATTGAGGAGTTGGAAGTGATCGATGATGAGGAGAACGATTTAGATACAAATGTGCAGACAATAAAACCAAGCGAAGCCGTCGAAATATTTAACAGGACTTTGGATTGGGCTCAATGCGAGAATGTTGAGCAAAATGACTTAAATGTATTAAGACGTTTAAGAGAGAAGGCTCTCTTCCAAGTGTTGGATAGAAAAAAAACAGCAGAAAAAAATAACAGATTTTTTTTAAATGCATATGTGTGCATGTAAAATTAAAAATATGATCTCATTTAAAATGTATTCTTTTAGTTCCAGTTGTCTTCTATGGTTTTAGTCAGGATGAATGCCTTTTTTATTTCCTTTTTGAATTTGTTTATGTTTGGATTTAGTTTATAATTAATAAAAACGTTTAAAAGCACATTATCGATATGTTTTTTATATAAAAATTTTACATTCGTAAACGTCAACAATTTGTAAAACGTCAACACCCGCGGTTTTAATTAGTTGACGTTTTCCAGAGTGCACTGTACTTTTTGTTAAAAAAAAAACAATAATTTATGAAAATAAAAGGAACAAAAAATATTTTATTGGAATTCATTTATTTAAGTATTTAATAGCAAACAGTATTTTTATTTGAGGTACACATAATATTTACATAAATAATATTTCTGTTATACATAAGCGTCAAGCTCCCCATCCATTTATAAATTATTGTACATATTATTCGCCATATTATTTCTATATTTCCCTATATTATTCAATAAGTGGCAAAATAGTTTTAATTTATCAAATATGGCACAACTCTTATTGAAAATCTTTAAATCAAAACAACATAGTACATTGTTGCCAAAACATGTCACAATATATTGCACTTCTATTCTGATTTCGATTCTTGCCAATATATTTTGTTACCTTCGAATATCACAAACACATTGTCGATAAAATTGAACAGTTATTTTACAAGTGTATGAGCCGCTTAAGGTACGTTTTTCAGTTTTTTTTAAATATTTGAAATAGTTCATATCAAGGCCCATTGAAAAGGTCTGCGCAAGAAGCCTGATGATCATTGTTTATGTTTTTTTAGTTGTCAAAAGTTGTTTACATTTTGCTTACATGTGCATGTATACGTTTGTTTACGTTTATGGTATGCCACACATACACGTTTTTTCCTTTTGCTTTATATATGTGGTAGTAAATTTTTGACAGCTAAAAAGAATCGTTTTTTGTTTTTGTACAAGTAAGCAGACCTGATAGATGGCCCTTGGTTCATATATTTATGAATAAGTAAATAAATAAAAAAAATTATTTTTGTCAACATAAATTTATACAGGTATGTGTATTGATATTTTTACTTTTGCAAAGTTACATGATGCAGACTTTTACATAGTTTACATACTTAGAACTTACCCAGCGGGAAAATGAGGAATTGATTACATATATAACTTAAAAAATAATGTATTATTTCCGAAAGAATAATAATGCATTCATTGGAATCGAGAAGGTTATTTTACCAGACAAAATAAATTGGCATTGATTACCACGTATATTCCCAAATTTGCAGAACAAGAAATGTATTGTTTTTGCTCGTGACTATTATTTATTAATAAAAATTCGTTACTTTTTGCTGCCTTTATGTCCTTTACAAGTTTTGACCATAAAGGATGCATTAAAATAATTTATTACAATCCTAGGACATGCTCCGTGTTAAGAATAATTAATTCTGGAATCAAATATTATACAAGATATGTGTTACATTCTCGATTCCTATTGATTACATTTTCCCGCTGGGTTGTTCTAAAAAATTTAAAACATTCATGTTTTAAAATAAAGATTTTAATTCAGTGTTATAAGATAAAGCAAATTTGCTTTAAGAGATCATAAGCAACTACCAGTTGATTTTAATTGATCTTTAGTTTTTGTCAAACTTGAAACAGTTTCTACATGTAAACGATTTCTTTCTTTGGTTTTTATATAATTTTGCATTTGAAAATGTGCGTTCAATTGATGCACAGAAATGTGGTATCGTTAAAATACCAAAAGCAATATGTGAAATGTCAGCAAACATTAGTTTCGTTCTTAATATTGGCTATATTTTTCTAAGAAATTTAAATATATTCAGATCTGAAATGCTTTATTTCTGAAAGATCCGCTAGAACACGGAATTGAGAATTGATATTATTATAGTTTTCATTAGCGTTTGTCAATAACATTAATAACATCATTAATATGCTTTTGGTTTTTCCGGAAAAAATATTTTCTAGAGTGAAGCTGATTATGACTTTTATGGTTTTATGTTCAAAACATAATTTAGTTCTCAATGTTTCGCAAATTGTCAAATAAACCGATTTCGCGGTTTCTTTTACTTTATAAACCATTTGCTTAACGTGACTTTGTTTTTGTGAGCCGACGACTGCACATCGTTTCCAAATAGCGTAAGATCTCGAAAATTTGTCTGTGAATATTATGGTGTTTGGGCTTTACCGATAAAATTTAATGTGGAACTGTTATTAAATATTTCGTTTTCAAAATTAATTTTAACACTTTTGAGGGCATATTTACAACTTTTTTAACGCGTATAAAAATTGTTTTTAGAGCATATTTCTGGGTTCCCTGGTTATAACTGACAAAAAGTTTATTATAAGTGGACATTGTGAAATTTGCCGTAAACGTAACGATATTTTTATGTAATAACCATATCAGATTTACTATTTCTTATCACTTACTATCCAGTCTAATGCAGTTTTCTATTTCTCTCTTTTTTAATGTTATGTTATTATTTTAATATAATTTCCTTTAATAACTTATATTATAAGCTTGACCTTATTCCATCATACGGTAGATCATGCAATTTTATTAACAAAGCTTCAAAAACTATTTTATTTCTCGAATACAGCCTGTCATCTAACATATTCGTATCTTATGGGCAGATCTTAACGTGTTCATCGTAATAATAATGTTTCAAATTCACTGAATGTTAAAAGAGGACTTCCTCAGGGTTCTGTACTGGGGTCATTCTTATTCTGTATGTACATTAATGACCTACCTGATGTTTTGACTGACAGTAAAGTCCATATGTACGCTGATGACATGCAGCTCTACATGAGTACGCTCATCTAAAATGCTTTGGAATTCTTTACCAAATTATATACAAAGCTTAGGCAATGCAAATGCGTTTAAAAAGGAGTCATATAAATTATTTTGCATTATGTAATATATCAGTTTTACTATTTCTTTCCACTTACTATCCAGTCTGATGCAGTTTTCTATTTCTCTCTTTTTTAATGTTATGTTATAATTTTAATATAATTTCCTTTAATAACTTATATTATAAGCTTGACCTTATTCCCTAGCACTTTCATTTATAAGATAATTATCTTGTTTTGCTAGGATACAACTGAATTAAAATAAAATAAACAAACAAAAGAAAACGAAAATAGTATTTTGTAGTTATCATGTAAAAAAAGTTGTTTTTTGACTGTGAATGGCTGCAGTCTGTTACTTTTTTAGTTTATATACGAAAACGAAACTTCCGAATAGGCCAAAGTAGCCAGAATACCAAAACAAATATAAGCAACTTCTGCCAATCAAGGGCAAATTAAGTATAAGAATAAAAATAAATGGATATGCCACAAACCTCTTCCGTTTTCGAATCAGATAATTCATTTTAATGAATGTTGTTTTTCTCAAAGTTTTATTTCGTTACAAGCTGCCCTACAAGAAATTAATGAGCGAATAGTCATATTTTTCTCGTTGGTGTTAAGAAAATGTGACTATTCGCTCATTCATCTTTTGAAGGGTGAACGCCCGGCTTATCTCTGGAGCCATTTAATGGGAAAATTTAAAAAATATAATGATATGATATATAAAATATTTAAGAGTATCGATGCTTATTAATTAAAAATATCGATATATTGAACTTATTTATCTAAAATTAATATTTATCTAAAACTTCATACATGCAATTATTTAAGTTTAATTATTAAAAATTAAAATAGTGAGAATGTAAATACAGAGTCCGCCAAATAACTTCTTTTTTTTTGAAAATGCTATAAAAAAAACTACTGAATATTTTCTCAAATTTCTTTTTTTATTTGAAAGTACAATCCTTCCGGTTAATAATGGAAAATAATTTCATTCAAATGGCTGCCTCGGCTGACCATTGGGTAGTCAACACGATGGGTCTAATTTTTAAGCACATTATCGATTGTGTGCAGTTGTATGTCGCCAATGGCTTCACGAATATTGTCCTTTAAAGCGTCAATTGTCTCTGGCTTGTCGGCGTAACACTTATCTTTGACGGCATCCCACAAATAATAGTTCAACGGTGTCAAATCGCAGCTCGGAGGTGGCCAAACGACATCATGCGATCTTCAAAAACAGGGCGCATAACATCGAGTGTAGCTTCAGCTGTGTAGCACCTAGCGCCGTCCTGTTGAAACCAAATGTTGCCAATATCCTCCTATTCAATTTTTGTGACAAAAATTCGTTCAACATGGCCCGATAACGATCGCCATTGACTGTAACGGCCACTCGTTACATACACTCCTTTTCGACACTTCTAGTCACTTCTCAATTAAACGAATCTTGCGGTAGTGTGTTTTTAGCGTTGTCTGAAAAAGATTCACTCGTACTTTAAGGCGAAGCGTCGCATTTTTAATTAACCTTCCCAGATGGAAGATATAATTGGCGATTATTTAAATGGAAAGACGGCCTTTATGACAATAAATGTTACATACACATTTAAAAATTTATAGTTTACATAGATAAGGTTTAATTTTATTACGTTTGTATATTTAAATTTTGCTTGAAGTCTAAATGTATGTATAAATATTTAATCTAATAAATATTGAAATATACTTAGATATACATACATATCTTGTTGGTGTAAATATGGATTTTAAAAAAAAAATTACACACGTGTTTCGAATAAAAAACTGTTTATCTTTTTAAATTTAAATATATTATTTAACCAGTTCTTCATATGACTTACTTTTTAGATAAAAATCAAAATAATTATCTGTGAATACAAATCGGATACGTACAGTGGTGACGAACAAAATATGAACGATTATTTAACCTGCAATAACACGATAAATTTTTTGATTATTTTTGATTAGCTTCGCAGAAATAAAACGCATTTTTATTAATATAATTATCTTTTATTTTCTTTATGAATAAATATTTTGCTTTCTTGTTTTCGAGATATACCTTGTTTTCACTAAACTAAACCGTATTTGAGTTACGCGAATATATGTTGTACAACCTCGTCCATTTTCGAAGTAACGATATATCTCGAAAACAAGAGCTAACCTATGAAACGGTTAGCACCAGTGGATTTAGCGTACTCAAATCAGGTTATAACGCCAGTTGCCCGGCTTGTCTGTTTTTTTCAACTAACACAGTGTTATTAATAAATTTAATTGTTCCTATTGATTTTTTACCCGTCCCAACTAGTGGTGAACTGTTAAATATTTATCTAAGACGACATAACGTCCTTAAGTCATTCTAAGTCGATTAACCCATGTTCGTCTGTCTGTAAGTCCGTTCGTTAAAATGTAACTCACATTCGAACGTCTCAACAGATGAACAGAAAATTTGTGTCAAATTGTTTATAATTTTGGATTCCCTAAATAATTGATATTTCAAAAAACAAATACCAACATAAATTGGTGGTGGAATGCACCGATTGTCATTAAATTTTGCACAAATTCGTTTAATATGACAAGAAATTATTCTACTACACAACACAGAAAGAAAAAACTCCACCTCCACTAAAGCCTAGTACCTGTTCGAACTTGCGAAAAATTTTGAGAATTATTTCACACGAAAATTTTATCATTCTCGTGGTTTTTCAAAGCTTAACGTTTTTATTAGCCATAGTTGGGAGTAGTGCACTAAATATTGATTTAAATTGGCGATTGCTGTTCGGTTTTACCCGAATTCGAAACCACGGTTTTTAATGCCGACAAGAAAACATTGGTTTTTAGCTTTTACTTTTCAAATGTATTTCTGCTTAAAGAAATTGCAAATTATATTTTAATAATACTAGTACTTCACATAAAAAAGTTAATATATGTATAACAGCCTGCAACAGTGGTTTCAAAAATTTTTAAAATTTAAATTAGTACTAATAAACATAAATGTGCCTTTTTTTTAAATAAAAGTTCTTTGATTCCCTGGTAGTATTTGGAAGATCTTTTTTTTCAAAAATCATCTTTATGATTCTTTTTGGAGTGGTTTTGCTGATCCAAAATTTTTTTAATCAGTTACAGTTACACTAACAAAAACAACGAATCATAAATGTCTCATCAAGTAGAGTCGCGGGTATGGAACCAATTTCTCCCGACAAAAGTATCATTTATAATCAGAAAATTAGCGCATATTCTTGTTTTTAATCGCGCTGAAGAGTTAAACAGACTCGAATATGATTAAAACTGTACCATAATTGAATTTTTGAGGTTTTAGATTCACAACAAACTAAATGCATACGAGCTCATTTTTTGATACTAAATAATACACTCGTTGTAAAAAAAATTTTACCCTACGTCAAAGAATTATTTGTGATACAATTTTCTGATTCCTTTTTGGGAATATGAATTAATCATATATCAATCCTTGTTCAATGATTTCATACATGATTGATAAATCAATTGATAAATTAGTTTGTAATCATCAAAAGTGATCTGAAAAAACTCTTTTAGGTGATTTTTACAAAAAATTATTACCCAAAAGCTAGCTGGGTTGATATTGCATATATGTTTATGCAGTTTTATTGGGATATTTTTAAAACCGAAAACCGAACCGAAACCGACCGGTTTTAATCATTTTAAAACCGAAACCGCGGTTTTAAATTTTTACGGTTTTTAGCAAACTCTAATTTCAATCACTAAATAAAACCGCAAAAAAATAACAGCCGTATTCATAATGAAAATTTGGCATGAAGTTAGCAAAGAGTTTATTCATAATACACTAACCAAATTTTGGCTAACGATTTGCCAAACTCTTGTTAACGAGCTGCCAACTTGTGAAAACAGCCGTTTAATGTCAAACAATTTTGTTGTTTGACATTTACTTTCTTTTACTTAATTTATTTTAATTTTAAAAACTTTTAAAAATGTTTACATGTGAAGGGAAAAACAAAAAAAAAAAAAAAAAAATACAAATTCAGCGATGATTAATGCAAAACGTGTTACATTTTTGAGTAATACAATGTGACACATGAATCAAAATAACAAGATTGCGCACTCAGCCGTATAAAAAAAATCTAGTGCGCATCTACGTCATCATAGACTAAATATGAGTGTTTGTTGTAAGAAATGTAAGACACACGCAAATGCACTTACACAAATTCTATTTCTTCGTCACACACAAAAATAACGGACCTGCGCAATGCGCAATCTTGTTTCTTTGATTCATGAATGCGGCATTATAAAAATTCAGAGTTGATTTATAAAAAGTTGGCAGATGGAGAAAAGTTCGTTATGAATTAATTCTTTGCCAACAAGCTGACAGGCTGACAGGGTAGTGTTTTGTCCGTCGTGCTGTTAACACGTTTTTTCTTTATTGTCCCCGTGTTCTCGTCCTTTAATGTTAAAATTAAATTACTGGTGTTCACGTCGTCCGTCAATTAAATAGAAAAAAAAAAAATAAATAAACAAAATAAAATAAAAAATTTAAATAAATACAAAAGAAATAGTTTAAACTTAAAACAATAAAATAGACCAACAATTTTACATATTAAACTAAAAACACAAAATCCAAAACAAACAAAAAATATACACAAAACATAACTGAAAATATTTAAAAAAAAAAAAAAAAAAAACACAACACTTAAAAAGAAAAAATACAATAACAACACTCACTTAATAACTGTGGCTTCAATTCGAAATAAAAAAAAAAAAAAATAAAACAAAAAACAAAAACAATAAAACACATTTCAACTCTTTTAAAAATCTAATTTACAATAACAACTAAACAAGTGCACAATCATCTACATAAATAACCTACAACACACATCAAATACACAACCACACAATATCAGGATACATTTACACCTCGATATACGCGATTAAAAATATATTTTTTTGGCAATGACCAAACGAGGGGCTTTTATGTCCCCGTTTACAGTGCCATTGCTGTTCACTTTTCCCATACCATTTTTCTACGAAGTTTAATTGGCATTATGCCAGATTGCTGTTGGTTACTTAATGACAAAGGCATAACACTGGCCATTGAGTAACTTTCTCAGCAGCAATTTGGTATTTTTGTCACGTTTACTATCGTAAGGAGTATTGCCTTGAATCTTCTTAATTTGTAATGACAGGTAGATTTCGCATAGACTTCTGCAATATACGCGGATTGAGAGCGAATTATTTCTCTTTATATGCTCACATTCGCTTCCATCGGCCGGATGTTTTCGCCTTATGTGAAACCCAGGTGTGTGGGGATGCTGATCCACAGGATTTTCCCATACCTGGGTATCAACTTCTATCCCTTTTTTCTCTTCATAGGGGCCTTGCTATGTACATTCGCAACGATGTTGTGTACCAGTACCAGCAACATCTTACATGTGGTGATGCGGAATTTAGTTCCCTCTGGGTTAAATTCCGGATCAGGACACACATGTTGCATTTCGGATTTCTGTATAGAAGTCCAAACATGGAAACGGCGGCTTCCCTTAATGGCTTTGACGCCCTTTCCGATACCATTTCTAGAATCCTGGAAAGTTGTCCGAACAGTGAAATTGTAGTTGCTGGCGATTTTAATGTCCACAACTGTTCCTGGCTTCGCCATTCGAGCCATACAACTCCCGAGGGCCAATACGTTGAGTTATTCGCCGCGCATAACCACTTAGCGCAATTAGTGAATGAGCCAACACACAATTCGTGTGTTGTAGGGCAATCTCGAAATACTCTTGACCTTTTTCTCACTTCTCACCCTGAAAAGTACGAAGTGAGAACACTCGATCCTCTCGGGAATTCGGATCACAATACCATTTCTGCTTACTTTTCATATTCGGCACTTCATAGCGTTTCGAAAACAGCCCCGAAACGCTCGATTTTTATTTATGAAAAGGCTCGTTGGGCCGAGCTTAACGAATTTTACCGGCATTTCAACTGGAAACTTTGTTTCCTTGACAATAATGTTGATGCCGCAGCAAAAATGGTCGTAAATGTAATTTTGCTTGGAATGAAACATTTTATTCCCTCGAAGCAAATTTCGGTTAAACCAAAACTTAAGTGTTGGTTTAACCAGACGTGCAAAAATGCAGTCAGATCCAGAGAGGAGGCGTTTAGTAGTTGGCGTTTGAATAAAAACGCAACTACTGATCACCTACGAAAGAAGGCAAGATCTGAGTGTGCCAAAGTACTTAGACGGGAAAAATTTCTACACGAACAGCGTCTTCGTGCTAAGGTCCTTGCTGCTCCTCGGGGCAGTAAGACCTTTTGGTCCTTCGTTAAAAGAGTTAGGGACAGTGCTAGTTCTTCTATCCCAGCGCTTTTAAAGGACGACCAAATATTTACTGACCCGATTGATAAAGCTAACCTCTTGGCTGAACTGTTTGCAAGTAATTCGTTCTTGCCGGAAAGCAATCAATCACTGCCCGTGGTCGGAAGAGTATCATGTACTATGCCCAAGATATTTTTCCGATCACGCGCAGTCAAAAGGGTTCTTTCGGATCTTAACGTAAACAAGTCACCGGGGCCGGATGGCATATCAGCACTGGTATTGAAACAGTGCTGTTCGACGTTAGCTCGTCCGTTGGCCAACCTTTTCAGCTCTTCGTACCGTGCGGGAATCTTTCCCTCTTGCTGGAAGGTGGCCAATGTTCAGCCAATCCCCAAGAAGGGTGAGGCTACTAACCCTGACAATTACCGCCCAATCGCAATTTGCTCTTCGCTCTCGAAGGTGATGGAGAGCATGGTTAATTACCATCTTGTGAAATATCTGGAGACGAATTCACTTCTCAGTGACAGACAGTATGGTTTTCGTGGTAGCCGATCTACAGGAGACCTGTTAGCGTTTCTTTCAGAACGTTGGAGTCGGTCCATTCACCGCTTTGGTGAATGCAAAGTGGTTGCTCTGGATATTTCCAAGGCGTTTGATCGAGTGTGGCATGGTGCGCTTGTGTCAAAGCTTATTGCTTTTGGTGTCGGTAATGATTTCTCTCGATTTATATCGAGTTTCCTCAGTGATCGGACTATACGTGTTGTTATAGATGGGATTGCATCAAACGAGTTTCATCTGAATTCAGGGGTACCGCAAGGTTCTGTCCTTTCTCCTACGCTATTTCTTATATTTCTTAATGACCTTCTTAGTCATACTTCAAATCCTATCTACTCTTTTGCAGATGACAGCAACATTTGTCATTCATATTCCTTCGATCATAGGCCAAGCCTTGTTGAGATTGGGGGCAAAAGGCAGAATATGAATGACACACTTAATCAGGACCTGGCTGCAATCTCTGAGTGGGGTCAAGCGAATAGGGTCGAATTTAATGCACGCAAGACCCAATGTTGTATGTTGACCCACAGACGGGCCGTGGGACCAACTATGTCATCTGTAGTAATGGGTGGCGTTGATATTGAAGAATCGGATACTCTTGATGTTCTGGGCATGAGAATACAGTGCGATGTCCGCTGGAATAAACACGTTTTTAAAGTGTCGAAAGAAGCATTCAAGTGTTTAGGTTTTTTAAAACGGTGCAAGACTTACTTCACTTCATCCGATCTCCTTACTATCTATACCACCTATATCCGACCGAAGATGGAATACAACTCCCATATATGGGCAGGGGCTTCAAAGTCTATTTTGAACCTTCTGGACCGTGTACAAAGGAGGGCGGTGAAGCTCATCAATGACAGTAGGGTATCCAACTCTATTGACTCATTGGAGCATCGTCGGAATGTGGGTTGTGTGACACTTTTCTATCGATATTACCATGGGAGGTGTTCCACTGAGATGAGTGAACTTATTCCACCCGCCCGAGTATTTCTTCGTAATACTCGCTCATCCAGTGGATCACATCCGTTTGTAGTCGATTGTCCTGTGTTTCGCACAACGCATTATAGAGAAAATTCGTTTTTCAGTCGAACTATCCGTATGTGGAATAAACTTCCCGCAGAGGTCTTCCCCGGTACTTACAATTTATTAAGATTCAAGTCAAATGTCCACAAACACTATTCCCTCTTTCCTCCTTCCCAAACCTTATTTTCCTGATCAACACAATGCACTGCATATATAGGGGGCATCCCCTGAGTGTTGGTTTATCGCTAAAAAAAAAAAAAAAGATATACATACATATCTTGTTGGTGTAAATATGGATTTAAAAAAAAAAATTACACACGTGTTTCGAATAAAAAACTGTTTATCTTTTTAAATTTAAATATATTATTTAACCAGTTCTTCATATGACTTACTTTTTAGATAAAAATCAAAATAATTATCTGTGAATACAAATCGGATACGTACAGTGGTGACGAACAAAATATGAACGATTATTTAACCTGCAATAACACGATAAATTTTTTGATTATTTTTGATTAGCTTCGCAGAAATAAAACGCATTTTTATTAATATAATTATCTTTTATTTTCTTTATGAATAAATATTTTGCTTTCTTGTTTTCGAGATATACCTTGTTTTCACTAAACTAAACCGTATTTGAGTTACGCGAATATATGTTGTACAACCTCGTCCATTTTCGAAGTAACGATATATCTCGAAAACAAGAGCTAACCTATGAAACGGTTAGCACCAGTGGATTTAGCGTACTCAAATCAGGTTATAACGCCAGTTGCCCGGCTTGTCTGTTTTTTTCAACTAACACAGTGTTATTAATAAATTTAATTGTTCCTATTGATTTTTTACCCGTCCCAACTAGTGGTGAACTGTTAAATATTTATCTAAGACGACATAACGTCCTTAAGTCATTCTAAGTCGATTAACCCATGTTCGTCTGTCTGTAAGTCCGTTCGTTAAAATGTAACTCACATTCGAACGTCTCAACAGATGAACAGAAAATTTGTGTCAAATTGTTTATAATTTTGGATTCCCTAAATAATTGATATTTCAAAAAACAAATACCAACATAAATTGGTGGTGGAATGCACCGATTGTCATTAAATTTTGCACAAATTCGTTTAATATGACAAGAAATTATTCTACTACACAACACAGAAAGAAAAAACTCCACCTCCACTAAAGCCTAGTACCTGTTCGAACTTGCGAAAAATTTTGAGAATTATTTCACACGAAAATTTTATCATTCTCGTGGTTTTTCAAAGCTTAACGTTTTTATTAGCCATAGTTGGGAGTAGTGCACTAAATATTGATTTAAATTGGCGATTGCTGTTCGGTTTTACCCGAATTCGAAACCACGGTTTTTAATGCCGACAAGAAAACATTGGTTTTTAGCTTTTACTTTTCAAATGTATTTCTGCTTAAAGAAATTGCAAATTATATTTTAATAATACTAGTACTTCACATAAAAAAGTTAATATATGTATAACAGCCTGCAACAGTGGTTTCAAAAATTTTTAAAATTTAAATTAGTACTAATAAACATAAATGTGCCTTTTTTTTAAATAAAAGTTCTTTGATTCCCTGGTAGTATTTGGAAGATCTTTTTTTTCAAAAATCATCTTTATGATTCTTTTTGGAGTGGTTTTGCTGATCCAAAATTTTTTTAATCAGTTACAGTTACACTAACAAAAACAACGAATCATAAATGTCTCATCAAGTAGAGTCGCGGGTATGGAACCAATTTCTCCCGACAAAAGTATCATTTATAATCAGAAAATTAGCGCATATTCTTGTTTTTAATCGCGCTGAAGAGTTAAACAGACTCGAATATGATTAAAACTGTACCATAATTGAATTTTTGAGGTTTTAGATTCACAACAAACTAAATGCATACGAGCTCATTTTTTGATACTAAATAATACACTCGTTGTAAAAAAAATTTTACCCTACGTCAAAGAATTATTTGTGATACAATTTTCTGATTCCTTTTTGGGAATATGAATTAATCATATATCAATCCTTGTTCAATGATTTCATACATGATTGATAAATCAATTGATAAATTAGTTTGTAATCATCAAAAGTGATCTGAAAAAACTCTTTTAGGTGATTTTTACAAAAAATTATTACCCAAAAGCTAGCTGGGTTGATATTGCATATATGTTTATGCAGTTTTATTGGGATATTTTTAAAACCGAAAACCGAACCGAAACCGACCGGTTTTAATCATTTTAAAACCGAAACCGCGGTTTTAAATTTTTACGGTTTTTAGCAAACTCTAATTTCAATCACTAAATAAAACCGCAAAAAAATAACAGCCGTATTCATAATGAAAATTTGGCATGAAGTTAGCAAAGAGTTTATTCATAATACACTAACCAAATTTTGGCTAACGATTTGCCAAACTCTTGTTAACGAGCTGCCAACTTGTGAAAACAGCCGTTTAATGTCAAACAATTTTGTTGTTTGACATTTACTTTCTTTTACTTAATTTATTTTAATTTTAAAAACTTTTAAAAATGTTTACATGTGAAGGGAAAACAAAAAAAAAAAAAAAAAAATACAAATTCAGCGATGATTAATGCAAAACGTGTTACATTTTTGAGTAATACAATGTGACACATGAATCAAAATAACAAGATTGCGCACTCAGCCGTATAAAAAAAATCTAGTGCGCATCTACGTCATCATAGACTAAATATGAGTGTTTGTTGTAAGAAATGTAAGACACACGCAAATGCACTTACACAAATTCTATTTCTTCGTCACACACAAAAATAACGGACCTGCGCAATGCGCAATCTTGTTTCTTTGATTCATGAATGCGGCATTATAAAAATTCAGAGTTGATTTATAAAAAGTTGGCAGATGGAGAAAAGTTCGTTATGAATTAATTCTTTGCCAACAAGCTGACAGGCTTAATCGGCATTCTAGTAAGCAGCTCGTTGTACGTAGTGTACAAACTGTGGCAAATTTTTTGTTATGAATATGGCTGTAAGTTTTTATTATTTTTTTGTAGCAGCTTTAGTGATGATTGGTATTTTTTTTCACCAGCACTTAAACTTAAAAAATTAATTGGTATTGCAAATTTTTTCACTATCACTAACTGTGAATGAATGCATAAAATCTGCACTCAGTTCAAATATGTAATTCAAAATCTTAACTTGCAATCAAAAAGCTGTAAAAAAACGTATTATCACTAAACAACTTAGAGGCAAAAGCAGAGAATCCGTAAAAATGTATGCAAATGCATGTTTTTCCCTGTGTGACCAATGAAGGCAGAAACAAAATATTTATCCGTTTTACAGCTTGTTGTGAAATTTGGCATCGAATTGTTTGTGCATAGTTTTGCATACCCTTTGCATTTTTTAGTTTTATAGCGGCTATTTCACATTTTTGAAACATATTTTGATACATGTTCATTTTTTTAGATTCCTACACTCAAAATATTATGTTGCTTAATTCAAAAGAAAATTTATATAAAACACGGTTCATTTACATTTTATTTCAAATAAATGAAATTTACAAAAATTTTAAAATTTTTTTATTTTTTAAACAGGATATGCCGTACAATTTAATAGTTGTTGTTGTTACTTTAAAAAAATATATTTTAATTGACAAAAATTCAAACTGCATTACAATATAAGTACGGAAAACATTATTTTTTGGTAGTTTGCTTTTGAATAACAAACATAAATGTGAGAAAAAGTAATTCGTAAAATAACTATATTTTCATTGAATTTTAACAGTACGAAATACGAATTTAATCACCCACAATCAGTTACAGTAATAATTTTATGAGTGTACAAATGTTAAGAAATGTTGTTTAAAACTTTGGCTTTTTTGTTATAAATATCTTTTTTGTATACCCAACGCGCTGTCGTCAGCTTAATATGCAAACCTGCTAAATCCATTTTTTAAGTAAATTGAGATTTTGATGCCGTGTGGTAGAGAAAGATACGCCTCGTAAGATACGCAGCATTTTGTTTTTCATAAATTTTAGCCTTGAAATGTGTAAAACCAACTTTATTTTTGGTTTTCCTCTCAAGCGGCAAATAGACACAAGAGAAAAATCAATCCGAAGCGGCATTATTAGTACGATGAGCACGGATTTTCTTGAATCAAGTACAGAAAGATTGATTCAAATACGGACTTGAATGTGATTGAATCAATCTCAACATGCGCTTAATTTAAGAATTATAAAGTTGATTCAATCCCGAATACGTACTTGAAATAAACCAAAAGTTAAATTAGAGGGAGAATTTTATTAAGATTGATTTACTTAGACGTTTAGCACCTTCAATTATATCACCAATCAATTATAAAACACCAGCAACATTCCCAATATGGGTTTGACTTTAAAACCTTAATGTACATTAGGGCTATAACCAAATTTTTGGCATAGTACCACGGAGTGGGCAAGAATGTTTTAGTAATGAAAACACCTGTCTTCCGTCGACGAGATACAAATGGTTGTTTTCAAACTTAAACCCGATCCCTGCGTGAACTTTTTTAACAATCCGAAAAAATTATCATAGTTTTTATTAATAACTTTTAATGTTATCCACGAGTATACTTTGTCGTTTTTGATATTCGCAAAAAGTGTGAACATGTTATAGCCGTAATGTACATATCACAGAATACACAGAACTGTCACGAGACGGAAGATTTTGCGTTTTCTTTTGTCTCCTTTTAAGAAAGCTGCCCTTTTTGCATTTCTCTTTGACCATATTTTTTGCCACAATACAATGAACACAAATTTATAAAGTTGAAATTAACATGAAAAACTGTTGTAAAAATTAACTTTTAAAATTACCGCAACACTAGCAAATAATATTTAAGTGAGTAAATAACATTATAAAACAAAACAATATAACTAAATGAATTTTTTTTCACTAAACACAACGTTTGTGGAACAAATGCATTTGTATAACGTGGTTTGTGTTTTGTTATTTTTGTTTTGATCACGCCATTTGTGTTGATGGTTGCGGCCTGTTTTTACACATTGCCACTTCACACTACCACAAAAGCTTTCTGTCATTTTCTTCGAAAGCTGCCTTCGCAACTGATTTGAGCCCTTTTCACACGTAATTTTTCACAGTTCTGTGTATTCTGTGGTACATATATAACTGAAAATATAAACTAAATGAGAAGCAAGATTTCTCAATTTTCCTTTTTAAACAGGAAAATAATGTGCTTTCGCCATGTTCCGTTGTTTCTATATACAACAAGAAAATCGTATTTTTGTTATGTTAAATGAGATTAAAACGCTCACTGTGTAATTTTACTCTCAGAGTAACACTACCAACGAAAATTTTAATCTTGTTTTTTTACTTGGCTTAAGAATTTTGTATGTACATACAGTAAAAATTTGATTATCCGCATAATTGATTGCAGACCCCAATCCGGAGTAGCGAATTAATCGAATTACCGCATATATGTTTTTATTAAAAATTATAATAATTCTTAGCAAAATTATGAATAAAAACATCATTATTAATTTGTACAGTTCAGTTAAAATAAAAAAATTTACATTTACATATGTACATACATACTGCTGTGATTTGAATAAAAAAAAAAGAAAGGGGGAAAGAAATGGCCTTCTCTTTTCCCTTCTCTCCTAAAAGCTCAAGACTTGACGAGTCAAACTTGACGTGTGTGAACCGGCAAATATAATCCGGACTATAGAGTTGCAATCAATCCGGATTATAGAATACGCAATGAGCTGCAAAATTCTGTCCGCATTACCGAATATTCCGGATTAGTGGAGTCAGGATTATCGAATTTACACTGTACTTTAAGAAATTCTGGGATTGATTTTCGAAAGTAATCCCATTTAGGAATGTTTTAAGTACGTTTTAGTGTTATTCGTACTTGAATTTTTGATTAGGACTTTAACTTATACAAAGTAAGTATAAAAAACTTAAGTTATCCCGAGTGTTTTTCTTTCTATGTAGAAAATAATAATCGTTTCTATCATTTTTTCCACCACTGTATATATAAATTATTAATTTATGCATATTATGCTCGTATGTATGTGTGCTAGTAATATTAAGAGTGTGATTTTACAATGGTGCCTCCACCTACGATGAAATAGACGTATAAATATGTATGCATGTGGTATGATTTGTAATCATATGTAAATTTTACTTAAAAGTGAATATAAAATCACATAATTACTTAATATAGTATTTATAATAATTCATATATGCATAGACATATGTATTTCTGTATATAAAATATTGATACAAACAGCATAAAAGGGTTATAAATATTATTATAGATTTTATAAAAAGAGTTATAAAAATGTCTAAAAATCAATTAATCACAAGAGTAACAACTTCATTTTAAAGTATCAAATAGAAACATAAAGGTACATACAAAAAGGCAACGAAATGCGGCAAAAAGGCTTTTACTTTACAGCTTTTTTGTTATTTTATCTGAGAAATTAAATGAAATGAGATGAAATTTGTGTGTTTGTATAATTATTGCTTTAAATTTATTTTGTTGTTATAGGCTAAAAAATTAAGTTGGACTTATACACAGAAAGAAAAACACTTGGGATAGATTAAGTTTTTTATACTTGCTTTAAGTAACTTTAAATTGTTTACCCTAAACTGCCTCGGCTTATAAATTTTTCCAAAATGTTGATAGCACCCCGCCATTGACTTCAAACAAAGTTGAACAAAAGAAATTTTTAAACTAAGCCGAAACTTTTTAGCGCTCCCCTACAGACAAAGTAACTACTGGTTGCTAAATACTTTCAACAAGTTGCACTTAGTTTTACAATTTATTATTTTTCATGTATCAAACTATCGCATTTAACGTTAGGTTGTCATAGGAGCCCAAATAGTTCATTTTATGCATTTCTGTAAAAGTTTAAAACTACATAGTAGTTGCTTTATTTACAGTATAAGGACTAATAAAAGCAAATGTAAATTTGTAAATTCCCCTCAATATTTTTGCATACTTATTTATTTTTTTTATAGTGCAAATATGTATTTATTTTAAAATAATTGTAAACACTTACCCCCTGGAATTAGAGAGAATATTCTATTATTTATTTTCTTGTAAACTGCGTCAGGCGTACAGGCTTGCCAGAAGAATTCAAATTAAAAGTGCTAAATCAACAAAAAACAAGTTAGAGTGCTATATTCGGCTGTGCCGAATCTTTTATACCCTCCACCGACTGTTCGAATACTTCAGGAGGGATATCTATATGATGTCTATTTATTATTTCTCTTTATAAAAACAGACATCAGCATTTTAATTGGTTGGTTCGAGGTTTAGATGTATATTAAATTATAAAGCAATTTAAGCTAGCTTGAGTAAAATATCATGATTCGTAACAGTTTCAATGCGTTTTAGCGTTTACAGTGAATTTCAGAAGGCTCCTAAAAATGGGATGTAAGGTAAATTACGGACCGTATATAACAAAATAACATGAAATTTTTTCTGACCATATGAAGCTAAGTTGGAAAAATGCTTACCGCCATTTTTACTGCAACGTTTTAAGCGTATTTATTTCATTTAACAGAGTGGGCTTTATAGGGGGGGGGGGGGTGCTTTAATACCATGGGAGATAAGGCCATGATGGTTTTATCTCTCATTCAAAAGGGAGATAAAGTCTTTTATTTTTTTTTTCATTTGAATGGGAGATAAAGCCATCATGGCCTTAGCTCACATTAGTAATATTAGAAAATGGTTTTATCTCTCATTTCAGTTTTGAAGAACATTTGCATTTTACATTGATTAATAGTTTTCTTATTTTTTAATTAAGAGGTAATGATTTGACCTTTGAAATCTGGTTTCGCATACTAAAGTAGTTCTGCGTGGCGGCCTGCGGCCGTGCTTACAGGTTTTCTCCCCTAGTAGGACGCGGCAGGTGGCTTCGCTGAATAAAGTTTTCCTGCGTGCGTCACAAGAATAAAAAAGGTCTTTTCCCGGAAACAATAAACACTAAAGTATTGAAATCTGGCTTCGCAAAAATATGGCTTTATCTCTCATTTGCGAAAAAAAATATGGCTATATCTCTCATTTCGAAAAATTTTAAATATGACCTTACCTCTCAATGATTGGGCAATAAGGCCATTATGGCTTTGTCTCCCATTCAATGGAGCAAAAAAGCCATCATGGCCTTATCTCCCATGGTTTTAAAGCACCCCCCCCCCCCCCCGTAAATTATCGACCTCTCATCACGAAATTTATTAAGTGTTCTTTCTAGTCATATTATAAATTATGGTTTTAGGCGTACTGAACTGTTTTTCGGTAGTAGGGTTTATATGGAGCCTAAGGTTAATTAAGGACCGATCATCACGAAATTTCACAGTGTTATTTCTAATTATAAAAAAACTGTGACGTACCAAATTTTGTTATGATGGCATTATTTTTTACGGTTATAGGCGTACTAGTTTAATTTTGGCCACATAAATTTAAATATCGGCCATTGTGCGCCGCACTGTGAACTTTCCTATAGTTTTAATTGTATTGAAATCGGTTTAGCAGTTATTGAGAAATTTAAGGTCAAATTTGAACTTTTAATGTTTTTTATCATTTACAGTACTTTTCGCTTATAGTACATTCCGCTTAAAGGCCAAAAACGGATATAAGCCAAAATTGTCATATTCACATGCAGATTTTTTCGAATTTCATACAAATTATTTGCCCTAAGGTCTATTTCGCTTGTAGTCCAACTTCGTTTAAAAGCCACATTTTCTTGTCATGCAAATATAATTCTTTATACAAAAATGTTCGCTTATACTCCACTCTGTTTTTTATATTTTTTAATGAACTGGTAACATGTTTTTATTTACATTTTTGGTAATTATTATAAATGCCAATTTTCGGTAGAGTGGTGTTCGCTATTGTGAGATGACAGCAAAATTCTTATTTCAACAGGACGGTGCCACGCGCTCTTTTGCGCGACAAATTCAATGGCCGTGTTATCTATCTCACGTGGTGGTGATGTCAATTGGCCGCCAAGATCAAGTGATTTGACACCGTTGGACTTCTTTCTTTCGGGTTATTTGAAAGAAAATGTGTACGTTGATAACCCAGAAAACCTAAATTATGCCACAGCGTCATCGAAAATTTGTACCATTGGATGGAGGTATGCCGCCGAGTTCGCGGCGGACATTTGACCGATATATTGTTCTATACATAATTGAACCATACCAATATTATCATAATAAAAAGAAGTCTCAATCAACATCGGCCCTTAAAATTTAACCGCCCTTTATAAAGTGAAGTATATTAAATGAAATTATTTAAATCAAACTAAGGTTTTATTTTGAGTTCCAAACATACATAGCAGCATAACACAGAGATACAAATACCAATGTTAAATTAACTTAGTGAAATGTTAATTGAGAATCATAGTAAATTTCTGCAAAAGTATGCCCTTTATTTAAATTTATCATTCTTTCATATTAATTTTATTTGATTTTTTTTACTGTTAAAATAAATAAAAAAAAAATATTACAATATAAATAAATATGAATTCAATATTGAATCCATAAAAACCTGTTTAAATATTAAAATCAAAAGTTTATCTTGTTAAATTAGCATGCATACATACTTAAGGAGGTACATTTTTGTATTTTCATGTTTAAAATATGTTAAAAAAGAAGACAATTCCCGTATTCTTTTAATTAAACCTGTTTAGTTAAATAGTACATCAAGTTTTCAAAGTAGAATCATGACGAAACCCATATCGGGCATTTCTGCTGATGCTTCTGTTAACAAAGGAGAAAATAAGTGAAACGTGTGTTGCAGGGTAAGTGTTTCACACTCAAACCAATTCGAGTCTACATGAAATTCAAGTTGTTTAAACTTGAAATAACTTTCATTCAACGTGATTCGGATTGTTTTTTCAATATAAATGACATTTTGCTCTAACTTTACTGCAATGTTAAATAAACATGAATTATAGGTAATTTAAAAGAAAAAAATGTTTTTCGCCAGTTCTTGTAAAATCATGTTAAATTAACATGAAGTAACAATGAAGCAAAATCTCTAACGAAAACGGTAAAATCATTCTTGTTTTCGACGATTTTACATTGATTTTTTTCTGTGTAAATACTTTTTCTATGTGTGTGAGTAGATGCAGGTAATATTTTTCTTTTTTGTTAAATTTGGTATCTCATTAAAAAATGCATTTTGACGAGATCGTCAAACTTCTCTTTCAAAATATGGTTTTTAACCAAAGTTGATGCGTTTTTAAGCAAAATTCTATCCTCTTTTTAGCAGAAGTTAAAAGCTGCAACAAGCGTAAATAGGGCTTTTAAAACCGAATTTCTAAACTGCTACCTTATGCCAGTTTTAAAGCACTTTTTAATTCTTCTTCGAAAGTCATTGCTTAGGTCTAAATCCAAAATGTGTAAATAATAAAATATCTTAATGACTATGCCTTAAAAGCTGATACTTAAATTATTTTTATTTGTTGAAAATATTGAATCATAAAAATAATATAATTATCCCAATTTAGTGTACTATTTACAACGTCACCATGACGTGATGCACAGATTTTTTTACGACTCTATAAAAAGTCTTGACTAGTTGCCACATTAAATTGAGTCAGCCAAACCCAACTTGAAACCGATTGCCTACAAGTCGTGAGTATGATTATATTTTTAACGAAAAATGAAATAAAATTAAACAAAAGAAGAAAAAAAACCAAACCATGCAACTATTCAAAACGATATTTATGTTAGAAATGCATTAAATTTATAAATAATTTTTAATACAATAAAAGAGTTCAACCCACCAATTTTATTTCTCCAACCTTTCTCCGTATAAAACAACTCTTAATAACTCTTCCTTTCAAATCGTGTTAACAAATCTGTAATTTTCCTTTATTTATTATGTTTCGTTTTTATTTTTATTTTTTATATATCCATTCCTAGAGTCATTCGTCTTTATGGCCATAAAAGTAATAATGGCTTAAGAAAAGGAAGGAGCTGGAGAATAAAAAAAATTATAGAAAATAATACAATACACAATTTTGAATCGAATAAATTGAAAAAAAGGTGCGTAGGTTGTGTGTTTCAAACTTAATTTATGTTAACCCAACAAACATTTTTGAAAATTTTTGGCGATTGCTTGTTTGGCGATGATTACGCGATCCTTCTCAGGGAATACGAATCGCTAACCATCGCCTACGCCTTACAACTAGGCGATGAATATGCGAGCGCACACAAGTAGCGGCAATCGTCAGTGTTTTTTTATAACTTTCGATAGAATTTTTTTTGTCTTGTTGTTTTGTTAAGGTAACGGGAAAATAAATATTTGGTTTCAAGCGAATCGCGGTATACGATGTTTACGCGAATCTCGGTACACGAATCGCGTGGTTGACACATGCGATCGCATTTAGCTTCCACCCGATGCATCGCAGCGATATTAGACAACCTGCCGGCGATTCGCGGGCGATGTTTCGGCGATGGAAATTGTTTGCAGGGAAACTGGATGTTTGTTTTTGTATTTGCCACAAATTATCGAAAGAGTAAATACATCAACAGAATGCTATAGTTACTAGCATTACAAAAACCACTACAGAGACTTACAATCAAAGATGTTGCCAGATAAAGCACCATTCCCAAATCGGGAACTCCAACATTAGTTTGCGACAGATTTTCTGGAGCGGGGCTTCGGGGATTTTTGAAGAATGTAGGAAAATTTCGATTTACATATTTATTTTTATATTATTTTTTAATTATTTATTTAAATTAAATTTAATTACTTTTTAAAAAATGTGAAAATTTGTTTAAAGCTTTAATTTCTTAAGTCGTTTTCGACGCCGAATTTGAATTTTCGTTTTTAGAACGTTTTATAATTTATGTATTTTTTTTTGCTCAACTGTTAAATGCTTGAACAACATGCTGTTCGATTTCAGAACTAGTTTTGACAAAACTAATTTTATATATTATTTTGAAAATTATTTAAAAATTTCTTTAATTAAACATAAATAATAAATCAATTATTTTTCAAATTGATACAATTTTCCAGTAAAAATTCATTTTCTGTTCACAAATAGAAAATCGGGTTTGTCTTCTTAACTAGAAATCTTAGATCTTAAAGCAAAGAAATTAGTGATTAATTTTTGTTTTTGAAAAACACGGATTTATTTGACAGAATAAAATGTTATAGAACGTCCAGGACAACAATTTTGAGCAAATTAAGATCGCTTAGCTCGTATTTTTTTTTGCGGCGATGATATTTGAGTTTTGGGACGGCCTTTCCAATCTTTCGATCGCAACGCCATAGAAAACCCTTTGGAGCTTTTAAATCAGAAAAATATAAAAAAAAACCTAATAATTTTTAGCAGTTGGAATTAAAAAAAATAATTATATAGAAAAAAGATGTCAGCTATATGTACGCATGAACTGGAATTAAGTTAAACATCACGGGATTGATTGGATTTTTTTTGGGAAAATCTTGTTATGAACCTATGCTCCCTGCAGGACTAAAGGAAACAAATATTAATATTTATGTATGTATATATAAGAAATAATGCTACCAAATTTCGTAAGGGTTGGTCCATAACTTACCATAGACCCCATATAAAGCCTACTTTTAGAATGAAATTTCATAAGCCTTAAACCGCAACAAATTATAATAATTTTTGTATATAAAGTATAATCCTAAAACATTCGTACTCTTGTTAGAGGGTATGAAAAATTCGGCACAGCCGAATAAAACACTTTATTTGTTTTGTGTAAAAATGTTTTTATTATGGCGATTCATCGCTTAAGATTTTGATTAAAAAATTTTGCTATAATTTTTTCTTAAGCTGTTTTTGATTCTGCTTAGTGCTATTCTTTAGTTGGCAACAATGGTCTGCATAGGTTCGTGTTCTATTCCACTTACATTCGAGTGTTTTTTGTTGTGGTTCGATTAGTTGAAGTTGTTTGCCAGCTCCTATCATAGAAGATTGACTAGAAAGAAAACTCTTACAAATTTTTTTTTAATATTCTCTTAAAAATCTGTGCTTGTGAACTAAAAAAAAACAACAAAGTAAAAAAAATGTTTAAGATCATGGTGTTAGGACAGCTCTCTATTTCTGTTCTTGTCAATAACTTTTAGCTCTATGTTAAGATTCGTTGAGTACGGTACGCCAGACCTGTTTTAGAAAAGGTACCTGTGACGCCGTTGCTATTGTAAAGTAAGATACAGTAAGGTGCAACAATGGTTGGTTATACAAAAAAAAAAAAAAAAACAAAATAGAAGAATTACCTGACTCTTGTGGTTATGATCATGTTATATTGTCAGTTAAACTATTGTCTAGATTATGTTTTGTTTTATTATTTTTTTTTCTTGATGCCATTGTTGTTATTGTCGACGTTTTTGCTGCTATTGTCGCTTAGACGATTTTGTTTCTTATTTCTATACACAGAAAAAATTTTTGCGCCAGTAAAAGAATTAATCAAAAAATAAATCAGTTTTAATTAAATATTTAATTAACCTGATTAAATATTTAATTAAAACTGATTTAATTTTTGATTAATTCTTTTACTGGCGCAAAAAATTTTTTCTGTGTACGGTTTGAGATAAAGTCGTGCATACATTTTTTATTTATGTCTTTTTACTTCATCATGCTGTTTGGCCACGACTTGGCTATAAAATTAAGGCTTAGTTAGCCGGGAGTTACATAAACTTAATCCTACCGTAAAAAATAATATATCTTACTGCTAACTATAATTGTTCTAATTGCTTTACATACAACAAAATGAAGCAGCTGATTTGCAACGTTACTGTTACTGCCGGCTAACTGAGCCTCAAATTAAAAGTTATTTTTGTTATTCTTGCATTATGATTTCCATACTTAATAGTAAACTAGTATCCAAAAGAAAATTTAAACTTAACTATAGACAAATCTTAGTCTTCAACCTTTAAAACTCTTAATTAGATGATTTATGGGCACAATTACTCTATTCAGGAAAAAAAAGCTTGTATGGGGAAAATGCAAAATTATGGACCAATTCTCACCATTTTCACATTCGGTGGACAGCATTGAAACGATTAAAAAGGGATTCTTGGTGGATAAGTATAATAAAAGGTGCCTCTGGAACCAATATTTTTAACACAAACTATATATTAGTCATTAGAGGCAGAACTGTGTGTATCTAAATTGACTAAGAAACCCCAGATTAAAAACCTATGTTGATTAGGGTTATCAATCTAACACAAAATGTATGTTATTTTGTCAGTAAACTCTTTATGAAAAAGATAATAAGTTGTCATTAATTTAATGAAAAATTCTAACGAAATTACGAAACTCAATTTTGTAGTGTTAATGAAATTGCTTCCTTATAGTTGTAAAAATTCATTCCTGTAATGAAATTTTGCATTGGATTAAAGAAAAAAATTTAATGAAATTTATTCATTAGATTTATGAAGCAAAATTCTTTCTTTTGCTTGGTATTATATTGTAAATTTTTAGGGACATTTAAATTTGTCCTAAAATCGTTACTAGTACGGTTTTGGACTAGTTTATTACTAGTTGTTTGTTAGTTTGTTAGTTAGAAATGTGGTAAAATTTCGATTGCACAGCTTTAATCGTGACGCCATTTGTTGTAGGAACACTTTTTATGTAAAAAAAAATAAATAACTTGAAGGAAAATTCCTGTATTTATTTTGTTAAAATTATTCAGTTAAATACATCCAATTGACAATGTAGAATGATGACATAAACCATATCAGGGAATTTTACTAGTTTCTTAGACTTAAAGCGCAATTCAACTAAAGTAAAATGTCGGTGTAACAGGGAAATAATTTGTAGTATTATCTATCTCTATCCCTCTGGATCCAACGGTTAGTGCTAAGAATAATTCTAAAATAAAATTTACAACAACTAAAAACAATAATTAAGTATGAAAAAAATTTGAGGGGAATTTGCCAAATTTGTTTTTGCTTTTATTAGTACTTTTACTGTAAATAAAGCAACAAGTTTTAATATATTTTAAATTGCACAAAAATGAACTAGTTGGGCTTCTATGACAACAAAGCGTTAAATGAAAAATTCACAAATGCAACTAGTTCAGAGTAAAAATTAACTAGTAAATTTCTAACTAAATACTAGTTACTTTGTCTGCTGGATCATGTCGCTATAAATAAAATCAATTGAACTTCAGATATGTTTCCCTTATATAAATAGAAGTTATGTAATAATCGGTATTCGCTACAGCCGTCTTTGAACTGCAGAAAAGGCACTTCCGACATTGTTAATATGGGGAATACGAAACTAAAATATGTCGCCTATTTGAATTCTGATTAAGATCAACTGAAGATAAGAAATTTCAGAACTAATTAAAGAACTAACCTTTCAAGATATTTTTCGATTTATTGTTGCGAAATCGAATTATACTTTTAAATTATGTCTGAATAAAAAAAAGATGTTTATGTATATGACTTAATGGTACTTTAAGGTTTCCAACATTTTATTTACTAAACTTTTAATCCTATCAATCTATATGAAATATAAATTACCTTCGTTCCTTAGTATTTTACACTTAATATGTTTAACATATTTGTGTATAAACCAATGAGTACCCATTTTGTTTTTTGATGGAGTACGACTTTCTTAGGCTCGCTATGTCTGGGTTCACACTATGAAAGTTTTCTTTCAGAAAGTCTGAGTTTATGGGTGAGAGAGGAGAAAAGAAAAGCATGTTCTCTTCCCCTCTCACCAATAAAATCAGACTTTCAGAAAGAAAACTTTCATAGTGTGATCCCAGACTATATGTGGGTTGGGCTCAATGTTTTTTTTTTTTGTTAGTTTTCCTTTCTTAATTTTCTTATAAAGGGTGTTTATTTTTAGAGATGAGATCTTTAAATTGAAATAAAAAAATGCAAATATTTTTAATATCCATTGAATTGAGGAGCTCCAAAACAAAAAGGAACAATTCCACTTTTACAATTTTTTTAAAAATGAACAGCAAAAAATAAAAAATACTTTTAAGTCAGTACGATGTATATATGTATGTATGAGAAATTGTTGTGTTTTGATCCGATTCAAAGTAAATAAATTTGTTTAAACAATGACTATAAGGATGTTAGAATGTACAAAATGTATCAGTAAAAAAAACATTAAACTTAAAATGTGGATTTGTTGCGTTTTGTTATGGACCTCCTAATTGCTTTTATTTATAATTTTGGGCATGTGGTCACCACACGCACAAACTTTGCAGTAAATCCGGCTGCATTTCGGCAATTACGCGTTAAAATTCGGTTTCAAGTGTCCGAGCCTTTTTTGTTTTTCTATATACACCTGTGTAAATATATCGCTGGCTTAACATGTAAAGGCTCTAAGTCCACTTTTTTAAGAAATTGAGATTCTAATGCAGTAATGTGCAATAAGTAAAACTACATTGTTTACAAAGAAAATAATACAGTTATCTCATATTTTGTTGTTGTTTTGTAGTGATGAGCAAACGCGCTAAGTCCAATTTATTACAAGCTTTAAGTCCCAATCAGTGTTGTTTAGCCATTAAAAAATGCATTTAGCCATTAGCCATTTTTTTAGCCATTTTGCAACTGGTTTAGCCATAAAATTTTTCTTGCCGTGTTTCTTTTAAAAGAATAATTTTTATTTTATTATAAAAATATATAAATGAGCAAAATAAACATTTTAAATAATTAAAACGGCTTCAATTTAAATCACAACTTTTACAAATGTTGAAAATCGCTATAAACGATGATGATGAAACATCTTTCAAAATAAAGGAACAGTATTCCAATATTAAATTTATAAAACGGATCAACACAAACATCGGTGTTTCTTTCTGGTTGCAAGTATTTCAATAAAGAGATGCTGGCGGCAACAAATTTTTTTTAGAAATTTCAGAATTTACTATAAAGTTGCTCTCACTTCCATGGTCTAATGCTGAAATAAACATCGTTAAAAGTAATTTCAGAAATAGGTTACATTTAGCAACCGTTAATTCTATTTTATCAATGAAATATTTATACAACACCACAATAGTGGAGAGGCACTATGCGTTTGTGCTGATGTTTGTAACACCTTAAAATATTGGTCCTAAGCCCACCTTTTCGTAAACCGATTGACTCAGAACCACTTTCTGAGTCGAATTAACGATGTTTGTCCGGCTGGCTGGCCGTCCATGTAAACCTTGTGCGTAAAGTACATATCGCAAATTTGCGGATCATTTAATAAAATTTGGTACACAGGTTCTAATGAGGTGTAGGGTATCATATAGTCGGGGTTGACCGACTATATTTTCTTACTAGTTTTTTATTGAAGATCTGGAATCAAAAGGTCGGGTAAATGTTGTCGTGATTAACATTTACCTTCAAATTTTTTAAAACTAATAGGCACGAGTGATTCCTTTGAGATGAACAATAACGACACAAAATTGATCGATGATTTTATTTTTTAAATATCTTTCAGAATATTAAATAACGTTTATTCATATATAAGAAATTGATCTTAACTAACAATTTCATCGTAAACAACTTTAAATGAATTATTTCTTTTGTGTTATTGAATATTAATGTGTTTTTATTTAAAAAAAGCTTTAAGCCATTTTTTAGCCCATTTTTAGCCATTTTTTAGCCATTTTTCCCCGTAAATTTAGCCATTTTTGGTCTCCAAGTTTTGGCAACACTGGTCCCAATTAAAAGTACAGTTTAACCATCTCTCTCAAATTGTTCCATCACATGTATTTTTATTGTTTTTTGTCTCTTCTGTAAAATTTTAAAATATGGACTTAGAGCCTTTACATGTTAAGCCAGCGATATATCAACCAATAATTTAACCGACGTATTAAGTATACCAAACAGTGAGTTTTATTTAATGGATATAGTGGTGTTATAGCAATGGCTGGAACATAATCATCTCTTCTAATTATAAAAGAACAAAATTTTTTAATAAAAAAAGCTTGGCGAATTTAACTATGACTTAAAAGAAGAAAAAATTTAACAATTTGCGTACGTTGTTCTAACATAAGTCTATTTATATCGAATTTCCAAGCCAAACATACATGAATACAACCTAGAACTGCCTTTTAAAATCACACCCTTTAGTAGCTGAAATTTTTTAAGTTGTTTTCTTAAATGCCTGTATAAGTGTGATGTGACGCTAGCTTGAATTTAAGGTTTCTGAATTGCTATTGAACGGTGATGTTGTTTTATTTTCCTTTAAATCTTAAATAAAAACTAGATGGAGCATCAAAGATTCCTTAGCCGGAGTCATTTAGCCGGTTCCAAAAAGACGACTATGGAAAAGCAACCAGAAAAGAAAAAAGGAATAACAACAAACATACGTTCTAACATACATTGAAGCCTTTTTTTCTTTTTAAAAATAATTTTTTGGCTCTGGAGGCAATTCGATGGATGAAGTACGAAAAATTAAATTTTATGATTACAGTTAATTATAGCTCGAATATTTGTTTGTTGCACTGAAACTGTAACTAAATAGTTTTAAAAATGAAACGCTTTATTATCAGCATTTACAACATCAACAACTATAGTTAGCAGGTGCGAAGGGCACCGTAGACTATCAAAATGCTTGATGTCAAGCTCGTGTACGTGTACTAGACATAATATCCTAATCGGTTCAATTATCCACCAAGTGTTGTCGGTGTCACACGTACAAACTCATTTTCACTAACACTACCACAGCACTTGATGAGTATTTTGATAAGTGTGTGCTAGGAATGGGCAAAAAATATCGATATTTCAAAAAAAAAAAATCAATATATATCGCCGATATTTAAAATATCTCGATATATCAATATATCGATATTGAAATACGGCTATTCAATTCGATATTTTTTAAAGTCAAAATTTTAACCGTTTTCCAGACAATATGTTTTTTTAAGAATCATTGCATGCATCATATGTTTTTTTAAACTAATATGAAGATCTAAAATGATTGGCATTAAAAAGAAGCAGTGCCGGATACAAGAAGAAGATTGACAGGAAAGCACATAAAACAGAGAGTGATCCTGATGTCCATATCTGATGATTACAGGTTTGACTAAAACAATCAAAAACATTTCTAGTTAAAGTTGGTACTTGTGGGGTGCAATTCAAATTTTAAAGTTAGTTGGTACTTCCATGACTTATTAACTTCCATTTAAATTTTTCGTAATTTACTTTTTTTTTGGATTTCATTTGGTTTTTTTGTATTCTTCCCTTTTGATTTTGTTATAATTGAATTTTTTTGTTTTTATTAATTTTTTGAAATAAAATGAAACAATAAAAAGTAACAATGTAATTACATATCGAATATCTTATATCTTATATCATATCTTATAGCAAAAATGATGTAACCAACAAAAATAAAATTTTACAGGAGAAGTGTTTTCTTTAAATATTTTTGCTTTAACTCTAAGTATTCGTTTGAAATTGCTTTTGCTCCTATTTCGTATTGGTACTTGCCAGAGATATGAGATTTTTAGAAATGATGCAAAGGTCAAAAGTGATCGATTTTCATCAAAAAACAAAAATCTTAAATGTTGTTGGTTACATCGTTTTTGCTATTAGGGCTCGATATAATATGTTTGTTCATAAATATGTATGTACAAAGGTATTTTAAATTTTTTAATTTGGTAATAGTTTCGGCAAAATACGTTCGATATATCGATATTTTTGAAATAAGAAATATCGATACTCTTAAAAAATATCGATTCGATATATGTTTTCAATTTGCCCATCCCCAGTGTGTGCCCAGTATGGTATTAAAAAGGTATTTAAGAAAAAAAATGTGATCTTATCATTCGGCTCACCCCCAAAAATGTGCCAATAGTCTTTGCGATGGCAAAGTTTTGGCTCAGTCTGATAATACTAACACGTGTCGCATTGAGGTTAAAATAACGAAAAAATATGAAGAACTGAATCAATAACAAGTATTAGCAGCACAAAAAGATTCAGACACAGATTAGTAGCAGAACCAGAAATAAAAAAAGGAGGTACTGCCGAGGAACCGAAGAGATAATTACTGAAAAATTTTCTGTACTAATCGAAAGATGTACTATTTTGTATACTCTGAAACAAAAATGTATCTAAATACTGCAAAATGGTGTGTAAAATTTGAGAAATATAGGTTATTCTACAATTTACAAATTGTTTATTCAAGTCTACAGACGTTTTTCGTAAATGCAGAAAAATAGTTATAAAGAAGAAATTTCTTCGATTTAACTTTAGCCTTTTTAGTTAAATTGATTAAAAAATTAGTCAAATTTACTAATTATGGTTGTTAAATATTATTATGTTTGAAGAATTTTTATTCATTTTAACTTATAAATATAGTTATTTTGAATATCTTTTGTATTTAAAATTGGCGTATCATTATTCAAATTAAATAATAAATTAAGTATATCCAATGAAACCCTTTAGAATCATGCACATTGCTGCCCTATTAAAGCTAACATACGACATTCATCAACTGATATTGCAAGAGCTGCCAAAGACTGGAATCCTCAAGGTCAACGCCAGCCTGGACGACTACAACATTCCTGGATCCGGTCCATCAAAAAAGAACATGAAGCTGCTCGTCTTACATGGAACGAGATTAAACTACTTACCAGAGGTGGAAATACATCGAAAGAATTCGTTAACGTCCCATGTTCTCCGTAAACATTTTATTATTAATATCAGTTTTGGATAAATAAAGGACATTTTCATACATATATTTTTAGAATTATAAGATTTTGACTCAAAATGAAATAAATTTCTTTATTAAATTTAAGATTCCGTTGGTAATTGAGTTAAAATGGTGAGAAGGTTCCTTTTATCCTATAAGGAACGTATATGAACGAAAAAAACTAAAATATTTTATTTTTTCATATTCAAAATGACATAATTTTACTGAATTAGCCGATTGTGTTGAGCTTATTTCTTTGATATCTCGAAAACTACTGTACATACGAAGATGATTTTAATGTCATTTTAAAGAGAATACTTGCAGCTACAACCCATATATTGAAAAAAAAGTTTATTGAAATAACTGAAAAATTCCGAATTTCCGCAATAAAATTACCTTTAAGCAAAGTTAAATTTTTTTCTTATACACAGAGAAAACAGATTCGTGATCACAACCGAATTTGGCGCCAATCGAATTTCGTCGGTTGCATGTACTATCACACAATTCGGTTACAATTACTGAAAATTTCGTTGCTTAGCATAATATTTTTGATAGCAACATTTGAATTTTAGTACACTATCAGTTATAACAACAGAAATAGGATGATTATTAGAATTCAAAAATATGCTTACACTAGAATATATGATAGATGCAACTGAATAAACACATAATTGGTGTTCATAACAAAAGATTTGATTGTCTTTATCAATATTTTTTTTAACCTGTTACATAAACCATTTTCCCGATGTATTAGATAGGAAATCAAAATAATTCCAATAAACTGCATTTTTTGTTAGTATATTTATTTATTAATAGTTTTATGTATAGTTTACAAATTAATAAATTCTATACAAACACATGCATCCAGCTTTCCACATCATCCAACGGATTTCCAAAGGTGTACAGCTTATCCCATAATGTTCCAACAAAAACAATCTTTGGCTGCAATTCAACGCAATCTAGTGTCTGAAGTAAAACAGAATAATTAACATGTGGTTTTTACAATACGAACAGTGATTGAAGCTGTAAATTAATATGAAAATCACAAAAAAACTGAGCGATTGTCATATAATGTATTTATAACATATTTGTTTGACCAATGTACACGCGGAGGAAAATATTAACAATATGTACATGTATATGTATTGTACATATGTATGTATGTCTAAGATATTGCCCAGATAGCATCGGATGTTTGCTAGACGATTGCCTAACTCCTCAAAAAATCTTCTGATGATTATCTGATGAGTAACAATAATAAAAACATCTAAATTTTTTATTTATTAGTTTTTTTATACATTTTCTGACACGCTTGTCTTTTAATCTTGGAATGAACCTTTTGCGGCTCTCCTTATGAGTCATATAACAATTAGTGAGCTACCTAATTAGGAGCGTTTTTAAAACATGAAAATTCACTAGTTAATACAATTTTATTTAAACCAGCTGACGTAAGGATCTGTCAAATAAGATTTTCCAACAGGATTGTTGTTGAATTCCTGATCTAAAGGTTTCTTTCGTATAAATTGTATGAAAAAGAAGATTGATGCTCTTGTTTCGGTGGCTCAGTTATATGTGTAAGCATTCCACAAGTTGTAAGTGAATTCCTACAAGAGTCTCATAAGATTCTTGATGTGCTTTCTGAAAGCCTCATTAGAAAATTTTTACAGAAATCTCAAACAAATTCGTCTACGATCAATACACTGTGCAACAAAAAAAAACACCCTCAATACTTGCAACGCGAAATGAAACTAGAATATTGGAAGAGCAAATCTGCCAAAGGGTTTTGAAAAGTTAGCTTGGGTTCCCGAAATATGGGCCCCTAAAGTTTTTGAAGTTTTTGAAAAGGCGTTTGGTATAAGTCAAAAAAATACCAAAAGTTCATGCAATTTATGTAAAACGGGGTTTAAAGAAGTTCAAAAATTTCAACGCCAGGAATTTCGAAAATCCGTTTTACATACATTGCACGAACTTTTGGTCTTAAAAGACCACTTGTAAAATTTGATGCAGAAAATATTCGTGGAACTTTTTAACCCTCTAAAGTATAGTATAATTTTGTTGGGAAGTAACAAATGGACAAAAATGACACCCTTAAATGAGTATTTATATATCCTAAGAAAAGAATCGCCATACGATTTTACTGAAGACGTTAACCCTCTAAAGTGCCGTTTTAGTATACTTTGGTTGGTAAGTTAAAAAAATGACAAAAATGACCCTCAAAATTAGTGTTAGAGGGTTAATGTATTCTAAGCTGAGAATCACCATATAATTTTACAGAAGACATTAGTAAAAGCTAACTTTTCAAAACCCTTTGGCAGATTTGCTCTACCGGTATTCTAGTTTCATTTCGCGTTGCAAGTGTTGAGGTTGGCGGCAATGACCCGAATTTTTTTGCACTGTTATATGTATAAGCGTCTTTCGCTGTGTTGTAGAAATATCTCGCAGAGGAATCAGCTTGTGTAACAGTATCTCCCGTGCGAGGAATCTTTTACGATTACAAATTGCGCTTGTCGACGACTAATGCTCTTCATGAGAATGCCAGCAGATTCTTTCGATTGAAAATGCTAGCTGGGTATATAAATGTGTGTATTTATAAGAAATACAATACATACATACATAAATATGTACGTGCATAACATAATTATAAAAATACTTAAATTACTTACCCCTATTTATTAAGTTTTTGCACATTTTCTTTAACGCAAACTTATTTATTTTAATATAAAATTAAAATTATTTTATTATTTTTAATGTTTTGACAGAAAATTTAGTAAACAATTGGGACATATAACTTGTTTTTTGGTTGTGATTACCAAATAATTATATTTTCATTTGTTGTACCCGAATTGAAACTATACTAGCAATCGATAATTAGCTGCAATAAATAAATTAACATTTATATTACAAAATTTATTGACGAACTCAAATTATGAATTGCAAAGACCAATATTCAGTATTGCCCTGTATTAAATTCGGTTGTGATTCTAACCATTTGTACTAATTTTTAGAACTAAATAAAATAAGTTATCATAACTAATAAAAGAATTGATGGAATGAAATTTCAGCTAGAATAACGTTTTAATATTCAACAGAATTAAAAATCAGTTAGAACTATACATTTTTAATAGTTACAATAATAAATTATATTTCTTGATCAATATTTTATTACTGCAACCGTTTTCCAACCAATTTGTTTTCTGTGTATACTCGTAGTCGTTTTAGAAACAAAAAATTACCTAAAAAAAACGGATAGCACCACTGGATCAACGTGCTCCAGTTAGGTTAAAACGTTAGGTGCCCGGCTTGTCTGTCCTTTTAAAGGTTGCGAAAGAAAAAAAATCATATCTTAAAAAAGAAAAAAAACCACCTCCTTCAAAGTTCAACGAGTTTTAAAGAAGATATTACATTTGCAAAAAATATTTTCAATAAATAGTTTGTAGCTCCAAATATTCTTTTTAAAATTAGATTTAAATCATCTTCGTGTGTACTTTACTTTTCGAGAAGAAATAGGATGAACACATTCGACTAATTCAGCTAATTAAAAACAAATTTTTTTTTCGATCATATATGTTGGTTATAGGATAAAAGGAACATTCTGACCAAATTTCATTAAAATCGAAAGGGGTCGGGCCCCACTCGTGGTCGATTTGACATGGAATTACCCATATACGAATCTTTAGGTTATAACATATCGACCCCTTTGCGCGAAATTATCGTATATGCCAAATTTTTTGAAATTTTGTTTTTGATGCAATCTTGTTCCACATTCAAAGAGACGTCACCTGGCAAAATATTGTGAGCGAAATCCACTTCGTCTTATCTTATATTATCTTAGCACATGTATATTTTCATTTTAATATTGCAAGTGAAAGCAGAGAAAAGTAGATATATGGATGTCCTGTTAAATTTGAAATTTGTAACATACGATAATTTCGCGCAAAGGGATCGATATGTAATTTTGTTCTGTTGTGTCCATTATGTGTGATTATCTGTAAATGCTATGGTATGGGTTATTATAAGATTGTGATTGACTGACTATACTTTTTTAATAGCGTTTCCATATATTTCAATTTATTTAATTTTAAAATGGGGTAGGCATTTGATTAGTTAAAGCCATCGTCAACAAAACATTACGCAAAACAAATACGGTTATTGCCTGGGGTAATAGATTATTCGACATTTTTAAAACTCGGATTTTAAATAGCATACAAATTTAAAACGGAGTTATGCTTTTAAAAATTTTAAAAATGCTCGGTTAACCGGGTTTAAAAATATGTTACATTTTGTAATTAAACAATTTATATCTCTCCAAAATCTTTTCGTGTTAAGATATATCACCAATAATTTAATTTATTTAAAAAATAACCGGGTTTTAACACAGGTAAGAAAAAATAAATCGATCACCCATCTCTGTTTTTTTATTTACAAAATTTAACTGAATTTTAGGGTTTTTCCTACCAAACCAAACAAGTTTAGTGCGTACTTCTTTATTGGTGTATTAGAGGGTCTCAATATAAAATGCGGGGGTTTGGTTTTGATTGATGTTTATACAAAATGCCAAAAAGCAACAAAAACAAACATTAACTATATATGTATCAATGTACTTTGTATATACAAACATAAGAAAAACAAACATACGACAAACCTATAAAATGTCAACCTAAAATAATATTGACAGAATGTCGCTTTTAAATCAACAACTAAAAGGAAAAAAAATATTTTTATCATAAAAATACAACGAAATCGATAAAATTCAATTGGTGCACAAATAAAAATTTACATGTAAATTAAATATTGACATTTATTTTCTATTTTCTATTTTTTTTTTTGAAATTTAATTTAACTTAATTGCTACAATCATTTTGACTAATATTTTGTTTTAGACTGACCATATAAAATTTGTGTTAAAGAGAAAGTTAACAAGTAAGAGCGCTTTCTTGAGCTGTGCCGAATATTTAATACTCTCCACCAAGAGTTAGAATGTTTCAGGAGTGGTCTTTTGATGGGGTATATCAGTTTTGCCAAGTAATTTTATTTCTTCCCTCCAAAAAAATTTAAAAGTCCTAAAAAAAGTTTAGATATTCATTTCATGTAAATTTTCCACAATATAAAAATTAAAAACATTTTTCGGCAAGAAATTGAAAATTTTGTACAAAATTATTAAATGAAATAGTTTTATTCAGCTATGCGATCGATTAAAAACAACTATTTTTAAAAGGTGTGATTAATTTTCAGCAATTTTCGAATCCGTTTCCGAATTACCGTCTTAAATTTCTGTTCAAAATACAGTACAGTAAACTTGCATACATGATCTTAAGATCTGTTACAGAAATCAATTCCGACCGAAAGTAATTTCATTTTATGTGAAGCAAGATACGAAATCACTTCCACTTTCGATTTGTGACAGGCATAATTATATCCAGTCGATGATTTTCGATCACTTGTTCTTACATTTCCGGCGGTATATCGGTTCTTACTTAAAGAATGTTGGTTTTCAAATGCTACAGCATTAGGTAATTATTCGCGGTCTTTGACTTGGCCCCACAAAAGGTCTAATGGCGTCAAAAAAACATGGGAAACTAGGTGTTCTAGAAACTTCCAATGCATCCAATATCTAGTGCATTATTTGTAATTACAGGTAAAAAGAGGCGGTTATCATACGGCCATAGCTCTCTGAATTGACGGTAATGGTTCTTTCAGCGTCATTATCGGAATTTTACTAACGAAAGCGTTATTTTCGTTAGTGCGCACATTTCGATGATGTACAGACCTGACCACATCTGTTACGCTTATAGGCTCTTGAAATTTCTTTATAATCCTGCCAATTCCTTGTACACTAGATCTGTTATGACGACCATTAACACACCGTAAGGCTTGGAACGTGGACACGTTTAAACTACAACTTTTGTAGTAAGTTTTCAATATTTTTGCGCGTTTTTCGGTAATTAGACTATCCATATTCGTAAATGTCAATCCTATTACTTAATAAATGACACTACAGATGACAGCTTTGCAAGTTTTAATACCACAAGATGGACAACTCTGTATAAACTTTATAGATAATATCTTCTTTTGTAGGGCTAACATTTTTTATTAAAAGAACATTATAAAAACAAGTATTGCTATGAGTTTATTTTATCATTTTCTAACAATTAGAAATAAAAGTAAATTATTTAATCTTGTAGAGATTAAGTATCTTTTTTTTGGACTTGGAATACTCAAAATTGTAAACTCTCTTCTCTATTTGCAATTGTATTGTAGTTATCAATTATACTCTAGAGAAACATTGAAAGGCAAAAAAGTAAAAATAAATATAGCGTTACCTGAAACGCAAAAGGCCCTAAGTAACAAAATATTAAAAATTAACTTTTTCATTGATTCTGACAAAGGTCCACAATAAATTTTGCAAAAAAACAAAAGGGTATAACTACAAGGATTATATGGTAAACGCTTAACGGTCTAACTAACAGTAACTAATAGAAGAAAAATTAATTATCAATAGTTTAGGGCGATTTACCAATTTTTCGTTTTAAATAGTTTTTGCTTTTCCTGTAAAATTTTCAAAATATTAGATAGGACCTTTTGCGTTCGATTCCCGCCAGAGACTCTGGTTTCTTTCCTGCAGGCAAGCGTAGGTCTTCGCGGGGATTAGCTTAGGGAATTGAAATAAAAAAAACATATCGATACCTTCAGGTGTAATAGAGTTACATAAGTCCATATTTTTTGAAAATTAAGTTTTTAATCCATTTCAATTAAGTACACAAAAATACATATGTACATATGCATGTAGTTTGCAGAACAAAAAAAATAATTAAAATGTTTTATTTGCTGCTTTGCAATGGTATGTAAAAATGCTAAGTCCAAATAATGTTAAAGGTAAAGTGCTAAGCCCCATTTCAATATGAAATTTTATAACAAGATATAAAACTTTTCGCTGTTAATATTAATTTTTTTTTTCAAATTATCAAATAACATTTTTGACTTTTACTAATTTTTTGGATCTTTTAAGAAAAGCATACTGATTTTCATATCTTTTTTATAGTTTGGGATTTTGATTAATATTTTTTATTTATTTAAATGGTGACGTGACACCTTTCATATGTGTTTAATTTATCAAAAAAATTGTTTTTGCGATGTGTGCTAATCAGTTATTTGCTAAGTGAAATAGTCAAACAGAATGTAACTATTGAGTAAAAGATTATTGAAGATGGCCACACAGTCAGATTCCTCCACTTCCCAGTTTCGACAACTCATCGGCCATCATTAAGAAGACTTCTGGCTTCCAGTCCCACCACATACTGCTTAATAGGAAGAAGATGTGAAACACCATCAATACCCCCTTGAGACGTACTTCGTATTACCCCTTTCATGCACATCTAAGAGCCTTAGATAGGATTCGTAAGATTGCGTAATAACATGCATAAAAGCCTCTTTAGACGACCGTAAATGTAATGAAATGCAATGTAACGTACCGTAACGTACTGTAAGCTCGTTTGTGCACTTATATAACATGTAAGATCGCGTCAGCTGTTTTTTAAAACATAAGCAAAACACATTAGTATACATAAAACAACACACACAGTGATGAAAATTAAAAAAGTTCAAATGGTGACCGCTTTGCAGAAAAAGTACCAAGTGATTTAAATACTATTAAAACTGTATTTCTTTATGTAGAAATACATAAATAATTTAGTATTTGATATTAATATTACAGATTTACAATAAACAAATATGTATTATAGCAAGTATAACATGTACTTACATTATTTTGAAAATGTGCATAAACAAACCAGGGTTTTGATACCAATAAAAATCAGAATTTTGATTGTTTGTGTATATGTGTGCATTTGTTTTTTTTATGCATCTAAACATATATTTCTATAAATTTATTATGTGTACATATGTAGTGTAAGTTAGTGCCGGTTCACACAGGTCAAGTTTGTCTCGTCAAGTCTTGAGTTTTTAGGAAAGAGGGGAAAAGAAATGGCATTCTCTTTTCCCTTCTCTCCTTAAAGCTCAAGACTTGACGAGCCAAACTTGACGTGTGTGAACCAGCACTTATTTTGCACAGATATTATTACTAGCAAAAGTAACAAAGAAAAAGAGCGATTTTAGCCGCATTCCATTTAAAATACAAACAGCCCATCACTGTCACGTAACCTCGTAATGAAAATCTATTTTTTATAGGTTGGCACGTTACGGTTAAGTGATATTACAGTCAGTTAAGTATTTACATTGCTTTCAATATTACAGAAACGACCAGCTGTTTACATAACATTAACATATCTACATTTACAGTCGGCTAATTGGGCCCTAAGAACGACTACCACTACCAATGTGTATAGCCATCCCACTACTGACGCCCTGATTCCCAAGCTCCTACCAATCGATTATCTACAAGCATATTAATCACTGAAACACCTCTAAAATACTTAATTTTTCGTTAAATTTATAAATATAAGTTTTATTAAAGCAAAAGTGGCTTCAGAACAGAAAAGGTGATAGGCTAAGTCACAAAAACCTTTGTTAGGTCCATAATTTTCGTTGTACATGACTTCTTTCCCTTTTTTGTAAAATTTATTTAATTGCACTAAGCTCCTTAACGACTGAAAGTTACGATATGTTTTATAGTTTTATAAAGAGAATGTATTCAAATACATTCCCTGCAGGATATTGAAATAGTATCTAATTAGTACCAAACTAATACAAAAATATCCAGTACTAGTTCTCAACTGTAAACTTTTCTATACCATCTTTATGCTCAAATTAACATTGAGTGTGCTTGGAACAACACTAGTACTATTGGTTCTGGACGTGTACTAGTACACTTGGACCACATTGGGTGCTTTTTGAATTAGCATTTTAAAATTTTTTGCCATAAATAAATGATTTGAAATCAAATTTAAGAAGCAGTATCAAAATAGAAATATGTACTAGAATTTTAGTTTTGTTACAATAAATTCTATCAGTCTACAATTAGTGCCCTTGTACTACATCAAGTACTGGTACTCATATGCACTAGTATTTTTATATAAAAACTCTAACTCCGTTAGCACAAGTACTTATTGTTCTAGTAATTGTACTAGGGATGCCAATCCCGAAATCCCGAATACCGAAATCCCGGGATTATTCTAAAAATTTAAGTCCCGAATCCCGGGATTTTTTATGTAAAAATCCTCAACAAGCTCAACAAGTTGAGAATGATGACAAATACCCTGCAGAAGATTAAGAGTTAATTGTCTAAATGCCACTAGTACAATTGCTAGAACAATAAGTACTTGTGCTAACGGAGTTAGAGTTTTTATATAAAATTACTAGTGCATATGAGTACCAGTACTTGATGTAGTACAAGGGCACTAATTGTAGACTGATAGAATTTATTGTAACAAAACTTAAATTCCAGTACATATTTCTATTTTGATACTGCTTCTAAAATTTGATTTCAAATCATTTATTTATGGCAAAAATGTTAAAATGCAAAATGCTAAATTCAAAAAGCACCCAATGTGGTCCAAGTGTACTAGTACACGTCTAGAACCAATAGTACTAGTGTTGTTCCAGGCACACTCAATGTTAATTTGAGCATTAAGATGGTATAGAAAAGTTTACAGTTGAGAACTAGTACTGGATATTTTTGTACAAGTTTGGTACTAATTAGATACTAGTTCAATATCCTGCAGGGTACATTTCGGCGTCTTCTACAATAATTCACACTACAGCAGCAATATTCTCTTCGGTACGCACATTTATTTGCGTCGTTAAGTGTTTTGCATCGAAATTCGTAAAATTAGTGCGAAAACGATCAATAATTGCACGGATTGTTTGCTCACTAGTGCCCGTAATTTCTACAAAAAGAAATCTAGCTGTGCATAGAAGTCTATGGTATAAAAGCTGGCATATTTTAAAGAAAAACTGAAGGTAAAAACACGTTGGCAAAATAAACGGTGAATTAGGTAAAGACAACTATTAGGTACGAACACGACCTGCTTTTTTTTAGAAATTACGGCTATAGGTCGGCTATGTTCACCGTAAAATGGACAAAGTAAATTTCCATTATTCAGAAGCGTTGTTGCAACGTTAAACGATTCATTATGACTTGTCACTTACTGAACAGAAATGTTAACACAGTTTGACATTATCAGCTTACAAGCCATAGTTATCGTTATCGATAACTCTAATGCAGCTAAAAAAAAATCACCCAATTAACACGTTAAGAATTAAACAATAAAACCATAATTTTTATGCATAAACCATGCAAATGCTGTGGACAACTATAATATAACAGAGAGTCGCAAAAGGTTCATTCCAAGATTAAAAGACGAGCATGTCAACAAATAAATAAAAAAATATTAAGATGTTGTTGTTGCTCTTCAGATAATCATTAGAAGATTCTTTTGGGAGTTGTATATTAAACATAATCGTCCAACAATCAGCCACTGCTAGCTGGGTATGAATTATAAATACATTTAACTTGTATTATTACAACTGTGTATCTTGTTTGTATCTCTTTAGAAATATTTTAAAGTTTAATTTGCTTCAAGGACTTTTAAAGAGATAGACATCTATCTCTCTCTTTCTCTGCTTTCTTTGAAATGGCCAATTCTTAGGAACATTTTTATGCAAATAGTAGCAGGATTAGTAAATATACACACATTTGCCAGAGGGCTTAATAAATTTAACAAAATAAAGAACTGAAAGAACTAAACAAATTTAAAAACTACAAACGAATTGTGTTTGAACAAATTAAAAGCTTGTAAGTAAATTTAGTATCCAGCAACATAAAATTAAACGAAATTTAAATTTCTATCTTTATTTTTCTAAAATAGACCTGAACATTTGCCTTAAACCATTAAGTTATCCTTTACATTTCAGCAAAGTACAAAGTTAAGAAAGGACATATAAAAAGAACATTATTTTCTTATCACTTCACTTAAAAGAAGAAAAAAAAAACATGCGTGTATTCTGCAAATCTAAACAGAGGCTTTGTTTAGATTCGCAATATACAAAAGGATGAAAATCCTTGCGGTCGAATAAAGGAAATCGTAAAACCCATTCACCATGTTTATAAAATAAATGTAAAACGACAACTATGCCCACGGGCGATTTGGTGCCAGAAACGATAACAATAAAGTGATGAAATAAAGTTCATTTAAAAAATGTTATTTTTGACAATGATAAAAAAAAACTAAAATAAAGTTATAATAAATAGAATCTGGTAATTTATTTCTCATGGAAAATATTGAAGGAATAAGAGTCTTATTATAGGACTATTTAAGTAAACATAGTCTTATAATAAGACTATTAAAATATAAAGGCTTTCAAATTGTAATTTATTTAAAATACACATTCAAGGTATATTTACACAAGGTAGACTCATTTGGGAGTGTAGACATGCTGCTCTATAAAAATAACCGTGTGGAACGGAATTGTCAAAATTGTCTTCATATAAATTTAACGCACACATGTACAAATTTTGGCTCATTTACACGAAATTTGACATTGGTGTTCCAACTTAGGTAAACAGCTGACAAACATATGGGCCAACGAGTTTACCTTGTGTAAATATACCTTGTACACATTCGAGTTAAAATGAAAATTTATATAATAAATTTATAATTTTAAATTTCTATGAACATTCAAGGTGTTCTAATTTATATGAAAGTTTAAAAGTGTTTTGATACCAGTTCGCCGGGCAGATTTTTGTTCCTTTATAATAAAAAAGTAACGAATTAAAATTTGAAGCGAATCCGATAACGTTTAGTGGACCCGAAAACAACTATGCCATAAACAGGTTATGAGATGTTTATGATGATAAACTAGTTTGAGAAACTTGTTTATCCATACAAATTACAAATAAGTTTGTTACTATATTCAAGAAATGAATGAGCGAGAAGTGAAAGTTTTCATTTTGGTGCTAAGAAAATGATAACTAGAAAAAAAATGACTGAATGTGACCGAAAACTTGATTTCGGTCATTTCTTTCTATCATTTTCTTAACACCAAAATGAAAAATGTAACTAACCGCTCATTCATTTCTTGTAGGGTAGTTACAAACAAACCGTTTTTGTTAATGCAACTCTGTTATTTAAAATTTTGTTCTGGCAACGCTAGTGATATTACACATTTGATCAAAACTAAAAAATTAAAGTGAAAAAAATTACTTTTATCTGTGAGAAAAAACATTAAGAAAAATAAAATAAACAAAGAAAATTCCAAATTTATACAATGTCAAAAAAATGGCAAAATAACGAAAAACACAAAGAGGAATAAAAAAAAACAAATAAAATTAAACAGAATATTTTTAAGAAAATAAGCTAAACTATTAAATTAAATGAAAATTTTTTTTTTGCCATTTTCAAGTTATTTTTCTTTAAACTAAATTTTTTTATTTTTTCGATAATAACAATTGGGGGATTCACAAGATGTGCTATCAAGTCATATCGTCATAATGTCCTAAATAATATTTAACAATTGTTTAAAAAAAAAATTGTTGTGTATCAAACAAAATAAATATTTTAATGCTGTGTTCATTAATTCGTCATAACTATACAGTAGAGATCTAAATTATAATCGGTTGCCCACAGCAGTCATATATATTTCTTATAATTATTTTAAGCCATATGACTTTATGACAACCTTGTGAATGCCCCAAATATATAAACAACACTAAAATAGTTGTCGTTTACTTAACACAAACAGCTGGCTTAACGATAACAAGTGTTGTTTAAAATGTTACAGAATAGCAATATCGTTAATTTACTTGTTAAATTTTTTAACAATGACAACTTTTGTTAAAATTAATTACTGAATCGCACTACAGATATCTGTTTGTAGAAATTACGGGCATTAACTGTCTAAAATGCTGATGTAAACGGTTTGGTTTATGAAAGTAGCTTACGATCAGGTTCAAATTAATAACTACAAAACTTATAAAAGCCACGTTACAGTGCTATATTCGGCTATGCCAATTCTTTTATACATTTCATCATGATGCAATAAGCACAGAAAGTTATCCAGATCGCTATTCACCAATCCCGCCCACATTTTGTTGGATGTTCTGTATTGCTAACCAAGATGCCGTTCTCAAGATATACAGAAATCTAAAATATCTTTGTAAAGGAAGCCATGCCATGCCCACTTCTACAATCCCGCCCAAATTTTGTCGATTGTTGTGTATTGAGAATAAAGATGCTTGTACTTAATTTGGAATCTTTTATTCTTGCCAAAAAATACCAACAAAGGAATTATTGGCAAAATTAGAGGCAGTGGTATCTTTTGCTCACATCTCAGCCGAATTTGAATTTCAAACTTCTCTTAGATCAATGTCGTTGAAATAACAAATGGAATGACAAACTTTTATACATCCTTTCACCTTCACAAAAAAAGCATTAACGAAGTATGAAGCACACATCAAGCGATTTCCATGCAAATGCATATTTTTTGTCGATAGTCTAAGAACGATGTCGACCAATTATCAAGCCGAATCATTAAATTTGCATTAAAATGGCATCGAGTTGTTTTTGCATATTTTAGTAAAAATGCATATTATCGCATATTAAGATTTTGAATGCATATTTTGACATTTTTTGGAGATTTTAAATAATAAATACATTCTTTTGGAGGTTGGCTTTAAATAAAAGATTTCGACAAAAGATGCTCCTATTTTAAACCGATGCAGCACCTGCCATGTACTCTAAAGAAAAATCAATCCATCCGTACTCAAATCAATACGAAGCGGTATTAATAGTACAGTGAGTACGGATTTTCATGAATCAAGTACAGAAAGATTCATTCAAATACGGATTTTCAATCGCAAAATACTTAAATTATCCATATTCAATCCCGATATCGTACTTGAAGTAATCCGAAAATGAGATTGATTTAAGTTAACCTAAGATTGAATCATTCTCAAAATGCGCTTAATTCAAGTAATATAAAGTTGATTTTATCCCGAATTCGTGCTTGAAAAACACAAAATAAAGATATTAGAAAGGAAAAGTTTTTATGGTTGATTTACTTACCCGTATTATACCTTACAAAATGATAAAACACCAACATCATGCCCGATATGGTTTTAACTTTAGAAATCTTACGTACACATTTAACCAAAAATATAAATTAAATGAGAAGCTACCCAGCAAACACAGAAATACTCCATATGTATTGCCAAACGTATTGCCTGGATGAAAAATATTATTGCGGCAATAATCGATTTCGTATTGCGGAAGATACTTCCTTCGGGAAGAAACGTGTCTCGATAGCAATACTCCTAAGCAATACGAAAGCGATTCTTCTAGATGATAAACTAGCAATATTGCCAGATAACCACTTATAAGAAAATAGGAAGATATCGCCAAAATATTATTAGGATGATAAAAAGAAGATTTTGCATATCAAAAATATTAATTTACACACATTTTTATTTTAAATTAAAATGTTTATTATATTACATATATGTAGTTAAAAATAATACAATTTATAAATAAAATAAAGTATTATAACAAAAATTGAGAAAGAATAGAGAACATTATGTTTATTTACCCGTTTTTCGACCATAAATTTAGCAGCTTTTCTCTTGGTTAGTTCTCCAATATCTGTAATATTTGTTTTCGTGGAAATTACGCCTTTTTTATACATACATACATATGTACATATATTTTTTGATGTACCAAAAATGTAAATGGATTTATAATTATAAATAATATAAATTTTTTTCTGTCTATGTTTTTTAATTTTTTTAAAAACTATAAATGAAAGAAAATGAAAATTTACTTTAATTATTTTCTTCTAGATGACAATTTTGGGATATTGCTTAACTATTGCCTTAGGTGATATCTTCCATTTGTTTGCAGGGAAGAGTTTAAATTTATTTTTAACCCTTTGTGGTACACATGAGTCTGGCCAGACCTTTTTTCAAAGTGCATAGGAAACCAGAACATGCGTAAGCCGGAGGTTTAAACATGTTCTGTTTTTGCAACACACAAAAAGCAAATCGTTTTTTCCAAACTTGTGTTGTGTTCTTGTAAATCTAAAAAAAACAAGTAAGAGTGCTATATTCGGCTGTGCCGAATCTTATATACCCTTCACCATGGTGCAATAAGAACAAAAAATTATGTGAACACCATTCTTAAGATATAAATAATTATATTTTGTGCCACGCCCACTTATCCAAACCGTCCACATTATGTCGGATGTTGTGTTTTAACAACCAATTTTTTGGGAAATATGTTCTACTAAAAATTGCCGATGTTTTGATACATAAGTCGTTTCCATAGGTCATATGGCAGCCCTAAAATGTAGGATTTTATAAAAATTTTAATGATTTTTAGCCCATTTTTGGAGTATTTTGCTAATAAATTGCCCATTATCTAACCGATTTGATTGTTTTATATACCGGCGTGTTAAGGAATAATTTATATACATTTATATACACTTGTATATATTTTAACAAACTTAATTATAAAAAAATAAAAATGAGTAATTTTTGGGAATTCAGTATTTTGGTTATAACTCAGCCATTTTTTAACCGATTTGACAGAATTATATACCGACGTGTTTAAGAAGGAATTTACCATTTAGCTGAGTTATAAAGCTTGGACTCGGGGAGATCTATGGTGGGTACCACGCCCACTTCTCCAATCCCGCCCACATTTTGTAGGATGGTGTGTATTTGCTACCTAAATGTGTGTACCTAATTTGGAAACTTTGGCTTTTGCCGTTCCCCAGATATACAGCAAAAAGTAATAAAATTACAACAACCACAAGGGATTTTTGGCAAATATTAGAGGTAGTCGTGGTTTTTTGCTCATATCTCAGCCATTTGTGGATCGATCTTGTTGAATTGCAATAGCAACCGATGGTAGACTATATGTGACACAAATGTAAAACAACCTAGCCGCTATCATGTCTGGAGTCTCCGGAAAACACATATCAAACGTAAGACGGACAGACGGACGGATATCGTTAAATCAACTTCTCTCCTCATAAGGACCCAGAATATATATACCTTATAGGGTCTAAGATCAATATTGTAGAAATTACAAACGGAATGACAAACTTATATATACCCTTTTCCACCTGAGGTGAAGGGTATAAAAACTTTGAAAAACACACAAGTATGCGTTTTGTAATTTTACTCTCAGAGTGGTATTTTCGAAAGTAATACCATTTAGGATTTGAGTGCGTTTTAAGCTGAAGGTCCACACCATGCGTTTATGCATGTGTTCTTTCAGAATCAGTTTAATTGTGTGTGACAAGCTACACAACAAAACGCAAAGAATGCATACACGTATCAACGCATCAAAGTAGGTTTACTTTCTACGTTTGTATCCGTCGCATTAGTGGTGAAAATATGTTAGCTGTTTTTGATAGCCATGGGTGAGACACCATATTTTATTTTCAATGTTATCGATAAATATGTTTGTGTGGTGGATTCCTTTTTACATGTTTTTGGTATAAAAAAAGTTTTTAATAAAAGAAAATGCTTTCATTAAAAAGGTTGCAATAACTTTCAATTCATAAAAATTAATTTTAAATACAATTTTTATATCTTCTATTCTATTTATCGATTTGTTTTCTAATTATCGATTACTTTTAAGTACTGAGTGCCATCTCTGTTGTGTTTATTATTATTTGAAAAACTTGTGATATGGAGGAGAAGCTTATGCTGTGAAGACCCTGCAAATAATAGGACTAGTCCAAACACGCGTGTAAAGAGTAGTCCACAAGGGACTAGGACTTGTCCAAAAGTAACCCAAACGTATGGAAAAAACATGGTCTATTTAACATACCGATGTCCTAGGGCAGGACTATATAACCCATCTTTGGTCTACAAATGAGTAGTTTTAAAACTACTCCATTGTGTACACAAGAGGATTAGTTTTAACTTCGTTTAAAAACGAAAACATGTCGTTAAAAAACGAATACATGTCGTCTCACTTTTTAACAATGACATGGTCCATGCTTGTATTACATCGGACCAGTCCATGGAGTAGTCCATTTTATGAAATTGGATCAGGTGGTCCAATAATATTTGCAGGGAAATAACGAAATACAATAAAAGCTTACTCCTTACATACATGTGTACTTATGTATGAATTCCATAAATTCTTTTTAAATCTCAATTTCACTTCCCATTTTGCCAAAATTGTTTTTATTTGATAACAACTTTAACACAACTCCTGACCAAAACGCATAAAATGCACAAAAAGTATCTTGCGCATCTACGCATGGTGTGGACCTTCAGCTTGAGTGTTGTTCGTACTTGAATTTTTGAGTACGACCAGGCCTGCCATATTTGCAAATTTATTGGCATTTTGCTGATATTTTGCCTCTAAATTATCAAAGTGCCGATTTGTTGAATTTTACTCAAAAAAATGCCTATTTTGCGATAGAAATTTAAAACACGATACGTTGTTCTTTGTTTTAGTGTAACTTATTAATTTTGGGAAACACTGGAATACTTTTTACACTTCAAAGAAAACTATTATTAAGTTAGTGCTTCTCCTTAAGAAAAAACATTTAATTTGGAAAATCTTCATCTATGAAGAATAAAAGCCAACGTTTTTTTTTTAACAAATCTAAAAGAAGAAATCGTTTTAAACCCAAACTATTTTCCTTTCACATTCTTTCGCAAAGAATTTTAAGCCAAATCAACCTAGGGATGGGCAAGTTGAAAAAATATATCGATATATATCGAATCGATATTTTTTTAGAGTATCGATATTTATTATTTCAAAAATATCGATATATCGAACGTTTTTTGCTGAAACTGTTACCAAATTAAAAAATTCAGTATACCTTTGTACAAACATATGTAAAAAATTTAATCAAAACAAAAAATTCAGTTCTAACAAAAACAAAAGGGAAGAATACAAAAAACCCATAAGAAAAAAAGATAAATTACGAAAAATTTAAATGTAAGTAAATAAGTCATGGAAGTACCAACTTTTATTAAAATTTGCATTGCACCCCAAAAGTACCAACTGGTTTTAGTCAAAGCAGTAATCATCAGATATGGACATCAGGAGCACTCTCTGTTTTATGTGCACTCCACACAAAATGCTTCTTGTATCCGGCACTGCTTCTTATAAATGCCAATTATTTTAGATCTTCATATTTGTTTAAAAAAAACATATGATGCATGCAATGATTCCAATTCTTAAAAACATATTGTTTGAAAAACGTCTAAAAGTTTGAGTTCTTAATGAAGACTGACTTTAAGAAATATCGAATTTGATAGTCGTTTTTCAATATCGATACATCGATATATCGGTATTTAAAATATCGGCGATGTATATCGATTATATTTTTTTTAAATATCGATATTTTGATATAATCAACCTATATTAAATGGAATATCGGTGTTCCCTGAAAAATTAATATTTGCAAGGCATTTTTTTCTAAAGATTATTTAAAGTTTAATAATACCAACTGTCTTGAAACTGATATTAAAAGGATTTAATAAAATTTCAAACTATATATTATTTGTCTTTAATAACCAACGAGTTAAAAAATACTTAGCCTAAAAAATTTGCACTAAGTAAAAAATATATGCATTTTATTTAATTTACCATAATTTATTCAAAAACGTTTAATTTTTTTATATGTTATTTTATATGTAATACACATTTAAAATATGGAGGATTTCATGTCTAGTGACCCAATTTTGAAATCGATGTCTTCCGAGAAAAACTATACAAATTAAGCTTTCCGACGGTATGTAACATACCCATACCCAATATTTTTTACCTTCGATATGTTAATCCCAGGAATAAAATCACTTTTTTTCTCTAGAAATGTTGACAAATAATTCTTTTTTTTATTTAATTGTAATAATAATTAAATTAATATATAATAATAAAAAGATACATAATTTTTTTCTTTTCTTTCTTGGCGTTACTACGTTTAGCAGCTACAACAAATTAAGTTTAAAAAAAATTAGGATATAAAAGGATAGAATCTGGGAATTTATTTTTCATGGTGAGTACATTTATCATATACATTTTCATATTATTCAAATGTGTATTCTAATGGTGTTTTCTTTTCTACAAAAAAATGTGCATTTTTTTTAAAAAAAATTCAATTTGGTGTCTTTTTCTTAAAAATTTTGCTCCCGAAAAGGGTGGCTTTTTTTATTCTAAAAAACTCATGCTTTTCGGGAGCAATATTTTTAAGAAACAGAGTCAAAATTGCATTTTTTTAAAAAAAAGGCATTTTTTTTGTAGAAAAGAAAACACCATAAGTCAAATTACAATCCTCAAAAGGTTTTATTCTTTAATAGTCTTATTCCTTCAATATTTTCCAGGAATATTTTCTATGCACTATCCAGTTAAAGGATCAGCCAGATGGACGGATGGATACGAAAAGATCACTTAAAAAAGTGTTTTTGATTCGATCGGTTTACAAAACGATGCGTCTATATTTCTATGTATCAGCACAAATTTATACAATTGCTTTTTTCTTAATTTGTACATATATATAAAAGTTTAAAGGAATAACATTTATCTTCAACGAAAACTTGCTTGGGCTTACAATTGAAAATTAAATGTAGATTGCGAAATTAAAGCAACAGAAAATTCTTCTAATATGCAAATTACTTTAAGCATGTTTTATTTGCTAAACATGTTCAAAACTATGCTTACAAAATGTGAAATATATGTGCAAAAAAGTGCAGCAATAGCTAAAATATGCAAATTATTCACAAACAAATCGATACCAAATTTTATAAAAAGTTTTTAAACGGATAAATATATTGTTTCTGCATTAATTGATCACGGAAGAAAACCCATGCAATTGCATATTTACGGTTTCCCTGATCATAAGTTTGTAGATATGTATGAATACGCTTTTGTTAGCAGGATATGACAGAACATCTCAAAGAGCATTGCAGATAAAATTTAAGACACCAAATCCCCTTGTTTTTATTGCTATCTCTTTAGATTTAGCTGATTGATACGTGTAAAAATTCCTATGCCTAAACTTTCTTTCATACATCAAAGTTAAGATATCTAGTAAATAAATACATTTAATTACCTCACTGAGGTAATTCACTTAATTACCTCAACGAGGTAGTTAAGCATGGAGTGGAAAACTGTTGATGTATCTACTCTTGATGCTGGGAGAATTTTTCTCTGGGGCTGGTGACTCGGTAAATCTCCATTTTAGTGGGCCGACCGGGTCTCTAAGATTAGATAATTGTGAGATTGTTGAGTGCATGGGTCTGGCTAATGCGCGAAGTTCCCAGCTACGGACGGTTTGACGGGGCAGATGAGTAAGAGCTTCTACAGGCCATACCTGACTATTTGGGGCCGTCTCACGTTATATGGGCTCGATTTTCTGGAGCTACTGTCACAAATGTTTTTTATTATATAATATTTATTATAAAAGTTATTTTTGGCAAATTTTGTTGCAATACCAGAAGTTAATGACAGTGCAATTAATTTTTGTTGTCTATTGTTTGTATGGGAGCAATTGGCCAAATGTGGATCCAATACCATGAAATTTGATGGCATTATTAAGGTTGCAATTAAACATGCTGTGGCTAAAAAGTTGATTGACACTAAGGATTTTATTTCGGGAGGACATTTGTACAGTTATATTAATAACTAATTGCGATATGTACTTTGAGCACAAGGCATACATGAACAGAAAACTTGCTAGCCATCGTTAGATTATAAAATGATTCTGAGTCGATCGGTGTCTAAAAGTAATATTTCAATCTATTTCACACTCTGCACAAACTCTTCGAAACTATGGTGTTGATGGGTATAAAAAGTAACACGAATATTAAATCTTTTCGATTTAAATTAAGGTTTAAAATATCCCTGGAAGTTATACAGGATTTTCTTAGGAAACATTATATTTAAACAAATATCTGAAATCCTTTTTTCAGTTATTTTGTTTACATTAATTTTATTAGATTTTTAGGGAAAAAATAAGGAAGGAAATCTCTGGAAAACTCGTAAAATAAACTAGTATCTACTATGCCTTATCACATTATAAAGAGCGGCGAAAATTGTTAAATACAATGACAAAATATAAAAAAAATAAATTTAAATAAAATGTTATTTAGACATGCAACATTACTTAGTAAGATTTTGTTTTAAAACTAATTTGTTTAAGCAATGGGAAAAATAAAAACGTTAAAAAAATATTAATAAAATATGTTAGTTTGTTGTACATGTTTAATTGTATACACAGGGTGGCCCAAAACTAACAAAGTGGTTTGAATTTGTTATAACTTTTTATTTAAGAAATAATTATTAATTTTTTTTGTGGTGGCCATTTTCTGCTTCGCAAAATCGTGCTCTTTCCAACACATTTTCCGTAATCTTTCGCAAAACATCAGGTGTTATGTTGTTTATTTCGTCGCGTATAATGCTTTTAAATTGCTGGATGGTTCTATGCTAATTAATGTAGACTTTTCCTTTCAAATAACCCCAAAAGATAACAGTCTGGGGCGGTTAAATGCGGTGAACGCGGACGCCAATTAAAATAACTTGTACGCGAAATAATTCGTTCACCAAAGATGTTCCGTAAAAGAGCCATTGTGTCCCTTGCAGTGTGCGCTGTGGCTCCATACTTGTGGATGGGTTTCCACGGCTGGCCTTAAAAATTTTTCCAACATTGTCTGATATCTAACACCACGGAAACGGCGATCCCGTGTTTATTTTCAAAAAATAACGACCAATTATCCTTTCCGATGAAATACCGCACCAAACCGTAGCCCATATCCCGCAGTTTTGCTTATTAACGAACCCACTTAATTAGAAATGGGCTTCGTCACTCATAATTTAATTATGAATAAAATTATAATTTTCTTCAGCTCTTTTTGAAAAATAAAGCTCAACAATTTGGGCAAGTTGTTCAATTGAGTACTGCTCCATTTTAAATTCCCCAAGTCTCCTTTTCAAAATATTGAAAAAAAAATATTTATAAAAAAGTTGTAAGCAATTCAAACCCCTTCTGTAATTTTGAGCCACCCTGTACTTGAATGTGTCTGTATATTTCCATTTAATGTGCACTTACAACTACATAAGAAAGTAAACAATTATTTTTTACTGAAAATCAGATACCAGGTAATTTTTTTAAACTTTTTTGATACAAAACTACGTTATACACATGCACTTTAAAGGTATATTGGAAATAAGATAACGGTATTACAGTTCTTGGATAGAATAATAAGTACACGTTGCTAACGAAAAAATAGCTTATTTGAATTGTCATAATGAATATAAACTATTTTACTTGCATCAAAATGTATGTCATTAGGAAGGAGCGATAATATATGAAGAAAATAATTCGTTTTTTTAAAAGGCAGAACAGAAGTAGCCACATTAAACTTACGAAAAATTACTTATTTGTATTAATATTTTGAGGTGCCCCAACGCAATTAAAAATCAGAAAAAATTCATTAATAATATCATTGGCTACTTTAATGTGATAATTTCACAGAAACTTTGGCAGCCGTTTATCATATTTTTTGTTGAAGCGTTAACGCGGTTTTTCGACATTTTGTAGGTAGGATACATTAACAAGCTCTCACATTTCTTATCTAACAACACATAGCACCCACTTTGTAAGGAACATTTGCCATATTTTCAACTAGGCTAGTTGATCACGGTTCGATTAACGCCAGAGATACTGGCTTCCGGCACACAAGCGCAGAGCTTCGCGGGATTAGAATAAGATAAAAAACCCCCTATGGATTAGACTATTAATTTGAGAGATGTGATTTTTCCGCCGACACTGTATTCAAAAGAGCTGCCTAATTTAAAAAGGAGCATGTAGCCTATATCCTTGCATACAATTCATCCATACATTTATTTTTGGTCAGATTATTAGTTAAGAAGATATGATGTTTCCGCTGCTAGATTGGCCTTGTTTCCCAGTGTGATACAAACATATAAAAAAAATCGTGTTCATCCTGATAAAACTCTTAAAAGCAGTGTTGCCTTTAGGATACGAAAGATACATTTTTCGTATCTTGTGATGACTTCATGTACCATGTATAATCCTGACATTTTTCGTATCTTTTGAATCTGTACGTAAAATGTGCAGAAATAAAATATTAAATTTTAATTTAAAAAATGTTGTAAATTAGCCGATGTTTAAAAATTTTAAAAAAGTAGTTGGTTTATTTTTAGCCAACTAAAACTTATTAGGACGGATCATCGTAACCGAATCAATACAAATACAATAGCAGCTTTAATAATTGTGAAATAGAACATTAAGGATGTTTCAACATACGATCCACCTAAATCGATGATTACTAGTAGTGCGAAGGTGTTCTGAGGAAAGATGAACATTGTTTTTATTTTCAGGAAATGTATACATGTGAATTTTTTGATATAATCGCCCTAGTATAAACGCCTTAACTCGTATATCATATATATAAATGAATTTGTTTTGATAACATCCAAAGATAGTTACATATAATAATTTTTAAAGTTTGCTTACTGTATTTTTAAAAATTACATACCGAATATTTATGACTATTTATTTAATTTATTGATAAAAATGAATTTATTTAATATAATTTTTTTTTACAATATTCATAAAATATGAAATAAAAATGTTATGTTAATAAATGTTAACGTTAAAAATTTTTTTTTTTTTAATGTATCTTTTTGGGAAAGAATGTATCGTTTTGAAAACTTATATGTATCTTTCTCGAAATTTCGCTGGCAACACTGCTTAAAAGTATTGACATCAAAATATACTTAAATGAAAACACATATCGTGGGCTTATAACTTACATTTTATAGGACAATTGCATAAAAATCAATTATGCAGGAGAACCAAAGAAATCTAATTTATTAAATTATAATCAATATTTTTCGAAACAAGTCCATCTTAAAAAAGTTTGCAAAAATCCTCTTACTTTCAAACAAACAAACAAACTTTTTGGGGCCTCTGTGACCGTTTCTATTTTCATTGCCAACTACTGTTAAAACTATTTTGTTTATAGTAAAAACTCTCATGACTCTGTTCGGTAACAATAAAAAGGAAGAAATATTGCAATGACTTTAAAGTTTAAACCCAAAAAAGGAAAGCAACCAATGAATTTTCATAGTTATGTTTGTTTACTTTTTTTGATTTGCAGCAGAGATGGAAATTTTAGATTTCGAAATGGTTTGCAGATTTACTGCCTGTTTTTGAAAATAAAATAGCAATTTTCGTTTAGAAATTTATATTGAAAATTAAAAGAAATTAAAAATAGATTATGTATGTGAGTTTGTATATAAATTATTAAGTATTTTATCCAGTTCAATTATTATAAACAGAAATTACTTTCATACTGCTCACTTAAGTCATTAGACATATTCCGCAGAATTTTTTTTGCATCTGCCTCGAAATGAAATTATATCGTCAATTTCATTCCATTAAAGTAGTATTGTCCCTAATGTTACAGTAAACCCTAGTGTAAGTGCGAGCCTTAACCGCAAAAATAACGTAAGCACCAAAAATAAAATTTTACAGGAGAGAGTTTTTTATTTTATTTTATATAAATTTTTTATGAAATTTGTTGCTTACGATAAAATTGTTTTTGCTATAAAATTGTAATGGTACCTAATGTGACCAAGGATATTTTAGGAGATGATGCAAATGTTGCCAATAAGGTCATTTATTAAAAAAAAACGAAAATTGAAAATGATGTCGCTTAGGTTATTTTCGCGATTAGCGCTTGATATCAACTTAGTTCTGATTCACATTGCACACTGGATAATATGAGCTACTATTTAGAAAAAAATGTATTTCAGCCAAAGTGTTAGATCTGCATAGCTGAAATTTGAAATTTAAGAGTTTTTCATGGGCAGGCACGCTGGTGTTTTTGATTTTTTTAATAGTTGAAATTTTTAAAAATAAATGTAAAAAAAACTGAATATCTCGAAAACTAATGGATACATTTTTTTTAAATTCGGCACGTGGAAAATACGCAAGGGGGCTAATAAAATGCAGACAAAATCTGTTTTGTTTTGTTTGAAAAATTTGTTAATTTTTCCGTATATAAAGTTTGTATTGTTTGCTTTAACGAAGCAAACTCTTGTTTTGAGACATTATTTATTTCAACTTTACTGGTAATAAAATAGTAAACAGCATCAATTTTTTTTTCTTTTTATTTTTTTCACAAACCCAAACATTAGAAACTTCGCTATATTTTAAGCTGAGGCTGTTTGAAAGAAAATGATATAAATAAAAAACTTAAAAAACCAAAACATAAAATAACAATAAGTAAATTCAGAATTCTTTTATTTATACTTTTTATCAATGCAAAACACGGCATCTACCAAAGGTTAAATACAATTTGGTTTAAAGATTGATGTTTGACTATAGACTGCCAGCAGTCGTCGATGGCCGCGAGTGTTAAACGGCAAACACCTCTGAAGAGATTGAGTGGTTGCAATCGAAACATGTAAGGGTAACCTGTCCGTAAAACGCCTGGATTCGAGCCTCCGGTCACTCAAGAATGAAAAATTATCAATAAATTTTAATTAATTTCATGTTGTAAAATTCCTTTCTTCATAAAAATAATGTAATGAAAATTAAATTTGATGAACTTAAGCCTAATTAAAATATCAAAAATTTGGATTAAAAAACGGCAAACATTATCAAAAGCTTATGCGAAGTTAATATTTATAGACAAAGTCATTAAATTGATGTTAAGTTCGAATTACACGTTTTGTTAACAAAAGCAATAAGGCTCACCAAAATATTTTGGTTTTTTTATTACTGACTATCTTCTCTCTTCTCCATATTGTGCACGATTTCTGTCTTTTTGTTTAATAAGTGATGAAATACGTTTTAATTTATATCCAATTTACACTTGTTATGCTGAACTGTGAGCGTTGCTTGCAAATGTCAACTTCGACTGCCCTTAAATTAGCTGATATTTGTTTTTTTTAGAATCTAGTTAGTTGCTTTGATACATTAATCGAATTTTTTAAACAAAAACATTATTATTGTTACTGCAGATATTATGATTGGCCTCTTTTTCGGTTCCAATTACCTACTGTGCCGTTTAATCTCTCCCTGCATCATGTCTTTCTATTGAAGTATCAATTAAAATTAAAAAATAACATACATAAATATAAACTGCCTTAACTATTTATTAAAAATAATGGAATAATGGAATGGATTGATATCGAGGCAGTAATTTAACACCTGGCTTGTAAAGGATTTATTTAACAAATTTTCATAGAAAATCCGTTTCATAAACTTTTTATAAAACAGTTTCATTATTTAAAAAAAAGGCCATAAAGCTTTTAATTAGTGTTAAAATATAATTTCTTTTTTCCCTGCTAAAAGCAATTTCTACCTCGAATGTGAAATCTGGATTTTTATATCTTAAAATGTACTAAAAAAAATACAATAGTACTGTATTTTCCATGCCTGGTTTGCAATATTGCTTCTGTTAGTTTGTGTCTGTGAGTTACAGTTAAAGTGTCATAGTTGAATCTACTCAACTAAAGGTTTGTGTATTTTCCCTTCCGAGAATTGCGAGAGTGACATTTTAGTGTATGACATTGCGTGTCATATAACAATCTAAGTGTCAAATTTTAATTAACAAATGTTCTGAAATGTTATCTAAAATTAACAATATTGTAATATTGTCAAAGATTGTTTTTCAAAAGCTGTTGATAATCATGTCAAGTGGTTTAGAAATTATATTTATAATTTAAGTAAAATAGTTTGTTAATTTTTATTTGGTATTAGATTCTGCTGAAAAAGGAATATCTTCTCATTCAAATGACTTTTGGTGTAATCAAAATCAAATTACTGTAAGGACTCAAACAAAAGTATAACTAAAAAATTCAATAAAAATGTGTTTAATGGATTTAAAAAATGTTGAGCTGCGGGATGAAGACAATGTAATCATTTTAAATTAACAAAGGGTAGAAAATCAGCTTTCCCGTAAAACAAAAAAAATGAATTTTCTTCATTGAGTGACCAAGAAATCGCTGATTTTATGGCCTCAATAGAAGACGAATATTATTTTGAAGATTTGGATGATAGCGTCGAAGACCCAGATTATCTGTGCGATGAAATAATGCCTGAAGATGAATTGATAGATGAGTGTATACAACTATTAGATTCTCCAATGTGGAAAGACACTAAAAATGTAAGGCTATGTTCAACCTATGTTGGCATAAAGCCTTTTCAAAGAGCCAATTTAGAAGGCCAGCCCACTAAAATAGAACGTTAGAACACAAAGCAAAAAACCAACGATGAAATTGACTGTCCACAGATCATCCGTGAGTGCAATGCTCATATGGGAGGAGTAAACCTAATGGATTCCTATATGGGTCGCAATGGGCTCAAAATAAAAACTCAGGACATGGCAACCAGAATAGTTTATTATCTGCTTGATATGGCCATAACAAACGTTTTTGTGTTAAATCGCAGAGTTAACGCGGAAAATAATCAAGACTCTGATAATGAGAAAGAAAAAAGCATGACCATGTATGTATTTCGCTCGAGCATTGCAAATGACGTCTGCGCATCCGTCGCAAAACGTTTGGTTAGACGTCCATCATTTGCCGAAAATCCAACCGGTAGCTCTCTTGTTGGAAAAGAAACTAATCATCCTATGGCTAGTACAAAGTTCGACAAAATAAATCATTTTCCACAATGGGGTTCAAAAAAATCTTGTAAGCTGTGTTAAAAATCAGAAACACACACGTTTTGTACTAAGTGCAACGTCCACCTATGTTTTTCAAAGGCCAAAAATTTGTTTACTAAATACCATTTACATACGTAATATATTTACTTTATATATGTTATTAATTTTTAAATCAAAAGTTGAAAATAAAACTGATATTCTTCCAATTAAGCATCATTATTAATTTATTTTTTAAAAGAAAAAGTTCGCCTTAACGACTAAGACCGTCTACAGGCGGTCTTCCTTGTTTTTGTCCTGGAGCTTTCCAGGAGCATTTTTTTAGCAATTGGAAATAAAATTCGTGATTTTCAGCCGAAAGACATACTAGATCAAAAATTATTGGCACAGTTCAATTCGTATTTCAAATTCAGGCATTTAAGGGTTAAATTAAATATAACTTTGCATCGTTTTGTATTGAGCTTTTCCCGGGAAATGAAAAAGTCCGGGAAAAGAAAAACTCTAAAAACATCAAAAGTCAATTAAAAAAATCGTGAAGCAAAAACTAATTCACTTAATACTCAAGTCAATAGATATTGCAGAAAGTTTAATTAACAGTGTGGAAGAAAGAATAGCCCGACAAATTAAAAAAAAAAAAATCCAAAACGTTTTGCAAAAAAATAAAAAATTGTAAAAAAAATTTTAAAAATAAATTTCAAATATTTTTGATCTGGTGGTTCTGAAAATAAATTTTTAGAAAATGCATTTTGTTTTACTTTTAATAAAACAGTACTTATTTATTCAAACAAACAAAAATTTTAATTAGTTATTCAAGTTTTTTAAAGATATAATTATCAAGATTTTAAAGATACTTGAATAGTAATAGACTAAATTTTTTATACATTTGTTTTTAGTTTTTTAGTGCATATTTTTTAATTTTTGAGTGCATATTTTAATCGCATATTTGCGATTTTTTAGTGCATGAAAATCGCATACCTATTTAAGGCTACTTTACACTATTATACTTTGTATTAATACATGTCAAAAACTCAATTTATGTGTAAAAGTCTGATTGTGTGAATGCATGTTTGATGAAAATGACATCCCATAGGTTAGGTTCCATTCCATCAAGCAGAGCTCACGTGGGTCCATTAATTAGTTCCCATAACACTTAATACTTTTTGGAAAAATTTCTAAACAATAATACTTTTCATTGGATCAGGGTTGCATTTTATTTCATGTGTGAGTGTTTATACTTTGTGTGATGGTGTGAACACAAACTGTTATGTTAAATTAGATTTTTTGACAGTCGCAACAAAACTCATTAGATTTCTATCCCATAAAGTATTATGGAATACGTAAGACTTGTGAGATAGTGTAAACTAGCCTTTATTACATTTAAATATTGCTTTTAAAATTTGGAAAACATTACCAGTTTGTATATACTATAAATTAAAGCATGACACTGTTCTTAATTAATTTAGGTAAATATTTATTACGTTGATAAGGGATAAATCACAAAATAACTGATATATGTTTGTATGTGCGTAACATTTATTCTTAACTGGTTTTTCACAGAAAAATTTAAACAACATGAAATTCATTTCTACTTTAACTTAATTCCTTATAAATTTTTCACCGTTTTCACATTTGATTGACATTAAAGAAAAACACGCAGTTACATATGTGGCCTAATACATTTTTCATCTAATAAAGGCTGGAGCATGGGGTCTTAGACATTAAAGAGTGTTAATTTGTGGTTTTTGACAATAATCCTTCTATCAAATTGTGTGGCTTAGCAAACCCTGTTTCACATTTAACAAAATCCCCCACGAAATAAAAAAAAAAAATACTTATAATTTGTAAAAAACTGGGCGGCGGCACCTTTTAAAAATTTTATGAAATATTAAACTGACACTAAAGACATTAAGATGGCATATATGAATGTACAAACATACAAATTTATATATTTTTATTTAACAGAAAAAAATGCATATGTTTCAAGATACTTACAATTGTAAACATACGTTAAATAATAAACACCTCACATTAACATCATCTACAAACAGCTGACTGGTTCCCTTGAAATTAAAAGCACTTAAAGAATTATTAAGGACGAAGTGAAGCAAATGTTACACACTTTTTTACTCTATACCAAATTGGTATAACTAATCGATTCGGATTAAATCAATCTTAATCAAACCTCTGTTTTAATATAAGATCCTCTTACATCCTCTTAAGTCCTGTTTTAAAACATTATAAAATAATTATAAAGATTCATGGGCAAAAATTGCTCCTTGTGCTAAAACTACCCGCAATTTCAAATTAATCATAAAATCAGAGTCCGCAGTAACGATTGCGCTTGAAAGAAATTTGGTAACAAGATAGAACAATAAAGCGAAATTTCAAGAGAAAGGGATAAGATGGTCCAAAAAGGGTAAAACTGAAACAGCAGTTTAGGATGTCAAAAAATATACGCCCATAATCGTTACGATTTCAACCCTTAAATGCCCAAGGACACCGATTTTGATAAAAAAAAATATAGTACAGTTTTTTTTCGGTTAATTGCACATCAAAATTTGCACAACTTTTTGTTCAATTAACCGGGGAACCAATTAGCCGATACCCGCTTAATTGAACAATTCGTTCAATTACAAGAATCCCGTTTAATTGAACAGTTTGTTTTTAACCAATTCAATGTTTTGAACCGGGTTCAATTATTCGAGGAAATTTACATGGTTTTCGTATGCAATATGTATTTGCCCGATCATGTGGTTCAATTAAGCGTGGAAACCAATTAACCGAAAAATGCTGTATTAATTTTTTTTCAAGTTATTTAGAAAAAAGTGGTTGTCTCTTAAAAGATACACTGGGCACTTGCCCGTTAGAACTTTCATCAACACTACTAACCCAAAGCGTACATATGTATATAGAAAACAATTAAATTCAATTAAAAAATTATATAAGTACATAATATTCTTAAAAACAAAAAGGATAATGAAAATAATCACTAGTTTTTTTTTACTTTGAGCCAACACTCAAGAAAAATGGGTTATGAGTAGGAGGAAAGACGGAATAGTGTTTGATGACGTTAAGCTTGAATTTTTCCTAATTGTAGCCGACTGGGAAGGCTCCTGCCGGGAGTTTCACATACGACCAAAAAACGAATATTCTGTGTAGTGCGTTGTGCGTTGTGCGCTGCACTGGACAGTCGACAACGAACGGATATGATCTGCTGGGAAGGCGAGTACTACAGCAGGCACCCACGTCTCATGGATGACTTCGCCCATCTCATTTGAACACTTACCATGGTAATATCTATAGAACAATGATGCTCAGCCCACATTTTGACGATTCTAATATGAGTCAATAGAGCTGGATACCATACTGTCGTTGATGAGCTTCAACGCACTCCCTTGAGGAGATCAGACGGAATGAAGTTATTTTTGCACCGTTTTAGGAAACCAAGGCACTTGAAGTCATCTTTCTACACTGGAAACGCATGTCGGTTCCAACGAACACATTCAATATTGTCCCTATAATATCAAGAGTTTATGATTTTTCAATACAGCAAGACTCTATTTGCAAGATCCCACTCAGAAATTGTCGTAAGGTCATGGTTGAGAGTGTCGTTCCCGCCTCAAAGTTTCAACATAAGTAAGGCTTGGTCCATGATTTAAGGAAAATGAATGACAAAAGCTGCTGTCATCTGCTAAACAATAGATAGGATTGGAAGTTAGAACCAGGAGGTCGTTAAGGAAAATAAGAAAGAGTGCAGGGGAAAGAACAGGGAAAACTCATCTCATGAGAACCCATCTATAACAACACTTATGAGATTCTTTAAAGCACAGCATATGAATAAAACTAAACATTAAAGCGGTGCATAAGTAAACAAAAACGAATTTTTTATTTCCTGGTGAGTTCCAATTGTATCATTGCAGCTACAATCATTGGACAAAGCTTTATGGTGGGTCTTTGGACCCAATTTTTTAAGGTTATTGCTAATAGCTTCTGGACATATATTCAATACTGCCTTATATTTTTTCTGAACCTGAATTTCCGCTCGGATCTGAGATTTAATGTTGAAAATAACCCTTTGGATTTAATTTTCCAAAAGTATTATTTTTAAAGTTTACGGCTATTTAAACATAAGAATCTGAAATTTTTTTAATAAAAATAAATTTTAAATGATTTTCTGGGGATTTCTTAACACGCTTGTGTAGTTTTTTTTCTTAATTTTCACTAAAAATTAGCCCGTGGGAATTTTTTGATGGTTGTAACTTTAAAGATACAATGGGCATTTAAGGGTTAATATTGTCATGAAATTTGAGAAAAATAGATAAATAAAAAAAAGACATGTCATATAAAAAGTTGCTTTCTTGAACTCTCACGATTTCTTCGCAGTGTAAATGATAAAAGGCATGACATAATTTAAATTTAAAACACACCTTGTGTCCTTGCGGTTCAAGCATAATGGAAAAAATGCATAGTAACAATAAATATTGGACAAAAACAACTACAACTTAACTAATGTCATTCAGCCTTAAAAAAACGCAGACATAGGAAGAAGAGTATAAAACGTGCAAAGGATCAATTTATGCCATAAAATATATAAAAACAAACATTCGATCATGTGTTAAAGATTTTATCGTTTTTTTTTTTTTTTTTTTTTTTTGGGCAATTTTCGTCAATACATTTACGTTTCCAGATACAGTTTTAAATGAAACCCTAGAAAAACAAAACACAAAAAAGAAGACAAAAAGACTTTTTATGAACGAGTTTTGTATTATTGAGAAAGTACGTGTTTAAAACGAATATAGAACCAACCAAATTTACCAAAAAAAATTTTTTTTGTTTCGAGGAAGAAATTCCCTTTTTTATGTTTTATTTCAAGTACATACATTACACAGTCATACAGCGTTTGTTGTACGGCATACGAAATATTTAAAGTACTCACTCATTAAAAATAAACTTCCTTTTATTGATATCTAGTTCCGGTTGCTAGTTCCGGGCTTAAATTATTTTATTTTTATTTCTTCCTCTTGTATTATTCTTTCCTCGACAATCGTGGGTAGCGAATGAGGAAATAGTTAGTTTTTCATTCCATGTGTTACTCCGAGATATTTTAATCGAAAAACCTTTAAATTATATAAATTCCGGCTAGAGCACTATTGCTAAGTCTATTGGCTTTGATATCAAATTATTTCTAGTTTTCTTGAGCAGTTTAAAATTAAAATGATATTCCAGGTCCCAATTGACGATTAACCTCGCTAAAAATTTATTAAGTATTCTATTTTTTATACACAGTTTATGCTTTTTTACATCATCATTAAACACTTCATTGAATATTTCAGTAGATGCATCAAAAAACCTTTATTTCATGCATTTAAACGACGAAATGTGAAAAATCAGCAAAAACTCGTAGGCCGCCTAAAACCTTAAGCAATTATAATCTTTTGATGGCATTCGATTCTACTTATTATTATTTTACTATATTTGATAGTATGTGCCGGTTCACAAAGGTCAAGTATGTTAAGTCTTCAGTTTTCAGAACAGAAGGGAAAAGAGAATTCCATTTATTTCCCCCTCTTTCACTAAGCTCAAGACCTGACGAGTCAAACTTGACGTGTGTTAACTGGCACTATAGGCCTAATAAATTTATTGGTTTTGAACCACTGGTCTGGCAAGGCTGCCAACTGTTCAATATCTGCCATTTGAAGTGTATTTTATTAAGTTAAAGAATTGCCATTTACGAATATGGATCGTTTAACAGCCGAATAACGTGGAAAACTAGTGGTGGTTCAAACGTTGTGATTTTGGTCGTCATAAACCTGTAAAATATGGAGCTGACTGGTAAGCAGTTTTGCAAGGGAGAGAAGCACAATACCACCTTACAAACCTTCTTACAAGAGGCATGATTTTTATATGGCGAATTTCCACTTGGAAACACTACTTTATTTAATGACTGATGCGTTAAAAAAATTAAATTTCTATCTTCGGGAATAATCGTAAACACATTTTAAAATCATTGCAAAACTACCTGCTAACAGAAGCACTTAGAACATTGTTCGTAAATTTTTCCTTAACATAACGATTTTGATCATTCACTTACAACCTGATATTTATAAGGGATAATCCGAAGTTATTCAATCATTAAATTATAAATTCACTTTAATGGTATTCGCTTCTCTGCTGCTTCTTAGAAGTGTGTAATAGCCAGCGAATGTATCAGCGCTTATGTTGTTTTCGTGCTTCGAGAAACCTAAACTTAAATTTTTTACTGGGAGTCGACCTATTGTGCAAGGAATTACCAAAATTATAGAGGAATTTAAAGGAATTGGAAGCGTTACAGATTTGGTCAGGCCTGTGCAGCAGCGTAATCTGCCCATTGCCGAAAAAACCGCTTCTGTTAAAATAAGGCTGAAGGAACTGTTACCGTCAATTCAGAGCGCTATGGCCGTATAATAACTGGCTTTTTTGTGCTGCAATTGAAGCTTATGAACCAGTATTGCATGGAAAGCTTCCAGGATGCTTCAAACGACCAACAAGAGTATATGATTATACGCCTTAAGATTTTTTTGTGGGACTACGTCAAAGACCGTGTACGTTGGAACATTTAAAAACTAGTTAACATCGTTCAGTTGTAGCCGAGATATCGACCGAAATGTGCGAAAAGTTATAAAATTATTTAAAAGACCAGTTTCAAAATACACCTTAACACGCCTTATATCATAACAAATATTAACAAATTTGGCACACATTAATTTTCTATGACTAGAAATTGTTACGGAAGATTTTCTATTAGGGTCCACACACAAAGTCTACTCCACCTTAAATAAATACTTATTCTTGGTAAAGAGTATTACAAATTCGGCTTAGCTGAATGTAACAATCTTATTTAGTTTTTTACATTGTGGGATACAAAAAAATTTCAGCTGTTTTATTATTAAGTTATTTTTGGAACAAGTGCAGGATTGAGTCGAAAAATTAGAATACACATTTGAAAATTTACACATTTGAAAATATGTATACACAATGTGTGTGATATAGGACGCGACATGTGACAAATTGTCAAATGAAAAATTTTGTAAATAAAACAGTCCTAAATAAAACATGTTACATATGCCTACAAATCTAAATTAACACCACCCCAGTGAACGAATGGTGGTGTGTTAGCATGGCTAAAGTAATTGAAGTTAAAGTCATGTGGTTTGTGTTTTCCCTCACAAGTACATCAGCTGTTTTTGCTTTAAAATCGAAAACACACTTCACGATTTTCAGCTTTATTATTTACTTCATAAAATGATCGATAATATATACTCATACACACTTCAAGCTAATTTATACATGCAAATAAACAGTAAAGGAGAAATATTTAGTAGCATTATCTATCTACAATTGTATATTCTATCGCCTTGTTAATTTTATGATCATATGATCAAGGCTGTGGAGTCGTTTAAATAAAGTTACATCTTTAACTCCAACAGCTGAAATTCGACTTTTGTGATTAAAAATTTAAAGTGCGACTAATCGCTACAAATAACCTTATTACAATCCAATTTGTAAAACTCTTACACCAATTAAACTTCTTTTTTTATCTGATGCTTGTTTCGGTATGGACTTCGTTTTTTTTATGTAAAGGATTTTAGGTCGTAGCCAACAGCCAACGGCGCCGAGGCGGGTTGTATTGGCACTTACTATCCTTCCAATTGCTGCTGACTTGGGAAACCAGAAATGTGCCCTAAAAAAGTTTTTTATGCGCATTAAAAATGCAGTAAAATCTTGAAAATAAATCCTAAAAATTGATTTTTTTTCTAGTATAAAATGTGGCAATCTTTTATAAATAAAAAAATACTTTGTTGTTAAAGATATTTTAAAATTGTTTAGGAATCTTAACGTACCGTGGATGTTAATGAAACAGAATGGGAAAAATGACCGTTTGAAATTGAATAGAGTTTTTTTAGTAGTGATATTGCCTCTAATTTGAATCTTCAATTTCATATCAATAAGTATACGGCAGGTACGTACCATTTTAAAGAGCTGTTTTGACTAGCAATCCCTGTGATGAATAAGTGTTTTCAACAATAAACTCCTCTATAACTTGCCTTCGTTACAGTTTTTGTAACGCATTATTACGAGTTATAAACATGACGACTTTTGTAATTATTTGGGGGATTTTGACGATTTTTGACATAGATTTTGATCAAAAAGGTCAAAATAATCTGACAACCCTAATTATGACACAAAAATTTGGTAGTATTTAATGTAAAAAGTTCTGGGGCCTGATTCTGGCAGTCGTGATCGAGTACTCTTTCGATTCAAAAGAAATTTAATGTCTAAATATTTCAGTCAATACTGAACGAATCTGAATTATTTTTGCAGTGTTGTAAAGCATTAATACGCTCAGTTTCATGTACTTTGCAATTCTGTTTTGTTATTCTACACTTTTAAACTTGAACTGTAGGTGTATTTGTCTTTATCCTTATACATAAAATATAAAAAGGAGCAGAGGAGAGATAAGATAAAAATACAAAAATTTGAAAACTTTCATTTCATAATCTGGAAACTAACGTAATTTCAAAGCAGAATTTTAAAAAATGTCAGCAACAAAAATTGCAAGTCTGGACGATGACAAACCAATAAAATTAAATAATATTGTTTTAATAGCAAAAACTTTTTTCTGTTTTATCTTTTTTACAAATTAGAATAGGAAGAAAAAAAATTTAAGTGCTATATTTTTGAGCAGTACTTTATGTAGGCATACAGTAGAATATATGTATGTATGTATTTGTAAAAGTACTAAATCCTTACCCTATTAACTACAATTTTCATAACGGAAAATATGAAATAGTAAATATAGGCATAGTGTCGTTTACATCGTCCATCAGCTGCAAAGAAAATTAATTTAGTTGCGTTTTTTTCTATTTTTGGTTGTACACATTGTTCTCGACTTTGTTTCGTATTAAAACAGCTGTATAAGGGGTTACTTCCAGTATTTTAATGTTCGCATACGTTAAAATATCCACTTATCATTTTAGTTCTTAATGAGACATACATTCATACATACATATGTAAGATTATATACCAACCACCAATAACCACCAGGACTAAAAAATCCATATTTTGTTGCAGATACATTTTTTCCAGATGATTCGTACAGATTTTATAGATTTTATCGAAACACCTACTGCCGTATTCATAAAAATATTAAAATGGATTTGAAATGTATTTTAAGAATAACTTGTGTGAAAATTTTGCCTTAAAACACATTTCAAACTTATTTTTTTTTTATGAATGCGGCAGATTTTTAGAGAACATTTTATGTTTATTATTTAAATAAATGAAACGTTGCCTGTAGACAAATTTAAGATTCCAAACGTTTTATGTTTAGGTTGAGCTAAATTGGGAACGCTCCAGATAAAATGTGACATACAATAGTCAATAATAAATGTATAGTAACACTTTATGAACTGTAATAAAAAATAAAAATTTAACAAAAAAAAACCAATTAAAAATCTATACATATAATTGCTTAGTATGTCCGGATATATGAGCCTTTCTCTTTCCACAGCGTTCTAAAGCCATTTAATTTTGGTACTTTTTTTATTCCATCCACCACCACACACACAAATAATGCTTCTGTAATAAAATACGGCTTATCACAGTTTTATTTGACTAGAAATCACACTGTAAAATTTCGAGAAGATCGGCCCATAATCTGCCCTAGGCCCCATATAAAGCCTCCTCTGGGAAAACAGTTAATTAAGTACGCCTAAAACCGTAACAAATAACGCCTACTGTAATACAATTTAATACATCACAGTTTTATAAGACTAAACATCACATTGTTAAATTTCAAACTTGATATTCTTTTAAATCTTGATTTTCTTCCACCTTACATAACCTTTTGTTTAAAATTCCCATCATATCTTTGCGTATTTGGATCTCCTTTTTAAAATATCGCTCCTTTATTGCAACATTGTCATATCTCAAAAAAAAACCCCAACTTAGCAAAACGCGATTAAAGTTTTCAAAATTTACCCTTTTATACAGATTTAATAAATTATATTTTGCTATATCTCTCCTTACATTCCCCACTACAATTGATTGGAATTCTTCTAACATTAATTGCAGTGAAATGCGCATAGGAATAGCTTTTCCCATCAACAATAAATTTCAGTGTTTTTATCAAATAATAAAAATTGGGAATTAAGCACGAATAACAAAATAATTTAAATTATTTAATTTAGTTAATTTTTTCATTTTTATTCAGTCACTTTTATTTTTAAGCTTTTTTATTTGCCGCTGTTTGTTTGGTCTTACAAAATTTTTTTAAGAACAAATATTTATTTGCCTAAAATCGAGGAAAATATTTGACGGTAAATGGTCACATTAGGAGCATTTTTGTTTGCTAGCAAAAATTTTTTTTTGCCCAATTTAACAGATGTATTTGGAAGAGTGTTAAATTTATCACTACTTTAAATT